>OZ012739.1:670399050-671119050 GCA_963859935.3 Lathyrus sativus
ACCAACCACTGCAGGGCCTCCCATCTCATCCGCTCCCGAGCTGACGGGAAATATCATCCGGTTGTGTGTGGCAAGACCGTCAGAAGCATCATCCTTCCGTCCCGCACCCGCATCCATCCAGAGGACCGTACCAACTGGTTGTTCGACCTCACTGCCCCTCCTGCTGCCGCTGTTCCTACTCAGGATCCCACTCATGATTCCGAAGATGAAATTCAAGCTGAGTTGGACAGGTCCGAGCAGCCAGAGGCATCGCAGCCTCCTCCTCCAGTAGGTACATCATCCCGCCACCACCGTCACCATCCCGTGCCCGACTACACCGAAGAGGACCTTCGTCGCTCCCTAGACCAGCAGGCACAAATACTCACGATGCTGCAGCAGCAGAACCAGCAAGCTGACCAGTTCGAAGCTTGGCACCGGACTCAAATGCAACAACTTCACACCGGCCAAGCTACGATCACTGAGAGTCTAGCGAATCTGACCCTGCAGGTCGAAGGACTCCGAGACACGGTCTACCACACTGGAGCCACGAGCTATGAGGACAGAGTAGCCTTTGCTAGAGCCAGAGGACGCCAGCGTGGACGTGACAGACCCCGGGACTAGATTTTTATTTTTTTTCCTTCATTGTTTACTATATTTCAGTTCTTTGTATTTTCATTTTCAGTTGTATCTCCCTCTCGCATGCTTCAAGAATCAGTGAGGACACTGATCGAGATAGTGTGGGAGCGGAGCCTTATTTCCACTGTATTTTGAACTTCCCTTATTTCCTGTATTTCCATTTCACTGCACTTTGAATTCTGGTAATATCTATTTTTACACTTTCTATTTCTAGCAAATAAAGCGCGTCTATATATTTTTCACGTTACGCAAACTATCCCCACATTATTCAACGTAAACAAAACCTTTCATTTGTTCCTCAAAAGCAAAAGCATCACGAGAATGCACCTGAGTTCAAACCGAGTTTTGAAACTCCGAGGAAACGACAGTTCTAACAAAACCAGTATCGTCCAGACACCTTATATCTCTAGTTTATGCGAGTCGGTTTCACCACCTACGTGTACCAAAGTCTCAAGTGTCTATGCAAACTCAACCCCAAGTAGTTTATACTAGCAGTCAACACCATCCTAAAAACACTTCTAAGCGAGCGACCAATGCAAATAAGTGTATGATCTCCAAAAAGATGAAAAATCATCAAAAAGAGAGCTAAAAAGCCCAAGAATATAAGATACGTTTCCTTCTAAGTTAGGTGCTCCTCACCCGAGCATTTAGCCCAACGGCACGAAAAACTCATTGAAAAATCAATGACACCAAATTATGATCAATGAAGAAGATCAAAAACAAAAATGAGATCATATTCACTAACAGGTCGACTTGCCATGAAAGTGTGCGGACAACGGGCTTAATGTGATTGCGCTAGAACAAACAGGGTGAACTTGCCACGAGAACCTTGACACCAAGATACGGTAGCATGACTGAGACCGATTTGCATAAAAAGGAGACCTCCGGAGACTCATAGTCCAGTGTCGTCATGATACTCGTCTTGTTCCTACCAAGAATCCCGGTTTTTCAAAACTCTGCGAACGAAGAAGCAGCCTCGTGCTTGCCGACTTTTCCACGTTTTACTTGAGGACAAGCAAAGATTCAAGCTTAGGGGAGTTTGATAACACGAAATCATATAGATATTTTCATGCATAATTCGACTAAAAGCTAACCGTTTTCGATCCGATTTCGGGTTATTTCCATGTATTTGTCTGATGTTTTTGCAGGTATTCAACGATCACGTCTAAACAAGGCAACATGAAGAAAAGAAGCAATCCCAGATGAAATATGGACGAAAAAGGAGTGAAAACACAATGAAAAGCGCAGCAGACAGTTTTTGCTGATGTGACGACCGTCACAGATGCATGACGACCGTCACACGGGTGACGACCGTCACACCTTGTGACGACCGTCATGCAGGAAAAAACGCCCCACTCAGATTACACGTCAAAAGAGCAGTTCCAATTCCCATTAAATGGTCCACTACTCCCTAAATTATCTGCCTCAAGGTCCATCATCCTCAGAGGTAACCGTTGGGATTCCACCTCTATAAAAAGGGAAGCAGGGGACTTCAAAAAGGGAGCTGCATTCATACCACAAAGTGCTGCCAAATTTAATTTCCAGAGCAAAATTTACTTTCAGTTATTATTTGTATCCATTTCTCCAGTTTTATTTGTATCCTTTTCCTTTATTTCCCTGCCATTTTCCTCATTTCCATTTCCGCTCTTCTGTAATTGTTACTGCACTGTACGATCGAATTGGAACTAAAGACAGAATCCTGCCAACATCTGTGGAGGATCTGCCCAAAGGCCAATTGGCATTATTTACAGGTTTTCATTTTGATCGACTTCTATTTTATCATAATGCAATTTATTATTTATTATTATTATTTATGTTTTGCTTTTCCAAATTCCATGTCTAGCTAAACTTAGGTAATCGATATGTAGTAATAATTCGAATGGGATTTGATAACTCTTGTTTGAAAACTTTCTTTTCACAAAAGTAACTTATGGTCTAAGTGTTTAAAATTGATTTACGAAATAAACTTCGTCGCGAAAGCGAGAACTTATTTTAAAGTAGTTTTGCCACGAAAGTGGGAAATTAATTAAGATACGAACCAACAAGCGAAAGCTGCGGTAAGGTCAGATAGTAAACACTAGGCATTTGTTTTAATAACAGTGAAAGCACTTTAAAACGAATTAGAACTTAGAGATTTCCAAAAAGTAATTTTAACCCCGAACGGAATACGAAAGTGTACGTTAGGCCCTTAGGATTATGATTAGCGTCAATAACCATTGTGAGACGAGAGTCTTCAAATCTCCATTTTCTGCTTAAATGAACTGTGAAAACTATTTCATACACCAGTAACTTATCAAATCCCTGAAGAACACAATTACTATGTATCAATTCAATTAATTAAAATCTAAATAGTAATCTTAGTTTCCCCTTTTAGTGACAATCTTATCCCCTTAAAACATATTCTACCTAGCTAAACATAGTAACTCCCGAGAACACTAGTTTGATTACGAGTCCCTGTGGGATCGATATCTTTTATTACTACGCGATAGACTGTGCACTTGCAGTTAGTTGTATTAGACATAGAAAGTCGCGATCACCAACCATCCGGTACTTTCACAGAGCGTTGAGCAACACTATTTTTGCCAGAGACAGCAACCACAAAGTGAACTCGAAAGAGCTCTTCTTTCTCCATTGCATCTTCAACAATGAACCTGTCAACGCTGCCCCATTTCTGCTGGCTCACATTCAGGCCAACTGCAACCGTGGCTCGAAGCCATTCTACTTTGGCGGGATTGTCACCGCTATTGCACTTGGGCTGAACCTTGGCGACCGCCTCCAGCACCTCCATTCCATCCCCTCGGTGTTCCTAGACACCGACCACTGCAGAGCCTCTCATCTTATCCGCTCTAGAGCTGACGGCAAATACCATCCGGTAGTGCGTGGCAAGACCGTCCAAAGCATCATCCTTCCGTCCCGCACTCGCATCCATCCAGAGGACCGTACCAACTGGTTGTTCGACCTCACTGCCCCTCCTGCTGCCGCTGTTCCTACTCAGGATCACACTCACGGTTCTGACGATGAAATCCAAGCTGAGTTGGACAGGTCCGAGCAGCCAGAGGCATCGCAGCCTCCTCCTCCCGTAGGTACATCCTCTCGCCGCCGCCGCCATCATCCCGTGCCAGACTACACAGAAGAGGACCTCCGCCGCTCCCTAGACCAGCAGGCACAGATACTCGCGATGCTGCAACAGCAGAATCAGCGAGCTGACCAGTTCGAAGCTTGGCACCGGACTCAAATGCAACAACTTCACACCGGCCAAGCTACTATCACTGAGAACCTGGAGAATCTGACTTTGCAGGTCGAAGGACTCCAAGACACCGTCTACCACACCAGAGCTATGAGTTATGAGGATAGAGTAGCCCTTGCCAGAGCCAGAGGACGCCAGCGCGGTCGTGACAGAGGCCGTGACTAGATTTCCATTTTTCCTTATTTGTTTACTATATTTCCAGTTTATTTGTACTTTCATTTCAGTTGTATCTCCCTCTCGCATGCTTCAAGAATCAGTGAGGACACTGATCGAGATAGTGTAGGAGCGGAGCCTTATTTCCATTCCACTGTACTCTGAATTTCCTTTATTTCCTTTGTTTCCATTTCACTGCACTTTGAATTTTCGTAATTTCTATTTTTACACTTTCCATTTCTAGCAAATAAAGCTCGTCTATATATTTTTCACGTTACGCAAACAATCCCCACATTATTCAACGTAAACAAAATTTTTCGCTCGTTCCTCAAAAGCAAAAGCATCACGAGAATGCAACCGAGTTCAAAACAAGTTTTGAAACCCCGAGGAAACGACAGTTCTAACAAAACCAGTACCATCCTGACACCTTAGATCTCCAGTTTATGCGAGTCGGTTTCACTACCTACGTGTACCAAAGTCTCAAGTGTCTGCGCAAACTCAACCCCAAGTAGTTTATACTAGTAGTCAACACCATCCTAAAAACACTTCTAAGCGAGCGACCGATGCAAATAAGTGTATGATCTCCAAAAAGATGAAAAATCATGAAAAGGGAGCTAAATAGCCCAAAAATATAAGACACGTTTCCTTCTAAGTTAGGTGTTCCTCACCCGAGCATTTAGCCCAACGACACGAAAAACTCATTGAAAAATCAATGACATAAGCATATGATCAATGAAGAAGATCAAAAACAGAAATGAGATCATATTCACTAACAGGTCGACTTGCCATGAAAGTGTGCGGACAACGGGCTTAATGTGATTGCGCTAGAACAAACAGGGTGAACTTGCCGCGAGAACCTTGACACCAAGCTACAGTAGCATGACTGAGACCGATTTGCATAAAAAGGAGACCTCCGAAGACTTGTAGTCCAGTGTCATCATGATACTCGTCTTGTTCCTACCAAGAATCTCGGTTTTTCCAAACTCTGCGAACGAAGAAGCTGCCTCGTGCTTGCCGACTTTTCCATGTTTTACTTGAGGACAAGCGAAGATTCAAGCTTAGGGGAGTTTGATAACACGAAATCATATAGATATTTTCATGCATAATTCAACTAAAGTCTAACCGTTTTCGATCCGATTTCGGGTTATTTCCGTGTATTTGTCTGATGTTTTGCAGGTATTCAACAATCACGTCTAAACAAGGCAACATGAAGAAAAGAAGCAATCTCAGATGAAATATGGACGAAAAAGGAGTGAAACACAATGAAAAGCGCAACAAGCTGTTTTTGCTGATGTGACGACCGTCACAACTTCATGACGACTGTCACACGGGTGACGACCGTCACACCTTGTGACGACCGTCATGCAGGCAAAAACGCCCCACTCAGATTACACGTCAAAGGATCAGTTCCAATTCCCACAGAGTGGACCACTACTCCCTAAATTATCTGCCTCAAGGTCCATCATCTTCAGTGATAACTGTTGGGATTCCACTTCTATAAAAAGGGAAGCAGAGGACTTCAGAAAGGGTGTTGCATTCATACCACGAAGTGCTGCCGAATTTACTTTCCAGAGCATTATTTTCCAGTTTTATTCTTATTTGTTTCTCTTTACCTTTCCTGTATTGCTTTTTCCATTCTTCTATAATTTCTACTTGTACTGTACGATCAATTTGGCATTAAAGACCAGAATCCTGCCAACATCTGTGGAGGATCTGCCCAAAGGCCAATTGGAATATTTACAGGTTTTCATTTTGATCGATTTCAGTTATTATTATAATGCAAATCATTATTTATTGTTTTTATTTATGTTTTATGTTTCCCAAATCCATGTCTAGCTAAACTTAGGTAATCGATATGTAGTAATAATTCGAATGGGATTTGATAACAACTGGTTGAAGAACTTTCTTTTCACAAAAGTAATCTATGGTCTGAGTGTTTAAAATTGATTCACTGAATAAACTTCGTCGCGAAAGCGAGAACTTATTTAAAAGTAGTTTTGCCACGAAAGTGGGAAATTAATTTAGATACGAACCAACAAGCGAAAGTTGCGGTAAGGTCAGATAGTAAACACTAGGCATTTGTTTTAATAACAGCGAAAGCACTTTAAAATGAATTAGAACTTAGAGATTTCCAAAAAATAATTTTAACCCCGAACGGGATACGAAAGTGTACGTTTGGCCCTTAGGATTATGATTAGCGTCAATAACCATCGTGAGGCGAGAGTCTTCAAATCTCCATTTTCTGCTTAAATAACCTTTGAAAATTATTTCATACACCAGTAACTTATCAAATCCCTGAAGAACACAATTACTACGTATCGATTCAATCAATTATAATCTAAATAGTATTCTTAGTTCCCTTTTAGTGACAATCTTATTCCCTTAAACATATTCTACCTAGCTAAACATAGTAACTCCCGAGAACACTAGTTTGATTACGAGTCCCTGTGGGATCGATATCTATTATTACTACGCGATAGACTGTGCACTTGCAGTTAGGTTGTATTAGACATAGAAAGTCGCGATCATGCTTCGCCTAGCGAGTGAGCCAACGAGCATGATAATGTTTTTTATTTTTGTGCTGTGCTGTTCTGTTTTCTTGTGCTGTTGGACCCTTGTTGGTCGTGATTGATTATGAGATTGATGTTGAATTAGGGAGAGTGTATGTGTGGTGTGGAATGTAATTTCCGTGTTAATCGTTTGAATTGGATATTTCGATTGGTGTATGACATGATACATGTATGTGGTGATGTGTGGAATATATGCATATAAATATATATATATATATATATATATATATATATATATATATATATATATATATATATATATATATATATATATATATATATTTATATATATATATATATATATATAAATATATATATATATATATATATATATATATAAATATATATATATATATATATATATATATATATATATATATATATACATATATATATATATATATATATATATATATATACATATATATATACATATATATATATATATATATATATATATATATATATATATATATATATATATATATATATATATATATATATATATATATATATATATATATATATATATATATATATATATATATATATATATATATATATATATATATATATATATATATATATATATATATATATATATATATATATATATATATATATATATATATATATATGTGGTGTATAATGATGGATCAGTAGGATCGCGTGCACCGTGGGTGCTTGTATTTGCTGTGTGCATTGGTGTCTTGCATAGCATGTGGATGGGTTGAATCATGTCTCGGATGGAGCATAAGTGATTCACTCGTGCTCCAAATGGGGAGCGTAGTAGGGATAGATCGTGTCTCGGATGGAGCTTAAGCGATCTATCCTGAAATTGATTATATGGGCTCAGGAGGAGCGTAGTAGGGATAGATTGTGTCTCGGATGGAGTGTAAGCGATCTATCCTGAAATTGATTATATGGGCTCAGGAGGAGCGTGGTAGGGATAGACCATGTCTCGAATGGAGCGTAAGTGATCTATCCTGAGTTTGAGTCGGTACCGCATATCATTGTGTCGAGTTGCATATGTTGCATTGTTGGTGTGTTGTGTTGGCGTGGGATAGTAGGTCCGGATTGATGTATGATGAATGATGTTTATGTGTTGTCTGCCTTTTATTCATGTACATTATTACCGTTATATTTTGACCGTGATTTCTCACCCCTTGTTGTTGTGGTCTGTGCTTCTTCTGAAGTACAGACAATCCAGGTGCGTAGCTAGCTTGGATTGTGGCGAGTCGAGTCGTAGGGATGCTCTGATACGTAAGACGGGGTTTTTGGGAGTTATTTATCTATTTGATGATTTTGTTTATACTCCGTGTCGTATCACGTTTTGATGGATTTATTGATAATGTTTTGTATATTTTGGGCAGATGGCCGAACATGATGTATGAGATGATGTACATATATGTATATATGTTATGACAAATTTCTTTTCCGCTGCTTATTTTGAAAATCTTTTAATGAAATGTTTTATTGAAATTTTTGTGAAAAGTAATATCCCACTTTTGGAAGAGAAACTCTGATATTTTAATTGATTTTTTCGCATTTTATTTAAGTTGGGAAGTGGGGTGTTACAAGTTGGTATCAGAGCAGGTCGGTTCGTCCGACCCGTGTAGTGTTTTGAGTCTGTCCTTAGGATAGAGGTTGTGTGTCTTTTGACCCAATGTTGTTTTGGTTGAGCAGTATGGCAGGGAGGAATGATGCTGCTTTGGCTGCAGCTATGCAAGCGATGACGCAGGTGGTTGCCAATCAGAATCTGGCTGCGGGTGCATAATTCAGAGATTTGACGCAGTTTCAGAATAATAAGCCATCGAAGTTTGAAGGAGGGATTTTAGACCCTGAAGCGGCACAGAAATGGCTGAAGGCGATTGAGAAGATCTTCAGGACCATGGGATGCAGTGATGAGCATAAGGTGAGGTTCGGTACTCATATGTTGGAGGGTGAAGTTGAGGCTTGGTGGGACAACAGTCGCCAGAGATTGGAGGCTGCGGGAACTGCCATTACTTGGGAGGTGGTTCGGACGATTTTTCTGGAGAAGTATTTTCCGGAAGACATCAGAAGTGCTAAGGAGATTGAATTTCTGGAACTGAAGCAGGGTAGCCTGTCTATAGCAGAGTATGCTGCTAGATTTGAAGAGTTGGCACAATATTGTCCCCATTATAATACTGATGAGGCAATGACTTCCAAGTGTTTGAAGTTTGAGAACAGGCTGCGTCCGGAGATTAAGATGGGGATCGCTTGTCAGAAGATCAGGAGCTACCCTGAGCTGGTGAGCAGAAGAAGGATTTATGATAATGACAAGCGGGCAAGGAACACACACTATAAGGCGGTGAATGATTGTAAGGGTAAGCAGAGGTTTGGTGGTACTCCCTACAGCGTTCCGGCTGGTAAGGGAAAGCAGAAGGCTGTTGCTGATAAGAAGTTCAGAGAGAGGAGGGCATCTGTGGATTTGAGCTGTTTTCGATGCGGTGTCGCGGGGCATCGTGCTAATGATTGTCCTAAGGAGGTAAAGAAGTGCTTCAAGTGTGGGAAGTCGGGCCATGTGATGGCGGAGTGCAGGACTAATGTGCCTACTTGCTATAACTGTGGTGAGAAAGGTCATATTAGCACTCATTGTGAGAAGCCGAAGAAGGTTCTGACGTCTCAGGTCAGCGGTAAAGTGTTTGCTGTGGTAGGAACTCAATCAGCAAATGAGGAGCGTGCTATCAAATGTACTTGTCTTATCAATAATGTTCCTTTGATTGCTATGATTGATACGGGTGTAACCCACTCGTTCATTTCTGTCGATTGTGTGAAGAGGTTAGGCTTGGTGCCGTCTACTCTTGAGCGGCGGATGACTATTGAAACTCCCTCTATTGGTTCAGTGACTACTTCTTTGGTGTGTTTGAAGTGTCCACTGACTATCTTCGGTAGAGATTTTGGGGTAGATCTGATTTGTTTGCCACTTGGAGGTTTAGATGTTATTCTGGGTATGAACTGGTTGGAGTTCAACCGAGTCTACATCGATTGTTTTCGGAAGGTGTTATTGTTTCTTACTCCAGAAGAGGAAGCATTGGCGAATTCCTTGTCTAATAAGGAATTGAGGACTTTGTTGGAAGAAGAAGCTAAGGTGTTTGCTTTATTTGCATCATTATCTGTTGACAACAAGGCGTTGTTGGAAGAGTTGGCAGTGGTGATCCGGAAGTGTTCCCTGATGATATTATGGAATTGCCTCCGAAGAGAGAAGTTGAGTTTAGCATTGATCTTGTACCTGGTACGAGGCCTATATCTATGGTGCCGTACAAGATGTCAGCAATGGAGTTGGCTGAATTGAAGTCTCAGATTGGAGAGTTGTTGGATAGGAAGTTTATCAGACCGAGTGTGTCGCCGTGGGGAGCTCCAGTGTTATTGGTAAAGAAGAAGGATGGTAGTATGCGTCTGTGCATCGATTACCGTCAGTTGAAAAAAGTGACCATCAAGAACAAATATCCTCTTCCAAGGATTGATGATTTGATGGATCAGTTAGTGGGAGCTCGTGTATTCAGTAAGATTGATTTGAGGTCGGGTTATCATTAGATCAAAGTGAAGGATTGTGATATTCAGAAGACGGCGTTTAGAACTCGTTATGGACACCATGAGTATACTGTGATGCCTTTCGGAGTGTCTAATACGCCGGGAGTGTTCATGGAGTATATGAACCGGATCTTCCATTCTTATTTGGATCAGTTTATTGTTGTGTTCATTGATGATATACTGATTTATTCTAAGTCGAAAGAAGAGCATGTGGAGCATTTGAGGATCGCTTTGCAAGTGTTGAAGGATAACAAGCTGTTTGCCAAGCTATCGAAGTGTGAGTTCTGGATGAACACTGTGAGTTTCTTGGGGCATGTGATTTCTAGTGATGGTTTAGCAGTAGATCTGTCAAAAGTGAGTGCGGTATTACAGTGGGAACCACCAAAGACGGTAACGGAAGTTAGAAGCTTTCTGGGTTTGGCAGAGTATTACCGGAGGTTTATTGAAGGATTTTCTAGATTGGCATTGCCATTGACTCAGTCAACAAGAAAGGATCAAGCTTTTGTGTGGGATGCTGCCTGTGAGGAATGTTTTGAGGAGCTGAAAATGAGGTTGACTACGGCACCAGTGTTAGTGTTGCCGACTCCGAGTGAGCCTTTTGTAGTGTATTATGATGCGTCTAGGTTGGGATTAGGCGGAGTTCTTATGCAGAATGGTAAAGTGGTAGCTTATGCTTCACGGTAATTGAGGGTGCATGAAAGGAATTATCCTACTCATGACCTTGAGTTGGCTGCGGTGGTTTTTGTGTTGAAGATTTGGAGACATTATTTGTTTGGTTTGAGGTTTAAGGTGTTCAATGATCATAAGAGATTAAAGTATTTGTTTGATCAGAAAGAGCTGAATATGCGGCAGAGAAGATGGTTAGAATTCTTAAAGGATTATGATTTCAGCTTGAGTTATCATCCCGGAAAGGTGAATGTTGTTGCGGATGCTTTGAGCAGGAAGACAACTCATATGTCAACTTTGATGGTGAAAGAGATGGAGCTAATTGAGCAGTTCAGAGATTTGAGCATGGTGTGTGAGTTTTTGACAGATGGTATGATGTTGGGCAAGTTGCAAGTGAGGAATGATTAGAGAAAATCAAAAGTTGGATGTGAAATTTGTGGATTTGATGCGAGAAGCAAGAAGTGGCTCCGGTAGTGATTTCAAGTTGGATAGTGCAGGTGTGTTGAAATTTCGGGGCAGAATTTGTGTGCCGGATAATAACGAGTTGAAGAAGTCAATTTTGGACGAGGGACATCATAGTAGCCTGAGTATCCATCCGGGAGCTACGAAGATGTATCATGATTTGAAAAAGTTATTTTGGTGGGCTGGCATGAAAAGAGATATCGCTCGTCTTGTTTATGCTTGTTTGACATGTCAGAAATCGAAAGTGGAACATTAGAAACCGTCTGGTTTGATGTAACCGTTGGAAATTCTGGTTTGGAAGTGGGACTGTATAGCCATGAACTTTGTTACGGGATTGCCGAACACGGCAAGAGGATTTGGCACTATTTGGGTGATTGTGGATTGACTTACGAAGTCTGCGCATTTTGTGCTGATTAATATCAGTTTTCCGTTAGAGAAGCTGGCAGAGATTTATATTCAAATGATTGTGAAGCTTCATGGTGTGTCGTCGAGTATTGTGTTGGATAGAGATCCGAGGTTTACTTCAGAATTTTGGAAGAGTTTGCAGGAAGCTTTGGGCACTGAGTTGAAGCTGAGTTCAACATATCATCCTCAAACCGATGAACAGTCAGAGAGGACTATTCAGTCGCTGGAGGACTTGTTAAGAGCTTGTGTGTTGGAAAAAGGTAGTGCGTGGGATACTCATTTGCCGTTGGTAGAGTTCACGTACAATAACAGTAACCATTCTAGTATCGAAATGGCGCTGTTTGAGGCTCTTTATGGTAGGAGGTGCAGAACTCCTCTGTGTTGGTATGAGACGGGTGAGAGTGTTGTTTTGGGACCAGAGATTGTGCATCAGACTACTGAGACAGTTTAGATGATCTGTGAGAAGATGAAAGCGTCTCAGAGTAGGCAGAAGAGTTATCATGATAGCCGAAGGAAGGAGCTGGAATTCAATGAAGGTGATCATGTGTTTTTGAGGGTTAACCCAGTGACCGGTGTAGGATGTGCATTGAAGTCCAAGAAGCTGGATCCGAAGTTTATCGGGCCGTATCAAATTTTGCAGAGGATTGGTGTTGTGGCTTACAGGGTGGCGTTGCCGCCGGAACTTTCGAACTTGCATGACGTGTTTCATGTGTCGCAACTTCGGAAGTATGTATCAGATTCGTCTCACGTGATTCAGAGAGATGAAGTTCAAGTGAGAGAGAATTTAACCGTTGAGACGATGCCGTTGAGGATCGAGGACCATAAGATGAAGAGACTCAGAGGGAAAGAGATACCTTTGGTGAGAGTGGCTTAGGGAGGTGCTGCAGGAAGCAGTGTGACTTGGGAATTGGAAAGCAGAACGCGGGAAGCTTATCCATAGTTGTTTCCATCAGGTATTTTCGAGGACGAAAATAATTAAAGTGGGGGAGAGTTATAACGTCCATTTTAATTATTTAAGTTTTTCCCGTGCTATTCTATCATCGGCATGCCTTGTGTGGGAATTGTTGAGGATATAAGGAACATAATATTAATATTATATAATTGATAATGATAATAATGGATAATTAATATTAATGTTGGTATTATTATTATTATTATTATTATTATTATTATTATTATTATTATTATTATTATTATTATGAAGATTTTGTTAATTGGAATTGTTTAGATTAAAAAGGAGAAAATGAGGATTAATATTATTATTGGAATTAAAAAGAGAACTTTGGGGTATTAGGGGCATAAGTGCCATTTTTGGAAGAAATAAGGAAAGAGAAGAACACGAGCAAGGAAGGAAAGAAGAGCACGGTCTAGCAAGTGAAGAGCAAGCTTGAAGAGTGCGATCAAGAGGAAGAAGAAGTGAGCTTGGCGGTGGAGTTCTTGAAGATTCATTGATCGGAACTGCATTTGGGGTAAGGGGGGGGGGATCCGTTCAAATTGGTAGAATGCATGAATATTAGGTAGAATGGGATTTCCCATAACCCCATAAGTTTGATGAATATGTTTTACTTGGTGTTGTGATTCTGAGTTGTTGATGATATGTTGATTCCATTGCATGTGCTGTTTAATCAATTTTAGGGGTTTTCGGGTAGTTCGAAGTTTATGCCGAAGTTGATTAAATGAGTAGAGCTGACATTTAATCGGGCTAAATCGAGGATAGATGTTGTAGTTAGGTTGTGGAATATTGGTCTGATATGATGGGGTCTGGGTTGAAGTAGAATCGGATGAGTTCGGGGCGTTTTGCCGACTCTGAGCAGTATTATTTTTCTGAAATTGCAGACGTTCGCCAGCTGCTTCGCTGAGCGAGTGAGTAGTGAATCTTCGCTAGGAATTTGCTGGGAAAACTGGGCAGCGAGTGCTTCCAGTAGCCACTGTCTGGCTTCGCTAGGGAGTTCGCTGAGCGAACAAGTAGCGAGCATTCGCTGATGCTTCGCCTAGCGAGTGAGCCAGCGAACATGATAGTGTTTTGTATTTTTGTGTTGTGTTGTTCTGTTCTCTTGTGCTGTTGGACCCTTGTTGGTCGTGATTGATTATGAGATTGATGTTGAATTAGGGAGAGTGTGTGTATGGTGTTGGAAAGTAATTTCCGTGTTAATCGTTTGAATTGGATATTTCGATTGGTGTATGACATGATACATGTATGTGGTGATGTGTGGAATATATGCATATATATATATATATATATATATATATATATATATATATATATATATATATATATATATATATATATATATATATATATCTATGTGTGTGTGTGTGTGTGTGTGTGTGTGTGTGTGTGTATGTGTGTGGTGTATGATGATGGATCAGTAGGATCGTGTTCACCGTGGGTGCTTGTATTTGCTGTGTGCATTGGTGTCTTGCATAGCATGTGAACGGGTTAAATCATGTCTCGGATGGAGCGTAAGTGATTCACTCGTGCTCCAAATGGGGAGCGTAGTAGGGATAGATCGTGTCTCGGATGGAGCGTAAGCGATCTATCCTGAAATTGATTATATGAGCTAAGGAGGAGCGTAGTAGGGATAGATCGTGTCTCAAGTGGAGCGTAAGCGATCTACCCTGAAATTGATTATATGGGCTCAGGAGGAGCGTGGTAGGGATAAACCATGTCTCGAATGGAGCGTAAGTGATCTATCCTGAGTTTGAGTCGGTACCGCATATCATTGTGTCGAGTTGCATATGTTGCATTGTTGGTGTACTGTGTTGGCGTGGGACAGTAGGTCCAAATTGATGTATGATGAATGATGTTTATGTGTTGTATGCCTTTTATTCATGTACATTATTACCGTTATATTTTGACCGTGATTTCTCACCCCTTGTTGTTGTTGTTGTGGTCTATGCTTCTTCGGAAGTACAGACAATCCAGGTGCGTAGCTAGCTTGGATTGTGGCGAGTCGAGTCGTAGGGATGCTCTAATACGTAACACGGGGTTTTGGGGAGTTATTTATCTGTTTGATTATTTTGTTTATACTCCGTGTCGTATCACGTTTTGATGGATTTATTGATGATGTTTTGTATATTTTGGGCAGATGGCCGAATATGATGTATGAGATGATGTACATATATGTATATATGTTATGACAAATTTATTTTCCGCTGCTTATTTTGAAAATCTTTTAATGAAATGTTTTGTGGAAATTTTTGTGAAAAGTAATATCCCACTTTTGGAAGAGAAACTCTGATATTTTAATTGATTTATTCGCATTTTATTTAAGTTGGAAAGTGGGGTGTTACACGAATTGTTCATATACCTCAACACTATTATGCGTCAGGGTCATCATGACACTTTTTTTGAAACGTCCCCTCAATCCCATGCGAGGATATTTTAAAATTATCACGCTACCTAGAACCTAGGAGATAGTTGGGTAGGCTGCAACTGCCACCGTCTCATCGTGGGCTCCTGGAGAGACACGCGTCCCACTCGCTTTTTAACCATACATGTTGATTTAAGAACCGCTTCCAATTACACGTCTATAAATAACTCAACCTTATTTCTTTTCCACTTTTTACCTTTATGCATTTCCAAATACTACCCAATCTTCTTCATCTCCTTTATCTAAAAAACCTATCTTTTCTCAAATCTCAAGCTCTCAGTAATGGCATCATCAACTAAAACCAACAAAGAATATGCCAAGTTCGTGAAAGAACACAAGAAGATTCCAAAACTCGCTCCTTTCAGCATGATCCCAGGCCTAATCACATTGGGAAACGAGCAATATGTTCCAGAACCTCTTTCTGAAGAACAATGCAGGATTTACAAATCTCAGGTACTTATTCCTGTTTATATTACTGGTAAGTCTTATGCTTTATTAGGACCTTTATCTGATCCCAATGTTGATCCTGTTAAACTTAAGGAGTACTTCCCCACTTGCCAGACGTATAAACCCATAGCTCACGCCAAGAAGCCTAGGGCTAGGAATGAGGACCCAAAACCTGCTAACCAAGACAACCCTTCAACTCACAAAACCATTGATTTAAGATACATGAACAATGACTTCATGGTATTTCGATTCAGTCATTCCTTCAAAGACCTCTATGACTATCTAGGTTGGCTAGAGAAGTTAGAGAAAACCAAATCCCAGATCTAGAAAGATATGGGTATTTTCGACTTAATCCAGTTGTGGAAGGTAGGACCTGAATACTGCTCGAATCTGCTAGTTTCTTCCCTGTACTTCTGGGATAGTACCCATCATACCTTTCATCTTCCTTGCGGGATGATGTCACCAACTCTCTTTGATATAGCCGCCATCACGGGGCTCAAACCCACTGATAATAGTTATGACCCATACTACCAAGCTGATGATACCATAGGTTTTTCAACAACTAGAGTCACATACTCCACTCATATTGCCCACTATCATGACAAGACAATGAATGAGGTTTCTGAAGTAGAACACATAACTTTCCTTTCTTCATGGTTATCACGCTGTGTCTTCTGTTCGGAGTCACTTCAGGTGGCCAAAAAATACCTGACAATGGCTAACCAACTTCACTCTGGTCACAACTTATGCTTGAGCGAGATGATTTTAGAGAGTATTTATGAATCTTTGGGTGAAGGTGTTACCTAACTTAAATTCCTTGGAGACAAAGGGAAATGTCTTCTTTCTGGTCCATTTTGGTTGATGTAATTATGGCTGAATGCCTCCTTCGAGGTGTGCCTCCGTACAAAGAATCCTATCAACGAGAATGCTGATGAAGTAAAAACTAGGAGGGTTTAGGGACACGTTTAGCCATGCTAAATCCTAGTGACGAAGGATATCACCTACAACAGACCTTTACCAATCATGTGATGATGTTCGCCCAATGATATGATTTTTCCCCGACCCATCTACGAGAGAAAGAATTCCCTTCTCCTTTATATTGCCATTTATACTGAGGCTATGACCATTAAACAAATAGCCCGCTATGCTGGCCAAACACAACTTACTCCTGTTGCTTTCAAGCCAAAATTCCTATGAACTCTGGAGTTTGACAAGTGGTGGAAAGAATATTACAGAAAAGAATTCTTTGATGTGGCTACCTTTACCCAACATCTTAACAAAGCTTTCCTCTCTGTGCAGGAGAAGATAAAGAAAGGTACTTTGACTCATATTAAGGAAATCCAAGCATTCTAGAAATACTTCGAAACTGCCTATAGGCCTGACGATCTTAGTCGAACCGTCTGCAAAGTAGTTGTACTTTAAAAGATTTTTTAAAAAAGAAAATGGAGAACTTAAAGCTCCCTTCGTACGTTCCTCCTGAGAAACAGTACAGAACAACTTTTAATCTACATCCTCCTAAATTCCCTCGACTACTAAGTGTTGAGTTTAGTGTGGCTTTTAGCCCTCCATTTCCAGACTGGTTCGTCTGTGGGGATTTCACAAAAATCCTTCGCCAGGAATCACGAAGACTTGTCCAACAGGTGGTTGTGACTAAGCATACATTAGACAGTTTCAAAGGACACCTTCATATTGGCATTGAGGATGTTCACATCAAATCTGAAATATATGAAGGTGTGGAATGAGAGGTGTTTCGACTGAATATTTTTGATTTAATTGTCCTTCTTTGCTTATAATAATTATTTTGATATTCTTTCAGCTGTAAAGGTTCCACCTAAAAAACCCACAGCTAGAAAGCCAGTCGAAATAAAAGAAGAAGGAAGAAGCAAACTAATAACAACAACCAGGGTAATTCAACTTTACTCATTTTTCCATGGTCGTACGTTGTCATGTTTCTAATGGTTCGAAACATCTTTCAGGTGAACCGAAAACCACCACCAACCCCTCAAAAACAAAAGCTCAAAAAACTTGAAGTCCAGGTAATTGAGTCGGATGATGATGATTTGTCCCCTATTACTAAACAACCACTCAAGCGAAATAAATGACAACAAAAAATGTCTGAGGCTCTAGCTCAAGTTCAAACAAAAGCTGACAAAGCCTCGACAAAGGAATTTGCTGCTCTCAGAATACTAGAGCCCAATCCTAATGATCTATTGAATAAAACTGAAGAGAAAATCGAAAGTGATAACTCCAGCCTTGGAGCTGAAGGTCCCAGGGTATAAAAAATATATACATCTTAGTATTTTTTTCAATTACCTTTCTTTCTAATTTACTAATTTCTCGATATTATCTCCAAGATCCTGTAAATGCCCCTAGGCAGCCAGCAATTAAAGTAACTGAACTACCGGTCTTCTCAATAATGATGGTGATCCCACATATCGTCCTACTTCTGCTAAAGATTCTGAAAAGAGTTTGATGAGCGAGATAAACCAACCAGTGGAAGAAGAATGCGAGACTTTGCCACCTAAAACCAATACTCAGCATTCTCACACAAGTGGTTCCGAAGCTGAGGATAAACAGACAGCAGACACCCTGGTCGAAGTAACCAAAGATGACGTAAAAATGGGAGGTGTTGGAGATGCAGTCGAAGGTGAATTCGAAGATGATTCCCCTAAGGTCAATGGTCCAGACACTGCTGACCAAGATCAGGATGATGAAATGGAAGAGGAAGAAGGCCCCTTTCTGCTCCACCGCCGCCACGTTATTCCTCTTAGTGATTTCAAAGATGAGGACGAAAATAATAACCAGAATACAGAGACTGGTGAGAAAGAGATCAAACAGGCACAAGACCAATCCAGGGTTGCTCCAATAACTGATGCTGCACCAGAGCATACAAAAACTTCGAGTAAAACAACTAAAACCTTTTCTTCGGAGGAGCTAGCAGCCTTAAAGCAAACTAGACCCTTCGAATACTTGAAAGCCATAATCAGTACTAGAGGAAGTTCGTCTGAGAAAAGCCCCTGCTCTTCTTCGGCATCAGGTGCTTAGTCTTTGACCAAACCTATTGATGACGTGCTTCTAAAGATTAAGGACAAGATTTTTTGAACTGATGTTTCTACTCCTGGAAGGCGATTCTACTTCCCATTATGCCCTAAAAAAATCTCCTCAAACAAGTTGACATTTTGACTGCGTCCCCTGAGGTTACAAATGTCATTATGGAGCTAACATCAATGATCAATCTTGATATTGCTGACTTAAACAGGACCAAACAGGCTTCGAGTGAAATTAACAAAATGGACGGGACTATAGCAGCAATATGGGATGTCGTTACCGAATCTCACGCTAAAGCTGCAAAGCTGGAGAAGAAACAAGAACAGAACAAGGCGTAGGTCGAAATAAATGATCGGGACATTGCAACTTTGAGGCTTAAATAAAGGAATTACAAGCAAACATTTTCAAGGCCAAGGAGCGCCAAGCTGAACTTCTGAAGTTCGATGATTCTGATCTAGCCAAAGAGATTAAAGTTAGACTGGAGCATGTCGATAGAGCCTAGAAGTTGGAAGTGAAGACTGAAAGGCTCAGAACAAACAAGTCTGTCTGTGAAAAACGCCTGGTGCTTCACAAGTCAAAGTACCTCAACATGAAGGCTTCTCTTCCCTTTTAATTCCAGCTTCTCTATTTTAGCTTTGCAAGGTTTTATTGTTATTATTATTTTTATTGTAATAACTTTGATCCCTTCGTGGTGTTTTTGTAAAGACTTAAGCCATTTTGGCAACGTACGTTCCATTCTTACCATATTAGCTTCGATCTTTTTGCATGTGATTATTCCTTTGCTAATTTTACTTCTTGTAATGCAGGTTTGTATTTTTTCAAATACTTCCTGTTCACCTTCAAGATCTTTTTATCTTCATATAATTCTTCGATTTCATAAGCACCGTTTGAGAAGACTTGTATAATTTGGAAGGGGCCCTCCCACTTAGGGGACCATTTTCCCAAAGTTTAATTTTTTCGATCCATCGGATGGATCACTTTCCATACCAAGTCCCTAGGCGAGAATGTTTTAACTCTGACCCTTTATTTATATGACTTCTCTATTCTCTTTTTCTGCCTTTTCAACAATTCTAAGATACTTAGTCTTTCTTTACCTAAATCAACCAACTCATCCAACATCATGTTCCAATATAATTCACATGGAATCTGATGATGTTTTTGGATTCTTGTTGACTGTAAGTAGATTTCTACTGGAAAAACTGTGTCATATCGAAAAGGGGGTAGTATTAATAGCTTCCTCGGGGGAGGTTCGACAAGCCCAGAGGATCTGGTCCAATGTGTTATGCCAATTCTTTGGCTTTTTTCCCACATGCTTCTTAATCAAACTAATGATAACCTTATTTACTGCTTCGACCTGACCATTGGCCTGTGCATAATAAGGTGTAAATGTTACTAGTTTGAAACCCATATCCTTAGAAAACTCTTGCACCTTTCGACCAGTAAACATAAATCCTTAATCTATAGTAATAGTCAATGGAATTCTAAACCTATAAATAATATGCTTTTGGATTATTTCTATTACAGAGTCTTAATCCATATTCACCAGTGGTATAGCTTCGATCCATTTTGTAAAATAATCGATGCCAACCAAAATACACGTTTGATTTTTTGACGACGCTGGTCAAATTTCCCCGATTAGATCCAAAGCCCAACCTCTAAAGGGCCGATGTTTCACTATAGAATTAAGTTTTCTTGTAGGAACATGTTGAATCCCTACGTGTAGTTGACACTCTCGACATATTTTAGTGAACTTAATACAATCTTTCAACATGGTGCGCCGATACATCCCTTGTCAAAATAATAGCCACTTCATTTTGTAGCCTACCTGATATGCCCCACATGCCCTACTATGGACATTATAAATGACTAAATATGCATCAGATTCACTAAGACATTTAAGTAGAACTCCCTCATGAGTCTTTTTGAACAATTCATTTCCCAAAAGAACGTAACTTAAAGCTCGATGCCTGACTTTTCGCTCCGCAGATGTTGTTGGATTTTGTAAGTATTCTGCTATCGAATTTCTACAGTCTTCATCTGTCATGGTATCTATATTTAGTATTTTGAAATTCTCTTTGTCAACCTATCCCACCTTCATTGTTTCCAGATCTAATGGTGATAATCTGGCTGACACAACTCTTCCTCTAACTTCGATTGCATCTTGTAATCTTTCTTTTGAAATTTTATACCCAGAGGCAATCTGTGTCAAATCATTGGCCTCTTGATTCTCTAATCGAGGGATGTGTTGAATACTAACCATCTTGAACCTTTTCTAGAGTCGATTTGCTATTACAAAGTACATAATGAGATTTTCCTTGACGCACTTGTATTCTTTTGTAATTTTCTTTATGACTAACTCCGAGTCTCCCATTATTTTGACTCGAGTTGCCCTCAATTTCAACGATATTTCGAGTCCGGCTATAAGGGCCTCATATTCAGCCTCATTGTTTGAACAAAGGCCTTCAACTTTATACTTGAATTTTGTTGGAATCTTGTTAGGAGAAATAATCAACACTCCAACGCCCGTTCCATCTTTATGACTAGAACCATTGAAGCACAATTTCCATGGCTCATGTTCGAGATAGTTTAATGAGTTCTCTGTTATAGAGTGGTCGACTATAAAATTAACTATGACTTTTCCTTTAACAACCTTTAAAGGCATATACGTTAAGAAAATACTCAGTTAAAGCTAATTCCCATTTTCCAATTCGACTATGCAAGATTGCTTTGGATAACACATGTTTTATAACATCAAAATGAGATGAAACAAAAACATCTACTGGTTTTATATATTGCTATAACTTCGTACAAGAAAAATACAAACATAAGCATAGTTTTTCGACTACACTATACCTAGTTTCTGCATCGTTTAAGACCCTACTAAGATAGTAAATAGCTCTTTCAACACCATTTTCATCCTCTTGAGCCAACATGCTCCCTAAAGTCTTATCCAACACAGATATATACAACCTCGTACTTCTATTCCTACAAGGTGGCATCAGGATTGGAGGGTGGACTAGGTATTCCTTGATCTTGTCGAAGGCTTCTTGCTGAGCATGCCCCCATTTAAAATCTTCCCTCTTGAGTCGAAGCAGAGGTAAAAAAGCTTGAGTCTTGCTGCTAAGGTTCGAAATAAACCTTCTTAAGAAATTAATCTTGCCAAGGAGCGACTGCAACTCCTTCTTGTTCGATGGCGCTTTCGCCTGCATTACGGATTTGGCCTTGTTCTAGTTTATTTCAATTCCCTTTTTGTGGACCACAAAGCCTAAGAAATCTCCCGCCAACATGCAAAAAGCACACTTGAGAGGATTAATTTTCAGACCATATCTCCTCATCCTTTCAAAGGATTATCGAAGGTGGTCAATGTGAGTCTTCCATGAAATAGACTTAACAACAATATCATCAATATAGATTTGCATAAAAAGTCTCAATAAAACCATGGAAGATTTAATTCATTGCTCTTTGGTATGTTACCCCAATATTTTTTAGGCCAAAAGGCATTACTACCCATTCATATATGCCTACGGCTCCAGGGCATCTAAATTCCATTTTTGGGACATCCTCTTCAGTAATGAAAAATTGATTGTACCCATAATACTCGTTGAGCATACTAAGGTACTCATGTCCTGTAGCAGAATCGACAAACATTTCCACCACAAGCATTGAATATTCATCTTTCGGGGTTGCATAATTTAAATCTCTAAAATCGATTTATAGCCTTAACTTGCCATTTTTCTTATTAACTAGGACAATATTGGCAATCCATTCGACATACCTGGTCGTGCGAATGAATTTACATTTGAGAAGTATTTTGATCTGCTCCGTAATCTCCAAGAGAACTTCAGGAGCGAATCGCCTTGGAGTCTACTTAACAGGCTTCTTCCCACACTTAATTGGTAGTTTTAGTTCGACCAGTTCTCTGCTCAAACCAGGTATTTCGTCATAATCCCATGTAAATCAGTCTATGAACTCCTTTAGAAATTGGATCACTTTGACCTTGAGTTGTGGGATGACGTTGGCACTGATATATGTCGGCCTCTTCATTGCCCCCTCTCCCAAGTCAATCTCTTCAAGTGGATCTTGTGCCAGCATTTTGATGTTTCTTGCTAGAGGATCCTTCTCGAACCTCAAAGGCTTATTGTCATATATGGGATCGAGCCTTTGGCCTTGCACCTTATCTTGAACCTTATCAGGTGGTTCTAGATCAAAGTTCTTACCAGGACCTTCTTGATGTGCTTTAGCTTCCTTGGCTTCGACAACCAAGATTTTCACTTTAGCCTGATCGGTGGTGTTTATACGATATTTTACCATTTGTTTAGTTAATCGTCTTATATCTTTAGTTGCATTTTATTTACTTTTATCGCATTTTATGCGTTGGTTTGGTATTTCCATTATTTTTAGGTTCAAATACGCAATCTAGAAGAACTAGAGCAAAAACCAAGAAAAACAGCAGGAATTCAAAAGAGTTTTGGAAGGGAAATAGTGGCCTGACATGACCCGTGTTAGGAGGGTACCAAGAGAAAGAAAGCTGAGTGTTAGAAAATGGGATGACACGGGTTCCCGTGTCACCTGACACAACCCGTGTCAGCAAGTCTGGAGCAGACAGTGTTTTTATCAAGCATCTAGGGGGCCAACACTGCCGCCTGTGTCAGCTGACATAACCCGTGTTGGCTGAAGCACTTCATCTTATAATTTTCTTGATTTTGTGACCTATTGCTATGTTAGACCTGGGAGTGTTTAAGACGTGTTTTGAGAAGAAAAAAAACTTTTTGGCCAGAGAAGAATTACACGATCAAGATTGGAGAGATTAAGGTGATTGGGGAACTGGAGGTTTTCATGAGCGGAAGAAATTGAAGATCAAAGAATCCTATTATCTTTTAATGTCTAGTTTTTACTTTGTATTTTCTTCGAATAATATGAGTAGCTAAACCCCGCAATGCTAGGGGGTGTCCCTGATTTGAATCTGTAATGACTCTGATACTAGTATTGCAATAACAATTCCTTTGTTTTCATAACTGATTTGATCTCTAGCTATTCTTAATGCTTTTTTTGTCGGACTAACAGGGTTTGATTTTCGATTAAAGATTAGAATGGACCGCCGCTGTTAATGCTTTGCTCTGGATCATTATGTAGTAGATATCACCTAGGACTAGGGATACCCTATAAGAACCAGGATATTCTTGATAATTGATTGCTTAATTTCATTTGAAATTCTTTATGGACATAGGAACTAGGGTGGATGATTAAAGGTTTTTTCACTAAGGACTTAGGAGTGAACATTCTAAAGAATCGGTAATTAGTTAGTTATAATAAGTTGTTGCAGTGTTAATTCAAAGTTGTTACTGAGTCAGATCACACACTTTCCCTAGCATGTTACTCATATTTGTTAAAACCACTTAGCCAATTTCCTTCTTTTGTTCGCAATTATTTTTATAATTAAACCAAACAATTTCAAAATCCCAAAGCTTTTGTTTATTAAAATAAATCTAGAACTCTATATCGTCAAACAACCTTTGAGATTGAGATTCAGGGGAATTCCTTTTTATTACTACATTGGCAGAATAATACACTTACTATTTTACCGATCAAGTTTTTGGCGTTGGTGCCGAGGACTGCCAAAAATCATATATTTTATATTTTTATATTAGTTAAAATTTTGTTGCTCCGCAATTAAAACTTAGTTTTATTTTTATTTTTATTTTATTTTCTTATAAAAAAGAAATCAATTATTGTTGCTTCATGAATTCTTCTGTCCCGTGTGACTAATAAAGTGTCTCAGTTGTGTAGTTATGAATACTTTTTATACATTGCCACCTGTATCTCCTGCATGTTAGTCGCCTAATTCAGAAATCACTTTGGAAGAGGCGACTAAATTTTTTTAAAGCATATAGGAGGGAGGTATGAATCCTTATGAATGAATATGTGAAAGCTAACTTTTATCCAGATAATTTTATTTAGTGAGAGTTCATGTTGGAAGAAGAATGTGTGAAAGAAGAAGAACAAGGCATGACGTAAGACGAAGAAGATGCATTAGAAATAGAAGAATTTGAGGTAAACAAGAAATACGGGGAAGAAGAAAGAAGGCAACTTGAAGATGATCTAGTGATGGATGAAAATAAAGATGTAACAAATTGTGTAGATGTAGACATCTAATAAGAAAATCTTCAAGAAAATAGTATCCCTAAAAACTATTTTAACAAGGCAGATGAAAGATAAAAAATTGACAAAGTATTGGATTTCATTTATGCCTTGTTCACAAAAATCCAACTAAAAATGATTTGGAAGCAACATTATCAATACCTAAAGTTCATGAGATTGTTACCAAACAAAAGAAAGAAAAAAGATTATGTGTTCTTTGTTTCATATATGCCACCTTAACAGAGAATGAGCCGTCGAGCCATGCGATGTTAAACAAAGTGCTACGTGGGAGGCAACCCACATTTTTACTAACTGAGCATTTTCTTTTTGTTGTTTGTTTTGTTTTGTCTGTAGATAATAAACAAGACCTTACAAGTGCAAGCTATGATGCAACATATGGTGTTGCATTACCTTCCACCTCCTCAGTAAGGATCTATGCGAGTAACCATTCTCGCTCTTGTTCTAACATATTGGGGGCCAATGTTTAGTTCAAATTTGGGGGAGGATTTACTGTTTTTAGTTTTTCCTTTTCGTACTTGTTATTTCTATTTTTGTGTATTGTTTTATTGAAACCACTTTGAATTCTCCTCTAATAAGGACCGTAAAACTTTTCTTGTGAATACTGTAACGTGTGAGGTAGTCAAAAAAGTATATAGAGTTTGAGAGAAGAAATGTTGAAACTATGAAATTTGGGAAAGTTTGGAGATTGAGGTATAACCTGAACACCATAGATTCTCCGGAGTAAGGAAACAAGTCCAACATGTAGATTTGTGCCATAGTACTCGGATCTGATAAGTATTCCCCAATTAGTTCATAGTGATAGTCCGACATGATTAAAGAGAATTGCATGTATAAATTTGATTGAGAAATGACTTATGGCACCCAAAAAAATGACGAATAATGACGGTAAAGACAACTGGTCCTTCTAAGTTGGGTAACCCTCACTCGGTTACTTAGCCTAACGACGGTTGAATCTCTATAGCCATCCCAAAGTGGACTAATGAACGCCAATGCACAAGAAAAAATAAAGGTGCCTCGAAAAAGTCTTGATCAAATTTTGTACATGTGAGGGAAAGCGATCAAAAGTGCCTTAATCTGATTATCTGAATGAAAGGGGTAGAAAAATTGAAGAAAAGACTTAAGCCTAAAGCATAGTTGGAGAGGTGACTGAAAGGGGGATTGAGGTCCGTGGTTTTACCGCGGTATGTGTTTGTGCAATACCTTTGTTAACGGACAATTACCAAGAGAACTAGTTTTAACCGATCGGAACAAAGGCTCACGTATGAGTATTGACACACCTTACCTTCACAAATATTTTATTTGATGTGTACCGTTTGATCTGAAAAATGTTTATCCAAGCTTGTTGCTTGAGGTCAAGCAACAGTTTAAGTTTGGGGGAGTTTGATCAGTGGTTTTTATATGTTATTTTACCATTAGTTTAGTTAATCGTCTTATATGTTTAGTTGCATTTTATTTCCTTTTATTGAATTTAATACGTTGGTTTGGTATTTACATTGTTTTTAGGTTCAGGTAAGCAATCAAGAAGAACGAGAGCAAAGACCAGAAAAAACAACAGGAATTCGGAAGAGTTTTGGAAGGGAAACAGTGGCCTAACATGGCCACCCGTGTTAGGAGGGTACCAAGAGAAAGAAAGCTAAGTGTTAGATAATGGGTTGACACAGGTGCTAAGTGTTAGATAAGTGCTTCATCTTCTAATTTTCTTGATTTTGCGACCTTTGTGATTCCTAATGATATTTTGGGTATTTTCCTATTGCTGTGTTGGACCTGGGAGTATTTAAGACGTGTTTTGAGAAGGAAAAAAAAGACTTTTTGGCCAGAGAAGAGTTACACAATCAAGATTGGAGATCAAGGTGATTGGGGAACTGAAGGTTTTCATGAGCGGAAGCAATCGAAGATCAAAAAATCCTATTATCTTGTAATGTCTAGTTTTTACTTTGTATTTTATTCAAATAATATGAGTAGCTAAACCCCCCAATGTTAGGGGGTGTCCCTGATTTGAATCTGTAATGAATCTGATATTAGTATTGCAATAACAATTCCTTTGTTTTCATAACTGATTTGATCTCTATCTATTCTTAATGCTTGCCCTGTCGGACCAACATGGTTTGATTTTTGATTAACGATTAGGCTGAACCGCCGTTGTTAATGCTTTGCTCTAGATCATTCTATAGTAGATATCACCTAGGACTAGGGATACCCTATAGGAACCAAAATATTCTTGATAATTTATTGCTTAATTTCATTTGTAATTCTCTATGGACATAGGAATTAGGGTGGATGATTAAAGGTTTTCTCACTAAGGACTTAGGAGTAAACATTCTAAAGAATCGATAATTAGTTAATTACAATAAGTTGTTGCAATGTTAATTCAGAGTTTTTACTAAGTCGGATCACACACTTTCTCTAGCATGTGACTCATATTTGTTAAAACTACTTAGTCAATTTCCTTCTTTTTCTCGCAATTATTTTTAAAATTAAACCAAATAATTTCAAAACGCCAAAGCTTTTGTTTAACTAAAATAAAACCAAAACTTTATATCGTCAAGCAGTCCTTGAGATCGATATTCGGGGGAATTCCCTTTTTATTAATATATTGGCAGAATAGTACACTTGCTATTTTATCTATCACAACCTTTAAAGCCGTTTTTAATATGTTCTCGACTATATAAGCCAAAATCCTTTCGGGCGCCAGTGACTCAGTCATTATCACTGAATTCGCTTCCCTAGCCAGTTGGTTGGATATGGGCTGGTCCGAAGACATAGTCCTTTTCACCTACCACTTCTATGTCCCACTGAAACCCATGTGTAGGATGCAGATAGAGAGAACATAAAGCGTTATCTGTTGATGTCATGTCAAATCCCGCAGGATTACATGGAACAATGTGGGCCAAATTCTGGTTGAAGCTCCTTCTATCAACCTAATTCACTTCGGCCATGAAATAAATCCGGTTTGCTTCAATTTTCTCAACAATAACATCGTTGCGCCAAATGGTGATTCTCTGGTGCATTGAGGAAGGAATGCCACTGAATCCGTGAATCCACTCCCTTCCAAGCAATAAGTTATAGTTAGCCTTGGAGGCTATTACCATAAACATTGTTAGCCTAGTTATAGTACCAACAGTCAGGTCTACCTGTATGACTCCCATGGTAGTTCCTATTTTTCCCTCATAATTTGACAACACCATATTATGAGGTTTTGTATCTGTGTCATCCTTCCCAATCTTTTTCAGCATGTAGTGCGACATTAAATTGAATGTTGCACCGCCATCGACCTGGATCTTGCTTATTCCAACATTACCTATTTCCCTCAAACAAACAAGGGTTTTAAATAGCTTTTCATTGACTCATCAGGCCTTTCAAAAAAGGAATTTTGTTCCTCAACACAACCATTATTCATAATGTAGTAACAAATAGGTTTGTGTTGAGCCGTCTCCATTTCCATCGCATCTTCTAGTTCTTCCACTTCCATTACTTGGTCATACTCTTTAGGGAGTACTGATACCATGTTAAACATGATGTCTATGAAGCTTCTGACCCAGAATTGAAATCCTCTGTCATTACGTCGTCTTCTTGATCAATATTTTTTTAGGATGTCTCCTTCTGAGGAGAAAACAATTTTCTCTCGACAGGTTTCCTTTCCTCTTTTTTCGCCGGTACATTGCTACTAGATTCAGGCTTCACCTTCTCCGTCGCTTCCCTTTCGGCCTTTCTCCGCCTCTGCAACCTCCTCCATTGGGATCTCGACATCAGATTCTTTCTTTGTAATTTTCTGAAGGATATGCCACTCTCTTTGACACCTGGAATTCTTTTCGATATGTCATAGAGGAGCCTTTTTAGACATCGAATTTCTTCCATTTTTGTTGGCCATGCTCACAGTTTTCAACTTGCCTGACCCATTTGTCTTTGGGAGCCTCCGACGTAAGTTTGAAAGTAGTGGGCCTATTTCCACTAAGTCTCTGCCTCGCCTGACTTTGTATCCTGGGATCACTTCTATTGTCGAACATCTGGAAGCCCTGAGAGGCTTTCCAATTTCTTATGTCTTTCGCCCTACGAACTCCTTCGATATTCTGAGCCGCCTTCTTGTAGCACTGCATCAAGGATAAAACATGACTTTTTATTTCTTCCTTTGATATCTATAAAGGAAATCGGTAAGACTTTCTTCGTATTTTGGGAAAGTCACCTTATTGCATTCTTCCTATTGAAGGTCCTCATCCACCTCCATCGAAGTTTCCTGAGAAACTTCGACCATGTTGACGTCCACGCTGGGCTTCTCGATAATGTCCAACTCTTCTATTTTCACCCTAAGGCCCTCAG
This sequence comes from Lathyrus sativus, assembly GCA_963859935.3. Taxonomy (NCBI): domain Eukaryota; kingdom Viridiplantae; phylum Streptophyta; class Magnoliopsida; order Fabales; family Fabaceae; genus Lathyrus; species Lathyrus sativus. Next base: position 670,428,066 of record OZ012739.1, read on the forward strand.
TAGCCTTAGTCAGATTGTCTATTTGCACGAAACCCTCAGTGGTTTCTTTTGTTGTTATCATCAAGTTGGAATCTTCAATAATTCCTTCAATGAAGCTTTCAGTAACTCCATGTGCATAACTATTAGGTGCTTGTTTCTCAAAACCCTCAGTGGTTTCTATTGCGAAGCCTTCAGTGGCTTCACATAGGATGCTTTCAATAGTTTCTTTGTTGAGTTCTTCAGTAACCTTGACCATGACAACTTCATTTGTGAAATCCTTAGTAATTTCGACCATGTTGATTACAATTGACTTTGCGCAGTGGGCATCGCCTACTTGGAGAGGGTTGAAATCAATCTTCATCTGGGCCTTTTACTTCTCCCCAAATTTAAGCCTTTTGTCTTTGATTGAATTTTGAACAAGATCCCTGAAAAGAAAATATTGAGATGTTTTACGTCCCAATAAATTATGATACTTATGAAAACCTCTCTTCTTCCCTGTCTTTGATTGCATTTTAGCACCCGGAGGCACTATCATTTGGCCGTTCTTAACTAACAAATAAAAAATTTCATCATATTTTGTGACGTCGAATGTGTAAGTTTTCTTAGGAAATTCATCATTCTTTTCAGGTTCAACAAGGTTTTTTCCAATCTAAGGGGCTAAGACCTTACAAGAATAAGGCGGGCCTTGCTTTAATTCAGCAAGGTCGATTTCATCCTCGTCGAAGTCTAAAGGCCCATTATATGTTCCTTCGCAGTCTTCATTAAATTTGACGTAGGCTACCGTTATATTATTTTTATTCGCCCTAGCTTTTTCCTCCATCAGCCGCTCTAGCTGTCGAACTCTATCAGCTAACTAGGCCATATCCCTCAAATACTAGGTATCTAACTTCTTCCTAATAGAGTAGTCAAGGCCTCTAGCAGCCATTTTGACCAACTCATGCTCTGACACCTGTGTGAAACACCTGGATTTGAGTTGGCGAAATCTGTTGAGATAATCATCTATTGGCTCAGTAAACTTTCGTTTGATACTAGCCAATTTTTTCAGACTATTCTTTATTTGTCCTATGTAAAACTGTTCATGGAACAATCTCTCCAATTGAGTCCATGTATGAATCGAATTTGTTGGCAAGGTTGTAAACCATGTGAAAGTGTTTTTGGTAAGAGAACTTGGGAAATATTTAATCCTAAGATTTTCATTACTTGAAATCTCCCCTGCCTCTATTAAGTACCTAGCCACATGTTTGATAGTAGACTCATTGGTATCCCCAGAAAACTTGGTGAATTTAGGCACTTTCCATCTAACAGGCAAATCCGATTGCAGAATGTATTTTGATAGTGGTGATGTGTAATTTGGCCTACGCAGGCCCAAATTTACCATATTTCGCGCCATAATCCTTTCGACCATGGCTGCCAGATTGTTATCTGCTTCCATATCATCCCGTTGAATTTGTTGTATGACATTGTCAATGTTCTGATTTCTATTCACCATTACAACCCTTGGTTCCTCCTCTATTGGAATTTGTAGTTTAATCCTAGAGGGTTCGACTCTTGGCTGTTCGACAACCTCTCCCTGGTTCGCAGTGTTTGCTAGAGGTGTGTTCCTTTGATTTTGTTGGACCTGGTTAATAGTGACATCCTTTCCAAAGGCTACTCCTTGATTTTCTACCATATATCCCCTCTGTGGGTGTCGAGGGGGTTGTGGTACTCCAAAAAATTTAGCAACGCACGTCATTATTTGCTGGTTGGCTTGGGTAGTGTTTTGTATTAGGGGATTAAAAATTGTCCTCATTGTTTAAGCAAGCATCTGAACCATATCATGGTTACTCTCGTTCATTTGCTGCCTGATAACCGCTGCAGAACTATTTGTTAATCCTGACATTTGGGTGGAAAAACCTATCCCTAAAGGTTTTCCATTTCGACCCATATTATTAATCCCAGACCCTGACCCCTACAACGAGGAAGTTATGTTTACTACGGGTTCTGGAAATGTTGACCCTATGTTATGTAAATTTGCCATCATGGATGTTGGCATTCCTTAAGGTTGCTTTCGACTGCCTAAAGGCATGGAGAAACCCAGAGGCATAAAAGGTCTGTTCAGAACATTTCCTATTGGTGGAGGGGTTACTGGAGGACCCCGTGGCACAATGTAAGTTAAAATGGGCTCACCATGGGCAATTGACTGCGTAGGCATCGAACTTGCCATGGATGGTATCGGTTCAGAAATAGGTGCTGAAACCGTGGTTCCCCCTGTCGAAGATGTTGGGGGTAGGTTCTCCATTTTTTGATGTATTTTGAGGATTTGGGTTATTTGGCTGATTTTGATTTGCCATTTTCCTCGTATATCTTCTCCTTGGTCTATCTTCGTTAGTGACAGCTAGCTTACCACTTCGTAATAACATACAACGAAGTTTAGTAAAGGAGAGACAACAAACATAAAGAATTTGATAGAATTAAAAAACTGTTAAAAATATCACTAGCACTGTCCCACCAGGCGTGCCAATTTGTTTACCTCGAAATTGGTAAACAATCGATAGTCTCCGATTAACAGTTAACTTACAGGATCAACCAGTGAATCCTAAGACATGTGTTAATGTATTTTTAAATTAAAGTTAGAAAATTAACGAATACTTCGACAACCTTCATATTTGAAAGATATTGTAAAATGCATCAAAAAACAAGAACATGTGCAATAAGGAAATATATAACTTATGGACAAAGTTTGTAAATTGAATTTGGTTAAATTGAAAAAGAAAGGTGATTCACCAGACGTATATTTCTCAACAAACTCGTTTCTCTATACACTGGTACTTTGAGTAATATGAGTAATTTGTACAAACTTGACCACACATCCATCCTATCACTAAGACCTACTATTTATATTGAATCGAAATAACCGTTTCAAATGGCCTTTCTCCTAAAATGCAACAAGTGACACTCGACATGTCTTCACTCTTTTAATGCACTCCACGTGTTTTCTCTCTGAAATACACCTTTAGACTTAGAAATTCCTCTAAGTCCAAAACGATCCTTCCTTCTGGCACAAGCATCACTTCGACTAGACTTCCAAAAATAAACTGTCCTGTCGAATCCTATCATGACTTCCCAAAAACTCTATTTTCTTCATTTATTCCATTAATTCAAATCAGGCGTTGAATTTATGAGCTAACATTGAGTAGAAGACAATTGAGTGGGCACATGGGTCCTAGTTGCCATAATATCTTTGTAAGTGTTGAATTTTGATTTCTTGAATACATACACTTTGGAGTCGTCATGGTAAATGAGAACCTTTGAATGGAAGGTAACTTGATGGGGGAGATGGGCCCCAATAAATTAAATTGTGATAATATTATAGCTAAAAGATATGCTTTATATCTCTTAAGACGATTATCTCTAAGAGCGAGATAAATAGGTGGGTCAACACCTATGTGAGCAAGAGGTTTGACAAAGACTTGAATAAATCCAAAATGAATGTATCTATAACCTTTATCAATGTATTTTTTTAAGAGAAACTTTTGAAAGAAGAGGAATATTCTAAAATTCTTCTTGAATAGATATGGGTTTTTCATGGGTTTTGACAGAAAAAGTAGTTTTGAAGTCAAAGGTACCTATTTAGTATAAGGTTTCAATTTGAGTTTCAGGGATAGTCTAGTTTGAATGATCATTAGGTATGAGTACTTCTTTCGAATGTACTATACCAGAACTTGAATCAGTATTATTCTTAGAAAATAAACTCCTTATCTTAGAGGCCATTAGATTTATATGAAATTCTCAAGTTTTTAACAATAATTGTGTGTTTAACACGAACACTACCGGGAACACCAACCTAAGGCTTACCAACGGATTTACGTTTGCTAAACGCTAACCACAAAATTAACTGATAAATTTCTTAGAATTTCAAACAAATTAATTGAGTCTAAAAAAGAAGAATAATTTCTATGAATATTATACCAGTATCAGGTTCTGATACTAGTGGGGAAACATAAGCGGAATGCGGAAAATAAAGTATATAAACATGATATATGAATGAACAATATAAAGGAGGCTCAGCCTTCCAATGAATGCTATGATATGAAATAAAGTAAAATATATAAAACTAGCAAGTAAATGAATGAGTTAGCGTTTTCAAAATAATTATATAAAAAATTATGTTTTATTTGAAGAACAAGTTACACTAATCAATGATTTTTTAGTATCATGTAACTCATTATTCATCTCCCACTCTTTAACGGTTAGAATTTTGTTCAATGTTTCAAGTAATTCATTCAACACTTCATTCTCTACTAATTTATTCTTCAAATCACAAAATTTGATGTTTTGTAAAATGAATAAGTATAAGACAAATTTGAACGAAAACTAGAAGCACTGGGAGAAATTTTAACCATTAAAAAAATTGATATGAATAATGAGTTACATAATACTAAAAAAATATTAATTAGTGTAAGATATTTTTAAAATACAACATATATTTTCATATTATTATTTTCAAAATCAATGTAATTGGCTATTTATAATTGGTTATTATTTTCATACTATTATTATTTCATATTATTATTTGCCATATATATATATATATATATATATATATATATATATATATATATATATATATATATATATATATATAAGATTAAACTATTTCACTTTGCTTGGAATTCAAAGTCGAGGTGAAAAATCTAACATTTCACATGGTGAAACTTTATTTTTTAATTAAAAATTAAAATATGAAAGAAAACACTACTGTAAAATGAAATAAATCATTAAAAATAAATAAAAATATAAAATGCAGTTGGTAGGATACAAAGCGTGTCCCTGGATTAGTTTTCCCATCTGTTGTATTATACAATCGAATATAAATTATTGTAAGAAAAATTAAAACATGACGCACCAAGAATTAGACCTCGATTATTTATTGGCTGAGGTGAAAGTTTTGTCATAACTTGTATTATTTTTAGTAGTGATAATAATTCATTATTTTTCATCTGCATCAAAATAATTTTTGTTATGCATCATTTTTTTTTCTTATTAAACTCTTTTTGCATTAAATTGTTTTTCTCATTGTTTGAGTCGAGTCACTTAAAACCTTGATACGAATCAAAGGAATTTTTCGCTTTGTGATTCAAATCAAAAAACCTTTGACTCAAGTCAAACTTAATTTTTTACTAAAACCATTGCAGGTCGAGATGTGTGATTTGAATCATACACTCAATTGACTCAAATTAAGATCACCAATTCAAGCCCTTCAAATGTGTTTGAATCGAATCACACACTTCATTGACTCAAACCAAACATTTACCTTTTTGATTCAAATTATACCCCTTTCTTGACCCGAATCAAACATTTGCTGAATTTGAACCATTCAATTGTTTCGTCATCTCATCTCAACCACCCATTGCATACCTATATAATTTACATTTTTTACTATTCATTTTCATTTCTCATTGTTGAATGTTCATTTTCATCTCATAAAAAACTCTCAAAACCTCTCTAAACCCAAACTCTCATGACCATTAGTCAATTTAAATCAAGTTCACTAATCAAGGTTTTTAAGATTCAAAATTCATCTGAGCTAGTTACTGTTCGTTGTTCAAGTGTATCAAGTTCAGAAGTGTGTGATTGTCCAAAAAATTTGTGTTATTTTTTTGTGAGTTGTGAGTGTTCAATTTCTATACTCATCTCCATCTTCATTTCAAGATACATTCAAGACCTAACACTGGTTCTCCTCTAAAGGCAAAGAAGAAGAGAATTGAAAGGACAAAGAAGGAAATAGGTGAATCTTCTTCAAACTCTCATCCATTTGTTATTCCCCCATTTACTTCATATTCTCCAAATTTGAGTGTCATTCTGCATAGAGTCACATATTTGATTGGACCTCAAGTTGATTGAGAATTTTCAAGAAAATAGTGTCCGATAATGAAAACGAAAACAAAAACATAAATGAATCCTTTAAATAGATTGATAATTTTACTCTAAATTTTTTGCACATATTTTTTCGTTACATAATAATGATTTTTAAAGGGAGCCAACATGATATTTTATTAAAAAATTGGATCCTCCAAATTTTATTAGGGATTACTTTTCCCACACTTAGGGATGCTCAAGCACCCTTGTGAAAAATAAAAAAATGTCCATAAAATTTGGAAGTGCACTTCCGGACGCATCCCATTCCACAACTCATCCATTTATAGAGAGTTACACCACTATTTTTTAATGTCTCACATATGGGTTTGATTTTTCTGCTTTGTTCGGTTTGTCTGGTTTAATTATAGGTAACATGGCTGGCAAACGACTAAGGCATGATACAATGTCCTAGCATGCATCTGTTCGTTGGAAAAGAGCCTGACCCTCACGACCACTAGTCGGTGCTAGTTAATTTGATGGGGAAGTGTCAACTATTAGGGTTAAGGTGTCTCTGGCTTTGTCTTCCCAAAGAAATTTGTCACCTGTGCTGCTCTCGAAGCCCCACCAATCTAGGTTGATGCACCTATTGCTGATGATGTCGTTCCTAAGGAATTTGGAGGAGTCTCGTATGACACATCATTGCCGCCTCTATATGTGGACCATGCTGCATGGAACATGTGAGACAAATAGGTAAAATTTATATGTATTTATTCTTTGAAACACATGTGTTATAATATTTTAACTTTCTAACTATGATGTATTTTTTGCAGTACTGTAATGCTTTAAAATATATCAATCATGGTAGGAAGATTGCGAGGAAGCAACAACTTGAGGAGCAACGATTTCATGATACCATGCATCTATCTAGGTTACGAGATATATGTATGACCGATTGTACTACTTTTAACCATGGTATGTTGTTAGCATTCATTGAGAGATGATACTCTGAGACATCATCTTTTCATCTTCTGTATGATGCAATGTCCATCACACAGGATGATGCATCATCCCTACTACATCTTCCAATAAGGGGAATATTATTAGACTAATCCATGATGACCAGACCTGATGCACTAGATATGATGATGACCTACTTAGGGGTTGACCCAATGAATGCCCTAAAAGAGCTGGAAGACACTAGACACCATTCAATATTTTGATTCCTGGAGAATCTATATGTATACAACCTGACTACGACGATGGAGGTTGATGGTGATGATGCACATGTTATGCATCATAGAGCATGTATATTGAGGTCATGCCTCATGTACTTGGTTGAAACATCCACATTTGTGGACAAGAATGCCTATTACGTTGATATGGTTTACCTTAGATACTTTATTGACTTGGAGCAGATTCATGAGTACAATTGGGGAAAAACTTGTTTAGTTCACCTCTACTCGAAATTGGATTAAGGTTCTCTTTGGAAGACCAAACAGATGACATCTAGTTGCACACTGTTTACGGTAATATATTTGCACTTTAATGTTATTGTACCCCTTTCATAACACGTGTGCGACTCTGTTACTAATAATTCATATGTATCATTTTCAGGCATGGTTCCTCAAACACTTTCCACGCATCGCCGGTTGATCATATGTCGTATGATTGTGCATTCATCTCACTCATAGGGAATTAGCCGACCAAGCCCTTAAGAGTGTTTCTTGACCGTATTACATCAGATGATATATGCTTTCAATCGGACGACGATTATCGTTAGATGCGTCCGTTGGATGACATAACCTTCTACTCTAGATGGTTGGCTTGTGGGTCTCATCTAATATATCCGCATACGCCTGAGCGAGTCATGCACTAATAAGAGTTTATGCATGGTATTCCAGGAGAACGCTTCGTGTCTGCTCCTCCCGCTATGGTCCATAGAAATGTAGATGTGAAGTATGATGATTTATATGATCATCTGGCACTAGATGGACTAGAAAGTGTGGTAACTCCTTGCAAATGGAGTGGTGCATTTAGCTACATCAAGTGGTATTTCAGAGTGTCACATCTTTATACGACATCATATGCTCTCAAAGCTCCACCTAGGCCAGTTCATTAAGAGATATTAGAGGAAGAACAGGCTATGATAAATCATGTTGATGTGTTACTTGCATGTTGTCGGATTATTAATATTGAGCAAACATGTATAAAGAGAGGAGACTTTATGGAAGGAACTTCTGGGAGGGTTACTATATATGTTATTCTATCTAAGACACATATGAGATTGCAATACGGAAGGTAGAGAAGGAACAAGGGGGTTAATAATATTTGATAGTATTTATATTATAGATTATGTATTATGGTTTTGTAATTTGTCATTTTGATAATATTATGGATAGTATTATAGTTTTATAATTTGTCGTTTTGATAATATGATGGATTATGGATTGATTCTATTATTTAACATTTTAATCATATTACATAAATGTAGGATTTAATTTCCTATAAAAATATAAAAATTATTATGATAGTATAATTATAATAAATGCTATATTATATCGTGCCTTTTTAAAAATAAAAAAAAATTATTACCTGAAGGGTTATTACATAAGTCTATATCTGTATTTTATTACGGAGATATATCTCTGAATTCATTTATATCAAAATGAGAATGTGACTCAATTACAAATAAATGAGATGCATTGGTTATTACAAAGATATATCTCCGAATTTATTTTTAAAAAATTAAAAATGTAACTCAATTACACATAAATTTAATATATATGAGTGCGATCAAAATATATTTTCAAATTAATGAATTACAATTTTAAATTTATAAAGGATAACTCTTCACCACAAAAAAAAAAAAATGTGCCCATTTTATTTTGCCGACCCAAAATACCTCAAGCCCAAAAATAAATTTGTAGTCGTGGCAAGCTCAGGTAAGCCTAGGGTTTCATTGTGTCCATTATAAATTCCCAATAAATGAGAGCCTCTCATCTCACTTGTTACTTGTTATGTTCCCCTTCTATACATGTCTCTGCATTGTGATGATGGATCACAATAATATTCTACGTATTTTATTATACACTAAAAGTCATGAATTTTTAATTAATGTTAAGGAAGTAGCAAATGATGAGTGTTCAGTTTGATTGGGTTATCAAGATTTCTTCCATTGAAGTGAAATTTGTTGTCATCGTTGAGATCATAGTATTCTACTTTATAACTATAACACAAACCTCTACAAACACAATATTTTTCAAATTAGAAAGCATACTATAAATGTATTATATTTTATTATAATTTAATGATGTATTTTATTATAAATGTATTATATTTTACATCGTATAATATTATAATTTAATTAAAGATATTAATACTTTATATTTTGTTATAACAACAAATATATTATTAGTTTTAACGAAAGCAATTACAAAAGCATTATACCAATCATGGCTTAGCTATTGGTTATTAAATACGATTGTTCATGTTTTATAATACAAATATTAATTATATGAATGTTAGATTGACTTTGCTCACAAAAAACTGAAGTTGTCCGTGAAAAATGTGTGAAGATATATTACAAATGGTTCGAACATTTACATATATTTTCTAAATCTAGAAAGCTCTAACTTCTTAACTGTTCATCTATTTTAATGAAAAAAAAATTAGAATTTTTTATTGTATTCTAGATGTCTCTTAGCACCACACAAAAATTTAAAAATATTTTTAATTTTTTGATTAGTCTATAAGTATGTTGTGATTTATTTCACGTGAGTTGTGGCACGTGTATTTATTTGTGTTGACAGTCGAAACATTTACCATTTTTCAAACTTTATTTTGAAGGCTTGCGAATTCTTACTTAATTTTCTTTTGCAATTTGTTTCAGACTCCGCATTGGGTTTGTTGAATTGTGTTATGTGTGCATTTGTTTGCTTCATATTGATTTTTACTATATTTTGTCCACTTTTGTTTTCTGTTTTGTTGGGTAAGGTGTACACGTCCCCCCATTTCTTTGTAATTCCTATTTTATTTATTATATTTTCTCTAGCTTTATATATATTATATTTTCTCTGGCTTTATATATATATATATATATATATATATATATATATATATATATATATATATATATATATATATATATATATATATATATATATATATATATATATATATATATATATATATATATATATATATATATATATATATATATATATATATATATATATATATATATATATATATATATATATATATATATATACACACGTATATATATATTGTTGGAAAACAAGTGTGAATTATGTTGAGAAAAAAATGTGAGTTCTAAGTCCTATATTGCTTAGAAAAGTGGAGGTTGAACACTTATAAGTAAAGAGGACTCATACACCTATCACCTTAAGGTTTTGGGTGAATATGTGGTGTCTCTCTCACTTGTTTGGGTGAGTTTTTGACTTTTAGGTGATTGTTTGATCCAATGTGAATGCTTTCCCCTGACGATGATCCATCGGTGGTATCAGAGTTTGGGTTCGAGTAAGAGATCGACTCCTTGTGTCGAAAGTTTTCTTGACATGGTGGTCAGACGGCGTGTCTCGTTGAAGTGCTCATGACAATATAAGTGTGTCTTTCAACGGCGGCACAAGCATGTGGATGAAAGAGCTTCCGCTTGAGGGGGAGTATAGTGGATTGACTCACACTTGATGGGGTGTATAATGGATTGACTCATACTTGAGGGGGAGATTGTTGGAAAACAAGTGTGAGTTATATTGAGAAACAAATGTGAGTTATAAGTCCCACATTTTTTTTGAAAAGTGAAGGTTGAACACTTTCTAAATAAAGAGTATGGTGTCTCACTCACTTGCTTGGGTGAGTCTTTGACTTTTAAGTAAGTATTTGATCCAATGTGAATATTTTCCTCTCACGCGATGATCCATCATATATATATATATATATATATATATATATATATATATATATATATATATATATATATATATATATATATATATATATATATATATATATATATATATATATATATATATATATATATATATATATATATATATATATATATATCTTTTTCTTTAATTTTAGTTTTGTTCCCTTCAAATTGGTCTTTCTATAGTCTACACTTTCAAATAAATATTTGATAAATGTCAATCTTCAAAATCATTAGTATCATATAAATTTAAAATATGGTGTAATTTTAACCTAATAATAATTTTAAGTATAATTGTATTGGTCTAAGTAGTGTGAATCGAATCATATGTCAAATAAGGGAAGAGATTGCATAACTTTAATGCGCAAAAGGCACATTAACTTTGAGGGCATATGAGCCACCAGATCAATCTTATTCATTATAATGTGCCACTTGTCTTTTCTTAATTTGAAAAACAATTGAACACAAGTGGAAGGCGTTGCATATCCATCTTTCCTCTTGACCTCTATAGGTATGTCGTAGTTTCTTGCATGCTACGTCATCTAAGCCAACTCATTGGATCACCACCATTCATTCCAAGCACCGCTTACATTTGACTTTGAATCCAAAAGTCAATTATGAAAGAGATGGCAATTACAATGGAGAATGGTTTTAATTCACATGCAAGTTGGTGATGGGGAAAACAAAAGGACGTGTTGATGTTGTTTGGCTTTAGTATGAGTTTATGGTGGCAATCTAGTCTAGCGGGACGACGAACTTTGATGTGGGTGTGTATAGTTAGGTGGAAGAGACATGAAAATTCTTTTGGTATGATTTTATTTGCAATTACATTTTTCTAATAAAAATAAAGATACATGTCACCACATGATACACTTCAAAAATACCCGGTCTAACATAATGATTTACAGGCTCGACCCTCTCCAGGTGTAGGTAGTGCTTCAACGCTGAGCCTCACAATCATGAGGGCCCAAATTTTATTATTATTATTATTGTTATTGAACTAAAAAATGAAAAATGAAAAATTAAACGTTGACTCATTCTTTCTCTTCTGAGAGTCGTGAAACAAACAAGGAAATTGACAAAATCTTTGTTATTCTCCCTCTTTTAATTCTCTGAGCCGTGAAACAAGGAAAACAAAGCATTCGCTCTCAGAATCTCTTTCTCTCATTAGAGTTGTCACTGTTAGCAATGTGAGTGTACTTTTGGAGTTTGAGTGATGTCAAAACTAGAATAGTGTAGCGTTATGTATATTTGATGGTATCCTCCTATTATAGACGAGCATATTAGTATTAGGAAGCATTAAAATGATTTGGAAAAGGAGCCTACATCATATATGCATTGCAAACTTGGTTTTTGTGAAAAATGCATTAAAAAACAAGTTTCTGGGTGGTGAAAGCATTTTAGGTCGACATGTGCATAAGTAGGTCGACCTATACTAGTTTCACCTTCAGTATAGGTCGACAAATAGAATCTTAGGTTGGCTCCCATGGATCAATATTTAAGCTTGTAGTCCCAGAGGTCGCCTCACTTAGGTCGACATATGGGTGACATGAGACCTTCATAGGCCGGCCTAAGTACGTTGATATGCCGACCTATTGCTTTGATAGGCCGACATATACAATATCCCATCTCAAAAATTTCATTTTTTGCTCCACCAAATTGCATTCCTTTGCCCATTATTTCCCATACCTATATATACTAATACATGCATCTTTTTCTAGCAAGGTACTAGTGTAAAACCTAAAGGAAACAAGAATTACAAAGTTTTCACATCGCATTCAACCTTTCTTCTATGCATACACACAATCAAACCACACATAATCATTTTTTAATTGAGTGAATATATAGATTAGGGTTGATAACATCCAATTAGTTTGTTGTAACCGAGAATATTGGGTTGGGATTTTTTGTGTGTTTCAAATAAGAAAACCAAGCTGGGGTTTTACTTCAAGATCATTAGAATTTGAAGGTTTTTGGACAAGATCACGTAAACACGGATTCAACCGAGTGAAGGCCTTGGAGAAAGGTGGTTCCTTGCAAGGGAGTATCGCGAGACGGTGAATCTATTGCTATAAGCCCTAGAGGCCAATACTTTTGGTATTTGTATCGAATTATTAATTAATAAAAGGAATTTATTTATTATGTTTGTTTTTTCAGAATAATAAAGTCCTTAGAATAGCTAGCCCGTTTAATGAAATATTAAGTGTGACTTTAATCATGAGATCCCATTAAACATAAGGACATTATTCATAAAGTATCTGTAGTCGAGCTTTACTGCGAAGTGGGATAAACTTAAAGCATTAATACTATTATGCAAATAGACTGATAATCATATATCATAGATCATGGATAAAGAGTTATTAAGTCTTAACATAGGTATGGATATTAGGAGTAATATTTATACTAGATTGACCTGCTATGAGACTACTGCATAGAATGTTATGCAAAGTGTGTATACCACCCTTCTACCTGAAACAAATATGAACCCTAGATGTAGAGTCGAGTACTTTATTGTTGATCTAACATTGTCTGTAACTGGGTGACCATAAATATAGTTGATGGGTACTCCACAAAGCATACTGAGGGACATGAGTGACCTAGATGGAATTTGCTCATCCTGCATAACATGATAAATGTATAAGGGCCCAATATTGAACTGGACAAGGATGACACAATATATGCCTTGTGTTCAATATAGACATAAAGGAAAAATGGTAATTGTACGCATAAGTATTACACAAAAGGTTTAGTTGTATCACATGAAATTTTCGTGACTTGGGTAGCAGTTATGTGTTGCTAGATACCTCTCACTGTTTATTATGTTAAATGTGTGATTTAATATAATTGCCAACAATACAAAAACCTACAGGGTCACACACATAAGGACAAATTGATAAGAGGTAGAGTAAGTAAGGAACACCGTAAGGTACAACGAACTTAAGTAAGTGTAGAACATCATAAGGTACGGCGCACTTAAGTAGAATACGAAATGTGGTAAGGTACCATGCGTTTAGGTGATATATGATACACCATAATATATAGTACGCGTGTACTTAAGTGGGATTTATAGACTGCATCCCACACAAGTGGTTCTATAAATAGAACCCTTGTGCATAAGCATTCACACTTGATGAAAGTTTGGTCTCTGAAACCCTAACCGTATTTTCCTTCTTTCTCTTACTCAAAGATTTCATACGTAGCAGCTAGCATTGAGACTAGAGGAATATGTTTGTATGGACTAAGTACAGGCGTTGTTCATCATTCAACGCTCGTGACCACTCCTTCGATTCAACATCAAAGGTTTTATCACCATAAGAGGTAGTCATTTCTATCATTGATCATGCTCATTCGTAAGGGTCACTAAAGAGAAAATTTAATTTCTGTTGCATTTTGGATCGCGATTTCCCTTTTAGAATCATGTCCGGGAATCTTGGGTTCAAAAAGTGTTTGCTAGGGATTAATTTGAACAAGCAAAAACCTTAAAGACGAGGTGGTCTTGCAAGAAAGTAGTCAATTACAGGTGGATTGTAGCAGCATTGTTATTGACTTGATCAAACTTTGATCAAGGGTTTGGAGGTGGTAGAATCAACAACAAACCATAAGGTTTGTGGGGTTAGAGTTCTTCATCTCTTGTATAAACATATTTTCAAAGATAAGTTTAATTACAAGTATCTCAATTCAATTTCGGATTGAGGATAGACGTACCCATAGCATGTTGATTGGGGAACTGCCTAAACAAATATTTGTGTTTGTCTCTCTCTCTCTCTCTCTCTATCCCTCTATTTCTTTAATTGTTCTTGCAAATTATCGAGTTCATAGTTGTTCAATTTGATCGAAAATTGTTTTTCAATTATATTTTAAAGTGTTTTTGTTGATATAATCATAATCACTTTGATTGTCATTTCCTTTTAACATCAACAAAACAAATTGAATTTCCAATCATTATCCATCGTACACAAAGTGCTCGATAAATCGCCTTTGAGTATTTTAATTGATTTGTGTTCATTGGAAATAAGATTTACGAATAGCTTTGCATTTAATTGATTCATGAATTAATGGTTGTTGAAAAGTTTGTGTTCATTATCATCCTAATTAGTTTGTGTTACGCATATCCGAGCTTTTCGATAGTAGGTTCGGTTAGACAATTCGATTTAGGTTGTTTCTGTTGTGCCATGAAACTTTTAAAAACATTTTTTGCCAAAAGTTTTGTTTTTAAATTTATGATATATTCACCCCCCCCATTAGATCAAAGTGTATCGTCTAACAAGTGGTATTACGAGCTCCAGTTAATTTCGTGCTTAAGATTTAATTTTTAGAAGAATGGCTACTGAACCTAAGGGAGCGTACAACATAGCACCAATTTTCACCAACAAAAATTATGGCTATTGAAAGCTCTTATGCGTATTCATGTCAACTCCGTTGACAAAGGTATATGGGACGCCATCAAAAATGGTTCGAATGAAATAACAATGACCAACAAAGGTGTTTAGGTACCTGTATCAGAAGCATAATGGGATGCTAATGATTGGCAATTGTGGTCACATGATTGGAAAGAGAAAAATATTCTCACTTCCGCTTTGGGTGTTGATGAGTTTTATCATGTTTCTTATTGTGAGACCGCCAAGGCTATGTGGCACACATTAGAGATTTCCTGTGAGGGTACTAATGATGTCAAACAAGCTAGGATCAACACATTAAATCAAGAGTTTGAGCTATTTCGTGTTGAGCATGGTGAAACCATTATGAATATGTGAAAACAGTTCACGCATCTTATCAATCGATTAAATATGCTAGGTAATCCCGTTTCCAATGAACTTACTATTAACAAAGTGTTGAGGTGTTTAAGTAGGGAATGGCAACACAAGGTCACTGTTATCAAAGAGGCAAATGATCTTCAGTGACTTGATCTCACGACTTTGTTTAGTAAGTTGCAAGAGCATGAGCAAGCGCTCACTTACTTAGCTAAATACGAAAAACAATGTGAAAAGAAATTGAAGAATGAGAAAGGGAAAGACAAAGAAGAAGGTAAGAAGTACATATCTCTAAAGACTTGTAGCTCAAGGTCTTCACATTATGAGCATAGTTATAGTGAAAGTGATAATGACAAGAATTCATATGAGAAGGATATGGGGTTATTCCTAAAGAGATACCAAAGGTATATAATGAAGAATGATGTTAAACATTCTAACAAGAACATAACCAAGTTTAGAAGGTTAACAAGCTTCTCAAAGGATGATGAAAGAAGGAAGATTAAGCTTAAAATATCTTGTTACCATTATGGTGAAGTTGGTCACTATAAAGTAGAATGTCCAATAAGGAAGAAAGACAAAGAAAAGAGCCATCAAAAAACTTCTAGCAAGTCTATGAGAGCTTATGCTGCTTGGGAGAGTGCAAGTGAGTCCTCTAGTGATGAAACCACAACTTCAAGTGTTGAATCGGCTCGGATTTTTCTTATGGAAAATAGAAAGAAAAAGAAGAATGTAATTTTTTCTAAGCTTGAATATATTAACAATTTATCCTATTTTGACTTACAAAAGGCCTTTGAAGATCTTCATAGAGAAGCCTTAAGAGCTTTTAACAATTTAGCTTCAAATGAAGAAGTTATTTTAAATTTAGAAGCTAAAGTCTTAGAATCTAAAAGGAAGTCCGAAACTATTAAGAAATCTATGATAGGTATTCAAAGTGACAAGAGTGGGGATATAAAACCTCTTAGGTTTGGTTGTGAACATTCTCATTATAGACAAGAGGAAGTAAACTTTCTTCAAGTCAAATTGGATGATGCCTTGAAACCTAATATTATGTTTGCTATTTTCCATGGTTGAAAGCCTTTGAATCATTCTAAAAAGAATCATAGATATATGTATAACTCAAATAGCGAGGAATGTCTCATAAAAACCTATCTTTTCATTATTGTTTCAAAAAGGGTCATACCATTGAAAGGTGCAAATTTATGAAACTCTTTGTTCCTAAAGGAGTTGTTCAATGGTTGCCTAAGTACAACTTTGATCTCACTCACTATCAAGGACCCGATGAAAATTCGGTACCTATTTCCTTTGTTCAAATTTTCAGGTTGAATGTCTTGACTCTGCCGAAATAATGTGGTATCTTGATAGTGGATGTTCAAGGCACATGACGGGTGACATGTTCCTCTTCATTGTCTTTGTGCCAAAGAGAAAGGGGTTCGTCATGCATGGAGATGATAAAAAAGGTGTTTTACTTGGAAAAGGTAGTGCAGGTAATCCCTCGTCTACTACTATCTCTGATGTAATGCTAGTTGATGGTCTTAAACACAATCTTTTAAGCATAAACCAACTTTGTGACAAGGGATTTAAATTTACCTTTACAAAAACTTGTTGCTTGTTTGTGCATGATGAAAAGAAGTAATGTGTGTTTAAGGGTTTGAGAGTTAATAATACTTATATGCTAAACTTAGATGAGGTATCCTTGGTTGGTGTCATACCCCAAATTTTACCCCTTGATTCATTTACCATTTGCATAACATTCTAGGTCAACCATTCATGCATAGCTAACCAAATTATCAGACATTGTTTTGTTTTGTTCATCTGTGGAATTAGGGTTTGATTCAAAAGGCTCAAAGGCTTGATCAGTCAAATTTTTGGATGGATCATCAACCAATAAAGTTCTCATAAACTTAAGAGATCCCCTTCATCGAATATCAAGTGCAAAATGGCTTCATTACAAGTTCTTCAAGGTTCAAATTCATCTGGCCATGAAATTAGCATTTTTTCAACCAAAGTCAACTACATCTTAAACTTTTAATCAAGACATGATCTCAAGCCTTGGGACATGACTCAAAAAATTCAAATACACCCTTGGAGTCCATACATGGTTCTCAAATAGCTCAAGAGATTGAAATCATTGAAGATCAAGAAGTGAAAGTATATTTGATACACAAGCCAATGTGTAGCGGTCGGTTTTTGTGGCTGAAGACCACTACCGCCCCTGGTGCTACTTTCTAATTTCTATATTTATCCTATGAAGCTTAAAAGGAAGGGGAAGATATCTTAAACTAACCCTGTGTGCAAGTGTTTTCCCTACAAATGCGAAGCAATCTGGAATCGGGGGTTGGTTATACAAAGGGAAGCTATTAACACCCAGAGTATCTATAGTAATCTATTGGAACCTTGATTACATTTGTTTTTACTATTTGAATTGCTTTATTGAGTCTATTTACTCTCAGGTGGGGAAAGTTTCTCCTTTGGGAGGTTGAGGAAATGTTTTTTTTTTGTTTTAGGATTTTCTATTATTTTTGGGAAGGTATCTGGACCTAAGGTTTTTTATTAGTACGCTCACTAAGATTTCGCAATCTTATGTCTACGTATTCTAAAAAAAAAGGAAACTGAGAAATCAGAGCGTTTGTAGTTCCTCCTATTCTATGGAAGGAAAAAAAGTTTGGTGTCTTGTTCAAATCCCAATATTGAAGCTAAAAGTGTTTGTGTCTTGTTCAAAGCTCAAGATTGAAGCTAAAAGAGAAGTTTGTGTCTTGTTCAAAGCCCAATATTGAAGCTAAAAGAGAAGTTTGTGTCTTGTTCAAAGCCTAAGATTGAAGCTAAATGAGTATTTATGAGAGAATTTGTCATCTCTAAAGGAAGATATCTAACCTATTCATCACAGTTATTGAGGTTTTGTTTATAAGGGAAGTTGCTTTAACTGGGATGCATGGAATCCAGCAATGACATATCTTCCTTTATAAGAGAGTTAAAATGTCATGAAGGAATAAACTTTAACTCAGTGTAGAGTAATGCCACTTTTTCCTTTATGAATATTCGCATGCTAAGAGAGAGACATTGAATTGGATGTGTTCCAGAGGTTTGCCACTTACATCACTTAGATGAAAGAGAACTTTGGCCATGATAAAGGAAGGACTTCAGCTTGGATTTAAATAACAAGTGTGCCACTTACATCAATTATCTGGAAAAGAGTTTAATTTTTTGTTTTGAAATGTGATGTATAGAGGAAATATCCTCCTATAGAGAGAACTCATACTCTAATCTATGGGGATGTTGAATTTTGTGCATTGATCAAAGTCCAAGGTTAAAGCTAAAAAAGGTTGAAAACTGACTCAACTGGTGGAATATTATATTTGTCTTGTACAAAGCCCAAGATTGAGGCTGGCTGGGGAAATCCTTATATGAAGCCTAAGAGGAGGCTGAGGGAATTTAAGTGGAGACTAACTCTTGTTAAAGAAAATTAAATCCAAGAATAGGATCCAACTGCTCTGAAGAATCAAAAGAGAAACTGACTCCTGTTGGAAATTAGAGGAGAGTTAGATTTATTGAACTGCCATAAAGGCTTTGATTCTTTTGGGGATATGCTGATTGAAAACTAACCATGGCTGGGGATTTTAAGATGGAAGTCAAGCTTTGTTAAGGATCAGAGGAGACTCAAAGGATAAGTTTGAATGTCTTAGAGATTCTGATTCTCCTGGGAATTGGTGTAGGGATGACTAGGGTTTATCCTGTGCTTTTAGAAAGCCTGAGGGTCCTTGTACTAAGCCCAAGAGGAGGATGGGGATGCTTCTAGGAAGCCTGTGGGTCCTTGTATTAAGCCCAAGAGGAGGCTGGGGATTGAGACTGTCCAAGTCTTAACAAGAGTTCAAGAAAGGTTTCACCGGGAAACAATCCTTCATTTGTTGAACTGTTCCAAGATTAAAGGGGTTGAAGAAGAGGTTTCACCAGGAAATAATCCTCTCTTTATTGAAGTTTTTCAAGGTTGAATAAATTGAACAAAGCCCAAAAGGATTTCGACTGTATTGGGAAGAAGAATTCCTTTGGACGGGGGGGGGGGGGGGGGGATAGTTGTTTGAACTAAGTTATACTGATTGACAAAGATCATGTTGTTTGAACTAGTCTAAACTAAGGATGGTTCAAATGCTAAGAGAAACTTAACAAGGTATGTACAAGCATACATATAGATACATGAATAAGCATATAAACAAGTATTGATTGAATTAAAAAAGGTGGTGGGTCTTATACTATGCATAGAGGCCCAAGTGTATTGTGATTGGTTAGATGTTTTCTTCAAGACTGAGTTAGGGTTTTGAGAAATTGAAGAAAGTCTTGACTTTGAAGATGACTTGATCTCTAAGTTAACAAAGGAGTTGGGTCTTACACTCTAGATAGAGGCCTAGATGATTGTTATTTGTATACTTTACAAAGCCCATGATGAATGAGGCTAAACGGTTTTCTATTTACAAAAGTTGTTGGGTCTTACCTCTAACAGAGGCCCATATGATTTTGAAAACAAGGTTTATGTACAGAGAGATGGGACTTACACTCCTAGCAGAGGCCCAAGTGGTCTAAGAGCAGTTTCACCGGGAATAATGCTCCTCTTAGTACCAGTTTATTTGATTTGAATCTTCTTTTTTTTTTTTTTATGGAAAAAGAGAAAAGGATGGGACTTACACTCTATTAGAGGCGCAGGATAATGTATTTTGAATGAAAGAATGAAAGAATAGTATTGGGTCTTATACTCGGGGAGAAGCCCAAATGTTTTCAAGCAGTTTAAAACAAACAAATGGTTCTGAAAATAGAGGTATGGAGCTTAAAACTCAAGGAGAGGCCCATGGAGGTTATTTATTGTTTAAAACAAAGTTTATGTACAAAAATTTGGGGCTTATACTCAAGGAGAGGCCCAGATAATTTATTTGAAAATAGTGATCGCACCACGATACTGAAAGACGTTGTGGGACTTATACTATAGTAGAGGCCTAAAATTTATTTATGTACATAGGGGTTGGGTCTTACACTCTAATAGAGTCCCAAAAGTGTTTAAATGAAGTTTGAAAGATTGAATCAAGAGGGAAACCCTAATTTTATTTTATTTTTGCATTTTAAAAATGGAAAAACAATTAAAAAGGATGAAAAATATCAAATAAATTCAAAAAGGATGTTAAGAAACATGGTTAGGGTTTGAAAAATAAGGTTTTATTCACATGATGTTTTAAAATCCATTTGGTTTTGAAAAATCAAGAAAAAAATTGTTTAAAATGTTTAAAACAAATTAAAATAAAATTCTTTAAAATATTTAAAAATATATCAAATAAAAATATTTTATTTTTATTTTTTGTGGAATAAAATATTTAAATATGTGAAGGATTTATGTTTAAAAAATCAGTTGAAAATGATTAAAATTGAGAGAGAAATCAATTTTTGAAAATAAAATGAAAATATTAAAAACATTTGAAAATTCAAAAATTTGAAAAAGGGCGAAAACGACTCCTTCTTCTTCCTCGCGTCTCCCTCCATGGCTGGATTTGCAAAACCACTCATATCTCCCTTAACACATAATGATTTTACACGATGTAAACATGAAAGTTACTCATTTTTTGAACAAGGAATTCAATGCTACCAATTAATTTCATTTCTTTTAAGTGTAGCGTGATTTATCAAGTGATGAACATATGAACCCTAATTTTTGCAAGAACACTATAAAATCCCATACACACAAGATAAATAGAAATTGATTGAGGTTTATCATTCTATATAAGTGTAGAAACATGTTGGTAACTTGAAACAACATTTATGATGCATGATTCATGGAGTTTGGGAAGTTCAGGCTTACTTGTGCAAGAGGAATTTGAATCCTCAGTTGTAGGTGTTACAAATGTGAAATGATGACCTGGACAGCTTCCCTAGACCTAAAGGAATGTGCTAATCTGCTTGGAATAGTTTGAAACCTTCGGTTTGGTGGGCTCGAATCCAACTGCATCTTGCCTGGGATGAGATACGAACTTGATGAATCTGTTGTTACAAATGTTGTTCAAGGGTTTGGGTCACTCATATATGATGTATGTGAGGTGTTAGGACCATTGGTTTGAGTTGAATTGGTCTCTATTTGAAAATTTGATTCTCACTTCTTAAGATTTTAAAATTTTGAAGTGAAGAGTGAAATGAGAGAAAACATGTGTTGTGATGTTTGGGGTCTTTTGATTAACCAGAAATGAACTCTATTTATAATATAGGAAGCTTTTTTTTTGCAAGGAATAGTGAATGGAGGTTGAATCACTCTATTATCCAATGTGTTTTGTCATGTAGTCAAAGTCTCATCTAGCCATTGAGTTGAGCTAAACTTGTAGGTTTTAGTTCTTTTGATTCTTGGATAAGTATTTACTTATTTGGACTGATATGAACTGATTCATGCCGCCTCAATGCATCCTTTCAATGCCATATTACAAAATTGGATTTTGGATTTGCAACATTGATTCCACATGCCTAAAGGATGAGGTTCTTGAATTCTTGGTGTCATGGTTCAAATTACTCATAATTCATGTTGATATTTGTTGCACCCCAAAATTTGACCAACATTTCTTTACCTAGCTTGTGTTTCATTTCATTCACATTAGCATTATCATTTGCATTTCATTGACATGTATGCAGGAGATCAAGAGGTATGATTACCAATCAAGAGCTATACAAGACTATGAAGCTAGCCAAGAAGGTTATTCAAGTGCTCAAGGGTTGATATCTTTGTCAGAGAAGTTAGAAGATCCTCAAAGAGAGTGGTTGAAACCAAGAGGGTGTGCCTCCTAACTTGAGAGTTGTGGTAAGTCATCAGATGATTCTGAGGTCATGGAGATGGACTTGAAGCCTTGAGAGAGCTCATGAATGTCTTGAAAGCCATCATGAGGCCTAGATAGGTTATTGTGCAAGATTAAGAAGACTCAGCCATGAGTGGTGCAATTAGGGTTTGACAGGGTCAACCCTAGGTCAACTGATGATTTGAACAAGGTTGAGACCTAATTCAAGAGCCATGTGATCATGGATTGATACATTGAGATGTTATAAGGATGATTCCAAGGTCAACTCATCATGATTGAAGAGTTTAAGAAGTTTCAAGCTAGGGTTTCTAAGCCTTGACAGTGTGAAATCCCCTAGTTTAACCCCTATCTTCAAGGCAGTTTAGCTCAAGATGTGATTGTCATCTCACCTTTCCCCCAACATGAATGTTGTAGAGCTTGCTCTTAGATTTAATTTGAGTACTAGAAGTCCTTGATAGGATTTGTAGAACTCAAGTTATGACTTTGACAAGTTACAGGTCATCTGAGGTATGTGAATTTGGGGGCTTGAAAGTTACCCAACTTGCATCAAACTTTTTCCCTAGAAGGATGATTCCTATGAACTCTTGGTCAACATGAATGTTGTTCCTCATTCTCTTAGATTTCTAGAGAGTACTATAAGCCCTTGATAGGATTTGTAGAACTCAAGTTATGGCTTTGACAAGTCAAGGGCATTTTGGTCATTTGGAGATTACAGGTCATTTCAAGCATAAGGCCATAACTCCCATTTCCAAACTTCAAATGGAAAAATGTTCAACATAAAACTTGTTAAAAATGATGTTTTAAGGCTATTAAAGAGGTCATGAGATGTTGGAAGTACTTGTAGCTCAAAGTTGCAAAAATGACCTAAAATAAGGGTATAAGTTAAATAAACCAAAGTTGGAAATTGATATTTTTGACCTACAAATCCAAACCAAGGCATGTAATATATCATTTTGACTTTAGAAAACATTTTAAGAACATTGGTTTAGCCACATTTTTGAATTGAAATTCAGTTGGTGGACTTGCTTTGAAAAGTGATTACTTACATCATAAGTAACATGTGCAAAACATAGAATCAAGGCATGAGCAAGAGCCTTTGCAAGCTAAACACTTTCAAAATGTCACTAGGGAAGAAATTGGAAGTGAATGAGGTTGGTTTCAAGCTGCAAACAGAATGGTGCATATCATGATATGTGATTGAAAATCTCATGACATGAGAGATTGAAACTCTCACTAGAAGGATCTAGAGGGTTCTAGATCACTCATACATCATCTATATATTGAGTAGAGGTGATCCAATGCAGAGGTTGGTGATGATTGAAGGAGAGAGCATAGATTGAGATTGAGATTTCTTGACTTGCAATTGAATTCGGTTTCACCAAATTCTTCACTTTCCATCCATTTTCTTGATTGAAACTTCTTCCATGGATGCAAGGGATTGATTCCAGATCATAATCCAAGGGAATTCGTGGCTGATTGGGGTTCTTGAGTTCAAATTTTTCCACCTACAACTCACCATCGGGTTTCAAGATTCAGGAGCTTTCAACCGGTTCTTTTGCATACAGAAGTAAGGAAAGGATTCATTGATCGTGTCTGGAAAGTTGGAGAGTTTGAATTGAAGGTTTAGTGCATCTGTTCATCCAAGATTTTCAGGTTAGTAACTTTCTTCCTCTAGCATGATTTAGGTAGAATCAAGATGAATTAAGGTGTTAGATGCATTGTAGAATGGTGTAGGATTGATTTCAAACCATTAATTTGAGAATTAGAGACAAAATAGGTGTGTTACCATTTTCGGTTGGAGATTGGATATGGTGAATCTTGAGGTTTCAGAAAGAATTAAAGGCATGAATGAGTTCGTGAGGGAATTTGGGACATGTTTCATTAAGGGATCGTGGCCTATGGTGGACTCTATGATGAATTAGGGTTGTGGAATGGTGACCGGAGCACCACCGGTGATGGCCGGAGCTGGGCGCGAAGTTCAAAGGTTCAAAAGGTAGAAGATGACTCCAGGGCCATTGGATGGGGGTTGGACTTTGACTGAGTGAGTGATCCAACGGCCACGTTTTGATTTCAATTTGTGAAGGAGTTCTGATTATGAAATGCACCGTTTCATTTAATCAGTGGTTCTGGGCTGAGTGGAAAGATTTATATCCCCACCCCCTGAAGGCCCAATCCATTATTTGAACTGTGTATCATTGCTATTTGCACCGCGCGTGTGTTATTTTGGTTTGATTTTCATTATTTTTTTCATTTTATTCATGGTTCTTGGAAAAATCATATAAAATTGAAAATTAATCCAATTAATCCTATTATTTTTGCATTTTGCTCATGATTGAGTCTAGTATTTTTTAGATAAAAAATATTTTCATTTCATGCATTTTCTGATTTGATGGGGATTTTACATTTTAATTGATATTAAAATGGTTATGTTTGATACATAATTTTGTGGAATTTTGTGTGATCATGTGGTGATGATTTTGATCCTAATTTTTTGTGTGTGATTAGGTTAGACATGTATGCTCCCATAGCATTTTTCTCACATTTTTGTGATGAAAATAAGTGTGTTTTCTAGGTTGAGATGTAGGTGCTTCATTTTACGGTTTAGGTTTAGTGCCACATAATGTAGAATTTATTTCTAGGTCTAATTTGATAATTTGATCTCTAAAATTAATGCGGTAGAGTCATGATTAACCTAGGTCCCCATAGTCATTTTTGTAGGATTTTACAATTGGTTCTAGTATTTTAGTTAGGACTAACTTTAGTACTAGGTTTTAGGTGATCCTAACTTACTAATTCAACTAGTTTAACTTCTTTAGTCCCCTTAGATTAGGGTTTTGCTTTGCTTGCCTTTGGTTGAGATTGAAGACAAGTTGAAGACAAGGTGAGGATGCTTGAAGTTTCTTGAAGTTGCTTGAAGTTTGGAATTGCTTGTGCCTGAAGGTGTCTGATGAAGATTTAGGAGATAGGAGCCATAGGGAGAGCCTAGAATTAGAATGATTTCTTTCACAAATATGGAAAGCATCTTGTGCTTCCATTCCTCCCAATGGCTAAAAGTCCTTCTCAGATATTCACATCCCTCCTTTGGAGGGATGAGTGGCTTTATCTGAGAAGTAGAACTTTGAGGGAACCAGTCTCTCACAATGATGAACCCTTACAAGCTTCCTTTGGTTGTCAATAAGCTGTCTATCATTTCCATTCATTCTGTTCAATCAATTGTCTTCTGGTTTGAGTATCTTGAAAGATGTTGGACTTGAGTTTGAAGATGAGGACTTCACCGAGGAGTTGGGAAGAGGATGATTCCTTGAACATTGCCATTACATTGAAGCTTGGAGAGCCTGAAGGAATCAAGTTGATACTTGTAGTTAAGAGTGAAGCCTGAAGGTTGAACTGAGTGAAGAGCTGAGGCTTGAAAAAGAATTGAAGGATGAAGTTGACACTTCCATGTGGTTGAAGACTACTCTGAGAAGCTGAAGCTTGTAGGAGAAGAAGACCAAGCTGATACTGGTAAAGTAAAGAGAGCTGAAGCTGGAAGACTAAGTTGATACTTATGAAGAGGATTCAATTGAGATTGAGTGTAGAGCTGAGGCTTGAGGACTAAAGTAAGTTGACACTTACACTGATGCATTGAGAGTATGAGGGAATCAAGTTGATACTTGTAGCTAGAAGTGAAGCCTGAAGGTGGAATTGACTGAAGAGCTGAAGCTTGAAGAAGAGAGAACAAGTTGATACTTATGTTTGATGGATTGAAACCCTGGAGAAACAAGTTGATATTTGTCATGGAAGATGATAGCCTTGAAAGGTGATTGAAGTCTGAAGACTGGGTTGCTGTTAGAAGAGCTGAAGCTTGGGATTGAAAGAGGGGTTGATCTGCTTTCTTGTCTGTTTTCTTTTCTGTGTTGATGTGCCTTGTTTGACTTGCTTGATGCATTAGAATAAGTTCATATCTAGACTGACTTTAAGCTAGGAGCATGATTGCACTAGAGGTTGAGTTGCTCCCTCTGCTTGTATTTTTACTGTATGGCTTTGCTTGTGGGTATTCGGTAGAGCCCAGCTCCCTTGCCCATGTGTTTGTTTTGCTTGATAGCATGTCATTTCCTCTGTATGATCGCAGTTGTTGTTCTATCTTGCTTGATAGCATGTTATTTCCTCTGTATGATTACAGTTATTCATATCTGGCTTGAGGTTGAGATGAGCTTGTGGAGGCTGCTGTCCCATACACATTTCCTCCCTCACTTGCATTGCATGCATTTTACAGTCGTTTACTGATTACGGTTTAAGCTGATGCTTTATCTGTTTCTATTTATCATTGACATGATCCCTTAGGAATCTCACATCCTTTGATAAGGAAGTGATGATAGAACTTTAGGTTGAAACATATGCATGATAACTCCTAGGAGTTCCCTGTTTCAAACTTCAACCATAGGATGAATCCTTGGCATGACAACAGTAGGACTTGATAGTCTCCCCGTAGTTGAGCCTATTCTCTCTTCTCATCTCAAACAGCTTAAGATACAGTAATCATGAATGATTTCTTTCGTACGTTACGAGCCTTAAGCTATCTGAGAAAGGATTGTCGGAGAGCTTCTTTTCAACAGTCTAGATGTTTAGTATGGCACCCTTTGGGTGACATGCGACGCATCCACTCTCAGGTCATAGTCTTTAGTGCGATTGAAATTGCAAACACAATAAAAAACAGTTCTTTCGTAAAAGACAGAAAACAAACTTCAAACCTTTTTGCCCCGTGGGCCCATAATTCAAAGGAAGCTTTTCTGAAGAAAAGAGTATCGTTAAACTTCAGCGCCAACGCAAACAGGATTTGTCCCTAACTGCTGGAACTGCTGTTTAACCCTACTCGATAAAACAGATGAATCTGAATTCCCGTAATCCGTATTATCCCGAACTACGTAAGCTCTGATCTCTCATACCTGTTGAGAGTAAGTAGGCACAATACTGATGTATTGGCGAGCCACCATCCCCATAACCCGCAGTTATCCGAACTACGTTGACTCTGATTTCTCATTCTCTGATGAGAATACGTAGGCATAAAGCGCGACGCTTTGCCGAGTCATTTTATTTTCTTTTAAAGCCGTCCTTGATAGGTAGATAGATAAACTAACTCGTCCAGTAAACACAACAAGCGTGGATCCCGTCGAGTACGACGAACGTAAGGGGTGATAATACCTTCCCCTTGCGTAACCGACTCCCGAACCTAGACAACGGTTGCGATGACCTTGTCTTATTCCTTTTCGTCAGGTTTTTCCGATCGTTTCCTTTCCCGCTCTGAGGGATAAATAATGAAAGGTGGTTACTCTTTTGTTCTGCCGACACCTTATTTTCGCGAAAGCGACAGCTGGCGACTCTGCTGGGGACTTGATAGTTTCCTGGGATCCAACGTCCCGTATGCGAGTCAGTTTGGGGATCCGACGTCCCCTGCGAGAGTCAATCCTAGCGCTTGTATGATTACTTGTTGGGTTGTGTTTATTTACTGCATTTTTATTTCCCGCACTTTATTTTCAGTATGATATGATTATCTGTGCTGTTGTGGGAGGGGCATTCTGATGAGTGAGAAGCCAGACCCAGGCTTGAGTGAACATAGCATTAGTTGTGGAAATTAGTGGGCGCGTGCTTGCTTGGCAGGCACTAGTGTCTCATGAAATCCACGCTCAGACGAGGTTCTCCCGGTTGACTTCTCTTTCAACCCTTTGGGTTGAGGGGGTTGTTGGTTTGGAGGATTGTCGACTCTGGGGACCGATCATTTGGGATTCAGCCGAGTGAGGCCGCTTCATGAGCTGGTGATGCCACACCTTCTGGGTATCCTATCACCCCTCTTGAATGTCTGTGACGCCGATGACCACATAGGAGTTGAACTTTCCTTGGAGACTTGATGATTGAAGTCCGGTAGCGGTGCCAAAACCCCAGACTTGCTGATGAAGTCCAACCGTATTGACGAAGTAGTTCTCTCAACTGATGCGGAGTACCTGACAGTAAAAGATTGTATATCCTTATTTGGTTCATGATTGACCAAGAATTCTGTTCTCGACCTACTGACGAAGTCCGGCTGACGCCCGAAAATTCCTTTGAATGCCCGATGGCATGAATAGCTGGATTGTTAAAAGTTTCTAATGACCTGATGAGTCCCGAGGAATTCTTCTGCTGTGAAGCAGAACGCCTGACGGTATGATCAACCATGTATTACCGGTTACCGAGTGACCACTGACCCCTTGATGAATTGAGGACGAATATCTACAGAAAAATCATATGATCATCCTGATGGAGATTTGAGATTAGACTTTTCCCCGGTTACCGTGTGACCGATTCCCCAGAGTTGCCGTGCAACTGCCATGCTCAATTTTGAAGATGTTCCTACCAATCAGAGTATCGTTTACCTATGAGGTTGGCCAATCGCCCGTTACCGTGTAATTGGTGACCCCTTGATGATTTGAGGATGCAATGATATCAGATAAATCAGAGAATCATCCTGACGGAGGTTCAGATCAGTATTTCTCCAGCTAGTTGCCGTGCAGCTACTATTTCAGCTTCCGAAGATTTGTTCCCATTAGAGTACCATGTACTTGTGTAGTTGGCAAACTTCCGGGTTCTTTGGTATTCAACCGTCTTCTACCTTTGAATGTTTGAAAGCCGTTCGCTTCTCAACCTTTCAGGTCCAAGCCGTTTGAATAGGGGCAGCTGTTGCACCCCAAAATTTGACCAACTACTTATCGCAATTTGGCTCATGCTTCGACTCATTTCATTTTGCATTTTGCATACCATGTACATTGCATTTTTTCCAGTCAGATTGACTTTATCGGGATTACAACCCTCTGATCGCGCTTCAGGCATTTCAGGCCAATACGAGGACGTATTTTGAGAATCGGTGCTCGTTCCCTGTGTTTTCAGCTCTCGCTGTTGTTTTTGAGGACATCTCGGTGTCCGAGTTTTTACCGTTTATTTCGCTATAGTCGCTAATCGATTTAATCGGCTTCCTCGCTTTTTTTAGGATTTTTCCCTTTATTTTCTAGATTTTTAGTGGATTTAATTGATTTTTCTAGATATTAGATAGATTTTTTAATAGATATTAAATGTTTTTAAATAGTTTTAGAGTTTTAATATCAATTTTCCTTTTTTAGATAATGGTTTTAAAATGATTTTTAATAGGAAATTCTTTTACTAGGTTTTTTAAATAGAATTAATAGAGTTTTTTCTATTTTTTATTTGTTTAGAAATAAATAGACTTTATAGAGTTTAGTAGTTAATTCTCCTTTTTAGATGTTAATTAGGGTCTTAGTTCATTTTAATTGAGTTTATTAGCTTTAATTAGCCTTAATAGTCTTAATTTTCAATTTAGGCTTTAATTGCTGTTTTTATTTTTCGTTAGCATTAATGAGATTTTTAATTAGGGTCATTAATGGTTAATCAAGTCTTAATTCGTGGGCCAGGTGTCACTCTGGAGGCCCAGTCTGTTTTCTGCCAAGTGTCACTCGTATAAAGCCCCACGCGTGTGCTTCAGGTCCCACTTCTCCATTTGCCACGTTTTCATCTCAGGTTCCCCCACCTCATTTCTATCTTCCACGTATCACTCTTAGAAACCCCCACTTCATCGCCACGTTTTCATCTCAGAGAATTCGACACCTCACCACACGTGGCTTCGCCTCATTCTCCCCTCCATGCATGTGAGCCACTTGTCGCCTCCTCATCCACCTGCATCCCTCACCGGAGACCCCGCCCCCGGCCATGCAACCGCCTCCGGCCACTGCAACCGTCGCCGGAGGCTCGCCGGAAACTGCGTAATTTACCAGAACGATGAACATTCATCAACAACCTCCATCACCTTCATCCAACTGGCACCGGTAATTCCATGAACTCGCCGGAAAATGCAAGAAGTCGCCGGAAACTTCATATGAACCTCATGCATGTTCATCACTTTTCCAAAACTTTTGCCCAGAATCTTCAAACCTTCATCAGTAATTCACCGGAAAACTCACATGAATCCTTTGGTCATCTTGTTTCCAGATTCTCCGTGAAATTCGTTGATCTTCCTCAACAAATTGCAAGATCCTTCAAGATCGTCGTAGCCTCATATCTCTTTCGCCCAGATTCTTCGTTGATCTTCATCAACAGTTCAAGAAGCCTCAAAATATATCCAGATCTTCATCGATTCTTCGTCCACGTTCGTGTGGTTCTTCAGAAGCCAATCCTCCGTTCTTGATGTTCATCACATTCTTCATATTATTTTCTAGATCTGTGCTGAGACTCACCCTCGTCCTTCATCATCTATCTTCATTTTTCCAGAAATCCATCAAGATCTTCCTCCTTCTCGTAAGGACCTTCAAGATGCGCAGTTAGAATTTCCAGAATTTGTTAACATCTTCAAAGATTTTTCATCAGAGACCACCAATAATATTCAAGCAAACTTCGCATCGATTATCGTTAGCATCGTTAGGAATCTTCATCCCCTCCAGATCTGAACTCGCTCACTATCATCTTCAGACTTCAGGGAACACCAAGCTTCTTCAACATGTTCGTCGTTTCTTCAAGAACTCTCTCAAGAACGCTCGATCAGCGTTTCATCACCTTCGTCCAGAACATCAAGAAACTCAGGCGCCTTCGTCGAAGATCCTCATCTTGTTTAGTTGTAAGGATTACACTAGGGTTTGCAGGTTGCAGGTTTTGAAGGGAGATTGATCTCGGAGAGATTGAGAGAGACAAAGAGCTTGCGCGAGAGAGGGTGAGAAGGAGGTGACGGCGCGGTGAACAGTGTTTGGGGAAAATGATAGTACCCTAGGGTTTCAGAAGGGAGTGAGTGGAAGAGGGAAAGGATAGTGGGCCTTGGGCCCAATTTGTGTTTTCCAATCCGTACACCGCCCAGTTACTAACACCCCCTCGTTTTGATTATGGTTTTGTTTGTTGGGCTGAGCCCAACAAAGTCCTTTTCACCCCCGTTTTTGCTGATGCAACCTCCCCTTGTCCCTTTTTTTTTGTTTTTTCTGAATTTCTTTATGGGCTGGGCCCATGAGCTGTTTTTGCTGCATTCACCACCCAGTCTGCAGTTTGTACCCCCTCCCCTCTTATTTTTAATTTCTCCCTTGTATTGGATGAATGAGTGTAATAGATATAGTTCTATTTTTTTAGGATTATAGTTTTATTTTCCTAGGACATTAATGCATAGTTTTATAGAATTTATATTCTATTATTTTTTAGCATATTATAGGGTGTTATACATTTAATATAGTTTTTCTAGTTTCTTTATAGAATATATAGCTATTATTATAGAATATTTTAGATAGAATTGTTCTTGTGCTATTTCTCATACGCATTTCCTTTATTTGTCTTTAGAATATTTTCTAGTAGAATTTAATTGCCGTATTTTTAGGAGTAGCATTTTATTTCCATTTGTTAGTGGATTTGTCTTCTATTTTCTCTCCTATTTTCGTTTCCATCCGATTTTATCTTCGATTTTATTGTTGGTTGGCCGTGTGACACGATTCAATTGGAGAATGATTTTTGATATCATTTTTCCATCTTGTCTTTGACACGGATATCAATACGCTACCTCTGACAGTTCGATTTCTCGTATAAGTCGAACCATGACGGTCTAAGCGTTACATTGTTCTGATTCGAGCGTCATCATCAAGGATCCAGAGAGGAGAAGATTGGAATGGAGCTTGCGCGCACGTCAGGAGCCCAGGAGCTGCTTCGTTCATCATCATCATCGTCTTCTTCAAGTTTTCAGGCAACCGTCGAGTGTTGTGAGTTGTATCGTTAGATACGTAGGAAATGACAGTTAACGAGTTTCTTCTTAATCGTCTAGGATGTCTAGTATGGTACCCTTTGGGTGACATGCGACGCATTCACTCCTACGTCTTAGGTTCTTGCGTGTGTGTCCCGAGTTCCTTCCTGTTTAGGCGTAGGCCTGCTTCCTCTTTGTTCTCGCCCCCGTGCGATCGAAACCCCTTTTCTCTCGCAATCGAGACCCCTTCTCTTGCCCCCGTGCAATCGAGATTCTTAGCCTGAACTACTTCGTGCTCTGATTTCTCCGATGAGAATACGTAGGCACAATACCGATGTATTGGTGAGCCACCTTCACCTTTCCCCCTTTCCCGTAGTCGAACTACGTTTGCTCTGATCTCTCGTACCAGACGAGAGTACGTAGGCATAGGATGCGACATCCTAGAAAGCTACCTCCCTTTTCCCGTTTCCCCGTTTTAGCTGTAGTAGGCTGAACTACAACTGCTCTGATTTTCTCTGATGAGAATATGTAGGCATAGGATGCGATATCCTAGCGAGCACACTAACAACTAACCTTTTTGTTCTCTCGCTGCCGTGCGATCGAGACTTTCCCGCTGACGACTGATGTTATCCTTTTCTCTTGCCCGAGCGCATTTGAGACCAGACCGTAGTTCTAGTTCCCGTAGGTTCCCATACCTTTAAACCCGACATACTACGTCCGTTCTACCGCAAACAGGTACGCCTAAGTCTCCAATGGTCGAGCAGCGTCCACCTAACTACTAGAATGCGCACGCTAGTATCGTCAATCCTATCTCTCACCCCGTGTGACCGAGAACACCCTCTGCCTAGCCATAGTTAGCCTGAACTACGTCATGCTCTGATTTCTCTGACGAGAATACGTAGGCCCAAGACGCGACGTCTTGCCGAACAAATTTCCCCGTAGTTTCCCGAACTACGCAGACTCTGATTTCTCATTCTCTGATGAGAATACGTAGGCATAGAGTGCGACGCTCTATCGAGTCAATTTCTTCCCGTTTAGATTTAGCAGTCGTAGATAGATTGTTTTTCACCCGTAGACAAACCAAGCAAGCGTGGATCCCGTCGAGTACGACGGACGTGAGGGGTGCTAATACCTTCCCCTTGCGTAACCGACTCCCAAACCCAGACAACGGTTGCGATGACCTTGTCTTATTACCTTTTCGTCAGGTTTTTCCGATCGTTTCCTTTCCCGCTCCAAGGGATAAATAGCGAAAGGTGGCGACTCTTCTGTTTTACCGGCACCTTATTTTCGCAGTAGCGACAGCTGGCGACTCTGCTGGGGACTTGATAGTTTCCTAGGGATCCAACGTCCCGTATGCGAGTCAGTTTGGGGATCCAACGTCCCCTGCGAGAGTCAATCCTAGCGCTTGTTTGCGTGTCTGTGGGTGTTTATTTTTGTGTTGTATATTACTGATGTATTTACATTTCCCGCACTATATTATTATCTGTTACTATTGTGCTGTTGTGGGATGGGAGCTCTGATGAGTGAGAAGCCATACCCAGGCTTGAGTGCACCTTAGAATTAGTTGTAGAAATTAGTGGGCGCGCACTTGCTTGGCAGGCGCTAGTGTCTCATGAAATCCACGCTCAGACGAGGTTCTCCTGGTTGACTTCTTTTTCAACCCTTTAGGTTGAGGGGGTTGTTGGTTTGAAGGATTGTCGTCTCTGGGGACCGATCATTTGGAAGTTGGCTAAGTGAGGCCTCTTCAAGACAGGATGATGCCACACCTTCTGGGTATCGTATCATCAGTCTTGAAAGTCTGTGACACCGACGACCGCATAGGATGCCGAACTTGTGTCAGTTTAGGTCCATACCCGTGAGTGGGAGGGTTTTTGCAGGAAACTTGATTTCCAGCCTACCTGATATTTTGGTTTTCTCTCGTCATAGCAGACTTATCCCGTCAGCAGCGCAGCAGTAATCAGAGCTTTGTGGGGGCTGTGATCTCGTATTTGCTGCATCTTGCATTGCATTTGCATAAGCATCTTTGCATCATATTTCATGCCATGCTCCAGCTAGTCAGAGCTCTTATCCAGTTGTTGTTTTGATTCTGAAGGTGAGTGTTGAAGACGACCAAGGGATTGAAGCAGATTTGAGCAGTGAAGTCAGTTGAAACTTGTTGGTAGCTATGTCAGAGAGCAGCTTCCAGTTTGTTGATACCTTGTCAGGGTTCACTATGACGTCCAATCCTTTGTATGGTTCTGTGCCTGATGAAGACTTTCCGCAAGTGAACAACCTTACTGCAGCTCAGCCTGTACAACCTTCTGTGGGAGACCGAGGTCTACATGAGCAGTTTGTTGTCCGAAGTGAACGTTCTCCTTCTGTTGATACCTCAGACTATCAGGGTGTTACTTTCCCTGTGCCAAATCCCCGAAGAGAGGTCCTGATAGCAAAGACTGAAGACCCATTAGCTCCCGTGTATGCTAAAAGGTTTCGTGCGTTGGACGAAAGATTCAAAGCCTTGAAAGGTAAAGACGCTGTTAACCCCAATGCTGTAGACATGTGTCTAGTTTCTGGCCTAGTGTTGCCTCCGAAGTTCAGAGCGCCGAGGTTTGAAAAGTACAAAGGAGATGGTTGCCCGAAGCAACATTTGGTGATGTTCTGCCGAAGAATGACTTCATTTGTGCACAACGACAAGTTGATGATTCACTGCTTTCAAGATAGTCTGACTGGGGCACCTCTGAGTTGGTATATGCAGTTAGAGAGTAATCAGATCCGATCATGGGTGGATTTAGCCAATGCTTTTCTGAAGCAGTATGACTACAATCTTGATGTAGCTCCTAGTCGCATGCAGCTGCAAGAATTGTCTCAAGGGAACAATGAACCTTTCAGGAAGTATGTTCAGAGATGGAGAGAATTTGCTGCTAGAGTGCAACCACCGCTTCTAGATCGAGAGCTAAAAGGCATGTTCGTAAACTCCTTGCAGAGCCCGTACTTCGAAAGAATGCTTGGAAAGGCACCAAATTTCTCTGAATTGGAAAGGGCAGGAGAGCGCATCGAGTATGGTGTAAAGACTGGAAGAATCCAGAATGCTTCGGGCAGTCAGGCTAGTGAAACTGAATCTCTCTATAGTTGCCAAACTGAAGAAGGAATTGTGATCAATGCAGTCATGACAGATGTTGGGTATTCTCAAGACGAATCGGTGAAATCAGTTGGTTCTTCGTCTTCTCAGCGGTCAGTATCCTCTGTGTCTCGTTATTCTGGACAGACAATTGTGCCTAGGGCACCACATCGGGAACCTTATGTCGCTCCTCTTACGAATCCACGAGCCCGTGGCCGAGGTTATCAAAATCAGCGTCAGAATCAGAACCGACCTCGTAACAACTTGGAACAAAGGAATGCTCCTTCTCATCCGGTGCCTGTGCTGTATAGCCAGATTCTGCCACATTTGATTTAGAATTCTTTGGTGGAACCTAAAGCTCTTAAGCCCGTGCCAGAGCCTTACCCTCCTGGGTACAACCCCCATGCTCAGTGTGGATACCATGGTGGATCCCCGGGGCATTCAACTGAAGATTGCAAAGCTTTTCAGGCAAAAGTGCAACAGTTGGTCGACAAAGGGTGCATTTCCTTTCCAGAAGGAGTTTTGGTTGTGCATGACAACCTCTCAGATGTCTGAGCTTGCAGATTCAGAGGGTTATTTCCATAAGCCAGTGGTCCAGACAGGCTGACGGCCTCAGCATTGGCAGTCCTCAGACTTTTTATCATTCGCATTTGTAGTTTCTTTTCTGTTAGTTACTACTTGTTGTTAAACATTGTTTGTTTCGAATGGTAATATTGATAAAGTGACTATGCATTTTTTCTGAATTAATCATGTCGTTGTCACTCATTTACTGCATTGCACTGACACTTGCACTTTATTCACTCCACTTTGTCACTATGATTAGTAAAGATTTGAGAGAGGATGACGAAGCTGAATACTCACAACCGATGATCGTATGCTTTCAGATAAAACCTTGCCTATGATGTACAGGCATTGTTTCAAATCCCCTAAACACTGGAGATATAAGGAGGTAGTCCCTTGTTAACCACTTCGATCCGAGAAGTAGGAGTTTCTTTCGGACTTTTAAACCCTCACATCTTAACCCGGGACAGGGTAGTTGTCAGTTAGCTTGATCGAGCGTTCAAGTCTTATGGAGGAGTGTTGCCTTTCGAGGACCAATCACATCGTATTTTTCCCCAGAGGTCGTACCTCATCCACCACAACGGTTAAACCTTACCAATCAGGAGTGAGACAGTTATAAACCTCTCGGATGAATCCAGACAACCAGTGTCGCACGACTGTGTTCCAAAAGGAAAAAAGAAAGAATAAGAAAGCCCGCTAAGTAAAAAGAAAAAAGGATAGCTGGAAAGCAAATACTTAGGCAAAAATCAGGGCATCCCGCTGGACTTCAAAAGAAAAATCGAAAAGAACTCTGAAGAGTCAGTCCAGGAAAAAATTAGGGAATCAAAAGAATGAAAAAGAAAGGATATAAAAAGAAAAATCCTCGAACAAGGACAAAGTCGTGCGGATACAGACACCGAAACGAAAAAGGAGTAACTGTCACTCCGAAACACCTTGTGAATTCTTTAACCAGTTGTTCCCAATATTCAACATACCTCTCAAAGAGGCGGGCGCTCGAGCCAAGTTAACTGAACTTTAGGATCGGAGATCATCACGTAGAAGGGGTGGGTACAAATCATAATTTGAGCCAAGTATCCTTTGTTTCACGAACCGTGAACCCGACCATGATACAACCCTTAAAAGACCTAATTGAGGCAGGGTTTATTCTGAAAGCGCATTACGATAAGGTTGAGTAACCTGACTCCTACATGATTTGCTAATCATATCCTTGTTGTATTTTTCACTGATCAAATCAGCACTACGTTTGAACTCTTCGGTTCATTCGTCACTCACTATCATGACACGTAAACGAGTGACATCATTTTCAAAATCTGCATGAACACTGCATTAAAATTACCATTCGTGAATAGACAATTTTAATTGCAGGTCAGTGATTGACATGGATGAAATTCCAACAGGGAATAATCAATCAAGACTGAATCGTTCAACAGTCTGGATCAGAATGGTATACTGCGAAACCCTGTGAATTTGGGGCATTGACTTCTAGTGAGTTTGGAATTAGTCAGTCTAAGGACAAGTCCCGAAGCATCGGGTGATTATGGGACAGTTTGTGCGAGAAGCAGTTGATCAGAAGTGGATCTTCTCGAGACCCGGTCAGGGGCAGTTATCCAGAACTCTTGTGATTTGAGGGCAGATCCCTCCAGTGTTCAATCAGGGCATGTTGAGTCTCTCAACGCTCGTTCAGGGGCAAGCTACTTCAGAAGTATATTGAAACCAGCCATGCTGAGAGTTGGTTAGTTGAGGATGAATCCTTCCGTTGTACGGATGTTGGGGCAAGCCATCTGAAGATTGTCTCGTTGCCAGCTGCTTTCTTTTCAGAATGAATTTTCCCAAAAGTTGGGTTGGGGCAAGTTGAATTGCACTGGGGCAAGTTGTTCAAATGAGTTTGTTCACCCTTGCAAGAGTTGAGTGTCGGGGAATCGTGTCATTACCTTGCCAAAAACCTAAACCTTCTGAAGAAGCCTTGCTGTCATTGGATTGTTATCCTACAGCCTAACCTGTTACTTGGCAGAACCTTGTAACCAATCGTTTTAAAGTCCAGTTCTTGTCTGGCAAGCCAGAGATCAGTTCTCGTCTGAAATCCAAACCAGAAACCAGTTCCCGTCTGGTCACCTTTTTGTAACCTATTGTTCAACCAGTTCTCGTCTGGCCAACGCAGTTTTAAAGTCCAGTCCTCGTCTGGAAAACCAGAAATCAGTTCCCGTCTGATATCCAAAACCTAGAAGTCAGTTCTCGTCTGACAACTTAAATCCTTTTGCCGCCAGTTCTCGTCTGATAGTCCCCCTTGAATGCTAGTTCTCGTCTAGTATTTCCCTTTCAAATCCACTTTTGTTGATAACCTATTCTCATCCCTAAACCAGAAAAGCCTAAGTGTACCTGACACGATGATTCCTAGTGACTCGTATGTTGTCACATTCCCCGACACAAGGCTCGAGTGATCTCAGCTCCATGATTAGTATTCTGTATTCCCTGTGTTGATGTTGTTGAATCAGGATTATCTTCTCAGCAGAGCTGTACAGCTAAAGATTGATATCCCCAGCAGTGTTGATACGCAGGTATCCCTCATCAGACTTGATAGTCCAACAGGTGTTACCCAGAAGGGTCATTCTCCGTAAGGCGTATGCAAGATTATCCTCAGTAGATCAGGATTGATATCCCCGATAGAGTGTAGCAGCATCTCCCCGCAGAGTCTGAATGCGGGACCAGGAGCATTGATATGTATCCCCAAGAAGAAAGGATTCTCTCCCCCAACCAGATGTATCCTGAAGGATCACCATCTCCCCAGCTGAGTCAGGCGCCGAAGAGTGTGTTCATCCCCCAGCACCGGGTCACAAGTGCAGGTCTCGAAGAAGACTATTCACAAGTGTTCAGCTTTTGATAGTTCAGACTGAAGTCTCCAGCTGAATTGAAATTCCCCACATAATCTGAACGTGAGATCGTGAGCATTGATATGTGTTTCCCCAGGCGGAGAAGATTCTCTTCCCAGTCAGATGTATCCTGAAGGAACGGCATCTCCCCAGCTAAGTCGTATACTGAAATGTGTAGCAATTGATAGTTCAAGACTGAAGTCTCCAGGAGAATGGAAATTCCCCGCAGAGTTGTATTCTCCCCAATAAGCAGGATGATTCCTTCTTCCCCATCCGAGTTTGCAGACCCCCAAGAGAGTTGAGTCCTTGGCGGCCATTTGGGCCATGATTGGTTCTCCCCCAGTAGAGTGTTGAGTAGCTGATGCTGTATTTCCCCACCGGAGTCGTTTTCTCCCGGAAAGTTTAGCCGCGAAGGCTTTGCAGTTTATTTCTGCGATTGACATTGTTTTCCTCAGCAGTTGTGGTTTGAATACCCAGATGAGCAGGTTCAGGTTCTCGTAGAGCTTCGTTCCCCTGCAGCAGTCAACTGAAGTGTGCTTCCCCGTGCGGAGTCTGATTGAGATTGGCGACTTTTATCCTTGGCAGGATGATTCCTTTGTCCACCAGAGTGGCTCTTTCTCCTTGACCAAGATTCTCCCTTCAGCATTTATTTTGCTGATGGGATTGTAGCATTTTGCATGATTGCATAACATTTTGCATGATCGCATAGCATTTCCACCATGTGGAGCATTACGTCATTGTCAAAGCATATGCATACGAAACATGAGCCAGGTCGCCACCGTTCTTGTTTTGCAGATGTTCCTCCGCAGAGTTATTAGTCCAAGATGATTCTTGAATTCTCCCCAGCAAAGTTGTTTGCTCAAGATGATTCTTGAATTCCCCAGCGAAGTTGTGTGCTTAAGATGATTCTTAAAATCCCCAGTGAAGTTGCCAGAGTTGGTTGCTCAAGTTGATGCTTGAAATCCCCGGCAGAGTGTTTGCTCAGGATGATTCCTGAAATCTCCAGCAGAGTTATCAGTTCAGGACGATTCTCGAAGTCCCCACGAAGTTATTTATTCAAGATGATTCTTAATTTCCTCGGCAGAGTTGATTCACCCAGAATGATTTCTGGATCCCCGAAGCAGAGTTACTTGATAGTTCTCCAGAATCCCCAGCGGAGGTGCGTCATCCCCAGCAGGTTTTAAACATAGAAGTTGAACTTTCCTTGGAGACTTGATGATTGAAGTCCGGTAGCGGTGCCAAAACCCCAGACTTGCTGATGAAGTCCAACTGTATTGACGAAGTAGTTCTCTCAACTGATGCGGAGTACCTGACGGTAAAAGATTGTATATCTTTATTTGGTTCATGATTGACCAAGAATTCTGTTCTCGACCTACTGACGAAGTCCGGCTGACGCCCGAAAATTCCTTTGAATGCCCGATGGCATGAATAACTGGATTGTTAAAAGTTTCTAATGACCTGACGAGTCCCGAGGAATTCTTCTGCTGTGACGCAGAACGCCTGACGGTATGATCAACCATGTATTACCGGTTACCAAGTGACCAGTGACCCCTTGATGAATTGAGGACGAATATCTACAGCAAAATCAGATGATCATCCTGACGGAGATTTGAGATTAGACTTTTCCCCGGTTACCGTGTGACCGATTCCCCAGAGTTGTCGTGCAACTGCCATGCTCAGTTTTGAAGATGTTCCTACCAATCAGAGTATCGTTTACCTGTGAGGTTGGCCAATCGCCCGTTACCGTGTAATTGGTGACCCCTTGATGATTTGAGGATGCAATGATATCAGATAAATCAGAGAATCATCCTGACGGAGGTTCAGATCAGTATTTCTCCAGCTAGTTGCCGTGCAGCTACTGTTTCAGCTTCCGAAGATTTGTTCCCATCAGAGTACCGTGTACTTGTGTAGTTGGCAAATTTCTGGGTTCTTTGGTATTCAACCGTCTTCTAACTTTGAATGTTTGAAAGCCGTTTGCTTCTCAATGTTTCAGGTCCAAGCCGTTTGAATAGGGGCAGTGTTGCACCCCAAAATTTGACCAACTACTTATCGCAATTTGGCTCATGCTTCGACTCATTTTATTTTGCATTTTGCATACCACGTACATTGCATTTTTTCCAGTCAGATTGACTTTATCGGGATTACAGCCCTCTGATCGCGCTTCAGGCATTTCATGCCAATACGAGGACGTATTTTGAGAATCGGTGCTCGTTCCCTGTGTTTTCAGCTCTCGCTGTTGTTTTTGAGGACATCTCGGTGTCCGGGTTTTTACCGTTTATTTCGCTATAGTCGCTAATCGATTTAATCGGCTTCCTCGCTTTTTTTAGGATTTTTCCCTTTATTTTCTAGTTTTTTAGTGGATTTAATTGATTTTTCTAGATATTAGATAGATTTTTTAATAGATATTAAATGTTTTTAAATAGTTTTAGAGTTTTAATATCAATTTTCCTTTTTTAGATAATGGTTTTAAAATGATTTTTAATAGGAAATTCTTTTACTAGGTTTTTTAAATAGAATTAATAGAGTTTTTTCTATTTTTTATTTGTTTAGAAATAAATAGACTTTATAGAGTTTAGTAGTTAATTCTCCTTTTTTAGATGTTAATTAGGGTCTTAGTTCATTTTAATTGAGTTTATTAGCTTTAATTAGCCTTAATAGTCTTAATTTTTAATTTAGGCTTTAATTGCTGTTTTTATTTTTCGTTAGCATTAATGAGATTTTTAATTAGGGTCATTAGTGGTTAATCAAGTCTTAATTCGTGGGCCAGGTGTCACTCTGGAGGCCCAGTCCGTTTTCTGCCAAGTGTCACGCGTATAAAGCCCCACGCGTGTGCTTCAGGTCCCACTTCTCCATTTGCCACGTTTTCATCTCAGGTTCCCCCACCTCATTTCTATCTTCCACGTATCACTCTTAGAAACCCCCACTTCATCGCCACATTTTCATCTCAGAGACTTCGAAACCTCACCACACGTGGCTTCGCCTCATTCTCCCCTCCATGCATGTGAGCCACTTCTCGCCTCCTCATCCACCTACATCCCTCACCGGAGACCCCGCCGCCGGCCATGCAACCGCCTCCGGCCACCGCAACCGTCGCCGAAGGCTCGCCGGAAACTGCGTAATTTACCAGAACGATAAACATTCATCAACAACCTCCATCACCTTCATCCAACTGGCACCGGTAATTCCATGAACTCGTCGGAAAATGCAAGAAGTCGCCGGAAACTTCATATGAACCTCATGCATGTTCATCACTTTTCCAGAACTTTCGCCCAGAATCTTCAAACCTTCATCAGTAATTCACCGGAAAACTCACATGAATCCTTCGGTCATCTCGTTTCCAGATTCTCTGTGAAATTCGTTGATCTTCCTCAACAAATTGGAAGATCCTTCAAGATCTTCGTAGCCTCATATCTCTTTCACCCAGATTCTTTGTTGATCTTCATCAACAGTTCAAGAAGCCTCAAAATATATCTAGATCTTCATCGATTCTTCGTCCACGTTCGTGTGGTTCTTTAGAAGCCAATCCTCCGTTTTTGATGTTCATCACATTCTTCATATTATTTTCTAGATCTGTGCTGAGACTCACCCTCGTCCTTCATCATCTATCTTCGTTTTTCCAGAAATCCATCAAGATCTTCCTCCTCCTCGTAAGGACCTTCAAGATGCGCAGTTAGAATTTCCAGAATTTGTTAACATCTTCAAAGATTTTTCATCAGAGACCACCAATAATCTTCAAGCAAACTTCGCATCGATTATCGTTAGCATCGTCAGGAATCTTCATCCCCTCCAGATCTGAACTCGCTCACTATCATCTTCAGACTTCAGGGAACACCAAGCTTCTTCAACATGTTCGTCGTTTCTTCAAGAACTCTCTCAAGAACGCTCGATCGACGTTTCATCACCTTCGTCCAGAACATCAAGAAACTCAGGCGCCTTCGTCGAAGATCCTCATCTTGTTTAGTTGTAAGGATTTCGCTAGGGTTTGCAAGTTGCAGGTTTTGAAGGGAGATTGATCTCGGAGAG
Organism: Lathyrus sativus; assembly: GCA_963859935.3. Taxonomy (NCBI): domain Eukaryota; kingdom Viridiplantae; phylum Streptophyta; class Magnoliopsida; order Fabales; family Fabaceae; genus Lathyrus; species Lathyrus sativus. The sequence continues at coordinate 670,470,666 of OZ012739.1, forward strand.
ATTGAGAGAGACAAAGAGCTTGCGCGAGAGAGGGTGAGAAGGAGGTGACGGTGCGGTGAACAGTGTTTGGGGACAATGATAGTACCCTAGGGTTTCAGAAGGGAGTGAGTGGAAGAGGGAAAGGATAGTGGGCCTTGGGCCAAATTTGTGTTTTCCAATCTGTTGCGGTGAGAATCGTGATACCAAGCTATTGATTAACTTGAATCTTTAATTCTTAAATTCACAACTGGACTTTAATTTATTCAAAGGAAAGGTCTAAAGAAAGAAAAACCCTTTTCGCAATGTAACAACAACGCTAAGAGATTTGGGGATCGGGGGTTGGTTATGCATAGGGTAGGTATTTCACATCCTAAACATCTGTAGTACTCTACAGGAACCTTTTGTTTATTTGCATGCTAAGTTTGCTTAATGTTTTCTATGGAATGGGATTGGGTAAAACGTGAAGGTTAAAACCTAAAGATAATTTCTAAGTTTGCTCGCAAAGACATCGCGTCCTCTGCCTACGTATCCTAACTAGGATAGAATCAGAGCAATCGTAGTTCACCTCACTAGGGTTAAAGAACACTTGATTATGATCAAGGTTCAAAGGGGAACAAACATATCCATGCTTGTGTAGAGTTTCACAAAACTCTCTAGATATATGTTTAACACTCAAGAAGGGGAAGTAAGTAATCATATCCATGATTCTTACATAGATTTAACCAAACTCTATCCTAAAATTATATGTTGTGAGACCAATTGGTTCTATCCAGACCAAAAGGTAGGAGAAAGGGAAAGGTTGCTCGTCAAGATATCACATCTTGTGCCTACGTATTCTCATTGTCCAATGAGAAATCATAGCGGTCGTAGTTCGGGCACGAACTACAGAAAAAGGATCAATTGGTTCTTTCCAGACCAAAAGAGGGAGAAGGTTCTATCCAGACCTATGAGTTTAAATCCTATTGGTTCTATCCAGACCAAAAGGGGGGAGGAAGGTTCTATCCAGACCTAAAAGAGTAATGAGCTATCTATGACCCAATGGTCAATAAAGAGACGTTTCTTTGGCAGGAGAAATATGACGCAACTTGGATGAGAACTAAAGAGTTCCATCACTTGGGGAAAGTAAACTTAACAAAGCATAAACATTCACACATGATGAATATAAGGGATATGGTTACAACCAAGAATGATCAAGCATATTATAATAAGCAAGGATCTAAATCAGGATGAATGGTTACAACCAAAGCAAGCATTTAAAATATTACAATATTAATGATTTCAATCAAGATAGATGGTCACAACCAAAGCAAGTATCAAGATATTACAATATTAAGAAGGGTAAGTTCTTACAAGACTTAAGCATAAGGAAGTCACAACCACAAACATATCTTAACAAAGATGGGGATATATCTTAACAAAGATGGCAGGGGATCTTAACAAAGATAAAGATGTATCTTGATAAAGAATGGTTTCTTAGAGCTTACAAGATGCCGTATGTAATTACAATTATCAAGCGTAATCAAATAATGTCACAACAAATGTAAGTGAGAAGTTTAAAAACTTCACGGGGAAAACTTTCAAGTTTTAAGAGAAGATCAAACACAAATGCTTACAAGCAAGAGTTTTAGTCAAACTCAAGTACACAAGGATGCTAACAAGCCAAAATCATAACTTTAAAATAAAACTCAAAAGAGAATAAAATTAAAGTTTTGAAATTAATAAATGAGAGATAGGAAGGTGAAAACCCTAAAAACATTCATGGTAGCATGTGAAATGCAAGTAGAAAGTTCACATTTATGAGTTTTAGGTTTACCTCTTGAAGCAAGGTTAAACAATAAGAAAACCAGAGATATTGAGATCTCTTACAAGGTCTTCAAATGTTCCTAGGTTGATGAATAGATGCTCCAAACAACCTCCAAGCAAGATAGTGGACGAAATGCCTTGTAAATGAAGGAAAAACTATAAAATCCAAAGGTTTCAAAGACCAACTCACTCAAACCTTGTTACATAAGTGTGGAAGTGATTTGGATAGCTTCAATACATCATATTTGATGTGTTTGAAGTGTTTCTTGAGTTGGAAAAAGTTTGGAAATGGTTTTGGAAGGTGTTTTGCAAAACTAGATTTTGAGGGATTTTGGAGACTTAGTGAGATTTTGCAAGAATTTGGTGATTATGTAAGGGAGAGAAACCTAGATGGTTTCTAGCATAGAATTGGTGTGTTTATGATATAGTAAGTGAGTTCTATTTATAGCCAAAGGCCTTGGATCAAGGTATGGGCAAAAGTGAAGCAAATTGCCAATTTTAACCTTCCATCATGAAAATCTTTGAGTTTTCCAATGCAATCTTCATCTTTGTCTTTAAGACACTCTAATAAGATATTCTCCATGCCCCATAGATTTTTTTCATCATGCTTGATAGGATAGAAGGTGACTTGTTGAATTAAAGTTGATGATTTGACAAGGGTAGCCACCTTTTTTCTCTTTCTTCACTATTCACTTTTACAACTTGCATTAAATAATGATTTCCTTTGATCTTTGGTCCATTTTCGTGGGAATTGATGTTAAACATGTTTATTAACAATGTAAACATCATAAATGAGGCTTAGTCTTTGATTAGCATCAATTTGGAGAGGTTTTGGAATCAAAAAAAACTCATGTTGACCTGGTTTTGCCAATGTGAGTTTTTGCCAACTTGTGGACCTCGATTCTCTCTAACCAGGAAGAGTTATGGAACCCACTTGTACTTTTTAGAAAGACCCAATTAGGTACTAAAATATTTATGCTTGTGTTAGGAACTCATTCCCCTTGAAACTAGGTCAAAAACCCTTGTGTGGTTAAGGAGTTATGGCTTTGCCCTTTTCAAAACCTTAATTTCCCAACTTTTGTGATTACTCCCTAACCCTTGATCCAATGGTCATGAAACTTCATGGTTAGGTGTAATATGTCATTAGGACCATTTTTTATTCCCATCTTGAGGTCAAATTCCTCATGAGTGAAGAGTTGACTTTTCGGTCAACCGAACGATCGATCGGTGGCTACCGAGTCGACTGTTGATGTTCCGGGTATTTTGAGGCCTTGAAACTTCTTGAGTAGACTTTACTAAGCCATAGGAACTTCATGGACCATGATCCCACCATTGGAACACCTTTTAAATTAAAATTCAAACTACAGTTGACTTTTCCTGATCGAAAACCCTAATCGGGTATCCTGAACTGCACTGTTCTTAATTCCTGGGTGACAACCTCGAATTGGATTCATACTTGATCCAATGTAGTATTCTTGATCTTGTTTATAGTTGAATCAATCAAATACATTGATTGATCAAACCATTGAAGCCTCGATTTTTGACGGTACGGAACCCTGATTCATCTGCATCTTGACAAAGATAAACTTGAAATGGGTTAAGGTTAGTTAATCAAGTGAGTATGATGCTACAATTATGATGAGGATCTAAGGTGTCAAAATTTGGGGTGCAACAGTTGCCCCTATTTAAATATCTTCACTAGATGGCAATGAGAGATGACAATCCTCATAGAATTATAGTGAAAGGTATTTAAATATAGCAAACCAAAAATTTTGTCCCTTAGATCCGATGGTATGCAAAAGGACCAATACTGAAATGCAATGAGTTCTAAATGGTGTTTTATGATGCTTGAATGCAAGACAGATGCAGACACACGAGCAAATATAAAAGAACAGCAATACGACGAGTAACCACTCACGAGGGACCCAACACATTGGGGAAAGATTCAAGACAAAGTGAGCAAGATAGTTCAAACATAACTAACGATGTTGTTCAAGGGAATCTTTCACACAATGGACACGGATTCCACCAGGGATGACACATCTTCACTGGGGAAAAAGAGACACACCGCCGGGGAAGAAGACAATTCTTCACTAGGGACACGAAAGAAAAGAAGCGCAAACTTCACTCGGGAAGAAACCCACTGGGGAAAACTTTGCTGGGGAATAATTCCACTGGGGAAGCACAGCTTCACCGGGGAAAAGACGGAACGAAGACACGAATCTCACTAGGGATAACCAGGTGAGAGATTTCCTATAACGATGAGTTCAAATGGGATCTTCAGGAAAAGGTTAGAAACAAGACCGGGCGCGCCGGGGAGGTTAGTATCCACTAATTCTCCGAGACTCGACTAGGAAAGCAAAAAGCTTCAACTAGGGAGACTGGTGACGATCAGAATAACAAATAGCTTCAAACAGTGCTAGTTTCCACTAGACTTACTGAGGATGATGGTGATGACCAATCTAACAAACGGTTTTCAAAAAGTGCTAAATACCATTAGACTTCCTAGGGATATGGTGACGACCAAATCAAAGTTCCAATTACAATTGAGAAATCCAAACAATATCGATAAAACACAGGACTTCGGCTGGGAATTGGTAACAACCGACTAATAACGATTAGTTTTCAAGCAATGCCAGTAACGACCAGATCTTCAAACAGGAAGCACAAATATATCCCTCAATACCTTAGGAACAAAAGCTAATACCCTCAATACATTAGGATATAGCAGAGACACAACCCTCAACACACTAGGATTGGACGAAGACCCTCAAAACTTTAGGATAAAAAACTAATATCCTCAAAACATTAGGATAAAGAACACTTCACGCAAATGCAACCACTTTAGTCTCTGGGAACTTCTGAACTTGGGATTCAAGGTATACATCTCCAAAGGTACACAACCTGTGCTCGGGATGGCAACAAACATCTTCCAAAGGTACAAAACCTGTGCTTGGAATCAAACAATACATCTCCAAAGGTACACAACCTGAGCTTGGGATGGCAACAAACAAATCTTCCAAAGGTACAAAACCTGTGCTTGGAATCAAACAATACATCTCCAAAGGTACGAAACCTGAGCTTGAGATCAAACAATTCATCTATCTCCAAAGGTACACAACCTGTGCTCGGGATAGAAACAAACCTCTTCCAAAGGTACAAAACCTGTGCTTGGAATCAAACAATATATCTCCAAAGCTACGAAACCTGAGCTTGGGATCAAACAATATATCTCCAAAGCTACGAAACCTGAGCTTGGGATCAAACAATTCATCTATCTCCAAAGGTGCACAACCTGTGCTCGGGATAGAAACAATACATCTTCCAAAGGTACAAAACCTGAGCTTGGGATGGAAACCGTTGTGACTTAGTTTGGAATGATATATAACCAAATTGTCAGTATTCGTCGTCCATGGATTTTCATAATGCCAGTTACCAACGGGCCTTACTTGAAATATGATTGGTCACCACTAAATTACTTATACCAGTATCCACTGGATTTTCAAACAATGCTGGTAATAACCGTGCGTCGACATTCTTAAGATAAACTTCTCAAATGAGACTACCATTTATTGTTGATGACGATTAAACTTCTCCGAAGAGACTGCCATTTATCGCTGAATATGGTTAAGCTTCTCCAAAGAGATTGCCACTCATCGTTGAAGACGATTAAACTTCTCCAAAGAGACTGCCATTTATCGCTGAAGACGATTAAACTTCTCCGAAGAGACTGCCATTTATCACTGATGAAGGTTAAGCTTCTCCAAAGAGACTGCCACTCACCCGTTGATGACGATTAAACTTCTCCGAAGAGACTGCCATTTATCGCTGAAGACGATTAAACTTCTCCGAAGAGACTGCCATTTATCGCTGATGAAGGTTAAGCTTCTCCAAAGATTGCCACTTATCTGTATTGCCATGTAACATGTTCTTCTTGATAGATAGTGCAAAATAAATGCACGTCCAGGTAGGTTTGGCGACCGACAAGGACCAAAGTTCAATCTAGAAAGAAGCTAGAAAGAAACTGTCAAACAAGACTTCAACCATTGAGAAATGAACTCGAATGGGGACACATCTTATCCAAGATAACTGAAGCAACCATCATCCACGAGGATTAAACTTTGTGGGGAATTGATAAAGGATGGATGTTTTATGCTTAAGGGCTGACAACTCTATTAGAGAGAGACAAACACACCCAATCACTGAGGGGGGAACCAAGGTGAAACAGGAACAGGCAACAACCAGAGATAGCAACAATGCACGGATGCTATGCATATGCTTTATGCCATGCTTATGTTTATGCTGACAAATTAGACAAAACAAAACTGGAGATGAAATAAGCATCTCGACACGGAGACCCAACCAAAATTGGACATCAAAGGGATGATCATGAAGAACAACAATTCCACTTCAACGTTACCACCTTCTTTGGGAGAGAGTAATCTTCTCAGGCCAAAACATCAAGACTTCACTTGGATTTCCATCATGAGTTTGAATTCTTTGTTGAAGGAAAATCACCAAGGGAAGTTCCAAGATCAACCGAAGTAACAACTTAATCGGAGAGCTGACAAAGGGTATCATGAGACTAAAACATTTATGCCCCATTATGATAATAATCATCTTCAAGTGAGCAACGGCTCTTGCGATAAATAGTCTTCAAACTTTTCTGCCCCAGATTACACGGTCTGTGAGAAGAAGTCATAAGGATGCTTTTACAAAAGAAACGGCATAAAGATGCTTCAATGTCTTCAAACACTTATAGAGAGATTTTCAAATCTCGACGTGATTAATGGTGTTTGCACAACAAAGTCGTCAGACTGTGGAAGTAACGATTGGGGAACAAACTTGCCCCTGCTAGCTGGTAACTGCAAAAGATTTGCCCCAGACTAAACTGTTCATCGAGAGCTTCATCTGATCTTGACCTGGTCGGCTCTGATTAGCTGAGCATTGTAACAAATGAGTAACAAATCCTTCAAATTGGTTGCCCCAGGCTGAGCTTCCTTTATCAAGTTAAATTCCCTAGCTGACAGCGCTCGTTGGGATTCCTTTGATATTGGATTGTTTTGCACGCAATGCTGTTCATTAAAAATTGGCAATTTTCAATGTAAAATTCATGCAATCTTTTGAAAACATTTTTTGATGAAACACACACGGCGGAGTGATTAAGTGATCAAAGTGAAAGTGGTCCAATCATTTTACAAATGATGGATAAAATGGTTAACACACACAAACATCAAAGATCATTAGGAGTCAGGTTATCCAACCTTGTCGTAATATGCTTTCAAAACAACCTTACCTCAATTAGGTCTTTTAAGGGTTGTAACGTGGCTTGGTTCACGGTTCATGAAACAAAGGATAAAAGCTCAAAAATTATTTGTCCCACCCACTCCCCATGATGAACTCCAATCCTAAGCTCAGTTAACTCAAACTATATGTTCAGGTTCTTACAGGCTTAAGAATTGAACTGATGATAGTCGGTGATGGTTTACAAACCTAGGGTAGTCACTACTCCCTTACAGTATTTGATAGCTTTTGCCATTTGAGGATTTTTAGAGTGAAGAATCTTACAAAATTCCTCTCTTTTTATCCCTGACTTTTGTCTGAACTTCTTTGTTCGAATATATTGTCAATGGGATGCCCCATTTTTTCCTAAGTCTCCTTCATAGGCTTTGACTTAGCGGGCTTTTTTTATTTTTCACTTCTTCTCTTTTTTTTTAGAAAGGAGGTGACTACCTAGTTTAATGGATATTGTGAACCATCATCGTCTTTTATGCTAAAAAGCATCTTCGACACTTTCTTGTTGTGTACGAAGGAAAACCTGAGTGCACCACCTTTATATGAAAAGTGTCTTGTATGCACATATCTTCAAGTTAACTGAGAACTACCCGCCCCAGGTTTGAGATTTAAGGTTTCTGTTTTTTGTAAAGAAAGAAAAACTCCTACTTCTAGGCTCGAAGGGGTTAACGAGGGATTATCTTCCTTATTTCTCCAGTGTTTAGGGATTGAAACAATGCCTTACATCATCGGCAAAGTTAAATTGAAAGCATATCAACAGCAGTTATGGATATAATTTTCATCATCCTCCCCAATCTTTGCTTTAAACAACAATTTAGTAAACAAAAGAAATTTTTGCATTTTTCGTATTTCATAACAATGAAAGGAAAAAGAAAGAGTGAAACGAATGGACTTAATCAAAAGATGCACAAACATTTCATTAATATTGCCAAATTCAAATAAACAACAGCTTACGAGCAATTCAAATGCAAAGAAGTTACAACACATGCTGAAACAGTCTACAGCTGCCAGCTTTAGGGAATTAAAATTGTTTAACAAAACAAAACAAGAGCGCTATCAAGGGCCTCCTTCCTTAGTCCACCCTATGTAGGGATGGGGTTGCTTCTTCGTCAAGCAGAAGGTTGACTTGTACTCGAGGTTCGCATATCTTGAAAGATATGACCCCTGCTTCAATCATCTCTTTCAACTTATTCTTGAGGATGTAGCATTCCTCAATATCATGACCTGGCGCTCCATGGTGGAAGGCGCAAAAAGCATCAGCGGTGAAATAACTTTGGTGGCCCGGGGGAAGAACGGGTGAAAGTTCCTTTTGAACTAAACCATTCTGCAAGAGCATGGGGAACAACCTTGCATAAGGTATAGGAATACTCAGAGACCCACCATATGGCTGATTGGTGGACGAAGCCGATCCTTCTTGTCGTTGAGACAAGATCAAATCTCTGATAAAATTTGTCAGACTCCTCTTGGCACGTTTTACCCTCTCTAGCTCGTCACTGAGCTTCTGATTTTCCTGTTCTTGAGTATCCATCATATCCCTGACGGTAGTAGCGAAAGCTTTGGTGTTACTCTTCAAACGAGCAACTTCTTCCCGGAGGGCTTGGTTTTCCTGCTCAAGGTGATCCATCCCTTTGAATACTAGCTTTTATGATATACTCTCTCCCTTTTTCTCTGATATCAACATAACACAGAATGAACCAAAGGACTGACGTAATGAAGAATGATATGGAAAATGCTGACGCAAATGCAAAAGCGCAACTGGTTTTACAAAACTCAGAAGTTTGATTAGGTCAAAACCCTCATTTCATCAATTGTTGGAAAAGTTACAACTTTTAAAAATACCAGAGATCGACTGAGTTTTATAAAACTAGTTGCGACATGATATGCTTATGGTGATATGATGGGATGATGCACACATAACATAATGGCAAGTATTCACAAATACAATGCATATGCACACGCAAAGATATCCTAGGCTCAAAAGCAAAGAGTCAAAGGTCTACCCATCCCCAAGGATTTGTACTGTGGGTTGATGTGTACCTGCTGAACGGGTTCTACAGAGTTCCCAGAGTCATCAACCCATCTTTCAGATATTATCAATTTCCCAAATCACTTGGTAATCGATAATATTCTCAAGAGAATCTCGTCTGAGTGTAGTATCGCGTATCAACTACTTAGGAAATACTTCCTTATAGCCACCGCACTACGTCCTAATAAGGCCAAAGTGGGGTAAAATGTATTCTAAAAGTCCACAGTGTCATGGGCTCCTTCGTTGAAAGTAGCAATGTTTTCACAAATACTCGATCAACAATACTAAACTCTCAAGAGGGCCTACACTGAGCGGTGGTTTCTCAAGTTAGCTTGGTCGGGAATCAACTCCCTATAAGCCTTCTTGAATATACCACCATCCTATCATAAGTGCGCTCAAGTCCGGGTATAGGACCGTCTCACCACTCAAAGCACCCAATACCCAACACACAAACAAATATATTGACAAATATACATGTTAAGCAAATATTCATAAATATAGCATACAATTAAACAAAATAGGCTAAACCCTCAAGTTTAAGTCGTCCCCAGTGAAGTCGCCATTTCTGTTGCGGTGAGAATCGTGATACCAAGCTATTGATTAACTTGAATCTTTAATTCTTAAATTCACAACCGGACTTTAATTTATCCAAAGGAAAGGTCTAAAGAAAGAAAAACCCTTTTCGCAATGTAACAACAACGCTAAGAGATTCGGGGATCGGGGGTTGGTTATGCATAGGGTAGGTATTTCACATCCTAAACATCTGTAGTACTCTACAGGAACCTTTTGTTTATTTGCATGCTAAGTTTGCTAAATGTTTGCTATGGAATGGGATTGGGTAAAACGTGAAGGTTAAAACCTAAAGATAATTTCTAAGTTTGCTCGCAAAGACATCGCGTCCTCTGCCTACGTATCCTAACTAGGATAGAATCAGAGCAATCGTAGTTCACCTCACTAGGGTTAAAGAACACTTGATTATGATCAAGGTTCAAAGGGGAACAAACATATCCATGCTTGTGTAGAGTTTCACAAAACTCTCTAGTTCTATGTTTAACACTCAAGAAGGGGAAGTAAGTAATCATATCCATGATTCTTACATAGAGTTAACCAAACTCTATCCTAAAATTCTATGTTGTGAGACCAATTGGTTCTATCCAGACCAAAAGGTAGGAGAAAGGGAAAGGTTGCTCGTCAAGATATCACATCTTGTGCCTACGTATTCTCATTGTCCAATGAGAAATCAGAGCGGTCGTAGTTCAGGCACGGACTACAGAAAAAGGATCAATTGGTTCTTTCCAGAACAAAAGAGGGAGAAGGTTCTATCCAGACCTATGAGTTTAAATCCTATTGGTTCTATCCAGACCAAAAGGGGGGAGGAAGGTTCTATCCAGACCTAAAAGAGTAATGAGCTATCTATGACCCAATGGTCAATAGAGAGACTTTTCTTTGGCAGGAGAAATATGACGCAACTTGGATGAGAACTAAAGAGTTCCATCACTTGGGGAAAGTAAACTTAACAAAGCATAAACATTCACACATGATGACTATAAGGGATATGGTTACAACCAAGAATGATCAAGCATATTATAATAAGCAAGGATCTAAATCAGGATGAATGGTTACAACCAAAGCAAGCATTTAAGATATTACAATATTAATGATTTCAATCAAGATAGATGGTCACAACCAAAGCAAGTATCAAGATATTACAATATTAAGAAGGGTAAGTTCTTACAAGACTTAAGCATAAGGAAGTCACAACCACAAACATATCTTAACAAAGATGGGGATATATCTTAACAAAGATGGCAGGGGATCTTAACAAAGATAAAGATGTATCTTGATAAAGAATGGTTTCTTAGAGCTTACAAGATGTCGTATGTAATTACAATTATCAAGCGTAATCAAATAATGTCACAACAAATGTAAGTGAGAAGTTTAAAAACTTCACGGGGAAAACTTTCAAGTTTTAAGAGAAGATCAAACACAAATGCTTACAAGCAAGAGTTTTAGTCAAACTCAAGTACACAAGGATGCTAACAAGCCAAAATCATAACTTTAAAATAAAACTCAAAAGAGAATAAAATTAAAGTTTTGAAATGAATAAATGAGAGATAGGAAGGTGAAAACCCTAAAAACATTCATGGTAGCATGTGAAATGCAAGTAGAAAGTTCACATTTATGAGTTTTAGGTTTACCTCTTGAAGCAAGCTTAAGCAATAAGAAAACCAGAGATATTGAGAGCTCTTACAAGGTCTTCAAATGTTCCTAGGTTGATGAATAGATGCTCCAAACAACCTCCAAGCAAGATAGTGGACGAAATGCCTTGTAAATGAAGGAAAAACTATAAAATCCAAAGGTTTCAAAGACCAACTCACTCAAACCTTGTTACATAAGTGTGGAAGTGATTTAGATAGCTTCAATACATCATATTTGATGTGTTTGAAGTGTTTCTTGAGTTGGAAAAAGTTTGGAAATGGTTTTGGAAGGTGTTTTGCAAAACTAGATTTTGAGGGATTTTGGAGACTTAGTGAGATTTTGCAAGAATTTGGTGATTGTGTAAGGGAGAGAGATCTAGATGGTTTCTAGCATAGAACTGGTGTGTTTATGATATAGTAAGTGAGTTCTATTTATAGCCAAAGGCCTTGGATCAAGGTATGGGCAAAAGTGAAGCAAATTGCCAATTTTAACCTTCCATCATGAAAATCTTTGAGTTTTTCAATGCAATCTTCATCTTTGTCTTTAAGACACTCTAATAAGATATTCTCCATGCCCCATAGATTTTTTTCATCATGCTTGATAGGATAGAAGGTGACTTGTTGAATTAAAGTTGATGATTTGACAAGGGTAGCCACCTTTTTTCTCTTTCTTCACTATTCACTTTTACAACTTGCATTAAATAATGATTTCCTTTGATCTTTGGTCCATTTTCGTGGGAATTGATGTTAAACATGTTTATTAACAATGTAAACATCATAAATGAGGCTTAGTCTTTGATTAGCATCAATTTGGAGAGGTTTTGGAATCAAAAAAAACTCATGTTGACCTGGTTTTGCCAATGTGAGTTTTTGCCAACTTGTGGACCTCGATTCTCTCTAACCAGGAAGAGTTATGGAACCCACTTGTACTTTTTAGAAAGACCCAATTAGGTACTAAAATATTTATGCTTGTGTTAGGAACTCATTCCCCTTGAAACTAGGTCAAAAACCCTTGTGTGGTTAAGGAGTTATGGCTTTGCCCTTTTCAAAACCTTAATTTCCCAACTTTTGCGATTACTCTCTAACCCTTGTTCCAATGGTCATGAAACTTCATGGTTAGGTGTAATATGTCATTAGGACCATTTTTTATTCCCATATTGAGGTCAAATTCCTCATGAGTGAAGAGTTGACTTTTCGGTCAACCGAACGATCGATCGGTGGCTACCGAGTCGACTGTTGATGTTCCGGGTATTTTGAGGCCTTGAAACTTCTTGAGTAGACTTTACTAAGCCATAGGAACTTCATGGACCATGATCCCACCATTGGAACACCTTTTAAATTAAAATTCAAACTACAGTTGACTTTTACTAATCGAAAACCCTAATCGGGTATCCTGAACTGCACTGTTCTTAATTCCTGGGTGACAACCTCGAATTGGATTCATACTTGATCCAATGTAGTATTCTTGATCTTGGTTATAGTTGAATCAATCCAATACATTGATTGATCAAACCATTGAAGCCTCGATTTTTGACGGTACGGAATCCTGATTCATCTGCATCTCGACAAAGATAAACTTGAAATGGGTTAAGGTTAGTTAATCAAGTGAGTATGATGCTAAAATTATGATGAGGATCTAAGGTGTCAAAATTTGGGGTGCAACACAATCCGTACACCGCCCAGTTACTAACACCCCCCCGTTTGATTATGGTTTTGTTTGTTGGGCTGAGCCCAACAAAGTCCTTTTCACCCCCGTTTTCGCTGATGCAACCTCCCCCTGTCCCTTTTTTTTTGTTTTTTCTAAATTTCTTTATGGGCTGGGCCCATGAGCTGTTTTTGCTGCATTCACCACCCAGTCTGCAGTTTGTACCCCCTCCCCTCTTATTTTTAATTTCTTCCTTGTATTGGATGAATGAGTGTAATAGATATAGTTCTATTTTTTTAGGATTATAGTTTTATTTTCCTAGGACATTAATGCATAGTTTTATAGAATTTATATTCTATTAGTTTTTAGCATATTATAGGGTGTTATAGATTTAATATAGTTTTTCTATTTTCTTTATAGAATATATAGCTATTATTATAGAATATTTTAGATAGAATTGTTCTTGTGCTATTTCTCATACGCATTTCCTTTATTTGTCTTTAGAATATTTTCTAGTAGAATTTAATTGCCGTATTTTTAGGAGTAGCATTTTATTTCCATTTGTTAATGGATTTGTCTCCTATTTTCTCTCCTATTTTCGTTTCCATCCGATTTCATCTTCGATTTTATTGTTGGCTGGCCGTGTGACACGATTCAATTGGAGAATGATTTTCGATATCATTTTTCCATCTTGTCTTTGACACGGATATCAATACGCTACCTCTGACAGTTCGATTTCTCGTATAAGTCGAACCATGACGGTCTAAGCGTTACATTGTTCTGATTCGAGCATCATCATCAAGGATCCAGAGAGGAGAATATTGGAATGGAGCTTGCACGCACGTCAGGAGCCCAGGAGCTGCTTCGTTCATCATCATCATCGTCTTCTTCAAGTTTTCAGGCAACCGTTGAGTGTTGTGAGCTGTATCGTTAGATACGTAGGAAATGACAGTTGAGGAGTTTCTTCTCAATCGTCTAGGATGTCTAGTATGGTACCCTTTGGGTGACATGCAACGCATTCACTCCTACGTCTTAGGTTCTTGCGTGTGTGTCCCGAGTTCCTTCCCGTTTAGGCGTAGGCCTGCTTCCTCTTTGTTTTCGCCCCCGTGCGATCGAAACCCCTTTTCTCTCGCGATCGAGACCCCTTCTCTTGCCCCCGTGCAATCGAGATTCTTAGCCTGAACTACGTCGTGCTCTGATTTCTCCGATGAGAATACGTAGGCACAATACCGATGTATTGGCGAGCCACCTTCACCTTTCCCCCTTTCCCGTAGTCGAACTACGTTTGCTCTGATCTCTCGTACCAGACGAGAGTACGTAGGCATAGGATGCGACATCCTAGCGAGCTACCTCCCTTTTCCCGTTTCCCCGTTTTAGCTGTAGTAGGCTGAACTACAGCTGCTCTGATTTTCTCTGATGAGAATATGTAGGCATAGGATGCGATATCCTAGCGAGCACACTAACAACTAACCTTTTTGTTCTCTCGCTGTCGTGCGATCGAGACTTTCCCGCTGACGACTGATGTTATCCTTTTCTCTTGCCCGAGCGCATTTGAGACCAGACCGTAGTTCTAGTTCCCGTAGGTTCCCATACCTTTAAACCCGACATACTACGTCCGTTCTACCGCAAACAGGTACGCCTAAGTCTCCAATGGTCGCGCAGCGTCCACCTAACTGCTAGAATGCGCACGCTAGTATCGTCAATCCTATCTCTCACCCCCGTGTGACCGAGAACACCCTTTGCCTAGCCGTAGTTAGCCTGAACTACGTCATGCTCTGATTTCTCTGACGAGAATACGTAGGCCCAAGACGCGACGTCTTGCCGAGCAAATTTCCCCGTAGTTTCCCGAACTACGTAGACTCTGATTTCTCATTCTCTGATGAGAATACGTAGGCATAGAGTGCGACGCTCTATCGAGTCAATTTCTTCCCGTTTAGATTTAGCAACCGTAGATAGATTGTTTTTCACCCATAGACAAACCAAGCAAGTGTGGATCTCGTCGAGTACGACGGACGTGAGGGGTGCTAATACCTTCCCCTTGCGTAACCGACTCTCGAACCCAGACAACGGTTGCGATGACCTTGTCTTATTACCTTTTCGTCAGGTTTTTCCGATCGTTTCCTTTCTCGCTCCGAGGGATAAATAATGAAAGGTGGCGACTCTTCTGTTTTGCCGGCACCTTATTTTCGCAGTAGCGACACGGAGGTTCTCATCACCAGCTATATGATTTGTTCTTGACAGAGCAGGTTTTTGATTGGGATCAGAGGATCTTATCATCAGATGTGTATTTGTTCTTGATAGAGCAGAGCAAAGTTTTGGTCCTGTATCAGAGGTCCTCATTATCAGATGTTTGTTCTTGACAGAGCAGATTTATGGTCCTATGTGTGTGTGTTCTTGACAGAGCAGATTTGTGGTCCGATACCGGGGTTTTCTTATTATCAGATATAGTGGTTGTTCTTGACAGAGCAGCATCATGGTTTTGTTGATACATAATCTCCACAGCACAGTTGCCTTGATCTCCTGCTGCATGATTGCATTTTACATTGCTCTACATACCCATTTGCATTTCATTAACGTGTGTCTGTGTTGCAGGTACCGTTTCCCCCGATTCAGGATTTCTTACCTCCTGTTGTATTATTATGGGTTCTCTGAGGAAGACCATGGTTTACAAGCTCCCTGCCCCTGATGTGGTTCAGCTGACTGGTTTGATTGCTTTAGCAGATGATTCTGTGAGAGATGAGTTCAGAAAATCTTACGGCAAATTGCTTAGTTTGGTTCGTAAACCTTCTGCGTTCGAGTTGAATGGGTTGCACGCTCTGCTGCAGTTCTACGATCCTCCGTTGAGATGCTTCACTTTCCAGGATTTTGTTCTCGCACCTACGTTAGAGGAGTATGCTGATTTGTTAGGTGTGCCTATCAAGAGGCAGATGCCTTTTGTTCATATGGATGCTGAGCCTGATCTGGCTAGTCTAGCTCTTTCACTTCATTTGGATGCCTCCGAGTTGGTATTGTCTAGTTGGAACAAGGTTCCCGGTTTCTCCTTGCAGTTCTTAGTGGGAAAGGCTCAACAGTGCGCCAAAGACGGATGTTGGGTCGTGTTCAACGCCATTCTCGCTCTGTGCATATATGGCATCATTCTGTTCCCCAATATGCCCGACTTTGTGGACTTCGACGCCTTCCGCATCTTTGCATCAGGGAATCCAGTACCTGCCTTGATAGGAGATGTCTACCATTCCATCCACTACAAAAACGAGAACAGGAGGGGTAAGAATGTCTCGTGTTGTGTGCCCCTGCTTTATAAATGGCTTGATAGTCATCTACCCAAGAGGGGTCCCTTTGTTTCGTTTGCAACCACATCTGAGTGGTTCGAGCGTTTGATGAGTCTATCAGCGGAGGATATTGACTGGTTTGACAGATATAGGTTGGGTACCGAGATTATCTTTAGCTGCAGCGGGTTTCCGAACGTGCCTCTGATAGGCAGGAAGGGCTGCATAAACTATAATCCGTCTTTGCTGGTCTGACAGTTTGCTTATGCTTTGAGAGCTCCGCCGAAGGATGAAGAGGTGCAGGAATATCTGTACCTCACTGGTCTTCTAGAGGGGGATCTGTTATCTAAGCTTCAGCGCGCTTGGAATGGTATCAGTAAGAGGGGAAAACCATTGATGGGGAGAAGCAATAGCCAAGCCTACCCTCCATATGTGGCATGGATCAGAGCCAGAGCAGATGCTATAGGGATGCCATTTCCTCCTACCAAGCCAGAAAGCCCTCCAATGATTGAAGAGCCTACTACCGTGCCCATTCAGTAGCATAATCAGGTGTTAGCTGAGCGAGATGAATTGAAGAGGGCAAATGAAGAATTGGAGAAAGAATTGGCTCAACTCAGGAGTGAGAGAAACGAAGTTGTTCATTCCTTCAAGAGGCAGACAGAGCTGGTGAACCAGCTAGGTACAGATTTGACTAAGCAGAAAGCTGAGCGTGAGCGCATGGGTCGAGACTTCAAAGCTGTCAACGATGTACTGGCCACTAAGAAGCAGCACTTGGACGAAGCGTATCGGAGGATATCCAAGTTTAACCAGCACTGGAAGGCCTCCTTAGCCAACAGGAAAGAGCGGGAGGATAAGCTGATGCAACAGATCTCCAAGCTGAAAGCCCAGGTGAAGGCTAGTGAGAGGAGCTTTGATGAAGAAACCGCTCGCAGATATACCGCTGAAGGCCGGCTCAACAGGGCTCTTGCTAACCTGAAGGAGCGCAAACTGACGTTTGAATCCAAGAAGCGGAAGCTAGAAGATTGTTTCGGCGAAGGAGCATGGGAAGATTCGGTCGAAGGTCTTTAGTACACCATGATGCAGAGGGAGCTACTCGTCGAAGGGTTACTCGATCGGCCTGGTCATCTAGAAACGAAGGGGTTGTTAGAAGAGTTTCGCGCCCGTGGCCGTGCTTGACTATTTGTATTCCTTTTGTTTGATCATTGTTGTATGCTGACCATCGTCAGGCTTGTTGGCTGAGGTCACGCTATTGATTCATCTTGTACTCACTGACGTTGTGTAATGCCTTGATGGGCTTTCTATATATGAGATGTTATTTCCATGACTGGACTCGGACTTCTTATTATCAGCACTGGCACTCAGGCACTAGGATCGGGGAAAACCTCCCTAACGCACAGACACACGTTTGCATTTGCATGAAGCATCTGCATGACGAGCACTTTGTCGTTTTTTCCTAACCCTTTTGTGTTTTCAGGTTGTTCCAGGATTGATCAGAGACCTATCCACCGCTATCCGACCAGAGCAAATCAAACCAGAATCGTGGAGCAAGTACAAACTGATGTTCAAGAACTCCGCGAAAGAATGGACCGCTTCATGGAGCTCATGCAAGCGGTCGCCAATGGCCAGGATCAGCTCAGGACCTTGGTTCAGCCTCTGATTTCAAGGGTCGATAGCAATGGCGTACTCCATGGTGGGACCGTGCCTACCCCTCCACCAGTTGAAACTCCTCAGAATGGCGTCCCCGTGACCGAGGGGAACGGCAGTGCCAACGACAATGTGATAGCTAACATGGGACTCAACGGTAACACGACGGGCGTCGGTAATGGGAATTTCGAAGCTAATGTCAATGTTGGGCTGGGCAACGGCAATGCAGGTGTTGGGAATCTGTTCGGGCCTCAGCCGTGGTTAGAAGACCGCCAAGACGATGTGTTCTCTCAGAGAGGTGCTGGAGGTGAGCTGACTGCTGAAGCACGTCTAAGGTTCAAGGAACTCGAGGATAAGATGAGGAATATCGAGAACCAGAACACTCTGGGTGTTGATATGTCCAAGTTGGGACTAATTGCTGATTTCAAGGTGCCTCCCAAGTTCAAGGTACCTGACTTTGAAAAGTACAAGGGCACCACTTGCCCTCGCGTCCACCTGAGATCATACTACCGGAAAATGTCAGCTCACTCTGAGGACAAGAAGTTGCTGATGCACTTCTTTCAGGATAGTCTGTCCGGACCCTCCCTCGAATGGTACATGAGACTGGAGCCTACCAGTGTGCGCACATGGAAGGACCTTGCTGAAGTATTTGTGCACCACTACCAATACAATAGTGACTTGGCCCCGAACCGAGTCCAACTGCAGAATCTGTCGCAAAGGAGCAACGAAGGGTTCAAGGAATACGCCCAGCGATGGCGTGAATTGGCAGCCAGGGTTCAGCCGCCGATGGTTGAACGTGAGCTTGTGCAGATGTTCGTAGCCACCCTCCCAGGGGTTTATTATGAGAAATTGGTCAGCGGTATGTCTGGAACCTTCTCAGATCTCATTATCACGGGTGAGCACATTGAAAATGGGATCAAACTGGGGAAAATTCAAGGTGATTCATCCTCAGCTGGAGGAGGCAAGAAACCTTATGGGGGCAAAAGACGGGAAGGAGAAACGAGCGCCGTGACCAACGCTCGAAGAAAGGGTAAAAGCCCTCACCAACAGGTGGCCAGTATAATTATCCCGGCAATTCAACAGCCACAGCAGCAGCAGCACCACCAACAGCCGAATCAACAGGGGTACAGAAAGTATCAGAATCGGGCACCTCTGTCGAGCCGTCACCTCGAGACACCGCCCATGTCTTACGCTCAACTGTTACAGACTTTGCTTCAGCTACAGTTGATCCAGAAAAGAACCCTGGCTCCCTTGACAGGGGCACCTCCGCCAGGTGATGACGCGAATGCAACTTGCGAATTTCACTCAGGGGCACCAGGCCACACAGTAGAGAATTGCAAAGCCTTCAAGCACAAAGTGCAGGACATGATGGACGATAAGATCATCAACTTCTCAGATAATGTGCCAAACGTCATGAAGAACCCTATGCCGAATCATAGGGGAGGTGGAGTAAATGCCATTGTCGAAGACGAGAACTTGGATGTGTTGACTGATGTCAGAGATCTGAAGACGCCGCTTAGCTTTGTTAAAGCTAAGTTGATGAAAAGAGGTTTCTTTCCAGGTTGCGGAGAGCTATGTATGGGCTGTGCGACAAGTCCTGATGGATGTGAACAGTTGATAGAAGGGATTCAAAGTCTGATGACTGAAGGGATTTTACAGTTTAGCCGGAGGGCCGAAGGTGGATCGGGGGAGCTAATGCTGAAGCAAGATGATGAGGTCGCCACCATCACCATCCCTCGCCAGACGATAACTATTTCTGCGCCCAGACTGCCCACGATCACTATTACCAAAGCTGGGCCAATACCGTTCGAAAGCACTAATGCTGTCCCATGGCATTATGGGGCTTAAGTCTACTGCAACGGACAGAAGTTGGAACTAGAACCGTTTGGGTCGTCTGTGGAGAACCTTGCGGGAATCAGCGGAATTACTCGCAGCGGAAGAGTGTTTGCACCACCCGAGGTCGTGGCGGACAAAGCGGACAGAGCTGATGCAACTGATAAAGGGAAGAGTAAGGTCGTTGAAGAGATCCCCCGTGGGGTAGAAAAAGACTTACTCGTTAAAGACGCCAAGGAATTTATGAGGTTGATTAAAAAGAGTGACTACAAGATCGTGGATTATCTCCATCAGACACCCTCGAAGATTTCCATCCTGAACCTGTTGTTGTGTTCTGAAGCACACCGCAACGCACTGCTGAAGGTGTTGAACGCCGCATATGTACCGCAGGAAATATCGGTAAACCAGCTAGAAGAGGTCGTAGCCCACGTGAATGCTGGAAATGGGTTAGGGTTCACTGACCTAGAGCTGACGCCGAAGGGGAGGAACCACAGTAGCGCCCTGCACGTCTCGATAGAGTGTAGGGGAACGATTATGTCTCACGTGTTGGTAGACACTGGGTCGTCGCTCAATGTTCTTCCGAAGAAAGAATTGATGAGGTTGGATACTCGTGGAGTGATTTTCACACCCAGTGATCTGGTTGTGAAGGCATTCGATGGAACCAAACGCCATGTTTTCGGGGAGGTGACGTTGCCGATCCAAGTTGGGCCGGAAACGTTTGATGCGGTCTTTTACATTATGGACATCATGCCTGCCTACAGCTGTCTCTTGGGCCGGCCATGGATCCATTCGGCGGGTGCCTTGACCTCCACGTTGCACCAGAAGCTCAAGTACGCTGTCGGAGGCAGCATCGTGACTGTGTGTGGCGAGGAAGATATAATGGTGAGCCATTTGTCGTCCTTCAAGTATGTTGAGATGGATGGGGAAATCCACGAAACTCTATGCCAAGCGTTTGAAGCTGTTAAAGTCAAGGACGTAACTCCTGTAGTCACTGAAAAGCCAGAGATGACTCTCTCCTCCTTCAAGGAAGCTCGGGCCGTTGTTCAAGCCGGATCTACCCCAAGCTGGGGGCAAATTTTGGAGATACCTAACAAGCAAGACAAGTTTGGGTTGGGATATTCTCCTGGAGCTGAAGCCTCCTCTTCTAGCAGTGCGTCGCGAGGTAAAGGGCCGATCCAGTTTACCAGTGGCGGGGTGATATTTGAAAGCGTCAACGTAGTGTCGGAAGACAGCGGAGATAGCGACTATGACCTCGACTCTTGGATCCAGCCAAGCAAGCCAGGCGAGAGCCTCAACAATTGGTCTGTCAAGGACATCATCCAGATGACAAGCGAAGAGTAATGATTTACTTTTTCCAATCATTGTACAACCCTATGTCCTACCCGGGGCATAGTGGTTTTATTGTCAGGGCCTTGTTTGATTATGTACATGCATTTTATCAATAAATCAAAAGGCGTTTTTCTTCGTATTCAAATATTGTGATCTCTGCTATTCCTGTTTTATATTTGTTTTGAAAAACAATCAAATGGCAATGAGGTTTGTGCTAGCCTGCATATCCTTGTTTTAAGCTTAACCCTTGTTATTGCAGGATCCACATAACAGACGACATCGACTTTGGACCTTCTACGACTCACTTCGACTTCGATTGCCCGATCTATCAAGCCGAAGAAGAGATTGATGAAGATGAAGACCTTCCCGAAGAGTTGGCCCGCTTGTTGAAACAAGAGGAGAAAGTTATTCTGCCTCATGAAGAGGAGATCGAGATTGTGAATCTGGGTTCTGAAGAGCTAGTTAGGAACGTCAGGATAGGGGCTGCGTTGCAGGGTGATGTCAAGCAGAGATTGGTCGAGATGCTAAGAGAGTATAGTGACGTCTTTTCTTGGTCATACGAAGATATGCCCGGACTTGATACTGACATCGTGGTCCACCACTTGCCGCTGCGAGAAGATTGTCCTCCCGTTAAGCAGAAGCTTAGGAGGATGCGACCAGATATGGCCGTTAAGATCAAAGAAGAAGTGCAAAAGCAGCTTGATGCTGGCTTCTTAGCGGTCACCACTTACCCTCTGTGGGTCGCCAACATAGTGCCTGTACCGAAGAAGGACGGTAAGGTGCGCATGTGCGTCGATTATCGGGATTTGAATAGGGCGAGCCCTAAAGATGATTTCCCGCTGCCTCATATTGATGTGTTGGTCGACAATACAGCTCAGTTCTCCGTATTTTCGTTCATGGATGGCTTCTCCGGTTACAATCAGATCAAGATGGCGCCGGAGGACATGGAGAAAACTACGTTTATCACTCCCTGGGGAACATTCTGCTACAAGGTAATGCCTTTAGGTCTGAAGAACGCAGGGGCCACTTACCAAAGAGCAATGGTTACTTTGTTTCATGATATGATTCATCATGAGATTGAAGTCTATGTTGATGACATGATTGCGAAGTCCCAAACGGAGGAAGGACATCTAGTCAATTTGCTGAAGCTTTTTGAGAGGCTTAGGAAGTTCAGGTTGAGGCTGAATCCTAACAAGTGTACTTTCGGAGTACAGTCCGGAAAGTTACTGGGGTTTATCGTTAGTGAAAGAGGCATTGAGGTTGATCCTGCGAAGATAAAGGCAATACAAGAAATGCCAGCGCCAAAAACAGAAAAAGAAGTTCGTGGTTTCCTGGGCAGAATAAACTACATTGCAAGGTTTATCTCTCAGCTCACGGCCACGTGTGAACCGATGTTCAAGCTGCTAAAGAAAGATCAGGCGATTATCTGGAACGAGGATTGCCAGAAGGCATTCGATAAGATAAAACAGTATCTGCAGGAACCTCCAATCTTGATACCCCCAGTGGCCGGACGACCATTAATCATGTACTTGACAGTTCTTGAGAATAGTATGGGGTGTGTTCTCGGTCAGCACGACGAGACGGGCAGAAAGGAGCATGCCATTTACTATTTGAGTAAAAAGTTCACAGACTGTGAATCTCGTTACTCGATGCTGGAGAAGACGTGTTGTGCACTAGCCTGGGCTGCCAAACGTTTACGACAGTACATGCTCAATTACACGACCATGCTAATTTCGAAGATGGATCCGATCAAGTACGTCTTCGAGAAGCAAGCGCTTTCGGGCAGGATTGCCAGATGGCAAATGGTGTTGACGGAATATGATATTCAGTATGTTTCCCAGAAGGCCATTAAGGGAAGCGTATTGTCTGAATACCTTACCGAACAGCCGATCGAGGATTATCAGCAGATGAAATTTGAATTCCCTGATGAGGATATAATGTTTCTCAAAGCGAAGGATTGCGATGAACCGTTGCCCGATGAGGGTCCAGATAGGAAATCCCAGTGGAAATTGATATTTGACGGGGCGGTTAATTCCTACGGAAGTGGCATTGGGGTGATCATCACGACTCTCCACGGATCCCACATTCTGTTCACTGCGAGACTGACGTTTCCGGTCACCAATAACGAAGCGGAGTACGAAGCATGCATCATGGGTCTAGAAGAAGCAATTGATTTGAGAATCAAGAACCTAGATGTATATGGTGACTCGGCGCTTGTGATCAACGAGATTAAAAGGGAGTGAGAGATTCGTCAATCAAATTTGGTGTCGTACATGAACTATGCCAGAAGGCTGCTTCCATTCTTTGATCGAGTGGAACTCCATCATGTGCCCAGGGCTGAGAACTAGATGGCTGATGCCTTAGCCACGTTGCCTTCGATGTATAAAGTAAATTTTTGGAATGAAGCTCCAAGAATTGTCCTTTCTCGTCTTGATAGACTTGCATTTGTCTTTGCAATCGAGGAAGCCTCCGACGACAAGCCATGGTTCCATGACATCCAGACTTTCCTTATGACTAAGGAGTATCCTGCGGGAGCGTCAACCCAGGATAAGAAGACTCTGAGGAGGCTGTCTGGAAATTTTTATCTCAATCCTGATGGAGTTGTGTACAAAAGAAACCACGATCTCGTGCTACTCAGATGTGTAGATGAGAAAGAGGCGAGTATGCTCATGGAAGAAGTCCATGAAGGCACATTCGGTATGCACGTCGGCGGGCACGCTATGACTAGAAAGGTCCTGAGAGCAGGATATTACTGGCTGACGATGGAATCGGATTGCTTTAAATTTGCGAAGAGGTGTCATAAA
This sequence comes from Lathyrus sativus, assembly GCA_963859935.3. Classification (NCBI taxonomy): domain Eukaryota; kingdom Viridiplantae; phylum Streptophyta; class Magnoliopsida; order Fabales; family Fabaceae; genus Lathyrus; species Lathyrus sativus. The sequence goes on from OZ012739.1 coordinate 670,494,488, forward strand.
TGCCAGATCTATGCTGATAAAGTTCATGTGCCGCCGTGCCCGTTAAATGTCATGTCCTCCCCGTGGTCGTTCTCCATGTGGGGCATCGACATGATAGGCAAGATCGAGCCCACATTATCTAACGGTCATCGCTTCATTCTAGTAGCTATCGACTACTTCACCAAGTGGGTGGAGGCAGCCTCGTATGCTAATGTGACCAAGCAGGTGGTGGCTAAATTCATAAAGAGGGACGTCATCTGTCGTTACGGAGTTCCCGAGCGGATCATTACTGATAATGGTTCGAATCTGAATAACAAAATGATGAAGGAGCCGTGCCAGAGTTTCAAGATTGAACACCACAACTCATCTCCTTACCGGCCAAAGATGAACGGCGTCGTTGAAGCGGCCAATAAGAACATAAAGAAGATTGTTCAGAAGATGGTTGTGACCTATAAAGATTGGCACGAGATGCTGCCATTTGCACTGCACGGTTATCGTACGACGGTACATACATCAACCGGGGCAACTCCTTTCTCCTTAGTGTACGGTATGGAAGTTGTCCTACCGTTAGAAGTGGAGATCCCTTCTTTGCGAGTTTTGGTTGACGCGAAACTCGATGAGGCAGAATGGATTAAGAACCGACTAAACCAACTCTGCCTGATGGACGAGAAGAGGTTAGCATCGATTGCGCATGGTCGTCTGTACCAAAGCCGAATGAAGAAAGCTTATGATAAGAAGGTGCGTCCTAGAAGCTTTCAGACGGGTGATCTCGTCCTGAAGAAGATTCTTCCTCCACACTCCGATCACCGGGGCAAGTGGACTCCTAATTACGAAGGTCCGTACGTCGTCAGCAAGGTCTTCTCGGGAGGAGCTTTGTTGTTATCCACGATGGATGGTGAAGATTTTGCATCCCTGGTGAACGCGAACGCGGTTAAAAAATACTTTGCTTAAAAAAACGACCCGCTGGAAAGAAAAAGAGCATCCAGGCAAAAATGGGGCATCCTGGCGAACCATAAAAAAGGAAAAAGGTTCGGGGAAAAATTAGGGATATAAAGAAAAGAATGTACACCCGCAAAGTCAAAAACCTGGAAGGGCGACTTTGGCAAAAAAGGGTATCCCGGTGAATCGAAAACCCAGAAGGGCGATTCAGGCAAAAGTTAGGGATTTGAAAAAGCAAATGACTGTGTTCCGCGTGTGGACTTTCATTGTTTAGTGGTTTGGAGGACCTGAGGGCCGTTTATCTGAATCAATCTCTTCTGAAGCTGAAGCGTCGGAGAAGTATCGAAGTCGAGTAGGTCATAGAGGGATCAACTCATGGTGTTCGTCTACGCCTCGTTGCCGACATGCGTATATACTGATGTACATTTATGTTTTTACTTTTTTGCGCGGCTTCCTCATTCCAGGAGCTTGCCTCTGTTGTAAAACATTTTTACCCATTCAGGGGTTCGTTATGAATAAAATGTATACTATTCAGCAATTCTGTTTGTCTGTTTAGCATTTATCTGTTTTGTTTGCGAAAAAGAATGCTGATGTTTTTGATAAAATGCGCATACATAAACTTACTGGCCTAGGCCACTGATTGTTGAAACAACGAATTACTGGAACATTGTCGTAAGATGATAACCTTGATAGGTCCCTTTGAGAAGGGTATCTCGTCTGTTTGTTTGTGTTTTTACAGGTGTAGCATGTACCAGGTAGTACGCCGCATGCGTCCCCAAGCAGGACGATTCCTCCTTCTCCAGCAAAGTTCAACAGCCTCTTCCCGCAGAGTCTGAACATGAGATCGTAAGCATTGATATGTCCCCCCAGGCAGAGAAGATCCTCTCCCCAGTCAAGTACATCCTGAAGGAATATCGTCTCCCCAGCCGAGTTTGCAGTTCCCCAAGAGAGCCGAGTCCTTGGAAGTCGGGGACCATGATTGGTTTTCCCCAGTAAAATGTTGAATAGCTGATGCTGTATTTCCCCTCCGGAGTCGTTATCTCCAGGGAAGTAGTCGCGAAGGCCGCACAGTTTATTTCCGCGATCGACGTCGCTTTCCTCAGCAGGTCCAGGTTCTCGTAGAGCTCCATTCCCCTGCAGCAGTCGACTGAAGTTTGTTTCCCCGGGCGGAGTCCAATTGAGATTGGTGTGGTTCTTTCTCCTCGGCAAGATGATTCCTCCCCTCCACCAGAGTGTTTCTTTCTCCTTGACAGGAGGATTCTCCCTTCGGCATTTATTTTGCTGATGGGATCATAGCATTTTGCATGATTGCATAACATTTTGCATGATTGCATAGCATTTCTACCGTGTGGAACATTGAGCCATTGTCGAAGCATATGCATACTAAACATGAGCTAGGTCGTTACCGTTCTTGTTTTACAGGTGTTCCTCCGTAGAGTCGCTTGCTCAAGATGATTCTTGAATTCTCCCCAGCAAAGTCGTTGCTCAAGATGATTCTTGGAATCCCCAGTGAAGTCGCCAGAGTTGGTTGCTCAAGTTGATGCTTAGAGCCCCCAGCAGAGCGTGCTCGGGATGATTCCCGAAATCTCCAGCAGAGCTATGGGTTCAGGATGACTCTTGAAGTCCCCTCAAAGTTATTTGTTCAAGATGATTCTTGAAGTCCTCAGCAGAGATGACTCACCCAGAATGATTTCTGGATCCCCGAAGCATAGTTACTTGATAGTTCCCCAAAGTCCCCAGCGGAGATGTGTCATCCCCAGCAGATTTCTAAGCAGCGAAGTTGAAACTTCCCTCGAAGACTTGATGATTGAAGTCCAGCCGTATTGACGAAGCAGTTCTCTCAGCTGACGCGGAGTGCCTGATGGTAGAAGTTGGATATCCCCAATTGGTTCATGATTGACTGAGAATTCCATCTTCGACTTACTGATGAGGGCCGAATGACGCCCGGAAATTTCTTTGAATTCCCGACGGCATGATTAACTTGATTATTGACCTGATGAGTCCCGAGGAATCTCGATGCCTGACGGCATGATCGAACATGTATCACCGGTTACCGTGTGACCAATTCCCCAGCTAGTTGTCATGCAGCTAGTATTTTAGTTTTCGAATATTTGTTCCCATCAGAGTACCGTGTACTTGGGCAGTTGGCAAATTTCCGGGTTTGTCGGTATTCAACCGTCTCGCACCTTGATTGGTTGAGAGTCGTTCGCTTCTCACCCAGTCAGGGTCAAGCCATTTGAATAGGGGCAGCTGTTGAACCCCAAAATTTGACCAACATTTCTTTACCTAGCTTGTGTTTCATTTCATTCACATTAGCATTATCATTTGCATTTCATTGACATGTATGCAGGAGATCAAGAGGTATGATTACCAATCAAGAGATATACAAGACTATGAAGCTAGCCAAGAAGGTTATTCAAGTGCTCAAGGGTTGATATCTTTGTCAGAGAAGTTAGAAGATCCTCAGAGAGAGTGGTTGAAACCAAAAGGGTGTGTCTCCTAACTTGAAAGTTGTGGGAAGTCATCAGATGATTCTGAGGTCATGGAGATGGACTTGAAGCCTTGAGAGAGCTCATGAGATGTCTTGAAAGCCATCATGAGGCCTAGATAGGTTATTGTGCAAGATTAAGAAGACTCAGCCATGAGTGGTGCAATTAGGGTTTGACTGGGTCAACCCTAGGTCAACTGATGATTTGAACAAGGTTGAGACCTAATTCAAGAGCCATGTGATCATGGATTGATACATTGAGATGTTATAAGGATGATTCCAAGGTCAACTCATCATGATTGAAGAGTTTGAGAAGTTTCAAGCTAGGGTTTCTAAGCCTTGACAGTGTGAAATCCCCTAGTTTGACCCCTATCTTCAAGGCAGTTTAGCTCAAGATGTGATTGTCATCTCACCTTGCCCCCAACATGAATTTTGTATAGCTTGCTCTTAGATTTAATTTGAGTACTAGAAGTCCTTGATAGGATTTGTAGAACTCAAGTTATGACTTTGACAAGTTACAGGTCATCTGAGGTATGTGAATTTGGGGGCTTGAAAGTTACCCAACTTGCATCAAACTTTTTCCCTAGAAGGATGATTCCTATGAACTCTTGGTCAACATTAATGTTGTTCCTCATTATCTTAGCTTTCTATAGAGTACTAGAAGTCCTTGATAGGATTTGTAGAACTCAAGTTATGGCTTTGACAAGTCAAGGGCATTTTGGTCATTTGGAGATTACAGGTCATTTCAAGCATAAGGCCATAACTCCCATTTCCAAATTTTAAATGGAAAAATGTTCAACATCAAACTTGTTCAAAATGATGTTTTAAGGCTAGTAAAGAGGTCATGATATGTTGGAAGTACTTGTAGCTCAAAGTTGCAAAAATGACCTAAAATAAGGGTATAAGTTAAATAAACCAAAGTTGGAAATTGATATTTTTGACCTACACATCCAAACCAAGGCATGTAATATATCATTTTGACTCTAGAAAATATTTTAAGAACATTGGTTTAGCCACATTTTTGAATTGAAATTCAGTTGGTGGACTTGCTTTGAAAAGTGATTACTTACATCATAAGTAACATGTGCAAAACATAGAATCAAGGCATGAGCAAGAGCCTTTGCAAGCTAAACACTTTCAAAATGTCACTAGGGGGAAATTGGAAGTGAATGAGGTTGGTTTCAAGCTGCAAACAGAATGGTGCATATCATGATATGTGATTGAAAATCTCATGACATGAGAGATTGAAACTCTCATTAGAAGGATCTAGAGGGTTCTAGATCACTCATACATCATCTATATATTGAGTAGATGTGATCCAATGCAGAGGTTGGTGATGATTGAAGGAGAGAGCATAGATTGAGATTGAGATTTCTTGGCTTGCAATTGAATTCGGTTTCACCAAATTCTTCACTTTCCATCCATTTTCTTGATTGAAACTTCCTCCATGGATGCAAGGGATTGATTCCAGATCATAATCCAAGGGAATTCATGGCTGATTGGGTTCTTGAGTTCAAATTTTTCCACCTGCAACTCACCATCGGGTTTCAAGATTCAGGAGCTTTCAACCGGTTATTTTGCATACAGAAGCAATGAAAGGATCCATTGATCGTGTCTGGAAAGTTGGAGAGTTTGAATTGAAGGTTTAGTGCATCTGTTCATCCAAGATTTTCAGGTTAGTAACTTTCTTCCTCTAGCATGATTTAGGTAGAATCAAGATGAATTAAGGTGTTAGATGCATTGTAGAACGGTGTAGGATTGATTTCAGACCATTAATTTGAGAATTAGAGACAAAATAGGTGTGTTACCATTTTCGGTTGGAGATTGGATATGGTGAATCTTGAGGTTTCAGAAAGAATTAAAGGCATGAATGAGTTCATGAGGGAATTTAGGACATGTTTCATTAAGGGATCGTGGCCTATGGTGGACTCTATGATGAATTAGGGTTGTGGAATGGTTACCGGACCACCACCGGTGGTGGCCGGAGCTGGGCGCGAAGTTCAGAGGTTCAAAAGGTAGAAGATGACTCTAGGGCCATTGGATGGGGGTTGGACTTTGACTGAGTGAGTGATCCAACGGCCACGTTTTGATTTCAATTTGTGAAGGAGTTCTGATTATAAAACGCACCGTTTCATTTAATCAGTGGTTCTGGGCTTAGTGGAAAGATTGATATCCCCACCCCCTGAAGGCCCAATCCATTATTTGAACTGTGTATCATTGCTATTTGCACCGCGCGTGTGTTATTTTCGTTTGATTTTCATTATTTTTTTCATTTTATTCATGGTTCTTGGAAAAATCATATATAATTGAAAATTAATCCAATTAATCCCATTCTTTTTGAATTTTGCTCATGATTGAGTATAATATTTTTTAGATAAAAAATATTTTCATTTCATGCATTTTCTGATTTGATGGGGATTTTACATTTTAATTGATATTAAAATGGTTATGTTTGATACATAATTTTGTGGAATTTTGTGTCATCATGTGGTGATGATTTTGATCCTAATTTTTTGTTTGTGATTAGGTTAGACATGTATGCTCCCATAGCATTTTTCTCACATTTTTGTGATGAAAATAAGTGTGTTTTCTAGGTTGAGATGTAGGTGCTTCCTTTTAGGGTTTAGGTTTAATGCCTCATAATGTAGAATTTATTTCTAGGTCTAATTTGATGATTTGATCTCTAAAATTAATGTGGTAGAGTCATGATTGACCTAGGTCCCCATAGTCATTTTTGTAGGATTTTACAATTGGTTCTAGTATTTTAGTTAGGACTAACTTTAGTACTAGGTTTTAGGTGATCCTAACTTACTAATTCAACTAGTTTAACTTTTTTAGTCCCCTTAGATTAGGGTTTTGATTTGCTTGCCTTTGGTTGAGATTGAAGACAAGTTGAAGACAAGGTGAGGATGCTTGAAGTTGCTTGAAGTTGCTTGAAGTTTGGAATTGCTTGTGCCTGAAGGTGTCTGATGAAGATTTAGGAGATAGGAGCCATAGGGAGAGCCTAGAATTAGAATGATTTCTTTCACAAATATGGAAAGCATCTTGTGTTTCCATTCCTCCCAATGACTAAAAGTCCTTCTCATATATTCACATCCCTCCTTTAGAGGGATGAGTGGCTTTATCTGAGAAGTAGAACTTTGAGGGAACCAGTCTCTCACAATGATGAACCCTTACAGGCTTCCTTTGGTTGTCAATAAGTTGTCTATCATTTCCACTCATTCTGTTCAATCTATTGTCATCTGGTTTAAGTATCTTGAAAGATGTTGGACTTGAGTTTGAAGATGAGGACTTCACTGAGGAGTAGGGAAGAGGATGATTCCTTGAACATTGCCATTACATTGAAGCTTGGAGAGCCTGAAGGAATCAAGTTGATACTTGTAGTTAAGAGTGAAGCCTGAAGGTGGAACTGAGTGAAGAGCTGAGGCTTGAAAAGGAATTGAAGGATGAAGTTGACACTTCCATGTGGTTGAAGACTACTCTGAGAAGCTAAAGCTTGTAGGAGAAGAAGACCAAACTGATACTGGTAAAGTAAAGAGAGTTGAAGCTGGAAGACTAAGTTGATACTTATGAAGAGGATTCAATTGAGATTGAGTGTAGAGCTGAGGCTTGAGGACTAAAGTAAGTTGACACTTACACTGATGCATTGAGAGTCTGAGGGAATCAAGTTGATACTTGTAGCTAGAAGTGAAGCCTGAAGGTGGAATTGACTGAAGAGCTGAAGCTTAAAGAAGAGAGAACAAGTTGATACTTATGTTTGATGGATTAAAACCCTGGAGAAACAAGTTGATATTTGTCATGGAAGATGATAGCCTTGAAAGGTGATTGAAGTCTGAAGACCGGGTTGCTGTTAGAAGAGCTGAAGCTTGGGATTGAAAGAGGGGTTGATCTGCTTTCTTGTCTGTTTTCTTTTCTGTGCTGATGTGCCTTGTTTGACTTGCTTGATGCATTAGAATAAGTTCATATCTAGACTGACTTTAAGCTAGGAGCATGATTGCACTAGAGGTTGAGTTTCTCCCTCTGCTTGTATTTTTACTGTATGGCTTTGCATGCGGGTATTCGGTAGAGCCCAGCTCCCTTGCCCATGTGTTTGTTTTGCTTGATAGCATGTCATTTCCTCTGTATGATCGCAGTTGTTGTTCTATCTTGCTTGATAGCATGTTATTTCCTCTGTATGATTGCAGTTATTCATATCTAGCTTGAGGTTGAGATGAGCTTGTGGAGGCTGCTGCCCCACACACATTTCTTCCCTCACTTGCATTGCATGCATTTTACAGTCGTTTACTGATTACGGTTTAAGCTGATGCTTTATCTGTTTCTGTTTATCATTGACATGATCCCTTAGGAATCTCACATCCTTTGATAAGGAAGTGATGATAGAACTTTAGGTTGAAACCTATGCATGATAACTCCTAGGAGTTCCCTGTTTCAAACTTCAACCATAGGATGAATCCTTGGCATGACAACAGTAGGACTTGATAGTCTCCCCGTAGTTGAGCCTGTTCTCTCTTCTCATCTCAAACAGCTTAAGATACAGTAATCATGAATGATTTCTTTAGTACGTTACGAGCCTTAAGCTATCTGAGAAAGGATTGTTGGAGAGCTTCTTTTCAACAGTCTGGATGTTTAGTATGGCACCCTTTGGGTGACATGCGACGCATCCACTCTCAGGTCATAGTCTTTAGTGCGATTGAAATTGCAAACACAATAAAAAACAGTTCTTTCGTAAAAGACAGAAAAAAAACTTCAAACCTTTTTGCCCCGTGGGCCCATAATTCAAAGGAAGCTTTTCTGAAGAAAAGAGTGTCGTTAAACTTCAGCGCCAACGCAAACAGGCTTTGTCCCTAACTGCTGGAACTGTTGTTTAACCCTACTCGATAAAACAGATGAATCTGAATTCCCGTAATCCGTATTATCCCGAACTACGTAAGCTCTGATCTCTCATACCTGTTGAGAGTACGTAGGCACAATACTGATGTATTGGCGAGCCACCATCCCTATAACCCGTAGTTAGCCGAACTACGTTGACTCTGATTTCTCATTCTCTGATGAGAATACGTAGGCATAAAGCGCGACGCTTTGCCGAGTCATTTTCTTTTCTTTTAAAGTCGGCCTTGATAGGTAGATAGATAAACCAACTCGTCCAGTAAACACAACAAGCGTGGATCCCGTCGAGTACGACGGACGTAAGGGGTGCTAATACCTTCCCCTTGCATAACCGACTCCCGAACCCAAACAACGGTTGCGATGACCTTGTCTTATTCCTTTTCGTCAGGTTTTTCCGATCGTTTCCTTTCCCGCTCTGAGGGATAAATAACGAAAGGTGGCGACTCTTCTGTTCTGCTGGCACCTTATTTTCGCGGAAGCGAAAATATTGGACATAAATTCAATGATACAAGTGTCCAAAATTGGCTCAAGAAATCGTGGGAGGCAAGTTATGTGTCAAATGCTGTCAAAAAACAGTTTTTAGTAAGGCATGTTGTGAGGTTCATAACTTCTTGCTCAAGTTGAATCAATGGACGTTCTTGTACTATTTGGAAAGCTTGTATATCATACTTCAACTTTTATCTTACATTTGGTCTTGATTCATCTTGGATCATAATGAAAAATTCCTCCAAATTTGGGCAAAACATGAGGCAGATTCTGCCTAGAAATTTCTAAGTGTCAAAGTTCCAAATCTCATGAAACCCTAACTTTAATGCTTCATATTTCAAAATCTAGGCATTTTTTGAGGGTACTCCAGCTTTGCAATATTGATGTATGTAAGAAGATATATCATTTGAGCTTTGAATGGGAGAAAATGGTTGCTTGGATCACAAGTTATGGCCTTGCAAAGTTGGGTAAAAATCAAGTTCTTTCCATAACTTAGTGAAATTTCAAGTTTCTCAAGGTTGCCCTCTTTGCAAGTAACCTCATTTTTAATGATTGATTATGATCCAAATCATAAGTTAACATTGTTCTTGACTTAAAGAGGCCATGTTTGCCAAAAAATTCCAAAAGTCAAACTTGGTTTTGATCACAGTTGACTTTTTACATTAGATGTAACTTGAACTTTGTGATCCTTTATGAAATCAAGTCCTTGGGATAAATTGAACCTAATGGGGGGATTCCAAAGGTGTTTTTGAGTTTCTTGAATCATGTCCCAAGGTTTGAGATCATGTCTTGGTCAAAATTCAAAGGTATGGTTGACTTTTTCTCGGGAACCCTAGCCTGTGGTCCAGATGAATTTGAATCCTTATATTGCTTATGAATCAAGTTCTTTGAATCAATCCAATCTTGTGAATGGATAAATATGATGTATGTGAGGTCCTTGAAACATATCTTGAGGTCTTGGATCATGCCTTACTTCAAAAGTCAACCTAGAGACTGAATTAGGTCAAAACCCTAATTCATAGTTTTTGATAGATGCAAACCCTTGAGGCTATTTTGAACTTATAAATGGACTCATGAGGTTCTTTTGAGATTATTGAATCATGTATTGAAGTATTGGCTCATGCCCATATGAAAATTTCTCTTTGGAAGCCTTGGTCGATCAAAATCCTAATTTGGTGACACTGATGGTCTTGAGGCTTGATTAACTTGAAGTGGTGCAATCTTGTGTTAAATTTTAATGGGGGAGGATCTCTTGATTTTTCATGGATGTTTTAGAGGCTTGACGAGTTAAAGATCATGTAAATTCTTGATTGATTCCTTACTCGAATGCTCTGAGAGGGCTCAAAACCCTAATCCTTGGTTAAGGTGAATACTCAACAATCTTTAAGAAGGTTTGTGAGGTATGAAAATAAATCCATATTGTGGTGATGATTAGCACAATAATATGAAGTCTTGTGGTCAAAATTTAGGGTATGAGACATTGACTACAAAGTCAAACCTTTGACTTTAGGTTTTTTGGTCAAATATGAACTTCTTAAGTCAAATTCTATGGAAACATGTTCGATTGATGAGTTTGATCAAGAAAAATCAAGAGATTTGAGGTTACTTGCATAAAGGGCAACAAAACAGAAATTAATCTTTTTATAGGAAAAACCCTAATTTGGTGCTAACTTGCCAAGGCCATAACGTCCAATCTAGACATTCATTTTCTTCGCTCCAAAGTCAATTTGAAGAGCTCATTCCATACCACAACTTTGTCCTTGAGGATGAATCCCCAAAAATGCATAGATTTCAAGTTATGAATCCATGAAGTTGGTGTTTCATTCAAAAGTGAATTCCAACACTTAGAAAATTTTTGATTCAAATCTGCCTTGTAAAAGTAGCTGACTTTATGGCCATTTTTCTTCATGATCGAAGATAATTCAAAGAATGTTTTCAACATCAAAGTTGTAGTATGTTGTCCCCTCTTTCCATTGGTGCCAAGATTTTGAGCATTGGTGACTTGAGCATGAAGTTATGGTAGGATGAAGATGCCAAAATATTCACAAAAGAAGGGCCAGATTTGAAGGACACGATTTTGGAGGCCATTTTAAGTACTTTCCAAGCAATTTGTGCACTTGCTTTCAATTGGAAAGTTGTTCCTTTACATGATATCTATTCATAGGTGTCATTTTTGTGAAATATAGACCTTTACACTAGGTCCAAAACCTTCCCCAAAGTCACCGACTCAGTTGATTTTCTTGGCATCAAGTGGAAAAATTCAAACTTGATCAAACTTGTTTAACAAGTTTGTTTTTATCAAGGGGGCTGCAAAACACCAAAATATTTCATGAGGTGAATGATCAAAGTGGTCCAACCAAAGCCAAAGGGAAGAAAAAGTTATTGTATATTCTTTGCCACTTTTATGCATGAATACATCAAAGCATTATCCTTTGTGCAATCTGTGAGGGAAAGTTGTCTTGATCCTTATTTTAATGATGTCGAAACATTTCTACTTAGTAATTTGCATTTTGGATGGTATCATCGAGTCTCATCTACATTCGTATTATCTTGTGCACGAAAATATTTCAAATATATGAGTCTATTCATATAGAAGTGCATCATATGTGTTTTGTGTGTGGTTGATCCTTTTAAGAGACTTAGAGGTGAATTAATATTGTTAGGTAGACCAAACCATGTTCAAAAAGCGATTTTTGGAAGTTTCTAAGGCTTGAGTCAACTCAAATCCCTGCTTAGGTCGACTCATGTAACTTGGATTTTGAGCTTTTGCTCTCAGGAGTTCTCGCGTAGACCCTTCAGTCGACTCATAATGTTAGTGTTTAAATTTGTCATTTCTGGGCAGGTTTGCATCGATGCATGGACCTGTTCCGGTCGACGCATAGAGTCAATTTCTGCATAATTTTGAAAGCGAGTGTGCTCAGGTCGACCCTCTTTTTCTTTAGGTCGACCGTTCGCTCGAATCACCTTATTTTTCTGTTATGTTTGACTTTCAAATTATTGTTATGTTCGTTACTTGGTCTTAGCTTCATATATATATATATATATATATATATATATATATATATATATATATATATATATATATATATATATATATATATATATATATATATATATATATATATATATATATATATATATATATATATATATATATATATATATATATATATATATATATATATATATTCATTTTGGCTCATTCTTCATAACTAACAAGAAAAGTGAAACATAGAATTTGATTTTCTCTCATCATCTTCATCCTCTTTCTTGCATTTTCTCAACAACTACACATAACTATTTTTGTTGATCATTCAACATCATTGAGGTGATAACGTCCAAACATAGGATATTGTATCGGGTTTGGGTTGAGAGATCAGTGGGTTTTTCTTGAATAAAATCGTCAGGGTTTTGTCCTCCAAGAATCTTGTGATTTTTGGGGGTTTTGCATAAATCGTTTCTTAACAGATTCATCTGAGTGAAGGTGATTGAAGAACGAGTGGTTCGTTCAATCTAGTAGTGGTAACCGAAGGATTGTGGAAGAAATATTTGGTTCGAATTATTTATGATTGAAATCAATCAGGCTAAAGATTTGAAGACCATTGGGTTGTTCAGACGAGTAACTAGAATCAAAGGTTTATTCAACACATTCGAGGCACTTAATTCGCCTTGAATCAAGGGGAGAGAGGACATAGTTTCAGTATCAATAACTAGGCTTGAGTGTGTGATTACTATTGCTTCTCTTGTAGAAACATTTGCAACAGGTTAATATAGATCTCAATTTTATTTCTAGAATTAAGGGCAGACGTACCCCAAGCGAGGACGAAGGAGGAACTGCCTCAACAAATTTGGTGTTGTTCTCTCTTGCGTTATTTTTCCATTTCTGAATTTTTAACGTTTACGTATAATCAAATTTCTCGGTAAACTTTGGATACAGCGTAGTGCTTAAAAATATATTGAAAGCTCATTACAATCCTTTTGATTGTAATTGGAAAAGTTCAGCACTACCATTACTTAGAGAATTTCACTTGGAGTGTGTCGCACACAAAGTGTTTGACAAATTGATGGAACACAAACCTTTTGGGTTGTTGTCAATTTGAGTTTTATTTTCACAAGCCATTGGAAATTGCACAACCTTAAGTGAATAAAATTGTATTGATTAATATTCAAATTTTGATTTGTTTTCTCATCAGATTCGATATTCCATCTTGGCTTATCACATATCTGATCTTTTCAATAATGGTTCGTTTAGACGATCTTAGTTCCCTGACCGCTTCTGCATAAAACTTTAAAAACTAAATTAAGTGCCGACACTATTTAGGAATTAGTGATTTATTCAACCCCCTTTTAGATCATTGTCATCGTCTAACATGATCCAAACCTTGACCCTATCTTCATATACTTACAAGCACCACACTTAGGGGAACTGACTGCATAATACAGAGAACATACACATATGATGGTTTGGTTTTGAAAAAAACTCTCTCTCAAATCTTTGGTTTTGGATAACATCATATTCATTCTCATAAGCTAGAGAAAATCACCATCATCAATCTCAGGATTTTTACTCTTTATGTCCAAACACACACAACATATTTGAATCCAACAATCTCATTTGCATAGGGTCAGATCCTAAGAGCTCTCTCTCTCTTTCTCATTTTTTCTCAAAATCGAGCTACTCATTTTTGCCAAGCTTTCCATAATCTCTTGCTTATTTCATCATCCTTGAGGCTCCAGGAAGGGTTTTTGAAGTTGTATAAGCAACATTTAAGAGGCAGTGGACCTTCTCCACTAGGTAACTTCTTCAATCTTTTTCTCCCATTATAGGCACATTTTAGATTCATGGTTGATGCATCTGAAGCCCTACATCCTTGTAGGTAATCTTTTCTTTGAGGTTGTCTTGTTTTAATAAGCTTCAGGTTTGTGTGAAAAATTTGTGTGCCTTGTTTTCAATGTGTTAAAGTGGTTTTTAATGGAAAATAAGGCCAGATTCGTTACCTACATGAAAAAACGAGTGAGATGATGTCAAGTTTTGTTGATTTTGGTGCAATTTATAGCCAGCTCCGGTGATGGTTGCCGGAGAAGATGACCGGAGCCTTAGCACCAGCGTCTGACGTGTGTACGCGTTTGACCTTGCTTACGTGCTTGCGTGTATGCTGCGTGGCATCTATGTGGAGCTGAGGTGTATTAGTGATCCTTGCCACGTGTTTTTTTCTTCTGAATGTTGTTTAATTGATTTGGGCTTTGTATCTTTACTTCCTGAACTCCACCTTTGTGGCCCATTTGCATGCTACAACTGGTTTTAGTTATTTCTGGAATTACTGTTGCACCCCCTCTGTGTTGTTTCTATTCATTTTTTTTATTTCATTTTTTATTTTGGTTGTTTTTTATGTTTTAACCACTTTAAAAATTAATAAAAATATGTCTCTGATATTTTAATATCTTGAGATATTTTTCATAATTTTTTTTATTTTTCAATTATTTTTTCTATTTTATTTTGATTTAATTTGGAAATGTGATTTTACTTGTTTACCCTTGGATTAGGGTTTGTATTTTGATGGACTTTTGAAACAATTCTTGAGCCATTCTTTTGGGCATGTTTTTACACGTGAGTGCTTAGGGTTTGAGTGTTGTTGTGATGCTTTGGTTATGTATTTTTGACTACTTTCTATTTGATTTTATTGAGCCCCGGTTCATGCTCGATTATTGAAGTATGCTTAACTTGTTGAATTATTTTGATGATGCACTTGTGCAATTATCTTTGGGATATTTTTAACAGTTGTTCTTAGATGTTTTGGTATGAGGTAGAGCCTTAGATTCATTTTTTATTTAATCATTGAGATGCCTTGAATTGATGCCTCAATATGATGTTGTCTTGACATGAGATTTGCCTAATCTTTGACCTAGTTTTATGACTTGTTTCTTATGTGAGTCTTCTTGATATTCATGACTCTTATATAACTCGAATGACTTGTTTGAGCTTTTGACCTCCCATGTCTAAATGTCCATTTTCTTAATCATGTGCTCCTTTACTTTCATTGGATACTTGTTTCCTTTTGAGAATAATCTTGATTGATGAATACTTAAGTGCTTGTGCATGCTTTGAGTGTGATCCTTGGTGAATATTCTTGCTATCATGAGTTTAATGTGGAATTGATATTCTTACTTATGCTACTACCTCATCATAAGTTGACATGCCTTGATCTCACTACCTTGATCATTTTTTGCTTGTTTCTTAGAAGCTAGTTGTTGACGTTTGTTTGGCTATTGATATGGCTCATGTTTGATCTATTTGTGATACTTTCTTAATCTTTGAAATGTGTTGAACATGTTATGGTGTGGCTACTGACTTGTATGGTTTCTCATCTTATTTGGTTCATTTTGTCTTTGTGTGCTAAATAATGATGTTTGGTTATCACTTCAAGATACGAATGCTTGTGCACTACTTGTTTGCCATTATCCTTGACATGCCATATGCCTAATTGGTGATATGATATTTTGCCTCATGAGTTGATTAGTTACCTTAGTACTTGCTTTACATAAGTTTCTATTGATTCATGATCTTAGCTTTGATACTTGATGCTTTTCTATGTTTTCCTTTGATATTATGTTGCCTATTTTGTTTGATATTCTCTTGTGGCTCTTGAATTTATATGATTGTCTATGCCTAAATCCAAAGGAAAGGTCTTTTTTGACTTTATATCATAGGTAGCTTATCCTTGTCTTACCTTCTCAGTTTTACCTTGTTAGAATCATTAACCTTTCAACCTAGACTTAGGTTAGAGTTTGTAAACTCTATTTAGGTGTTATTGCTATGAACATTTACCTTCCCTTTTTGACCTTATTAGAGTCATTAACCTTTCAACCTAGACTTAGGTTAGAGTTTGAAACCTCTATGTAGGTTTTATTTCTATGAACACTTACCTTCCCTGTTTGAACTTGTTAGAGTCATTAACCGTTCAACCTAGACTTAGGGTAGAGTTTGTAAACTCTATGTAAGTGTTATTGTTATGAACACTTACCTTCCTCTTTTGACCTTGTTAGAGTCATTAACCTTTTCAACTTAGCCTTGGGATAGAGTTTCTAAACTCTATGTAAGTTTTATTGTTATGAACACTTACCTTTCCCTTTGAACCTTGATCATAATCAAGTGTTCTTCACCCTTGCTAAGGTGAACTATGATTGCTCTGATTTCATCCTTGTTAGGATACGTAGGCACAAGACCGCGAAGTTTTAGCGAGCATACTTAGTAGAACCTTAAGGTATTTTCCATAGGACATTTCCAAATAATAGAAAACAAAGAATAACATAACACAAATACAAGAAGAGGTTCCTATAGAATACTATAGATACTTATGGTGCTAATACCTTCCCTTAGTATAACCAACCCCCGAACCTTAAATCTCTTTGCATTATTGTTACAATGCATAATTAGGGTTTTATTCGATATTTTCCTTTTCCTTTGGATAAATTAAAGTTCGGTGGTAAAAATTCAAAGATTAATACAATAGCATGATATTCGATTCTCACCGCAATAGAAATGACGACTTCAATGGGGACACATTCCCCTAAGAAGGTTAACCCTATCTTGTTTATTTGTGTTATTTGTATATTTGTATATATTTGTTTAATTTTATTGCTTGAGTTTTCTATTTCGCAGGGTGGATACCTTTGTGTGGTGAGATAAGTCAAACCCAGACTTAAGAGAACACATAGGCTAGGAAGGATGGTATAGTCAAGGACACTTTGAGGGAGTAATCCCAAAGAAGTTGACTTGAGATCCCCCTTTCAGTGGAGGCCCTCTTGAGGGTAGTATTTGTTGAAGGAGTAATCGTGAATACATTACTAATTTCTATCTAGGAGCCTGTGAAATCGAGGACCTTTAGTTACCTCTCACCCCACTTGGCCTTTTTAGGATGTAGTGCGGTGACTATGAGGGTGTAAAACCGAAGTAGTTGATACGCGATACTAAACTTAAACGAGATTCTCTTGAGAATATTATTTATTTCCAAGTAATTGGTGTGTTAATAATATCCAAAAGATGGGTCAATGACTTTGGGAACCTCTTAGAACCTTGTTCAGCGGGTACAAAAACCCATAGTACATAACCTTAGGATGGGTAGACTGTGACTCCATGCTCGTGATCTAAAACCCTAAACCTCATGTTTGTATATATGTGAATATGTGTATATGTGTGTTTGTGCTTACATTCATCTATGCATTCATGCACCTTTTTTCTAACTTCTTCAAGGAAATTAGTGTTGTTTTGCAAACATTATAGGATCAATTTTTGAAGGAGAAAAACCCAAAAATACACTTTCAAGAGTCCAAAGTTGGATGACCTAAAGAAACTGGGAGGTTTGGTTGAGGACCCTTTGACATTAAAGGATAGGTACGGGATGATATTGTCTCTATTGAAGCTCAAGATGGTTGATGGAATTCTCTCTAGACTTGTGCAGTTTTATGATCCATTATACCATTGCTTTACTTTCCCCGACTATCAATTGATCCCCATGTTAGATGAGTATTCTTCTTTGGTTGGACTTCCTATTACTTCTCAAGCTCCTTTCTCTGGTTTAGAGGATATGCCTAGTGGAAAAGATATCATAGAGGCTACTCATCTAAAGTTGTCATATATCAAGGCTCATATGACCATAAAATGAGAGCTCCTTGGGTTACCCGCCAACTTTATGATGGAGAAAGCTCATTATTATGCTGACAAGAAGAGTGTCGATGCTTTTGAAGCCATCCTTGCATTTCTCATCTATAGACTCTTCCTTTTTCATAATATTGACGACTTTGTCGATATTGATGTTATCAAGATTTTCTTACTTGGGAATCCAGTCCCGACATTGCTTGCTGACGCCTATCACTCCGTGTATCTGAGGAATTCTCATAGAGGGGGGACGGTTACCTGTTTCACCTCTTTGTTCTACAAGTGGTTTATTTCGCACTTGCCTCTCTCAACCGCCTTTTGGGACCTCAAGGATGGGTTACTTTGGTCGCAAAAAGATTATGTCGCCTACACATTCCGATATTGAGTGGTATAATCCTACTTTTGGATGGGTGGCTATGATTGGCAGTTGTGGTGATTTTCCCAACGCACCTCTTCTTGGTACGAAGGGATCCATAAGCTAAAAATTGATTCTAGCTCGTTGACAGCTTGGTTATCCCATGAAGGATAAGCCTAATACTATCTACTTCGAAGGACTTTTCTCAAGGAGGGTGAGAATCCAATGCTTAAAGAGAAAATTGTGCACACTTGGCGTCACGTGCATAGGAAAGGGATGACCGTGTTAAGAAAGCCCGATTGCATCGATTTGGAGCCTTATCTCCAATGGGTGCGAGATAGGACTATCAAGTTAAAGATGCCCTACTCTTCATGAGCTCATACCCTTGGCTGCTAGAAACCCCACTTTGATCTTTATGAGTGAGGAGGAGAAGTTGAAGATTGCTTTAACCAAAGCAAAACGAGAGAGGAATGCTTAGAAGAATAAGTATCAAGTCATTAATTATGAGATGGGAGAACTTCAGAAGCTTCATAGGCAAAGGGAATAAGAAGAGTCTGCCAAGAAGAGGAATGCGCAAGAGGATTTATTTTCCTCTATCGCACCATTAGTTCCTATGGCTAGCTCTGACATTCCTCCAACTTCAGTTGTATAGAAGATGCATGTAGACAAACTCATCCTCGAGAAGACCAAGATGCAAGAGCAGACCGAAAGGCTTACGAAGAGATTGCAAGAAGGGGAGGGACTTTCTCGTCAGTTTTCTTAGGACTTCTAGTTTCCTTTTTCTTTATATTGTCCACTTTGTATGACTTTTGAAAGTGTGTAATCCATTTTGTAAGCTTCAAATTTAAATCAATGAAATGAGCTCTTTTTATTATTCAAAAGATGTGTCCTCCTTTCTATAATGTTTGCAAATATAATTTTGAGTTCCTTGAAATCTTTTATTGCATCTGCATTGCATTTCATGCATTCATATCTCACATGTGCATTCCTCTTGCATTAGCTCATTCTGTTGTCTCATCTCTAGTTTTTCACACTGAGTCCTCCATGTAACACTCTTCTAAACCCCGTGGAATATATATATATATATATATATATATATATATATATATATATATATATATATATATATATATATATATATATATATATATATATATATATATATATATATATATATATATATATATATATAATCAGAGTAAATTTTCATGCATCTCACATAAGGGTGTCACATAAAATTTTAAAACATCACACATACACCTGTCATGCTCATTAACACTTAAAATAATTTCATGGATTTCATATACTTTCACTTAGCATGTAGCAACGAAATTACTTCAATTGTAATAAACATAATAAAAGTCTCATGATCATCTAATTATAAATTATCACTTAGTCATGAAAGTCAATACTCTACATAATTCAAATAAGAATAACAACATAAAGTAGAGTACATAAAGTATCTCTCAAAATATGAAATCGAAACATCCCCGTGTTACATGATCAGAGCACGACTCGACCCAACATAAATAAAGAAACTAAACAAGCTACTTCAATGACTACCTCACGCTAGAAACAACTCTACTCCTCGGTACCTGAGCGATGTCGTACAAAACATCATTCCAACAGAAGGGTGAGAATTTACATAATTATCGAAATAATAAGATAATATATAATATATAGCATACAAGTATAATATAAAGAATCTCACACTTCAAAAGTTTTATCAACATATTATAACTCAAGTAATCAACCATTCATAAGTACACACTCACACTTCCATAAATTCACAAATTCATCAATTTCACGTATTACACATAGTCTCATATAGCAACATATACACAATGTGACTCAATGCAAGACTTAATGCAACTCATGCATGTGTTACCAATCACTTGTTATTATTTTTCGGTTTTTACATTAAACCGGGTCCATTCCCTAGACCAATAACATGCAAAAAGTCGGTTCCGTAAACTTTCAAACCCCACTCTAGGTTTGAGACAAGTCATTAGCTCCCACGAAACTAACAAGCATTGTCTCTTGACACAAATGATGCGTGTGCAAATTCAACAATCATATACAGTTAAGACCATTCCTTAATCTTAACATTCATGCATATCTTCAATAATTCATCACACTTAAATTACCACGCATTTGCACATACACAAGCATCAACGCAATCCAACCTCAATTCACAAAACACATATTGCCGATTAAATATAAAATAATTAATCTATCATCAATAATTAAATTCAATATTCATAATAGTCAATATTCAATAAATAATTTAATAATTAATAAATAATTCAAATAATATATATATATATATATATATATATATATATATATATATATATATATATATATATATATATATATATATATATATATATATATATATATATATATATATATATATATATATATATATATATATATATATATATATATATATATATATATATATATATATATATATATATATATATATATATATATATATATATATATATATATATATATATATATATATATATATATATATATATATATATATATATATATATATATATATATATATATATATATATATATATATATATATATATATATATATATATATATATATATATATCAGAGTTAGTTTTTAATATTTATGAATATTTATCTCACTTAGAGAGAAATTAAAAATCAAAATAGAATGTAAAATAAATGTATCATACTTTATACATTTATTTAAGTTGACAAATAATTAACTTAAAATAAAAATTAATTATAAAAAAGGTAATTTATAATTTTTTTTTGCATGTGTGAATTGTTTAGCCAATATATACCCACATTGATTTCTTTTTTTTTTTAAATAAATGAATTAAAAGAGTTTGAAAGTTGTCAATAATATATATAAATCAAAGAGTCTGAAAGATAATTTATAAGTTATTACTCTTTGACAATTCAATAAAATATGTTGCATAGACAATGTGGCTAAAAATATGTTGCATAGACAATGTGGCTAAAAATATGTTGCATAGATAATTTATAATTTATTTCTTGTATGTTACATGGCTAAATAATGTGGCGCTACCATTCATAATATATATATAAATCATTTTTCTGGTTGCTACAGTAGGCATGGGACAAGGAAAAGTCCAATTTCATTCCCTATTGTTCATGCCTATTAATAAAATTTAATAAAATTGGTGAAAAGACGCTACACGTAAAAGGAAGAATTCTCATTTCATTGCTATGATTCATGCACTACTGTGGCTGAAAAGAAAATGTCACGTGTTATATATATATATATATATATATATATATATATATATATATATATATATATATATATATATATATATATATATATATATATATATATATATATATATATATATATATATATATATATATATATATATATATATATATATATATATATATATATATATATATATATATATATATATATATATATATATATATATATATATATATATATATATATATATATATATATATATATATATATATATATATATATATATATATATATATATATATATATATATATATATATATATATATATATATATATATATATATATATATATATATATATATATATATCAGAAAAGAAACACATTTCATTCGGAAGGTTGGTGCTACTGTTCAGCAATTTTATATATTTCAATTTCAAATAGGTTTACTCTAAATGTTAAATTGATCTCTATAGTATATTAATATATCAATTTCAAACACAATTAAATTAACATATCTTAAAGATTATCACTAAAATGTAATAATTTTAAAATTCATGAAAATTTTAAAGGTTTCATCCTAAACATATTTTTACCCATTCTACACTATCAAATAATTCTAATAATTCTACACCAGTTACAAGAGTATCTCTAAGAAACACATGATCTCCTTCTTGAAATTCAAGTGCTTTTCTTCTCTTATTATGAAAACTCTTCTGACGACTCTAAAAAATCTCCATCTTCTCCTGAATCATCTTAATCTTATCAGTAGCCTGTTGGATCATCTCGGGTCCAACCATAACACTTTATCCTGATTCATATCAACACAATGGCGTCCTACACCTCCTACCATACAATGCATCAAACAGTACCGTTCTGATACTCGAATTAAAACTGTTGTTGTAAGTAAAATCAATCAAAGGAAAATAGTTATCCCAAGCTTCTCCCTTTTCTAACACACAAGCTCTCAAAAGATAATCAAGTGGCTGAATCGTTCTCTCAGTCTGACCATCTGTCTGCGGATGATAAGCAGAACTCAAACGCAACTTCGTACCCAAAGCACTTTGCAAACTCTCCCAAAATCTCGAAGTAAACCTCAGATCTCTATCTGACACAATGCTAGACGGAATACCATGCAAACTGACAATCCTCTCAATGTACAACTTTGCTAACTTCTCCAATGGGTAATCTGTTATCATTGGAATAAAGTGAGCAGATTTCGTCAATCTATCCATAATAACCTAAATAACTTCACAATTACTCGGTGTTCTAGGTAAACTAGACACAAAATCCATCGATATGCTATCCCATTTTCACTCAGGAATAAATAACGGTTGCATCAAACCCGACGGTTTATGATGTTCGATCTTGGACTTCTGAAAAATCAAACAAGAATACACAAACTCTGTAATATCTATCTTCATACAAGGCCACCAAAATACTTTCCCTAAATCTTAATACATCTTAGTAGCACCCGGATGAATACTCAATCCACTATGATGTTCTTCCTCAAGAATACTCTTTTTCAGCACAACAATATCCGGAACACAAACTCTATCACGACATCTCATGATACCATTTTTATCAATCCGAAAATCACCACCTCGACCTTGACTGATTAAAGTCAACCGATCTACCAAACTCAAATCAGATTTTTGACCTTCTCGAATCTCATCAAGAATGCCACTAGTAAGCTTCAACATACTAAGCTTAACTCCATAAGTAATCTCTTCACAAACCAAACTCATATCTCGAAATTGCTCAATCATTTCCTACTCAATGCATCAGCTACCACATTTGCTTTACTCAAATAGTAATTCAAACCAAAATTATAATTCTTCAGAAGTTCTAACCATCTCCTCTACCTCGCATTCAATTCCTTATGATCAAAGAGATACTTCAAACTCTTATGATAATTAAACACCTCAAATATCAAACCAAACAAATAATGCCTCCAAAGCTTCAACACAAACACAATAGCGGACAACTTTAAGTCATGCGTCAGATAATTCCTCTCATGCACTTTAAGTTGCCTTGAAGCATAAGCCACAACTTGCTAATGATGCATCAACACACCTCCTAAACCCATCAATGAAGCATCACAATACACAACAAACGGTTCTGTCAGATTCAGCAAAATCAAAATAAGAGTTGTCGTCAATCTTCTCTTAAGCTCTTGAAAACTTTCTTCACACTTTGCATCCCAAACAAAAGCTTCACCTTTCCTAGTCAAATGCGTCAACGAAAAAGATAACTTGGCAAATCCTTCAATGAATTTCCGATAATAACCTGCCAAACCAAGAAAACTTCTAATCTCAAAAACTGATTTCGGAGCTTCCCATTCCGATACAGCTTCAACCTTTGATGGATCAACTGCAATACCTCTACTTGAAATCACATGGCCAAGGAAACTCACTTCTTTCAACCAAAACTCGCACCGAGAAAGTTTAGCATACCACTGCTTCTCTTTTAACACAGATAATACAATTCTCAGATGCTCGACATGATCCTCTTCACTCTTCGAATAGATCAAAATATCATCAATGAACACAACCACAAACTTGTCCAAATAAGGATGGAAGATCCTGTTCATGTACTCCATAAATACACCTGGTACATTAGTCACACCAAATGGCATCACGAGATACTCATAATGTCCATACCTTGTTCTAAAAGCAGTCTTTTGAATATCTTCAGCCTTCACACGAATCTGATGATACCCAGATCTCAAATCTATCTTAATGAACACACTTGCACCAACCAACTGATCCATCAAATCATAAATCCTTGGAAGTGGATAGTTATTATTTATAGTCACCTTGTTCAATTGTTTATAATCCACATAAAACCTCATATAACATTCTTTCTTCTTAACCAACAAAACTGGTACACCCCGTGGTGACACACTCGGACGAATAAACCTCTTCTCAAGAAAATCTTTAAGTTGACTCTTCAACTCTGTCAATTCTGATGTGGACATACGGTATGAAGCCATCGATACCGAACTAGTTCTAAGAACTAAGTCGATCGTAAACTCCACCTCACGTTCCAGAGGTAAATCACTTATCTCATCAGGAAAAACTTCCAAAAATGCTCAAAGTTGCTATCAACATAAACATCTCGGCACCATCTTGCACCGATTCTTCAAAACAATTTGTAAGCACTTAGCTTAACTCCAAAAAATTCACTGCACATACCATCTCAACTCACAAGACATGTGTATTACATCCAACATGATCTCGTCTACTATCAACAAGAGATTAAGGGTGATCAGTTCCTCAATTTGTCAATAGACAGCCGACAATCATGATGGGGCATAACCATCTTTATCAAACTATAATAGCATTCAATGACACACTGAGCCACCATCCACACTTGAAGCATGTTGAAGAAGCACAAGTTTCTCCCCTACTTGTTTCAATCCCACTCTTGCAGACAAAGGTTAGAAAACCAAACGTGTTCCGACAATGTTTTCAAACACATGTCACATACTAGGGAACAAATAACACTAGGACCAAAAGCATAAATGGAAATTATTAGGGCTTTTTTATTGTAGACGATTACTCTAGATTTTGTTGGGTCTTGTTTTTGTCTAGTAAGGAGAGACCTACCCGACTTTTAAACAATTTGCTAGATTATTCACAAATAAAATGAATTTGAAAATCATTTCCATTCGAAGTGATCATGAAGAAGAATTCCAAAATCACCTCTATGAAAAGTTTTGTGACAAACATGGCATTGAGCATAACTTTTCCGCTCCTAGAACTCCACAACAAAATGGTATTGTGGAACATAAAAATCATATTTTAAAGGAGTTAGCAAGGACTATGCTAAATGAAGGTAATTTTCCTAATTATTTTTGGGCGGACGCCATTAACACGACTTTCTATGTTATGAATAGGGTACTCATACATCATATTCTAAGCAATACCCCCTTATGAGCTACTTAGAGGTGGAAAACCTAATTTTTCTCACTTACATGTCTTTGGATGTAAATGTTATATTTTGAATAATGGTAGGGATAATCTTGGTAAATTCGATGCAAAAGTCGATGAGGCTATCTACCTCGGATACTCATAATCTAGTTGCGCGTATATGGTTTATAACAAGAGATTACTTATAGTTGAAGAGTCCATACATGTTAAGTTTGATGAGTCCTACCTAAAAGATGTTGGGAAAGGCGTTGCTTTTCATGATGTAGGTGTATCTTCTCAAGAAATTCTCAATGGAACCAAAAAAGGGATTGATCAACCTAAAACGGTAAACGATGAGAAGAAAGAAGATGACGATCATGAAGAGGAAAAGGAAGAAAGTCCAGTTGTAGTGAAATATCTACCTTTGACTTGGAAGACATCAAAGGATCACCCTGTTGATAACATACTTGGGGATATCACAAAGTCGTGACAACGCGCTCTAAGATAAGTAATTTATGTTTTCATTCTGCTTTCGTTTCTCAAGTAGAGCCTAAAAATTCTAAAGATGCATTGATTGATGAGTATTAGCTTATGGCCATGCAAGATGAACTAAAATAATTTAAAATAAATGACGTTTGGGATCTTGCCCATCTGTCATACCCCAAATTTGTCCTACTTGTGTATAGCTTCCATCTGTACATCCACACATTAATCGTCATTCAGAAAATCAAAAAAGTGTGTTACTTTCTCATTGCCTAGGTCAAGCTTCATTTGAGGGCATCATGTTGTGTGTGTGATAATTGAGGTTCATTGGTTTTGATTTAGTCTACCAGTCAAGCCAGAGCTTGTAATGATTCAGGTGATGTATGGTTGAAGATGTAATTAGGATATATATGGACTAAGTTATCGGACTGCATCAAGTTATCAATGCTTCATGGTTGAGGATCTTCAAGAGATCAGGACGTTTACAATCAGGGTTTTGGGCAGTGCAGGGCATATTTCAAGGCATCATTTTCTGATGTCAAGGCATTTTGTTGCTCATTTTTTCATGGTGCAATATTTGGTTCATCAGTACAAGTGGAAAAATTCAGGTGGATTTACCTATTCAAGGCGCCAGTTCATCCATATTTTAGGATTAACCCAAGATTGATTTATTGATTCAGAATTTCAATCCAATGTATTTCAAGTTTCTAATAAATGCAAAATATTCAATTGGTTTCGAGTGTGGTGTCAATATGAAAAGTTCAAGTTTCAATCCTCAAGGTTTATCCCTAATTAAGTTTCACAAATCATACATCATCATTTCAAATTCAACTGCAATTTCAAGCTTGTTCAAAAAATGAGGTGCAATTATCTTTGTTATTCCAAGCTCATTTGATCCATAAAAAGCCCAATCACAAGGTCACAAAAAACTACCAAAAAATCATATTTTTCAAACTAGAAAAGAGAATAATCAGCATATGTTACAATCACCTTTTATAACCATACAAATCTAAAACATTCAAGACCCATTAAAATATAACATTGACCAGAAATAAAAAAATAAGAAAAAAAAGGAGATTGATTAAGCATAGGATGCTAAGGCTTTGTGGATTCACCGGTCACGCATTTTGCCAAACTCCATGATGCGTCCACCTGCAGTGCGTGCAATTCACTACTAACGGACTCACCCTTCAAGCTATGAATTCTTAAAATATAACCACGCAACATTATCAACAACAAACAAAGCTTTCCACAAACGATAAATTGTTACGCACACCTGATGTACGAATTCAAACAAAAAAACTGTACGGCTCCCGTTACACCCAACGTCACACAAATCTCACCATTCACAAATACGTACGAGACGCAACACCCGCAACATTCTCCCCCCAACCAAAATGTACCATACAACCACAACAAACTGAGACGCAACCAAAAACCGCGCATACCACTCACAACTCACTGATATAAATCTTCATTGAACCTTCTTCAAAGGCATTTTTGTTTCCAACTCTCAACCCAAATCATTTTTCAAGTCGCCTCACACTGAACCCGAAATTCCTTTCCATTTTCATCTGCTAAAATGTTTCACAACCAAATCCCAAACCTCAACACCCTCACCTTACAATAATCAATAACCATCTTCAGCCATCCTCAAACCCTTCTTCATACGTTCTTCAACCTTCACAACCTCCTTTAAAATCTCCATAACAACAACAACCAATTTCCAACTCAAATTGATAACCTAACAAATCAACACCGCACCTAAATCGAAGGAGGAGAGAAGAGTGAGTCAGAGAAGAAGAAGATTGAAATGAAATATAAATAGTAAATATGCTAACCTAAGTTGTAAGATGAAACAAATCTGAAATCTGGAAAAAAATCAGAACGAGATTGAGACAGAGGTTCGAGCGAATAGAGAAGGACGAAGGAAAGGTTTGACCGGATTGTTCTTGTTGGGGTCGCAGCAGAAATTTGGCTTCTAATAACGATATGAAATATCACCCTCACTAAAGTTGAACACGAAATAATATAGCTAGAATAATAACTTGTATGAAGGAATATATGTCTAAAGAATAAAGATTGATTATATTGAGAAAGTAGTAACTTTGTTTATATATATATATATATATATATATATATATATATATATATATATATATATATATATATATATATATATATATATATATATATATATATATATATATATATATATATATATATATATATGTATATGTATATATATATATATATATATATATATATATATATATATATATATATATATATATGTATATATATGTATATATATATATATATATATATATATATATATATATATATATATATATATATGTACATATATATATATATATATATATATATATATATATATATATATATATATATATATGTACATATATATATATATATATATATATATAGATATATATATATATATATGTACATATATATATATATATATATATATATATATATATATATATATATATATATATAGGTATATATATGTATATATATATAGGTATATATATGTATACATATATGTATATATATATATATATATATATATATATATATATATATATATATATATATATATATATATATATATATATATATATATATATACATATATATATATATATATATATATATATATATATATATATATATATATACATATATATATACATATATATACCTATATATATATATACATATATATACCTATATATATATACATATATATACCTATATATATATATATATATATATACCTATATATATATATATATATATATATATATATATATATATATATATATATATATATATATATATATATATATATATATATATATATATATATATATATATATATGTTGTTACAATGTTGCTTGATGATTGTTACACTAAACATATGACAATTTATAGTGTCTTACATACTAATAAATGAATGAATCATGTTACAATAAAATATAAGTCGTTCCCTTATTTTCCTATTATGGCTTGTGTTGAATTTTTCTTGTGTTGACTATTTCTCAAATTAGGGACATGTCTCACGTTCATCAGAGTCCTTACCGCTCCATCATGCATCTTGATTCGTATTGTACCATACCCCATAATTTTACAGGCATGGTTATTTCCCATTAAAATTGGACCACCATCTTTGCTTTGGTAGGTAGTAAAACACTTCCTATTTGGGCACATATGGTGTGAAGCTTCTGAATCAAGCATCCATCTCCCAGAGATATCACGGTCTTGGTCTGAAACTTAGAAGCAACCATCCTCGCCATTAGAGACATAACTCGCCTCCTGCAGATCTTGTTTACCTTTGGAGTAGTTTTCGTTATTGGTGTACTTCTTAAATAATACCCTCTTATTTGGACAATTTGCTTTAAAGTGCCCAAGCTCACCACATTTAAAGCACGCCTTATCCACAGGAGCTCTAGATTTTGATCTAGACTTCCTTCCCCTGCCTTGTCCTCTTTCATTTGTCCTCCCTCTAGTAACAAATAATCCATGAGCTTGTTCTCTTCCACTGCTACTAGACATCCCACTTGTAGCAACCTTACGAAGATCATCTGCCAAAAGTGATGTTCTAGTTTCATCCATGGTTAGAGTATCACCCACAAGCATCAATGTTTAGACTAGATTTTTATAGGACTTTGGTAATGAAAGCAGTAACAATAATGCTTGGTCTTCTTCATCAATCTTCACTTCTACATCCTTCAAGTCTGATATAATCCTATCAAACTTGTTGACATACTCCCGGATTGAGGTGCCTTCCTCCATCTTGCAAGTATACAATTTGGACTTTAAGTAGATCCGATTTGTTAGAGTTTTCGTCATGAAATTACTCTCTAACTTTGACCACACGCCAACAGCCGTTGCTTCTTCATTAACCAAGAATGCAACATCCCTCTCAAGGCATAAGATTATGGCCGCCCGTGCTTCAAGATCTAACTCCTCTCAATCCTCATCCTTCATACTCTCCGGTTTCTTTTCTTTTCCCGCTAATGCTTTGTGCAACTTTTGTGAAATAAGCAGATTTTTCATCTGCATCCTCCAATAGGAAAAATCATTTTTCACATTGAACTTCTCAATTTCATATTTACCAACCTTGACGGTTCCACTAGTAGAAGCCATTATCTTCGATAACCCAAAAATAATAAAGTTTTACCACTCTACTATTTTACAATTGGCTCTGATACCGATTATTGGAGTCACAACGGAAATTTGACTTCTAATAACGATATGAAATATCACCCTCACTAAAGTTGAACACGAAATAATATAGCTAGAATAATAACTTGTATGAAGGAATATATGTCTAAAGAATAAAGATTAATTATTTTGAGAAAGTAGTAACTTTGTTTTTATATATATATATATATATATATATATATATATATATATATATATATATATATATATATATATATATATATATATATATATATATATATATATATATATATATATATATATATATATATATATATATATATATATATATATATATATATATATATATATATATATATATATATATATATATATATATATATGTTGTTATTACAATGTTGCTTGATGATTGTTACACTAAACATATGATAATTTATAGTGTCTTACATACTAATAAATGAATGAATCATGTTACAATAAAATATAAGTCGTTCCCTTATTTTCCTATTATGGCTTGTGTTGAATTTTTCTTGTGTTGACTATTTCTACAGTTCTTCTTTCATTTTGATCTGTGACTTGTTGCGACTCATTGGATTTCCGTCTTCTTTTTCGGATCATCTTGTTTTTTTTCTTGAACGAATCTTTGAACAGTAACTGTGGTTCTGTTTTTTTATTTTATCATGTTATCATTTTTTTTTAAGAATTAAAAGCTGATGAGAGTGGTGACTTCTCGTGACGCATGAGGACTCCCTTTGTGCTTTTTCTTCTGGTTTTAAAAGAGAGGGCGTCGTTGCTTTGGGAGTTATTGGGCTTTCTTGAGCCTATGCCCTTTTGATTTGTATCTATCCTTCTTTTTTTAAGGGGTGCAACTGTGTTTCTTATGAAGGGGTGATGGGTCACCAGCCCATATGATCCCATTGTCTTTTCTATTTGCACCCACCCCTTGTTTATGTTTTGTTCTATTTTTATTAACTTTTGTTTTACAAGTTTAGTGTTTAATTTGCTTAGTTTTATTTTGATTTGGATATTATTTTTTGCTGATTTCTAGATCTGCTCTCACTTTGAATTTATTTTTGATTCCATTTTATTTTCATTTTTCGGTCAATGAAGAAATTAAAAATCACTATTATCGATTTATCGATAAAATAGTGATTTAGACGAGATCACACCGATTTCTCTTTCCATTTTCTTCTCCATCTATTTCACCTTTATTTTTATTTTATTTTTTGGATCGATGAAGTCTTTAGAGTCGTAAACATTGATCTATCAAGGTTGATAACCTTTATTATTTCAAATCTGTAGAAAATGATCATTGGGATCATTTTCTATACTTTGGAATCGTGATAGGTTACCTTCGATTAATCGACACTAGTTTATGATTAAGACAAGATCACCCCTTTCTTTTGGTCCGTGTGACATGATTACATTGAAGAATGATCCTCAATATCATTTCTCTATCTTATTTTTAGCACGGATATCAACTTGTGTGACCTCCTATAGTTTGATCTTTGTCATAGATCGAGCTACGATGGTTTAGCGCTACGTTTCATCCCGATTCAATTCACAAATTAACTAACGACTAACTTTACTTTCCGTCAATATACAAGTGTTTTATTTTTAGTCAATATTATCTTGATTTTATTATCCTGATCATATACTTGTTAGTATTATCTTGATTATATTATTGTGGACATTATATTGATTATATTGTTATATATCTTGTCATATTATTCATATTGTTCATATTCATATTCATATACATATTGTTCACATTCTTTTCGAAAATACTTAATAATTATCGAAACAATAAAATCCTAAATTGGTGGACTGTTGGATTATTGAACTTTGTCAGAAACCCTAGCTTGGAGTTTTATCCGACTTTTGCTCAAGGCATAGTTTAGGACACTTTGCACACACATGGCTTCCTCTTGGGCCACCTGACAATGAACCCTTTTATTTCGTGCAATCCCGTGTAACTTACATGTACCCCTCTCCCATTCCGATGTACGCTTTCATATTTCTTTGGTTGTGGTTTATCTTCTAGGAGCACCCTTAGGGACTAGCGTAGACTAAACCGTTTTCAAACTAATTCTCGATTCGTCATCAAGCCATTTTCAAACACTCTCCGTAAGTCGAGTGCTCGTCCGCATTCACCATCAACCTATCGCGCACACTTTCACATTTCATCGTGGTTTCATTATTAGGAGCACCCTCAGGGACTAGTATCGTTTCTCACAACTTGAACCTTGATTCGTCGTCAAGCCGTTTCCATTTTCAACCAAACCTTCGAATCATCGTCGAGCCATTTTCAAACCAATTTCCATTCCACCACGGTATTGCACGCAAATATAAGTCAAACCCTTGATCCAATGTCAAGCATATTTTTTCAAATAAACTATCAAAACGATTAACAACTATTCAATTCTTTTCAAGGTGAAAAAAGGGGGATTGATCCTTTGATCTCCCTTCAGTTGTTTGGATGCGAGTTATCTTACTCGTGTGTGAGCGATTGACGCATCTAAAACATTTCTAAATTGACAAACTTTCAACCATTGTCCAGCCACTTATTATTTAAAACACCATTCAAACGCAACCTCTTTTTCAAGATGAAAAAGAGAGAGAGCCAAGTCTTTGACTCACTCTCCCGATTACTTGGGCCCGAGGAGTCTTTCTTAAGCTTTGAGTAATCGGCATCCAACCTAATTTCAAACCCATTCAACACTCTTTTTTTCGTGGTCGTCTCCGTGAACTACGGACGCTCTGATTCTTCCTTCTCATCTGAATGTATGATACGTAGGCACAAGATTGCGATGATCTTGGCGAGCTACTTTTTTATTTTTCCACCTTTGCACACTTCCATCTATCTCCGTCATTTCGTTCACAATTCCCTCCACCTTTCGTTTCCCCCTATCCTTTCCCGTAGTCGAACTACGACAACTCTGATTTCTCATTCTCGCCCAAATAAGCATACGTAGGCACAAGGGCCTCAATCCTTGGCGAGCACCCTATCTTATAACCACCCATTTTCTCTTAGCATCTTAATCCTTTCATTCTACCGTTTCACATTTATTATTGAGAAGAAAATAAATAAGCTTAAATAACATTCATCACAATTCGAGTTAAGAGGTTCCCGTTGAGTACAATGGACGTGAGGAGTGCTAATACCTTCCCCTTACGTAACCGACTCCCGAACACAGAATATTGGTTGCAATGACCTTGTTCCTGTCCTTCCGTTCTAAAAGGTTTTCTCGATATTTTCATTTCCCATCTCTTCAGGATAAATAAAGTTCGATGGAGACTCTGTCAAACCAAATTTCTGCGCCTTTTGTGCGAGGGTCGTATGTTCGAATGAATTTTCGAGGTGCGACATGTAACACCCCCTTCTACACCCCCAAATAATCAAACAAATCATTTAAGCACATTTTAAAATTTCATCAGAGTATAATTAAAACATGGTATAAAAGAGGCATGTCACATCATACACAAAATTAAAACATACAACACCTGCTCTATAAAAGACATGCAACAGTGGGGTAGCTTTCAACAGAGGAACTTAGTCCTTACACCCACATCTCAATATTTAGAATTAAAAGCGGAAAATCTAAACATTGAATCATTTTAAACAAATAATCATACAAATACATACCATCCAGTTTGATTCACCACATCATTCATGTTTACATAAACATTTGTCAGCAGATACATATACAAATGTATCACAAAAGAATGCTATACAATCCTAACTACCCGATGCTACATATTAGAGCTAACCGACCAAAAGAATGAAGCTATATTTCACAAAATAACTCCAGCAAACCTAATCTACAATGCCTCATAGAGCATTATAAAACAGCAGAAGGGCGAGAAATATTATCATAATAATCAATGCATATAATTATATATATATATATATATATATATATATATATATATATATATATATATATATATATATATATATATATATATATATATATATATATATATATATATATATATACAAGCATAGAATACACATATTCCGCATTCCTCACCACAATTCATTATCATCATCATATACGTCACAATATATGTATAAACAAATATGGATAATCACCAAACATGTTTCATCATGCACACATCCATAATCCTCAATTCAACAATTCATACACAAGCATACTTTCATATAACAATGATATCTATGCCATGTGACTCGATGCAACTCAATACAACTCATGCCATGTGGTACCAATACTTGTTATCATTTTTCGGTTTTTACATCTAAACCGGGTCCATCCTCTAGACCGATAACAAAAAAAGCCCGTCCTCTAAGCTTTCAAACCCACTCTTCTAGGCTTGGGACAAGTCACTAGTCTCCACGAAACTAGCAAGCATTGCCTCTTGACCAAATGATGCGTATGCAATCAACAACCAAATGCACTTAAGATCGTTCTCGCATCTTAATCTCATGCATTATCAAATAATTCATCACATAAGAATTATAACATGATTGCACATACAAAACATCTCACAATAATCAAAGTATTCATACTTTCAACACCAACACCACATTTATCAAGCAATGCACACATATTCACTAATATGTTTTCATGCATTCTTCATGTACAATCGAATACAAACAATATACATTCCCAATATCGCGCCAACAGCAACGAACTCAACCACATTCATCATGCACTTTTAATTAATTTTAAAAAATCCATATATTTTTCAAAAGACCACATTTCCCAAATCGATTCCACAATCTAGGATTCACGCCATACGGCTACCCGCAGCATAACATATCACAACAGTACATAAACTATTCATTTCCGATAAGGATTAAACACAATCGAACCAAACAATCAACATTGGATGGAAACACAAGGAAATAAAAATGTTGTCACACTCGCTAGCTTGCTCTCCTAGCGAGTTCCTAGCGAACACTCGCTACTTGTTCGCCTAGCGAACAAGCTCGCGAAGGCAAACAGAAGCTACTGTAAGGCTTCGCTACCTACTCGCTGGGGCTTCGCCTAGCAAACCCCTCGCTACCTCGCTCGCTACCAGCGAAGAGGGTCAATTACATTCTGTCCAAGTCTGGGGCCATTCGCTACTAGCTCGCTACAGCGAATATTCGCGACCTGCTCGCCTAGCGAAGGTGCTAGCGAACGTCTGCGATGTTCAAAACCCCAACTATCCAAAATCATCAAATCAATCCAAAATCAACCGATTCAATTCCAACGAATTCCAGTAGTCTTAGCCTAACATTTCTCGGCTAATCTACACCATTTATTCCATATTTTAACCGTTCAAACATCGACTCTACCGATTAAATCCATTTCTGCCCTAGAATGGAAAAAGATGGGAAACCTATAACAAATCCAAACACACCCATAATCATATACATTGGTAAGATAACAACATTTCACACCCTTACCTTGATTAAATCGAAGCTAGAAGTTGTTCTTGAGCTTTCCAAGCTTTTCCTTCTTTTCCTTCTCTTTTCCCCTCTTCCTTTTTCTTCCTCTTCTCTTTCTCTTATATTCCTATCATTTCCTTTAAATAATCATCCAATAATTTCGATAAATCAATTAATTAACAAAATAATTAATTAATGAAAATTGGGCTGTTACACGACAGCCTCGTCCTAAAGATCATCAAGTAATTGGCACCCGATGGGTTTTTAGGAACAAGCTTGATAAAAATGGGGTGATAACCCACAATAAATCTCAACTAGTGGTGCAAGGCTATAACCAAGAGGAGGGCATCGATTATGAGGAGACTTATGCTCCGGTGGCTCACCTTGAGGCTATACGCCTTCTACTAGCCTATGATTGCGCTAAAGTTATTCCAAATGGACATGGAAAGTTTATTTCTAAACAGATTTACTAATGAAGAAGTCTATGTAGTTCAACCCCCCGGTTTTGAAAGTCACGAGTATCCAAATCATGTGTACAAGCTTTAAAAAGCTTTGTATGGTCTCAAACAGGCCCCTAGGGCTTGGTATGAGCGACTAAGGAAAATTTTAATTGATCAAGGATACTCAAGGGGAAAAGTGGATACTACTTTATTCATTAAACGCCATGGGAAGCACACCTTTCTAGTTCAATTTTATGTCGATGATATTATCTTTGGATAAACTAATATGCAAATCGTAGAAAAGTTCTCTAAGCTTATTCAAGGAGAGTTTGAGATGAGTCTTATGGGAGAATTGAATTACTTCCTTGGTCTTCAAATTAAACAACTTAAAAAGGGAACATTGGTGTGTCAAACCAAATATTGCAAAGAACAATCAAAATGGTTCCCGTTGAGTTCAATGAATGTGAGGGATGCTAATATTTTTCCCTTGCATAACCGACTTCTTTACCCTTCTTTCTCTTCCCTTTGGGTTTCATTGACTTTCTCTTAGAATAAATAAAATTCAGTGGTGACTCTTTTGTTTATTCGAGCGTCACTCGAGTATTTTTCGCACCGCGACACATCCAATTCAATGAAAGGGTATTCTGAGAATGATTTTTTTTCAAATTTTTACTATTAAAGAAATTAAAGTACATGTTTATAGACCTTGACCTTGAAAACATATGTCCTAACATGCATACGTGCAAAGTTCAATGTGCCAATATATTTGATTGCTAGAAGTTTACAAATAAAAATGCTTAATAATGCAAACATGCCATATACTGGAAAACTAGGATAAAAAAATTCAGATAATGAAGTTAAGAATGTGATACCATTAAAGACATTTGTTACTTACCAGCAAATTTTACCCTGAAGTAACTGAATCTCATCAGAAAATGCTTTTTTGTCTTCCTACAAAAATTGATATGCGCTAATAAAACCAACAACTCGAGATTCCAATCAAAGAATTTTATCTTTATGAAACCTAAGCATCATTTTGCCTAATAGAATTTTTCGTTATTTGCTCCTTTCTTAAAACACCATCAAGAGTTTTTTGTATGATGCCAAAAATAGTGATGAACAAAACTTATCATGAGAGTCAAAATGTCAAAAGAAGCTAGTAAATAATCAACCTGAAGAAGAAACGTTAGCCTGGAGTCTCTGTGAGGGATATGCGGGGAGAGATCTAAGGTTCGGGGGTTGGTTAAGCTTATGGAAGACATTAGCATCCTAAACTTATGTAGTACTCTACAGGAACCTCTTGCTTATATGTGTTATTGCTAATGGTTATCTGCTTAAGGGTAATGCTAAGGGGTAAAGGGTAAAGAGAAGCACCTAAGGGGTTAGTCCTAAGTTTACTCGCCAAGATTCGCATCTTGTGCCTACGTATCCGAGGTAGGGGATGGAATCAGAATAATCGTAGTTCCCCTCACAGAGGGAGGAAGAGGAACTTCTTGACTGTGGCCAAGGTTCCAAGGGGAAGTAAACGTTCATATGGAAGCGCTTACGTGGAGTGTGGCGACTCCTAATCTACGTTGTAAAGTTGAGTTAAAAGGGTAAGGTAAGTAGGTATTCCTCGACGGGAACTTACACGGAGTGCGGCGACTCCTAATCCTAAGGCTAGGATGAAGGGGTGGATGTCCACGACGGGACGCCTAAGCATTAGTACGGTGAGTCAAAGTCTTAAGGTTGGGAAAAGGTGAAGGTGTGTATGTGTCCACGGCGGGATGCCTAAGCACGAGTACGGCCTCGGATCCTAAGGCTAGGATGAACGAGGGTAAAGAAATATTGACACGGCGGTCAAACAGTTAAACCTTTTCTTCGGAGGGAAATAAACGGGAAATAGAAAACAGTGAAAATTAATAATCAATGAAGATGGTGAAATAATATACAAGTGATACTAATGAGATGTGAATAGCAATAATAATGTCAGATAATGTATAATAAAAAAAAGGGTTACCAAACAGGTTCATAGATAATCGAGAACGATGTTAGGAATGAAGGATGATTAAGAGATTGATGAATTTAGAATTGAGGAAATTAGAAATTAGGTGGTACTTTGAGAATTTATTAAATGAAAATTAGACAAAAGTTAGAGTTAAACAAAATATGGTCTTATGAGATTTTTGAGAAAAAAAATGTTTGAATTATAATTAAAATAAAAAGGAGTGTTAGAATTTTAAAATTAAAAAAAAAAGGTTAGAATTTTTGATAAAAAAAAGTTAGAAATTTTAATTAAAAAGTGTTAGAATTTTAAGATAAAAAAAATTAGAATTTTTGAATTAAAAAGAGTTAAAAATTTAAAAAATAAAAAATAAAAAAATGTTAGACCTAAATATTAAAAATTAATTCTAAAATTGTCTTATTATAAAAAAATATTCAGATTTAAAAAAAAAAGAGTTAGTAAACTAGTGTGTTAGTGTGCTAGTTTTTAAAAGTTAATAAATAAGTTACAAACAAATAAAAGAATTAAAAACTAAAATAGAAATTAAATAAAAATAAATAAAAAATAAAAAATAAAATGGGTCGGGCTGGGTCATTACCCCCAGCCTCGACACGGGTTATATATAAAGGGGAGTTAGGGGAAGGAATTAGGGTTTTAACCCTAAATCCCTCTTGAGGCCGACGGCGCCCCATTTGTGTTGTCTCTCTGAGTTTTTTTTTTCACTTCTTCTCTCCTGAAAAAAACATGAACACCAAACGATATTAAGTTTGGGTTACGTTTTTGTGGATTGTGATGTTTTGATTTATGATCCGCGATCTTTGACGGTGGTTTTACGGCCGTGGGTTGCGACGGTTTTGGTTTTCGCGATGATTTTTTATGACGGTGATGGAGTTCAGTTGTTCACGGTTGACGGTGTTTTAGGGTTTGTGTTCCGGACGGTGATGAACTTTGGTTGCTTCCCTTTCGAACGACTTTGTGATTTCCGAGCTTTAATCTGATGATTTTAAATGTTTGATGGTGGTGGTTCTTGTCCGTTCATGAATCATTGATGATTTTTGTTATGGTTTTGCTCTGCCTGCGTTTTTGTTGTGATTCTGTTTGAGGCCGTTTTAGGGTTTCCGATCTCTATTTTTGAACCTCTATTCCACCTTTTCTTAAATACTTCGTTTTTCTTCTTAAGACAAACTGGAGATTTGATTTGATTTTGAATGGAGCTGATTCGATTTTCATGGCTTTTTGATCTTTTCCAAAATCGTTTTCAGATTTGATTTTCTTATTATCTCTTTTTCCTATTTTCGGATCTGTTATTTTTTGATGGTGATGAATCCGTTTTGGATTTGGCTCGTTGATGATGAATTTTGGATTTGGATTTATGGAACTTTTTCCATTGATGGTGATATTATTTTTTTCAGATTTGGATGATTGATGGATTTGTTGGATTTCTAGATTTGATGATTTTGGTGATGGTACTGTTTTCAGATTTTCTGGGTTGTCTGTGGGCTGTTTGGACTTGTCCATTTTCGGATTTATTGGCCCTTTCTTTTCTTCTTTTTCGGACAGAATTGGTGTTACATTGATCTTGGGCATGAGGTTGTTGGCAATGTGGAGGTTTGGTAGCAATTTCTTGCTGCCCCTCCCGGACCCGGTGATGAATTTACTCTGAGGGTCAAAATTAAAATTAAAAATCCTTTTTTATTGATGATTCTATCTTCCAACCACTTTGCTATTTTTGCAGGTTTTTGCGATTAAGGTACGGAGCCTGAAGAACTTGGAAGCTTGAAGAAATTAATCTTAGGATTTAGAAATTAGGATCTAGGACTTAGAATTTGAATCAAAAGAATGTAACTTTGAAATTCGATGTAATTTGAATATTGTAACGACTTGCATTTCGTAATAAGAATCGGGCTTGAAATGTATATGAACTCAAATCTTGAATAAAATATGAATTCCAATTCTCTTGAATTTTTATTGCAACCCCCGAACAAACTTAAATCTTGCAATTCGCACTTGAGACATCTGAATACTGGCGGTTACTTGAAACCAAACACAATCCATAGTGAACTCGACATCAACCGTGAGTTGAAATTATGCCTTTGAAAATTAACTCGTAACCGGAATAGAAATCAGTGAATACGGACCCAAGCTTGTTTAGGTAATCTCTTTGGAAATAGTTCTCGAATAGACTTAAATCCCAATCCGTCCAAACTTTAACGATCTCAAATCAAAATACAGTTCATAAACTAATTAACACTCCCACTTCCATCTAACGGCTAATAACTTGCTTTTCAAATCTGGATGAATTGTACTGAGGAAAATCCAACATCCCCACTGCCATAGGCTTCCAACCAATTCTAGAACTAATGTCGTGTAATTCGAGAGACCGTAATCTGGTAGCACATCCGCACTGGCGCATGGGATTATTTTCCCATTTCTTCGACACACGTGCAAAAACGAACAAACTAGGCAAACTGGTTAGCAGTTAGTTAAAACGGAAAAATGTACTAAAATGAAATGCTAAAAATGAATCTAATCTAAGGGTAAAATTTGGGGTATGATAACCCTTCACTCAATACACTAAACAGAAATCAAGAACAAGTGAAGAAGTGATTGAGGAATTTCATCTAATAGTTTTTATATAATCCTGCTAAACCACATCTTTCACCTTTATAGATGTCATAGTTATCATCCATATAATTCAATGATGAACTTATAGAACTTACCTGATATGCATCTTAATAGATCTGAAAGGAATGAAATTAATGGTTGGAGAAGTGGAAAAAAGATAGAGGAATATGGAAGTAAGAGAGGTGATGGCTAGGATTAGGAGAAGTGAGAAAGAGAAGTTGATGTGGTGGATAAAATAATGTTTAATAAATTATAAATAATAAAATAATTCCAGGTCAGCCAAATTAATAACAGGTTGAGTGCCATGTCTGCTCAACTTAATGGATTTTGACAAAATTTAACACAAAGGACCAATGTGGCTAACATAATATGATTTAAGGGAATTAAACTGAGAATTTATTAAATAAGGGACAAAATTGAAATATGAAATTAATATAAGGGACCAAAGGATGCATTAAGCCTAAACAAAATTTGACATGAAGACAAAAATGACGAAAATGACATGAGTCAAAAGTTATTCATGGCATCAACCTTGAGATACACGGCCTCACAGAGAACCATGTCTTCATAGAAACTATAATGTCTATAATATAGGGTTCATGCATTAGTAGTCACCCTCTTCAAGGAAACAAATCAACATACGCCTAGTATCAGAGAACACCCTTGTGTCGCTACTGCAAAAAAGGGTCGGCAAAGACAGAA
Organism: Lathyrus sativus; assembly: GCA_963859935.3. Classification (NCBI taxonomy): domain Eukaryota; kingdom Viridiplantae; phylum Streptophyta; class Magnoliopsida; order Fabales; family Fabaceae; genus Lathyrus; species Lathyrus sativus. The sequence goes on from OZ012739.1 coordinate 670,535,290, forward strand.
GAGTCACCATCGTTCGTTATTTATCCTAAAGAGAGGGAAAGGAAACGATCAGAGAAAACCTACGAAAAAGGGAAAAGACAGGTCATCGCAACCAAATCTTGGGTTCGGAAGTCGGTTACGTAAGGGGAAGGTATGAGCACCCCTCACGTCCATTGAACTCAACGGGATCCACGCTTGTTTTCTATCCAAAAGGGTGTTAATCTATCAAAAGACTGACTCACAAGGACAAAAGAAAAGAAAAGAGACTCGATAGAGCATCGCCGTTCTATGCCTACGTATTCCCTCGTGCAATGGGAAAGTCAGAGTCAACGTAGTTCAAAAAACTAAGGGTGAAGGTGAGGAAGGTTGCTCACCAAGACATCACCGTCTTGTGCCTATGTATCCTCATCTGGTATGAGAAATCAGAGCAAACGTAGTTCGGGCTGACACGACCACTGGTTGGTTAAGTGTTTTAACTGAGTAGAGTTAAACCTTCATTCTAGCAGTTAGGGACGATGCCTGTTTGCGGTAGAACCAAAGCTTAACACACTCTTTCTGAAAATGATTTTTAAACAATCCCGAAGGATAAAAAGGTTTGATGTTTTGTTTTGTGTTTTTTATGAGAAGAAGTGAAAGTTTGTAACTCATGTTGCACTAAAGACTATAACTTGAGAGCGAATGTGTTGCATATCGCCCAAAGGGAATACGCTAAACATTCTAGACAGTGTGAGAGGAGGCCCCCCAACTATCATTCCTCTAGTACTTAAGGCTCGTAGCGCACAACATTTATTATCCTTTATTAAGTGTCTTAAGATGTTGTGAGATGAGAAGAGAAGACACAAACTCTAAGGGGAAACTAGATCAACCCTAATGTTATCATGCAAAATGATTCTAAAGTTGGGATTAAGAGGGGAAGCCTATCCTAATGTTATCATATAAAGGATTGAACACCTAATGTCTCTCCTACTCCCAGCTTAAATAGATAGACTAGGAATCCTAAGGGATCATGGCAAGAAGCACAAGTAAACACTTAATGAATCAATCACAGATGAAATGAAGAAAGAGAAGAAGTTGACTTAAACAAGTCAAGACAATGCAAACATAGAATGAAAAGATGCAAAGATGGGATATAAGACTCAAATTATGCAACAAATACTCAACAACATGAGACTCAAACACAAATAAGTTGACTTGAACAAGTTGAGAAAAGTGAGATGAAATGGGAGAAGTAACAACTCCTACAACAATCAAACATCAATCACTTAAGCAAAAGCTAAACACAAAGCAAGGGAAAAGGAAAATGATCATAGAAATAATGGGAGAAAGGAGCTTAGGCAGCAACCATGCATGGGGTTACCTCAACCAATCACCTCAAATTGATCATGCAAGAGACAAGCAAAACAAGTGCAAGAAAGTGGCCAATTATCCAAGAAAAAATCAAAGTGTAATTGAACACCAAATCATCTTGAATAATGATCAAACCACAAAGGGCAGAGGTGTATCAATAAGGAGAAAGCTAAAATCAAGATTTGAAACAAAGCACAAACAAAACCCAACTCATGGCAAGTGAAAGAATCAAAGTTCTATCACAAATTCAACACTTAAAACCAAGTGGAAATACATGACCTCTAAGTAACTTGCAAAATAAGTTACACAAGTGTATGACCTAAAACAAAAGAACCAGCACCTTAAGCACATTAGAAAAATTTATCCAAGCTCACAAGATGAAAATGGGATCCATAGAAGTCATCTCTCAAAGGAACTAGGTCAAACTAGTTTGTATGAATACCTTCAAAGGTGACTTGACTTGCAAGCTTCACCAAAAATAGAAGGAATTTCCAATAAACCCCAAATAAAAATCACAACAAATATAGGTCAAGTAACAAACAGAACCCAAGATCTCATGGACAAATTCCACTCAAGGCATCACCAAATAATTCAATCATCAATGGTGCTCCACCTTATCGAGCATATGTCGAAGGACAACAAAAGTCAACTCAAAGTCAAATAAAAAAATGATAATTGGTCACTCAAAATCATCCTCAAAAATGCCTCCATCCCTTACCTAGATGAGGGAGAGGCCATGGTCATAGGCGATGAGGAATTGAGGTCCAAACAATCATGATTGTTCAAAGTAAACACCATAAAACCCTTTCAATTGCAAATTTTAAATAAAATAGCTAAATAAAATAAAAAAGAAATGAAAATTATGGAAAATTAAATAACACTTCAAAGTGTAAGAAAATATTTTTGTGGAATTTTTGAGTACTTGAAACTATTTTTAAAAGGTTAAAATGAAAACAGAAATGAAAATAAAATAAAATATAAGTAAAACAACTTGGGGGGTGCATTAGCAATTAACTGAATGAACTAAAATGCTTGCAAAACACGTTTGGGCCTAGAAAGACTGGGGGTTCTAAGAGAAAATGAAGCCTAACTCAACCCAACCACCAGATTTAATGAAACGCACCGTTTCATTAAGTCCAGTCAGAGTCAAATGTCCAGCCACGCACGGTCACGCCAATGAAAATGTGACAAGCACGCAGGTCAAAGGGTCAAGGGAAAGGTGAGTCAGCTTCACCAGAAAGCAGACTAGACGCCGGAGCTAGGGCTTCGGTCGTCTTCTCCGGCCAGCTCGCCGGAGGCCAGGTCTGAAATCTCCATAAAAACGATGGATTCTGGTACTAAACGAAAGTTGGGACTACAAGGAGTAAGAATTCACCCTTCAAATCTCAAAAAGGTTCATAAACAAAGAGGAAAAAAGGCACGAAAATCATGATGCACAATCTGAAACTCTATCAAACAGTCACCAAAATAACTCAAACATGGCCTACTTCACGTAGGGCTTTAGATGCATACCAACATGAGCCTATTACATGCCTAGAATAAGAGAAAAGAATGAAGAATCTTACTGAACGGAGCAGTTCCGTTGCTCTTGAAATGACAAATAATCTTTTGTCCAAGATTTCCAATCTCCCCTTGAGCTCTGGTGAAGAAGAAATGAGCAGAAACTTGGAGAAATCAACCCAGAAATAGCTGATTCGAAGATGTGAAAATTTTGGAAGTTTTGAAGTGTAGAAGCTCTCTCTCTCAGCCAGCAACCACTCTGATCGTTTAGGGCAAATTCTCAACTCTTATATGATGGGTTTTCAATAGTCATGCAGGACCATAATACCTTACTCATGTGATTTCAAAATTTTATTTTCAAACTTACATTTCATGCACACCCATGAGTTAGCAACATACATACCATTTTGGGTCAGCAAACAACCAAGTGTGGTGTGTGGAAAACAATTGAATTGTTTTTGCTCATGTATAGTACCTTTGCACCAAGTTTGAATTCATGACTTCTTTAGGTGAATTTATGAAAAAAGTGGTACATGATGACTTTCCATGTTGGTCCAAATGTGGTAAAGCTCTTTTGGGTCACGTAATGATGTGATGAGGTTCAAAAATGAAGCAAAATATGACTTGTAATGTAAGATACTTAAGTCATGACCAAAAATCCAATTTTCCACCTTAAAATGGTTCTCATGACCATATAATCCATCAATCCTCATGAGCTTCAAGTTAATTGTGGAGTTAAGACCCTTAGGCACAAGTTTCATGTTGGTTGGAATTGCATTTGAGGTCCATAAGTTCATGAAAATGGTCATTGAAAAAGATGACCTATAATGAACTTTCCTAAAATACCCTTGCCTTGTAAGGTCCATAACTTGGGATGTACCAATGATAAAAAGGACTTCTATGAATTTTTGAAAATCTAAGATCATAAGGAAAAAATTTTATGTTCACTTGAAGTTGAGGAGAAACTTGGTTCTAGGCCAAAAATGCCTTGGAAGTAAGTTGACTTTAGGTTGACCAAGATTCTCTTCATCTGAGGACACCAACTTGTTGACATCATAACTTGAGATGTACAATCTCAATGGATGATTTCTTGTACTCAAAAGAAATATTGGAAGATGATTAACAAGTCCTATGTTTTCATGAAAATGAGATTGAGCTTGCATCATAGGGAAAAATGTCCTTGACTTAGGCACTAAAGAAGGGGATTTTACACTGAAATCATCTAAAACCCTAAATTAGTAACTTCTTGAACTCTTGACTCTTCTTGATTTGATACTAACATGAAACCCTAGATGCTTTAAGAAGACTTCCCATGGATTCAATGACTTAGAACCAAGTTATAAACCCTCTAAAATCCACAGTTGACTTTGGGTTGACCAGATGAAACCCTAGAACCACATCCTTTGACTGAGGCTCTTCCAGATGAATTGTATGACCACACAAACTTCACAAAGACCTCTCAAGACACACAATGAGCTTTTGAACCAAGTTTAAACAAGAACAAGACTTCATGAATCCTTGATAACCCTCTAATGATCCTCAGGATAGGAGGTGATGCATATACAAAAATCTCTCCCATCAAGGAGATTTGAAACTTTCATGGTGATGATAAACACTTGATGACTTGCACAAATGCCCTGGCTTGAGCTTGAAACCAAGAAGACTCTCCTACTGAATGGCACAACACACCTCTTGTCCCCTGTTAAGAATAATGCTATGCAAAATGCAAATGCTAAAATGAAATGAAACATAAGCCAAGTACAAGAAAAAGGTTGGTCAAATCTTGGGGTACAACAGCTGCCCCTATTCAAACGACTTGGACCTGAAGGGATGAAAAGCGAACAGCTTTCAAACATTCAAGGTAAAAGACGATTGAATACCAAAGAACCCGAAAATTTGCCAACCGCAAAAGGAAACTGAATGAACCCTGTTGGGGAGTGATGAAGATAAAATGAATGAATTCGTCAAAAACATCACAATTTGCCGGGGTATGGATACCGCACAGGCAAAATAAATCATTGTCGGGGGTCTGGATACCGCACGGGCTAAAGAAATGAACCGGTGTAAGCTGGGGTCTAGATATCGCACGGGCTAAAGAAATAAACCGGTGATAGCCGGGGTCTGTATATTGCACGAGCTAAAGAAATAAACTGGTGATAGCTGGGGTCTGTATACCGCACGGGCTAAAGAAATAAACCGGTGATAGTCGGGGTCTGGATAACGCACAGGCTAAAGAAATAAACCGGTAATAGCCGGGGTTTGGATATCTCACGAGCTAAAGAAATGAACTGGTAATAGCCAGGGTCTGGATACCGCACTGGCTAAAGAAATAAATCGGTAATAGTCGGGGTTTGGATACCGCACGGGCTAAAGAAATAAACCGATGATAGCCGGGTCTGGATACCGCACAGGCTAAAGAAATAAACCGGTGTTAGTCGGGGTCTGGATACCACACGGGCTAAAGAAATATACTGGTGTTATGAACATATCCGTCAATAACTCTCGTCGGGGTCTGGATGCCACGTAGGCTCAAGAGAAAACACCATTGCCTGTTGGAGATACACCTGAAAACAAGAGTTAACAACCTGGCTTATGCTTCAAATGCACATGTTTGAATATGGTGTAATGCTCCATACGAAATGGAAATGCTACGCGTTTGGGACAATGCAAATGCAAAGGAACCACTCCAATAAAATAAATGTTGGAGAGAAGAAACCAACTCCGCTGGGAACAACTAGGTGCCAAGTACAATTGGACTTGAAAATTATGCCAAGCACGATGGATGTTATTCCCAAGGTTATAACATCCACTGTGACATCTGCTACTTAACAGCTGATACTCAATAATAATAAAAGCAGTAAATAACACAACAATTATTTACCCAGTTCAGTGTCAATAACACTTACATCTGGGGGCTACCAAGCCAGGGAGGAAATTCACTATCAGTAGTATCAATTCATAGTTAAACCTCCAGTTTACACTCCTCACTTAATCCCTACCCAATGACACTTCAACCTAGAGACACTCTAGACCTGAGTATACCCACTCACTCCCCCTCAATCACACAACAGTGATATCAAACAATTACAGAAACCAATATGAAGAGACACTTCATACACCCCTTGATCTTGCTTCACAGCTTTAATCAAGGAACTCACACACTCTTGCTTCAAAGCTTCGAGTGATACACAACCTAAAATCTACCTATCCAATGCAAATCATCCACCAGACAATTTCTTGGATTACAAGTATTCCTAGACAGAATTCACATGTGAAGACTAGCCTTCTTCACTTACAAGGACTCTGCAATCTGCACTCTTTCTTCTTCTGTTGTCAAGTGCTGCTCTTCAAGATTGCATCTTCTGATATTTATAGCAGTTGTCAGTCCTTTTGGGCCTTGGTGCATCAATTAGGTTTTATTCATAACAAACCTATTTTCAATAATCTGCACACTTGCCACTTAATTCGGGGATATTCTAGTTCGCCTAGGGCTTTTAGAAAGTCTCCTGATATCCAGCTTGAGCACTTATTTTGTTTCTTAGTTTATAGATACCAGAAAAACAACCTTGCCCGCTAGATGTCATACATTCAGTGTTATGACATTCTGTATGACATTCAGCTTAACTAAGTTAACTTATGGTTAACTTACCCTGCACACACATCATTAAGTATGTCCTAACATACATGCACACTCTAAAGTTTTACCATAAAATGCAGCCAATCAAGAGCACTTACAGGACTTATGCTGGGAAAAACAAGCCCTGGATGGCTTCCTGGAAACGAACGTTCCTGGGTAAAACTTCTCTGCTGAGAACAAAATCCAATCCGCTGGGGATCAAATCAACTCTGTTGAGGAAAACGCCCTGGATGGCCTACTCGAATATGACTCTTCTAGGGAACAAATGTATCGGTTGGGGAAAACAGATCCACTCTACTGGGGAAAACAACCCTGGATGGCCTCCTAGAAACCATAACTCTTCTAGGATACAAAACAAATTATTGAGGAATAACTCCACTTTCCCGTAGATTCCGCTCTACTGGAAATTAAATCTGCTGTCTGCTAGGGATAATGAATAAGATTTACTGGGAATTTATCCCAAACTTCCTCTACTGAGGATGGAGAATAACAATCTCTGAGTCAATCCCACTCTGCAGGGAAGAAAACTACTCCAGCGACTTCGTTGGGGATTAGGCAATGAGGGAATCAGCCTCGACCTCTGCTTGGGGAAAAATGAGAAATAAAACTCAACAATATCAACCTCCGCTTGGGAATGAGTTAATTTCCTTGACTCTGAGGGGAAAGGAGTTAAAGGATTTAGATTCCGTGGGGAAATAAAACTCTGAACTCGCTTCACTGCCGGAGATAACCCCACATCTACCTGTCAAAAGATAGGTGCACTCCACAACCGGGGAACCTCGATTTCGACCCTCTGGGGATAACCTTGATATCAATCTGCTAGGGGATAAGATATATATGTTTGAACTGTTGAGAATAGGTGTACACGCTTGTTTACCATGTTTTTTGGTAAACAACCTCTGGTCTATCAATTTGGTGTCAAATTGACTAACTTGCAGGATTGACCATACGAAATCCTAGGATATGTGCTAAAGGGTGTTTCTATTTGAACCTATCTAAAAATGTGTTTCGACAATACCAAGAAGAAATAATTTAAAAGGGGCAGAAATTATCCACTATGTTTAAAAGAAAGAAGGAAGAAGAATTACAAGAGGGAAAAGAGATAAAGGTTTTTTGGGAGAGAACGACTTAGTCGAAGTGATAATGGTGAACAAAAGGGAAGACGAAATAAATAAGTAAAAGTACTTAATAAAAGTAAAGAAAACAAAGTAAATTCATTGAAAAGATAAAGGATGGTGTGTTTACATCACGTACATTCTCTATAATACTCTTTTTCTCTACACTCGGATACTTAGAGTAATTTTAAGAGTGACTTGTACAACAGTAAATTACAACACCCTAAGTTTATGTCTAAGACTCCTATTTATAATAATAATAGTAACTGCTAATAACCTCCTTAGGCCATCTATTCCTGACAAGTGTCAGACCGCATGCAGTCCTTTGTCCGATGAGCGCCACTTGTCCTTCTTAGTCATAAGAAAATATAACTACTCCCTCCAATATTCGAATTTCAAAACTCAATTCGTCCCCACTTCTAAATCTCGGTCGAAGATACCATTTCGCTGCTTAAGTCGAAATGTCTAATTTCAAGACTTCAATTTTTCTAAGTCCTTGGAAGACTTGTAGGTCCTTTAACAAGCTGAAAATAGCCTCCAAACATGGGTCTGTAGAAGCATGCTTCAGTCTCAAGTTTTGATGATGTCAATACTACTCAAGGTCATCTCTTGATTGCAAAAAGACAAGTCGTTCAAAGTTCTCAAGATCAAATCAAGACATCTTTCAAGTCAAGCTACATATGGAACTATGATTCTTCCAGACTTGGATGCATTACCGGTATATCAAATTCTACCCTTATAATTTGATATACAAGTGTTCAAAAACATCAAGCATTTTTGCATAATACATAAGCATGTTTTTGAAACCTTAGAATTGGTATAACATTAATTTTAAAAAGCATTTTTCTGAAAATTAGCAGTGTTAACCGATTAACCATATAGGTTAACCGGTTAACCAATTTGAATTTTGAAATTTCTGGGCTAACGTACCAGTGTTAACCGATTAACCATATGGGTTAACTGATTAACACTGAATGTACAGTGAAAAATTGCTTTGTTTCAAGTTCAAAAATTATTTAAAAATTATACCATTTCATATTTGTTGGTGTCTACTCAATGTACCTTTTTGAAAGGGTATTTTACTCATATAAATTCTGAGTTTTTCATTTTTGAAAAAAAAAAAACAAATATAACACAAAAACTTTTCAATCTCCAAACACTTTCTACATTTATTTTCAAATTGTCTTAGAATTAAATTCACCATTTTCAAAAACTTTCATTAAGTGTTCATATGTGCATTAGTTTCATATTAATCCTTGAACACTTGTATTGAAAATTGTAAGAGTGAATTCTGATCATTTGGAGAAGATCAACTTTGATATTATTACTCTCAAATCAAAATCTTTACAAACTTGTGTATTTTGACTTGTGATCCAGGATTGTTGGACACAAGGGTGAGTGTTTACAAGAGGATTGTTCTTGTACACTTGTTAGTTTTATTGTTTGATAGTAGGCCTCACCGGTTGATGGTGTGATAGGTTGTACTTTATTAAACAATAGTGAAAACTCTCTTTCATGTTGAAAGGGGAGTGGAGTACTCTCGGATTGTGAGGGGAACCACTATAAATCCTGGTGTCCATTGTTCTTTTATTTTTCTTCTTCTGCTTTCATAACCAAAAACACAAACCAGTAATATTTCAAGATACCATAAAACCGGAAAATTTTCAAAAGTCCTAATTCACCCCCCCCCTCTCTTAGGCATACTCTATTCTTACAATTGGCATCAGAGCAGGTTAAGGTAACCTGTTCCTAACGATTCACTATGGCTTCCGCAAGTACCAACCCGGTTTTCAAAGATGGTGGAAGTAGTAACAAGCCACCACTCTTTTCTGGAGAATACTTCGATTTTTGGAAAATTCGTATGAAGGCACATCTTGAGGCTCAAGGAGATGGTATATGGGAAACCGTTGAAACTGGTCCACATGTTCCTACAAGTGTGGTAAATGGTGTTGGAACCCCAAAGATTAAATCCTCATATGATGAAGATGACAAGAAGAGAATCTTGAATGAGAAGAAAGCAATCAACATACTTCAAAGCGCTCTCAGTATGGATGAATTCTTTCGCATATCACAGTGTCAATCGACAAAACAGATTTGGGATACCTTGGTAGAAATGCATGAAGGAACAACAAAAGTAAAAAGATCAAGACTTAACACGTTAAGTCAAGAATATGAGATGTTCCGTATGCAGTCCGGTGAATCTATTGTTGCCTTGCAAAAGAGGTTTGTTCATCTAACAAATCATCTGATTGCTCTTAGGAAGACCTTCACCAATGATGATCTTAACTTAAAAGTCCTAAGATCCTTGACAAGAGAATGGCAACCGAAGGTGACCGCCATTTCAGAAAAGAAAAGTCTTTCAACAATGACATCCGCTTCATTATTCGAGAAACTTCAAGAGCATGAACTGGAACTTGGAAGGCTTGAGAAACATGAAAGTCAAGACAAGAAGTCCAAAGGAATTGCCTTGAAGACTGACACAAAGGATGACAAAATTGACGAATCTTCCGAAGACGAAAATTTCATGCTTCTAGTAAAGAAGCTTGGTAAGTTTTTTAATAATAATAAAACTTCTTCTTTTTCTAAAAAGAATAGACATTTCAGGAAAAAGGAGGCATCCACATCAAACCAAGAAATTACATGTTACGAATGTGGCAAACAAGGTCACATAAAGCCAGATTGCCCAAAACTCGCAAATAAAGGAAAATTCAAGGGCAAGAAGGATTTCAAAACAAAGAAGGCTTATGTCGCATGGGACGATAACGAAGTGAGTTCATCATCGGAATCAGATAGCGATGAATGCGCAAATATTGTCTTAATGACCTCTCACCATTCCGATGACGAAAATGAGGTTAGTAGTAATTTTTCTGTCTATGATAATGATGCTCAAGAAGTTATAGATGAACTTCTAAAAGAGTGCAAGACTTTGTATAAAAACATCTCATCACAAAAGAAAAGAATTTTACTTTTAGAAAAACAAAATTCTGATTTCTTGAAAAATATTGAAGATGAAAAACAAAAGGTGATGGATGAAAAACAAAGTCTTGTATGTAAGAATTGTGAGTCTTTGTCTTTTCAAATTGTTCAACTTAAAAGAGTTTTAGAAAGATACGAAAAAGGTCAAATTGGCTTAGAAGAGATTCTTAAACATCAAAGGTATCCTAAGGATAAAAGTGGATTGGGATATTCTAAATTTTCAAAACCAAGCACCAATAAGACCATTTTCGTAAGAGCAAGTGAACAAATTGTTAAAGAAGAGACAAACACTTTTAAAATTCAGCATCAAAATCATAACAAGAAAAGAATTGATAAGAAAAAGAATTATATTCCTAGATATAGAAGTCATTTTCAACCTACATGTTTTTATTGTGGAATTAAAGGGCACACACCTAATGCCTGCTATGTACGTAATATTGGTATTGCAAAGGGGCATTATGTGTGGGTGGAAAAGGGTACTAACTATCAAGGACCCAAAGCAATTTGGGTACCTAACACTACCTAATTTTGTTTTGTAGGTATGCTTGAAGACAACCACAAATCAATGGTATCTTGATAGTGGCTGCTCGAAGCATATGACGGGAGATATAAACAAATTTTCAAATCTATCATTAAAGGCCAAAGGATACGTCACTTACGGTGATGATAATAAAGGAAAAATTCTTGGAGTTGGAATCATTGGTGCACCTCCATGTACAATTATCAAAGACGTTCTTTTTGTTGAAGGCCTTAAGCATAACCTGCTTAGCATCAGTCAATTGTGTGACAAAGGGTTCAAAATCAACTTCACAAAGGAGGAATGCTTGATCGAACACGAAGTCACTCATGAGATTCTGCTAAAAGGTAAAAGATATAATAATATTTTTATGATCTCTTTTGATGATTCTTCCTTGAAGGTAAAGTGTCTTATGGCAAACAACAACGAGGCATGGCTTTGGCATAAAAGATTTGCTCACATTCACATGGAGCATCTAAACAAATTAATCAAGCATGATCTGGTTGTTGGGCTTCCGAAGATAAAATTCATCAAGGATAAATTATGCGATGCATGTCAAAAGGGAAAACAGACCAAGACAACTTTCAAATCCAAGCAAGTGGTTTCTACATCAAGACCACTTCAATTGTTGCACATGGATCTTTTTGGTCCATCAAGAACGAAGAGCTTTGGAGGTAGTATTTATGCTTTAGTTATTGTTGATGATTTTTCTCGATATACCTGGACAATGTTTTTAGTGCAGAAAAATGATGCGTTTAAAGCATTCAAAAAGTATGCAAAAAGAATTCAAAACGAGAAGTCACTCACTATAGCCTCCATAAGAAGCGACCACGGTGGAGAATTTCAAAATTCAGACTTTGAAGAATTTTGCGAAGAACATGGAATTTCTCATAATTTTTCGGCACCAAGAACTCCTCAACAAAACGGCGTCGTAGAACGGAAGAATCGTTCACTAGTTGAACTTGCTAGAACAATGCTCAGCGACACAAATCTTCCAAAATATTTTTGGGCAGAAGCAGTAAGCACGACGTGTTTTGTAAGCAACCACGTGAATATTCGACCGCTACTCAAAAAGACTCTGTATGAGTTGTTCAAGGGAAGGAAACCGAATATATCATTCTTCCACATATTTGGCTGCAAATGCTTCATTCTCAACAACAATAAGGACAATCTCGGTAAGTTTGATGAGAAATCCGACGAAGGTATATTTCTTGGTTACTCTCTTTATAGTAAAACTTTTAGAATTTTTAATAAAAGAACTCTTACCATTGAAGAATCTATTCATGTTTCGTTTGATGAAACTAACCCCTCGAAAGAGGATAATATTGTTTTGGATGATGATGATGATTTTGTAGATACTCCACAAAATGAAGAAATTGTTTCAAATGATCAAACAATTTTACGAGAAGATGTTACTCAAGAAAATCAAGATCTTCCGAAAGAATGGAGAACACACAAAGATCACCCAATTGATAAAGTTATTGGTGATATTAGTCAAGGTGTTGCAACTCGACTTAATTTAAAGGATGCTTGTCTCAACATGGCGTTTGTATCTCAAATTGAACCATCAAAGATCGATGAAGCTTTAGGCGACGACCAATGGATTATAGCAATGCAAGAAGAACTTAATCAATTTGAAAGAAATCAAGTTTGGACCCTTGTACCAAGACCAGACAATAAGCATATTATAGGAACCAGATGGGTGTTCAAGAACAAACTTGACGAGAATGGGATTATAGTTCGTAACAAGGCAAGATTGGTCGCACAAGGCTACAACCAGGAGGAAGGAATTGATTTTGATGAAACATTCGCTCCGGTAGCAAGGTTAGAAGCAATTAGATTACTACTTGCTTACGCTTGTTCTATGAATTTTCAGTTATTCCAGATGGATGTCAAAAGCGCTTTCCTGAATGGGTACATTAATGAGGAAGTCTACGTCAAACAACCTCCGGGTTTTGAAGACTTCAAAAATCCCTCACATGTTTTCAAACTGAAGAAGGCTCTCTACGGTTTAAAACAAGCACCACGAGCATGGTATGATCGCCTTAGCAACTTCTTATGTGAGAAAGGATTTACAAAAGGAAAGGTTGACAAGACGCTGTTTATAAAGAAGATCAAGGGTAACACCTTGTTAGTACAAGTCTACGTCGACGACATCATATTTGGATCAACAAACAAAGAACTCTGCGAAGAATTCTCACTCATGATGCAAGAAGAATTCGAGATGTCCATGATGGGAAAGTTAAATTATTTTCTTGGACTACAAATCAAGCAAACCAAGGATGGAATCTTTCTCAACCAATCCAAGTACTGTAAGGAATTAATAAAGAAATTCGATATGGATAGTTGCAAGATGATGTCTACTCCTATGGGATCCGGAACGTATGTTGATCAAGATGAATCTGGTACTCCAATTGATATTACTAAATATCGAGGTATGATTGGTCCATTACTATATTTGACGGCAAGCCGTCCTGACATTATGTTTAGTGTTTGTTTGTGTGCGCGCTTCCAAGCAAATTCGAAGGAATCACATCTCACTGCTGTGAAGAGAATTATCAAGTATCTCGAAGGAACGACCAACGTCGGATTATGGTATCCTAAAGGTAGTACTTGTTCTTTAGTTGGTTATTCTGACGCTGACTATGCAGGATGCAAAACCGATAGAAAAAGTACAAGTGGTACATGTCACATTCTCGGAAATGCTCTAGTATCATGGGCCTACAAGAAGCAAGCTTGTGTAGCACTCAGCACCGCCGAAACAGAATACATCGCCGCAGGAAGTTGTTGTGCACAGATTTTATGGCTGAAACAACAACTTCTGGATTATGGTGTTGACCTCGGATGCATTCCTCTACGATGTGACAATACTAGTGCCATAAATATCACAAAGAATCCGGTTATGCATTCCAGAAAAAAGCACATCGATATCCGACATTATTTCCTTCGAGATCACGTATTAAACAGAGATGTTGATGTTACTTTCGTCGACACACACAACCAACTCGCCAACATCTTCACCAAGCCTTTGGCAAAAGAACCATTCTACAAAATTCGGAGAGAACTTGGGATTCTTGATGAAGGTGACATCTGACTTTTTCTCTATTATGTGTATGCATTATTTGTGATATGTTTTCATGTGTATGCATTCTGTTTTTAAGTATTTTTCAAAAATTCGAACATGTTAATCGATTAACCATATGGGTTAACCGATTAACACTGTTGAATTTTCAATTCTGATTAAATTTTTTAATGTGTTAACCGATTAACCTATATGGTTAACCGATTAACACTGTTAATTTTTCTAAAAAATAAGAAACGAAAATTAATTAAAATTTTTGAAAATTTTATATTTTTTATATATATTTTTTGTGTGGTCCATATTATCTTAAATATCCAAATCCATATCCAAAATCCATATTCCCTCTTAAAATCCTAACTTCTCTCTCCTACTCTCTAAAGTTGGAAAAACTCCCAACAACTATCTCTTTCAACCCGTCTTCCTTATGCACGGCTGGTATCAAGAATTTTGGAATTGACTACTTTGGATCTTAACCGTGAACCAACCATCAAGATGAAATCAACCACCAATGAGATCAACGAGATTACAATTGTCAAGAATACTGGAATTTTTAAGGATAATGACGGTACTTACAAGTATTCAGAAGAAGGAGCCAATGCTAACCAGGCCTTTCCCGTACCTGAAGGAGGCATCACAAACGAGTTCCTTTACCAAACTATCATGACTCAGCATAGAGAAACCTCCCGGGCCATTGCTTCTCTCCGAAACCTTGTACTTTCTTCTCACCACACCAACCCTGACAGCCCTGTTGTATCTGATGAAGAAAATGAAGGACAAGAGGAAGAAGAGGAGGAGGATATGGCGGATGAGGATTTTTAGAGAATATGTTGCTGCTGCTGTTGTTTTTATTGCTTTGCTTTCTAGTCTTAAGTTTTTATGCTTTCATTTGAACTATGTTTTATTGTAACAAGAACAATTTCTATTTGCTGCATTCTCTATGTACTACTGTTTGTGCTTTGTGTTTACTTGGCTTTGCATGTGCTTATTACTATATATGCTGCTATCTTGTGATTTCTTTGAAAGCTCTTCCTTTTTGCTGATGTCAAAGGGGGAGAAGAGCTTGGTTCTGTTAATGTCTCTCTGTGTGCAGGGTTTTTTTTTCCTCTGTTAAGATAGGGGGAGTTGCTAGACATAGGGGGAGAACCAGATCAAGAACCAAGAGATATCGCACAACATTTTTGATTGCCATCATCAAAAAGGGGGAGAATGTAGAAGCATGCTTCAGTCTCAAGTTTTGATGATGTCAATACTACTCAAGGTCATCTCTTGATTGCAAAAAGACAAGCCGTTCAAAGTTCTCAAGATCAAATCAAAACATCTTTCAAGTCAAGCTACATATGGAACTATGATTCTTCCAGACTTGGATGCATTACCGGTATATCAAATTCTACCCTTATAATTTGATATACAAGTGTTCAAAAACATCAAGCATTTTTGCATAATACATAAGCATGTTTTTGAAACCTTAGAATTGGTATAACATTAATTTTAAAAAGCATTTTTCTGAAAATTAGCAGTGTTAACCGATTAACCATATAGGTTAACCGGTTAACCAATTTGAATTTTGAAATTTCTGGGCTAACGTACCAGTGTTAATCGATTAACCATATGGGTTAACCGATTAACACTGAACGTACAGTGAAAAATTGCTTTGTTTCAAGTTCAAAAATTATTTAAAAATTATACCATTTCATATTTTTTGATGTCTACTCAATGTACCTTTTTGAAAGGGTATTTTACTCATATAAATTCTGAGTTTTTCATTTTTGAAAAAAAAAACAAATATAACACAAAAACTTTTCAATCTCCAAACACTTTCTACATTTATTTTCAAATTGTCTTAGAATCAAATTCACCATTTTCAAAAACTTTCATTAAGTGTTCATATGTGCATAAATTTCATATTCATCCTTGAACACTTGTATTGAAAATTATAAGAGTGAATTCTGATCATTTGGAGAAGATCAACTTTGATATTATTACTCTCAAATCAAAATCTTTACAAACTTGTGTATTTTGACTTGTGATCCAGGATTGTTGGACACAAGGGTGAGTGTTTACAAGAGGATTGTTCTTGTACACTTGTTAGTTTTATTGTTTGATAGTAGGCCTCACCGGTTGATGGTGTGATAGGTTGTACTTTATTAAACAATAGTGAAAACTCTCTTTCATGTTGAAAGGGGAGTGGAGTACTCTCGGATTGTAAGGGGAACCACTATAAATCCTGGTGTCCATTGTTCTTTTATTTTTCTTCTTCTGCTTTCATAACCAAAAACACAAACCAGTAATATTTCAAGATACCATAAAACCGGAAAAATTTCAAAAGTCCTAATTCACCCCCCCCCCCCCCCCCCCTCTTAGGCATACTCTGTTCTTACAGGGTCGTCAAATTGGCGAGCTAACAAATTGCCCCCCAAAAATGTAGTTTTCGACACTACAAAAAGTACATTTTCTGATAGCATCCAAATTCGACGCCGTTTACCTTCAACTATATCCTGATCGTTGACCCACTTTCAAATGCTTCGAGCTTAGGAAACTAAAAGGTGATGGGAGAGGACATATCCACAATCTCACGCAAAAAGGAACTGTTACGCCACCTTGATGCACGATCTCTGACGTCATGAACATCATGGAAAATTTCTCGGGAATCACCAAAATCGTGAGCCATCATTACTCCTATAGAGCATAGGTTACAACCGCCACCTCTACTAACTCATCCTGAGTACACACGTGGCCCACTAACCCCAGCCACTTATGAGAAAAAAAACTCTTGAATTTCCTCTTTTCACTTATAAATAATTTTCAAAACGTCTTTTTTCACTTTCACTTCCTCAATCTTTTTTACAACATTGCCTCGTATTTTCTTCCCACAATCTTTTCTTCCAAGAACACTCCTCCAACTCTCATCATGGCTGAACTAAGATCCCAGAAACAAAAAATCCAGTCTTACAAACAAACTTCTTCTTCCATCCTTCCCCCTTTTGCTGCTCTGAGTGGCCCGAAGGTGGTGAAGAATCAGCAACTCGTGCGAGAGCCTTTACTGAAGGAGAAACGCCATATCTACGAATCCCAGGTAATCATACCCGTTACTGTCGCGAATAAACCGTTGGCCATGTCTGGGCCTTTATCCCTCTCAGGTTTAAACTATTCCGATTTGAATGAGTTTTTTCCTTCTTACCGAAAAACCAAACCCCTAGGGCAAAAAGACTCCCAAAAGGTTCCCTTGGATAATCCAGATAGCTTGGATGTTTATAATGTGGATCTCAAGTATCTCCACGATGGCGCAAGATTATTTAGGGCTACGCCATATTTCAAGGATTCTGAACTCTACCTCAACTGGTTGAAGAAGGTAGAAAAGGCAAAAATTCAAGACTGGAAAGACATGGGCATCTACGACCTTATTATGATGTCGAAAGTAGGTCCCAACTACAGTCCCCTGATGTTGGTTGCGTCTTTGTTCTTTTGGGACATCACACATTACACTTTTCATCTTCCATGTGGGATGATGACGCCTACTTTGTTCGATATTGCTGCTATTGTAGGACTGAAACCTCATGGACTGGCTTACGACCCTGAAGTTGATAGCCAAGACACTATCGGTTTCTCAACCATCAAACATACTTATACCCATTTCATCAATCATTATCATGATAAAAATAATGTCGTTGTTAAAGACGAGGAACATATAGCCTTTTTGGCCATGTGGTTGTCTTGTTGCATTTTCTGTACTAAATCCTTGCAGGTGGCGCGAAAATACTTAACACTAGCGAACCAGCTGCATGTCAAGAGAGAAATATGTTTGAGCGAAATGATCTTTGCAAGTCTATACGAAGCCTTAAGCGAAAGTGCCGGAAAACTGAAGGACCCTGAGAATAACGGCAACTTAGTGATGTCGGGGCCGTTTTGGTTATTTCAATTGTGGTTAAACGCCACTTTTGAAGGCAGCCTACAAAATAAGGGTGAAGTTGATGAAGGTTCTCCTTCGATCTCTGGAAGACAAGTCGAATGGCCCCGCTTAGTTCAGCTTACCCCTAGCGAAGAAGGGCAAACACTTCGAGCCAACCTCTCAGGCTTCGTCCAGATGTTCGTGAAGCGCCATGTCTTCACACCTGGGATGGCTCCCTTCGCAGAACAGAAACGCGGCCCTGAATGGTTTATTAGGCCTTTCCCAGCTTTGCTCAAGAGACAGGAAGAAGAATCGAAGCTGATTTGGGAGCGATTCCTTACGCCTCGACTACTTGTCCACAAACTCAATCTGACAAGGGGGCAAGCTTCCCTGATAGCTTATCAACCAAATCTTGTGTCGAGACAGTTTGGACTTATCCAAACCCTGCCTAGGTGTTTATACGAGAAAAAGTCTCACATTCTGTTTCCACACCACATCGTTAACCCCATCGAATGTTCGACCCAATTGGCGCGTCATGCCCATAAATCCTTACTTACCCCACTCTATTTTGAGCCCTCTTATTTCTGTTCCCCAGAATTTTATAACTGGTGGTCCAGACATTATTCTTCTGAATTTCTTGATGTTGTCAGTCTTACTCGAATGATTGATCAAGCTTTCGTTGATGTGCAGGAAAAAACCAAGAAAGGTAGGTCCACTCACATAAAGGAGATACAAGCCTTCCAAAAATATTTTGAAACTGCTTATCGACCAGATGATATTAGTCGAACCGTCCGCGAGGCTGTTGTCACTTTGAGGGGAAAATTTCTAAAAAAGATGGAGAATTTAAAAATTCCTTCATCCATCCCCCGAGAGAAACGGTATGAGATGGCTTTTAAATTATTTCCCCCTAAGATTCCTCGATTGCCATCTGCTGATTTTGGAGTGGCCCTTGCCCCTCCATTCCCAGATTGGTTCATCTGTGAGGATCCTATAAAAATCCTCAGACAGCAGTCGAAGCCTAAAGCACAACGGGTGGTTCCGACTAAGCATAACGTCGATACTTTCAAAGGGCACCTTCATATTAATATCGAAGATGTTCGCATCGAATCCTACATTCTCGAAGGTTGATTCTTCTTCATTTTAAACCTCTCAAACAACGCTTTATCATTACTAACGGGTGGCACTGTCATTTGTCTTTTGCAGCTGCTCACAAAAAGACTGCCATCTCGGTGAAGACTGAAAGTTTCGTCGAGGGTCAGAAGGTAATATTAATGCACCATCTTAATCCTTTCAACATTCTGGGTTAAAAAAACCTAACACTTTCCCAATGCTTTTTTAGGTAAGTCGGAAACCTCCTACCCCTCAGAAAAAATTAAAGAGGGGCGCCAACCTAGTCATCGTCGACTCAGAAGACGAAGATGGTTCTCCTTGAGAGGAGGTTCCAATGAAAAGGCGGCGAAAGGTTGTCCGCGGTCTCGACGCCACTGACTCAGATCCTCCATCGAATCAAATCCCTGAATCACAAGCTCGTTGTGTAGACCTTGGTAAGGCTTCTGTCGAAGGTACCCTAATTCCCCAAACTGCTGCTGTTGAAAGCGACAACTCCAGTCCGGCTGATGAAGGCCCTAAGGTCCAACTCTTATCTTCGACTGCTTTCTGTCTGAATTTAAAACTACTTTTGGATTATTTTTCTCATGTTTAGATTCTTTCTTTTCAGCCTGACGTTGTGATGACAGAAAGCATCCTAACTACATCTCTTCTTGAGGCCTATCCTTTGAACAGTCGAGGTGAGCCCACCTATCGTCCTTCTTCGGACTTAGGTTCTGGTGTAAGTTCTCTTGGGGAAATCAATAAACCTGAGATCCCTGTGGTTCCCCTGCTTTCTCCTTTAAAAACGGTCACCCAACAATCTCAAACTGACGGGTCCGATCATGACGAGGGGAACAATTCCCAGAATCTCATCGAAACAGGTGAAGAAGAGAAATTTTTGGATGAGGGCGTAAATCCTGTTGATGGTTCACCTCAGGGTACCACAATGGAGGTTGATGAAAAACCTGTGGAGGAAAAGGGTACGACAGATGGAGCCATGCATCAATCTGAGTTGGAAGAGTCTAGTGAGGAAGACGTCGAAGAAAACGAGGATGAGGATACTACCAATGCTGCCCCAATTAAAGAAACTGTTGTCGAGAGTCCTCCCATCCAGCAGGCCAAGCCTGTTGAGACAACTCCAATTGCTCCTGCCAACACCCCCGCAAAAGCGGAAGCGATGCCTGCCAAAAGTGCGACAGATCTTACTGCGGAAGAACTTGAGGCTCTAAAAGCGTCCGACCGTCGTCAATACATTCAACTCCTCCTCCGTAGGCGAAATAGTTTCTCAGGCAGATCCCAAAGCACTTCAACCTCTGAAGGTCCGACTTCAACTCCAATCAATAATGCTCTTGAGAAAGTAAAGAACAAGATTTTCAAAGGGGACCTCTTTTCTCTTTTGCAAATGGGTCCAGTTCATTACCTTTCTTTGAAAACTCTCCTACAGCAAGTGGACCTTCAATCGATCTCCGTTGAGGTTGCGGCCATAATCCAAGAAGTTGGGGCGTTGATCGACCAGGTTCATACTGACTTTGGGCTCTTGCCTCAGTTTGACAAGGATATATCTGAAAAGTCAGGTACTGAGGCTACTGTTTGGTCTGCCGTTGCGGATTGTGAAGACAAAATTGCAGCGTTGGAGGAGCAAAAGGCCAAGAATCAACAAGAGATTACTGAGAACGAAACGAGCATCGCTTGTTGGGAGCGTAAGATCAGAAAACTTCGCAGTAAGATAGCCAAAGCTCAGAAGAGGAATGTTGAACTGTCTTCCTTCGATGATTCTTCCTTGTCGACAGAGCTTGATCATGCCGTCCTTTTTACCGAGGAGGCTCGACAACTGGAAGCCGATATTGCGCAAATGAAAACCGACAAAGCCTCTTGCCAGATTCGTCTCGATGCCCAGAAGGCAAGCTACCTCAAGATGAAGGCCAACCTTCCTTTTTAGATTTCTGAAATGTTTAATGTTTATTTTCTGGCCTTTGTAAGCCATGTTTCTATTGCTGTATTCGTAAAGACTAAGCCATTTTGGCACATTTTATTGATGCCATTTATGGCCCTGCTTATTAGCTTTATATTACTCTGTTGAAATGTTTACCTCTCGCAGCGCTGGTTTGTATTTTTTCAAATACTTACCATTTACTTTCAAGATTCGTTTATCATTGCTAAGTTCCTCAACTTCGTATGCCCCATTCAAGAAGACTTTTGAGATTTGAAACGGTCCTTCCCATTTCGGGGACCATTTACCTAGTGTCCTGACCTTTCGATCCATCGGCAGGATTACCCTCCAAACTAAATCTCCAATCAAAAAGGTCTTGGCTTTGACTCTTTTGTTATAGGATTTCTCCACTCTTTTCTTTTGCCTTCTTAAGAGTTCCAACGCTCTTAACCTTTCCTCGTCTAAATCCACTAACTCGTCGAGCATCATGTCCCAATAAATCTCACGAGGAATTTCGTGATGCCTCTGAATCCTGGCCGACTGCACAAGAATTTCGACTGGTAATACTGCATCATGGCCAAAGGTCAGTCGATAAGGCATAATGTTGGTAGCTTCTTTGGGAGATGTTCGACATGCCCATAGGACCTGGTCTAGGGTTTTATGCCAGTTTTTTGGCTTACCCCTCACTTGCTTTTTTATCATTCCAATTACTACCTTATTCGCTGCCTCGACCTGGCCATTGGCCTGGGCGTAGTAAGGGGTCAAAGTAAGAAGTTTGAATCCCATTTCTCTGGCAAACTCTTGCATTTTCCGACCGGTAAAGACTGATCTTTGATCTGTTATTATCGTTTCTGGCAGACCAAATCTAAAGATAATGTATTTTTGAATAAATTCAATCACATCGTCTTGGTCTACTTTTGGCAGGGGTACCGCCTCGACCCATTTGGTGAAGTAGTCTATCCCTACCAAGATGAATTTCTGGTTTTTCGAGGACGCGGGTCGAATTTCTCCTATTAGGTCCAAAGCCCATCCTCTGAATGGCCATGGCTTAATTATGGAGTGCAACTCGCTTGCTGGAACATGTTGTATACCAGCGTGTATTTGGCACTCCTGGCACCCTTTGGCAAATTCGATACAATCTTTCAGCATTGTAGGCCAATATAGACCTTGGCGAAATAGTAGCCATTTCATCTTCTGGCCTACCTGGTGTGCCCCGCATGCTCCACTATGAACTGATGATAGTGCTAGATACGCCTCAGATTCACTTAGACACTTAAGCAAAACTCCCTCTGGAGCTCTTTTGAATAATTCGTTTCCTAGGAGGATGTAGCTTGGTGCTTGGTATTTTATTTTTCGCTCTGTGGTGCTTGAAGGATTTTGGAGGTATTCGACCAACGGTTTTCTCCAGTCCCCATCCGACATCGATTCGATTGTAAAGATCTTGAAGGTTTCTTCGTCGGCGAATCCGAACTTTGCAGCCCTTAAATATGATGGCTGCAATGCTACAGCTGCTACCTTGCTTCTGACTTGGATTACTTCTCGCAGGTCTTCGTAGGACACCTTGTATCCTGATGCTATTTGGGCCAAATCGTTGGCCACCTGATTTCGTATTCGTGGTATATGTCGAATAGTAGTCTCTTCGAATTTATTTAATAGCCTATTTGCTACTACGAAGTACACAATGAGGTTTTCTTTGACGCATTTGTATTCTTTTGTCAATTGTTTTATGACTAACTCTGAGTCTCCCATTATTTCGACTCTAGTTGCCCCCAATTCCAACAGAATTTCAAGTCCAGCTATCAAAGCCTCGTATTCCACCTCATTGTTGGAGCATGGCTCACTTATTCTATACTTGAATTATGTTGGAATTTTGTCAGGAGAAATAATCAGCATGCATATGCCAGTTCCCTTCTTATGGCTGGAACCATCGAAGTACAACTTCCAAGGTTCTAGTTCGACCATATTTAAAGCGTTTGTCTCTACGGAGTGGTCGACGATAAAGTCTGCCACTATTTTCCCTTTAATTGCTTTCAATGGTTTATGCGTTAAGGAAAATTTCGTTAATGCTAACGCCCATTTACCTATTTGACTATGCAAAATAGGTTTGGACAACATATGCTTTATAACATCAAAATGTGAAGAGACACAAACATCAACAGGCTTTATATATTGCTTTAACTTTGTACATGAGAAATATAAACATAGACATAGCTTTTATACTTCGCTATATATGGTCTCTGCATCATTTAGGACTCTACTAAGGTAGTAAATGGATCTTTATGTGTCGTCTTCGTCCTCTTGAGCTAACATGCTTCCCAGAGTTTTGTGTGACGCAGCTATGTACAACCTCATGCTCTTGTATCGACAAGGTGGAGAGAGAATTGGAGGATTGGTCAAATAACTTTTGATTTTTTCGAAAGCTTCTTGTTGTTCCTTCCTCCATTCATACCCTTCTTTGGTGACTCGAAGCAACGGCAAGAAAGCTTGGGTTTTGCCGCTTAGGTTCGATATGAACCTTCTTAAGAAATTAATCTTGCCCAACATGGATTTTAATTCCTTTTTATTTGACGGCGCCTTGGTCTCCATAATGGCCTTCGTCTTGTTTTGATTTATTTCGATCCCCTTTTATGGACTATGAAACCCAAGAAGTCGCCCGCCTACACAAAAAACGCACACTTTAAAGGGTTCATTTTGAGGCCAAACTTCCTCATTCTTAAGAAGGATTGTCGAAGATGATTTATATGATCTTTTCCTGATACGGATTTAACCACAATGACATCAATATATATCTGCATAAAAGATTCTATATAGTCATGGAAGATTGAATTCATTGCTTGTTAGTATGTTGCCCCGACGTTTTTTAGGCCAAAAGGCATCACTACCCATTCGTAGGTGCCTATGGCCCTTGGACAATGAAACGCTGTTTTGGGAACATCATCCTCGGCAATAAAGATTTGGTTATATCCATAATAACCATCTAACATACTAAGATATTCGTGGCCGACGGCTGAATCGACTAGCATTTCTGCCACCGGCATCGAATATTCATCCTTAGGAGTTGCTGAGTTTAAGTCCCTAAAGTCTATGCAGACTCTTAAGGAACCATTTTTCTTAATAACTGGCACAACATTAGCAAGCCATTCAACATACCTGGTTGTGCGGATGAATTTTCACCGCATAAGTCTTTCGATTTCCGCTTTTATTTTTTATAGAACCTCTGGAGCAAAACGCCTTGGGCTCTGTTTGACTGGTTTCTTGCCAGGCTTGATTGGCAGTCTATGTTCCACCAACTCTCTTTTTAATCCTGGCATTTCATTATAATCCTAGGCAAAACAGTCTCTATATTCTCGCAACAGCTGGATGACCTCACCTTTGAATCGAGTGTCGAGGTTGGCACTAATATAAGTGGTCCTTTTGATAATGCCATCCCCTAAGTCCACTTCCTCTAGCGGGTCCTGCGCAAGCATCTTGGCATCCTCTGCCAAGGGATCTTTCTCGAAACCCAAAGGCTCGTCGTCATAGATAGCGTCAAGCCTTTTGTTTTCTTGATGGGTTTCATCAGATAGTTCCATGTCGAAGCCTTCCTTGTAGCTTCTCTGAAGAACTTCTTTATTGGCCTCTCATTTCGCTTCTAACAGCCTCCAAGGCCGTTTGTAGTCTAGTTTCGGCCACATAAGCCGAAATCCTTTGAAGCGCATCGGCTTCAGTCATTATTACTGAAATCACTTCCCCATCCCGTGGGGTCCACTGGCAAGGTTCCAAGGTATGGAAGCCTTTCTCCTGGCACCTCTCTGTCCCAACGGAAACCGTCTACAGGATGTAAGTATAACGAGCCAAATACTTCGTCGTCTGGCTTGAAATCAAAGTCCGCTGGTCCACAAGGACCTATACCAGCCAAGTGTTTGTTGAAGTGCCTTTGATCGACATAGTTGATGGGCGCCCTAAAGTACCCTTGATCAGCTTCAATATTCTCTACGATGCCGTCTGGCCTCCAAATTGCAATCCTTTGATGCATCGAGGATGGCACTGCCCCCATGCCATGAATCCATTCGCGTCCAAGTAACAGGTTGTAATTGGCTGTAGTTTCTACAACCATGAATACCGTTGGCCGTGTTACTGTTCCAACGGTGACATCTACCTGGATTACTCCCCTGGTCGAGCCTACCTTACCTTCATAGTTGGACAGGACCATGTTGTGTGGCTTGGTGTCAGCATCGCTTTTCCCGATTTTGTTTAATAGAAGATGTGGCATCAAATTCACCGTTGTGCCACAGTCCACCAGAATTTTGTTAACTGGGGTATTTTCTACTTTAGCCGTAATATAAAGCGGCTTCAAATGGTTCCTCATCTCCTCAGTGGGCCGTTCGAAGAAAGCATTCTGCTCTTCAACACAGTCGTTGTTCATCACATAATAGCAGACGGGTTTGTGTGCTGCCATTTCGCAGTCTGCGTCAGTGTCGTAGTTTTCGACCACAGACAATTTGTCATATTCTTTCGGCATCATTGACACTACGTTCACCAAAACATTTAGCGAATCATCAGAATCTAAGCCGAAGTTGTCCGTCATCTCGTCATCGACCCCAGTGATCTCCCTCTGACTTCTAACCTGGTCAGAGAACAACTTCCTGCTCACCGGCGGTTGTGTGGTTTTGTTGATCATCTTCGACGGCTCTCTCTGATTTTTTGTTGGGAGATTAGTACTGGATTCGGCCTTGTCCTTCGACGCCGTTTCTCTAAGAGCTTTTCTTTTCCGTTGTTCCCGCCCCCACTGCGACCGAGACATGGGGTTTTTCCCTTTATAATTCTCGAATACATGGGCCATCTTTGAAGACTGGAATTCTTTTCGATAGGTAACTGAGGAACCCCTATTCACTTCGAAATTCTTCCATTTTTGTTCGCCTTGTCGCCTATCCTCGTTGGGTTTCGTCCACCTACCATCGGTGTTTCCAACAGCGGGTTCGAAACTAGCAGGCCTTGTTTTGGGGCCTCTGATGTGGGGTTCAGACCTTTTCAGCAAACTGCTTCGTTTATCGAATTCAGGCATTTTCCCATTTTGCTCGAGCCTTCGCATTCCCTCAAGTCTCTAGGAAGCCTTTTTGTCGAAGATTGCGCTGCATCATGGGCATAACATCATGCTAGAACCCTTTCCCTGGCATTTGTGAAGAAAATCCACAATTGTTTCCTCTTGCTTCGGGTATGCCTCCTTAGTGATTTCTTCTTGGTTTTTCGACTCACTGTCCCCCTCACCTTCTTGTTGGGTGACTTCCATCATGTTGATCTCAACCTCCTCGACCAAATTCAAACCCTTTAAGTTTAGACCCAAACCTTCAGTAGCCTGGTCCATTTCGACGAAGTTATCAGCCATCTCCTTGGTCACCATCTCCCATTTTGGATTATCTGCTACCCCATCGATGTTGGTAGTATCCATCTCCCCTTCACTGCCTCGATCAAAGCCCATTATGACCTTTGTCATCACAGCATTCTTGACGAAGTCATCAGTAACTTCTATCATGCTTTCTGAGAAGTTGCGGCCTTCAGTGACTTCGATCATGTTGGCTTCTAAAGGCTCTGTGTAGTGAGCATCCGTCACTTGTAGAGGTTCCGTGTCGACCTTCATTTGGCTGGTGGATTTCTCCCCAAACTTCAGTCGTCCCTCCTGGATTGCGTTCTGAACAAGATCCCTGAAAAGAAAACATTGAGATGTTTTATGACCCAAAAAGTTATGGTACTTACAAAAACCTCTCTTTTTTCTTTGCTCTAGCGATGGCAATTTAGCGCCAGGTGGCACTATCATTTGCCCATCTTTTACCAACAAATCGAAAATTTCATCACATTTGGTGATGTCGAAGGTATATGTTTTGTTTGAGAATCTAACATTCCTTTCTGATTCGACAAAACTCTTCCCCTGTGGGGGTGCTAATACTTTACAAGAATAAGGGGGCCTTGTTTAAGTTCGGCTAGGTCTACTTCATTTTCGTCGAGATTCAAAGAATCCTCGCAGGCCCTTTCCATATTGTCATCAATTTCGACAAAGGCCACCTTCTTACTCTTGTTAAATCTAGTTTTCTCGTCTTTCAAACGTTCGAGTTGTCGAACTCTGTCGGCCAATTGAACCATATCTCTTAAGTATTGGGTATCTAACTTCTTTCGAATGGAATAATCAAGGCCTCCAACGGCCATTTCGACCAGTTCGTGTTCCGGCACTTGCGTGAAACACCTGGCTTTGAGTAATCGAAACCTATTGAGGTACTCTTCGATTGGCTCCGAAAACTTACGTTTTACACTGGCTAGTTCTTTCAAACTAATTTTGGTCTAGCCCATGTAAAACTGCTCATGAAACAAGCGTTCAAGCTAGGCCCAACTACATATGGTGTTAGGTGCTAGCGTTGTGAACCAAGTGAAAGCATTTTTTGTGAGGGAACTTGGAAAGTATTTTATCCTAAGGCTCTCATCATTCGCTATTTCCTCGGCTTCTATCACATAACGAGCCACATGTTCGACAGTAGATTCCGTCGTATCCCCTGAGAATTTCGTAAATTTTGGTACTTTCGTCCTAGGAGGTAACTCTGTTTGAAGGATGTAATCTACTATCGGGGATGTAAAGTTTGGTCGAGTAAAACCAGTGTTTACTCCATTTCGAGCCATAATCCTTTCGACCATGGCCACTAGATTGTTGTTAATGGCTATATTATTGCGTCGAACTTCTTGGACCACGTGATCCGCATCCTGGTTTCGGTTTATCACGACCACTCCTTGGTTTCCTTCGTCTAGAACATGGACCTGGTTCATTTGATTTTCTCTTACTGGCTCAACTACAGGAGGTTCGACTCTAGCCTGGTTTTCTAAGTGTATTTCTCTTGCGTTTCTTACGTCCTGTCGAGGGACGTTCGCCATTGGGTTTTGATTTCTGGGTACGGGGGGTACTCCCATGAACTCAGCCAACCGTGTCAACTGCAGCGTCAATTGTTGGTTGGTTTGGGTAGTGTTATGGATCAATGGCTGGAAGATTTCGCCCATAGTCTGGGACAAAGTCTGAACCATTTTCATGTTGCTCTCATCCATCTGTTGCCTTAAGCATGCGACTGAGGTATTGGTCAAGTTGGCGCCTTGCATCGAATATCCCAGCCTCTGGCCCTGGAAACTTCGACCAATATTCACACCAGATCTTGATCCTTGCAGCGGAGAAGTCACAGGGTTATCTAAAAAGATGGGGGGAGCATTTTGAAGCCCCTGCATCACAGTTGTAGGCATTCCATATGTTGGATTCCTAGGCATCTGTACCAATCAAGGAAGAGGATTTTGCCTAGGCAGGGGGCTTCCTCCTAATGGTGTCTAAGGATTGGACACTTGGGGCCCGATATATTCCAATACTTGTTGAGTATAGGGTCTTATTACAGTCGACCCGGCCCCTAGTATCGAAGGTGTTGGTACAGGCCTTACCGGGAGCCCTATTTGCTCTCCTGTCGATGGTATTGAAGACGACGCTCCGTCATTTCTTGTTTCTTCACTAGAGCCATTTTGTTGGCCATTTGGCTGAACGGGTTCCGTCGCTATATTCCTAGTGTTACGTCTTACTAAACTTTCTTCGTTCGTAGTGGTTATTCTGCCACTTCTTAGTAACATACAATGTATTTTGAAGAAAAGTTGATCAGGCTTATATTTCTTGAGTTTTATGATCTCAAAACTTTCTTTGTTTAACACTGTCCCACTGGGCGTGCCATTTTGTTTACCGTGTTTTTTGGTAAACAACCTCTGGTCTATCAATTTGGTGTCAAATTGACTAACTTGCAGGATTGACCATACGAAATCCTAGGATATGTGCTAAAGGGTATTTCTATTTGAACCTATCTAAAAATGTGTTTCGATAATACCAAGAAGAAATAATTTAAAAGGGGCAGAAATTATCCATTATGTTTAAAAGAAAGAAGGAAGAAGAATTACAAGAGGGAAAAGAGATAAAGGTTTTTTGGGAGAGAAGGACTTAGTCGAAGTGATAATGATGAACAAAAGGGAAGACGAAATAAATAAGTAAAAGTACTTAATAAAAGTAAAGAAAACAAAGTAACTTCATTGAAAAGATAAAGGATGATGTGTTTATATCACATACATTCTCTATAATACTCTTTTTCTCTACACTCGGACACTTAGAGTAATTTTAAGAGTGACTTGTACAACAGTAAATTACAACACCCTAAGTTTATGTCTAAGACTCCTATTTATAATAATAATAATAGTAACTGCTAATAACCTCCTTAGGCCATCTATTCCTGACAAGTGTCAGACTGCATGCAGTCCTTTGTCCGATGAGTGCCACTTGTCCTTCTTAGTCATAAGAAAATATAACTACTCCCTCCAATATTCGAATTTCAAAACTCAATTCGTCCCCACTTCTAAATCTTGGTCGAAGATACCATTTCGCTGCTTAAGTCGAAATGTCTAATTTCAAGACTTCAATTTTTCTAAGTCCTTGGAAGACTTGTAGGTCCTTTAACAAGCTGAAAATAGCCTCCAAACATGGGTCGTCGAATTGGCGAGCTAACAACGCTCCACCTGCTGGGGATAGATCTACTCTCCCGGGGATATCAATCTCGACCTGCTGAGGATAACCTTGATCACATGTAATCCCAACCTGCTGGGGAAGCGCTAGTCTCAAACTGCACATCTTCCTCTTATGGGGGAAGAGACATGGTGACCTTACCGGGGGATGCACCTCTGGAATAGTTTCAAGAATGAGATCCCTGCAAATGACAAATAAACAAAATGTCCTATGCAACGGAAGTTATCTCAGTGGTCGCCCATGACATCGTTCAAGCAACTCAATATTTTAATCATGATTAGCGGAGCCCACAAGTTTATGTATGCAAAGTTTTATCAAAAACATCAGGCGTCTTTTGCAAACAAAACAGTAAAAGCTAAAACAAGAACAAAAGCTTTCTGAATAGTATACTTCATTGATAAATGGCCTGTAAATAGGCAGGTTTACAACAGATGTGTTGCACCCTAAAATTTGCCCGCCGTTTTTCCGACTTTGACTGGCTTTTGCTTCATTTTCATCTGCATATCATTTAGGTTGCATTTTGCCCATGTTATCAGCCGGATTGAATTTATCAGGATTTTAGTCGCTTTGCTCACGTTTCAGGCGATTTAAATCAATTCAAACGATAAGTTCAGTGTCAAAATCGAGCTAAAGTCGCTCTCCTCTTGATAATTCAATCTGTGTTGATAATATCGGCGCATTTCGGTGCCCGCCCGTTTTTCCATGGCATTTCGCATTTTTATTGCTATTTTTGCTTCATTATTTATTTATTTATTTAGAAAATAGTTTACGTAGATTTTTAATATTGTTTTTTTTAAATAGATACAATTGTTTTTTTTAAGAATTTTATAATATAGATTTTATTTGTTAGATTTTAATTAATTTTTAGAATATTTTGTTTTAAATAGAAATTTATTTGTTTTTAATATTAATAGTGTAGAAATAGGAATATTCATTTTTAATATTATTAAGATTTTCTTTTTAGTATTAGGATTAATTTATTCTTATTAATTAATAGTCAGATTTTTGTTTAGTTTTTTTTATTAGAGTGATTTAGAATTAATTAGGTTTTTATTTATTTATTTATTAGTCTAATAATTATTTTTCCATGCCAGCATAGTAACCATTGCCAAAACCATAACCACGCGAAGACTCCGTACAACATCAACAGATGAATCGTCACATGACGACGAAATTGCCAACACCAAAATGCAGCAACACTCTCCTCACGACCTGCATTGAAGTCGTACCGACTACACAATTTGTTGGTCCATCCTCAACACATCCCGCAAGAAGACAAAACTGTACAACAATAACCAACAAAAGTTATACCACAGGCTACAACCCAATCGTACTACTGTAGCATCATGGTGAAAACTTGCAGCTAATATCATACCACGCCGGACAACATCTGTGAAAAGGAGAAAAAACCAACAGCAGCGTACCGTTAACAAAAAAAAACAAAAGGAGAGGGCTCTTCAGAAAAAGGGGAACGATAGTAATTCAAAAAGGGACTTTTTCCTTCAAAAACAAAAATTTTGAAAACTCTTCTTGGAATCTTTAAAACCTTGGGTCCCAAATCAGTTAACACTCCCCTCCTTCAATCTTCCGTAGACATCGTCTTTATTACTACTCTCACCTCCAGCCATGTTCAGAATCCATTATCCTCCAAAAATATCATTCAACACTCAAACTTGAAAACCCATATCGGCACCTCTTCATATCCTTCAAACACCAACCGAAAATCAACCTCGTTCTTCATCAAAACCATTCGACCCAGATTTCCAACTATCATTCTCAAACCCAGCAACACACCTTCTCCCTCAGAACTCACTTTCACATTCGCTAAATATAAACCCATTTCAATCTCTGAACAACAATTAAAACAACTCAACCTTCATCGACCCGTTCAAAGCCCGCAAATCCACCATTTCAGAACCCTCTTCAAACACAACCACCGCGCAAACTTCCGTCTGCGACCCATTTCCTCCGTTTCCGTTTCCGCAAAACTCCATCATCAAACATCCATACTCCAAACCCAGATAAAACTTCAGAAACCCATCCAAAAATACACCCATTTTAAAACCTCCATTTTCAACCATAAAATCCAAACAAAGCAGAGATGAGAGGATTAGATTTTTGGACAGAGAATATTAGTTGTTCACACCAGAGGGAAGGACTGAAATTCACAAGAAGAATGTTGAATCCATTGATGATTTGCCCTTGTTACCGGTGATGAACTTGGCCGTGTTGCTTCATTTTGTTGATTCTCCGTATTCGTTTGGGTAGGGGATGATAAGTCGTGTTTTGTTGCGTTTTAAGAATAGGATAAGGTGATTTGGTGGCTTGGAGAGGTCGGGTTATAGGGCTTCGTGGCCCAGATTCACCACCCACTGCAACGTGTGGTTTCAGCACACCACACTTTTGTTTTCTGGATTTCGAATAAGGTGATGGGCTCAAAAAGCCCATATGATCCTCTCTTTTGGACCGTACCCCTCTTTCGATTTCCAAAACCCCTTCCCCTATTTCTTTTTAGTTTTTCTTTACGAGTTTTGTAAAATATTTTAGTTATATATATATATTATTTTAAACTATTATTATTTTGTAAATACATATATTATATTAATTATGTCTATATATTATATTTTATTTTAGTTTTTAAAAATAGTTTGTATATATATTATTATTTTCTTTTTACTTTCTTTTAGAATATATTATGTTAGTATATTATTTTCTTTTAGAACTTTATATATTTTCTTTTATAAACTCTTATATAGTCTATCTTAGAATTTTATAAAAAAAAAACATTTTCTTCCACTTTTATTTTTAAAGTTGGATTCTATTTCTCTTTTGTTATTGGGCTTTTTATCCTATTTTTTGGTTGATGACGAGACCTCTATTGTTTTTCTGTCAAATTATTGACGAGAAACGATGGATCTAAGACCGACTTTCTCTCCTCTTTCTCATTTTCGACTTTATTTCACTTCTATCTCTTTGGTCGATGACGAGACCTCCGTAAATCATTACCAGTCAAATTATTGATGAATAATGTTGGATCCGATACCACCTTCTTTCTCTCCTCATTTCCCTTCGTCTTTTGACTTTATTTTGACTTTTGGTGATCGATGAAGTCTTGTATCCGCAAGACGAGATCCCACTATTTTTGGTCCGTGCGACACGATTCAATTGGAGAATGATCCTCAATATTGTTTCTCTATCTTGTCCATAGCACGAAAATCAATAAGCGACCTTTTAAAGTTTGACTTCCCTTTATAAGTCGAGCTATGACGGTTTAGCGTCACATTGGTCCCGATTCGAAGCATCATTAAGGATCAAAAGAGGAGAAGAATGGAATGGAGCTTGCACACAATGTCATGGGTCAACGGAACCACTCCGTTCGGTAGCATCTTTCTAATTCAAGTCTTTGAATCAACCGCCGAGCGCTTAGTGTATAGGTACGTGGGAAATGATGAGTGGGGGGCCTCCTCTCATTCGTCTAGAGTGTTAAGTGTATACCCTTTGGGCAAATATGCGACGCATTCGCTCCTACGCCTTAGGTTCTAGCGTGTGTGTCCCGAGTTCCTTCCTGTTTAGGCGTGTCTTGGCCTAGTTCCTCTTCTCTCTCGCCCCCGTGCGATCTAAACTCTTTTCTCTCGCCCCCGTGCGATCGAAACTCCTTTCTCTCGCATCCTGGCGATTGAGATCCCCTCTCTTACTCCCGTGCAATCGAGACCCCCTTTCTCTCGCCTCTGTGTGATCGAGACCGTTTTCCGTCATTGGTCGAACTACGGCTGCTCTGATCTCTCATATTTGTTGAGAGTACGTAGGCATAGGATTGCGATAATCCTAGCGAGCACTTTTCCTTTTTCCCCCTTTAGGTAACCCGTACATTTAAACTAATGACATACTACGTTCGTTCTACTACAAACAGGTAACGCCTAAGTCTCCAATGGTCGAGCAGCAATACTACCTTTTCTCTCGCCCCCGTGCGATTGAGAACACCCTGTTTTCCCGTAGTTAGCATGAACTACGTTTTGCTCTGATTTCTCATACCATATGAGAATATGTAGGCATAAAACGCGATGTCTTGGCGAGCAATCCCCCCTGTAGTTTCCCGAACTACGTTGACTATGACTTTCCCATTGCACGAGGGAATACGTAGGCATAGGGCGGTGATGTCCTATCGAGTCAGTTCTTTCCGTTTAGCATTAGCAGCCGTAGATAGTTTGTTTTTCACCCATAGACTAGACAACAAGCGTGGATCCCGTCGAGTACGACAGACGTGAGAGGTGCTAATACCTTCCCCTTGCGTAACCGACTCCCGAACCCGAGATTTGGTTGCGATGACCTGTCTTATTCCCTTTTCGTAGCTTTTCTCTGATCGTTTCCTTTCCCTCTCTTTGGGATAAATAACGAACGGTGGCGACTCTTCTGTCTTCTGGCGGCCCCTCTTCGCAGCGATGCGACAAGATGCAACTCCCGAAAAGAGAAAGTTGCGCAAAAGATACATAAATGCAAAAGATATACAAAATGTCGGCAATATGGTACAGACAACCACCATGTGTCGATTCGACTATGACTCGCATGACTTTGATGCTTCTCC
The DNA here is from genome assembly GCA_963859935.3 of Lathyrus sativus. Lineage (NCBI taxonomy): Eukaryota > Viridiplantae > Streptophyta > Magnoliopsida > Fabales > Fabaceae > Lathyrus > Lathyrus sativus. Next base: position 670,569,487 of record OZ012739.1, read on the forward strand.
AATGCTTCATCTTCCAGAGAGACTGACTGATTGATTAACCCTCGGGTCCTTCCAGAATCCACTGTGCTCATAGGATCAGACGCAGACCGCAGTCGTTTTCTTTTTAAATCCCTAAATTTTTCCTGAGTCGCCCTTTCGGGTTTTCAATTCACCGGGATACCCATTTTTGCCAAAGTCGCCTTTTCAGGTTTTCAACTTTGCGGGTTTACATCTTTTCCTTTTTATCCCTAATTTTTTCCCGAACCCATTATTTTTATGATTCGCCGGGATGCCCCATTTTTTCCTGGATTTCCTTTTTCTTTCCAGCGGGTCTATTTTAAATAAAGTATTTTTTAACTGCGTCTGCATTCACAGGGGACGTGAAATCTTCACCGTCCATAGTTGAGAGTAGTAAGGCTCCTCCGGAGAAGACTTTCCTTACAACATACGGCCCTTCATAGTTAGGAGTCAATTTTCCCATGTGATCTGTCTGTGGAGGGAGAATCCGCTTCAACACTAAGTCACCTGCCTGAAAGCTTCGAGGGTGCACCTTCTTATCGAAAGCTTTCTTCATCCTGCTTTGATACAAACAGCCATATGCAATGGATGTCAATCTCTTCTCATCCATCAAGCTGAGTTGATTCAATCTGGCCTTCACCCATTCCGCCTCATCAAGTTTGACGTCAACCAACACCCTCAAGGAAGGAATCTCGACTTCCAATGGTAGGACAGCTTCCATACCATACACTAGTAAAAAAGAAGTTGCCCCAGTTGAAGTGTGTACCGAAGTACGATATCCGTGTAATGCAAAGGGAAACATCTTGTGCCAATCTTTGTAAGTAACAACCATTTTCTGCACAATCTTGTTTATGTTCTTATTGGTCGCCTTAACAACACCATTCATCTTTGGGCGATAAGGAGAAGAGTTGTGATGTTCAATCTTGAAACTCGGGTACAGTTCCTTCATCATCTTGTTATTCAAATTAGAACCATTATCAGTAATGATTCTCTCGGGCACTCCGTAACGACAGATGATGTCCTTCTTGATGAATCGGTCCACGACCTGTCTGGTGACGTTGGCGAAAGAAGCTGCTTCAACCCATTTAGTGAAATAATCAATTGCCACTAAGATGAAGCGGTGTCTGTTGGATGCGGTCGATTCAATATTACTGATCATATCAATGCCCCACATGGAAAAGGGCCAAGGAGACGTCATGACATTCAAAGGACTTGGCGGCACATGCATCTTATCAGCATAAATCTGGCATTTATGGCATTTCTTGGCGTATTTGAAACAATCAGACTCCATCGTCATCCAATAATAGCCTGCCCTCAGCAGTTTCTGAGACATTGCATGTCCTCCTGCATGCGTACCAAAAGCACCCTCGTGGACCTCTTCCATAAGCGACCCTGCTTCCTTTTCATCCACGCATCTTAGCAATACCAAGTTGAAATTTCTTCGATAGAGTACATCATCCTTGTTCAGATAGAAGTTTCCAGACAACCTTCTCAAAGTCTTCTTATCTCGGCTCGATGCCTCAGGTGGATACTCCTGATTCTTGAGAAAGTTTCTGATATCATGATACCACGGCTTCCCATCTGAAGCTTCCTCTATTGCAAATATGAATGCTGGCCTATCAAGGCGTGAGATGACAATCCTCGGAGCATCTTTCCAATAATTCACCTTATACATCAAGGATAATGTAGCCAAGGCATCTGCCATCTGATTCTCAGCTCTTGGCACATGATGAAACTCTACCCTGTCAAAGAAAGGTAGTAACCTCCTTGCATAATTTATGTAAGGTACCCTATTAGGTTGTCGAGTCTCCCATTCTCCTTTGATCTGATTGACTACCAAAGCTGAATCACCATAAATATCAAGGTTCTTGATTCTCAAATCAATTGCTTCTTCAATTCCCATGATACATGCTTCATACTCAGCTTCGTTTTTGGTGCAAGGAAAAGTTAACCTGGCAGTAAATGGTATGTATGAACCATGGGGAGTGGTAATGATTGCCCTAATTCCACTGCCATAGAAGTTAACTACACCGTCAAAGAACATATTCCATTAGGAGCTTATCTCAAGACCTTCATCCGGTAAGGGCTCATCGCAATCCTTCATTTTCAAGAACATGATATCCTCATCAGGAAATTCAAACTTCATCGGTAGATAATCATCAATTGGTTGCTCTGCGAGATATTCTGACATAACACTTCCCTTAATGGCTTTTTGGGAGACATATTGAATATCATATTCTGTCAGAACCATCTTCCACCTATCAATTCTACCCGACAGCGCTTGCTTCTCAAACACGTACTTAATCGGATCCATCTTCGAAATCAGCATGGTTGTGTGATTCAACATATATTGTCTTAGGCGCTTGGAGGCCCAAGCAAGTACACAACACGTCTTTTCTAACATTGAGTATCTGGATTCACAATATGTGAACTTCTTACTCAAATAATAGATGGCATGTTCTTTTCTTCCCGTCTTGTCGTATTGACAGAGAACACAACCCATGGAGTTCTCAAGAACCGTCAAGTACATTATCAATGGTCTTCGTGCCACTAGGGGCATCAGTATCAGAGGCTCCTGCAAGTATTATTTTATTTTTTCAAATGCACTCTGGCAATTTTCATTCCAGACAACCGCCTGATCTTTCTTTAACAGCTTGAACAACGGTTCACAAGTGGCTGTGAGGTGAGATATGAACCTTGCAATGTAGTTCAATCTACCCAGAAAACCACGAACCTCTTTCTCGGTTTTCGGTGCTGGCATTTCCTGTATAGCTTTTATTTTTGCAAGATCGACCTCGATTCCCTTTTCACTAACTATGAACCCCAATAACTTTCCTGACCGCACACCAAAAGTGCATTTGTTCAGATTCAACCTTAGTCTGAATTTCCTTAACCTTTGAAACAGCTTCAAAAGATTCACCAGATGCTCTTCCTCCGTTTGTGACTTTGCGATCATGTCATCAACATAGACCTCAATCTCATGATGAATCATATCATGAGACAAAGTCACCATCACCCGCTGATAGGTTGTCCCTGCATTCTTCAATCCAAAAGGCATTACCTTATAGGAAAGACTCCCCCATGGCGTGATAAAGGTTGTTTTCTCCATGCCTTCCAGGGCCATCTTGATCTGGTTATACCCGGAGAAACCTTCCATGAAGGAAAACACTAAATATTGGTCCGTATTATCAACTAGCACATTAATGTGGGGGAGCGGGAAATCGTCTTTCGGGCTCGCTTTGTTTAGATCACGGTAATCTACATATATCCTGACTTTTCCATCCTTCTTAGGTACAGGCACGATGTTAGCGACCCACGGAGGGTAATTCGTAATGGTAAGAAATCCGGCATCCAATTGCTTCTGGACCTCCTCTTTAATCTTAACTGCCATATCTGGTCTAATCCTTCTCAATTTCTGCTTTACAAGCGGACACTCCTCTCGGAGGGGTAGACGATGAACCACAATATTTGTATCCAGCCTGGGCATATCCTCGTATGGCCAAGCGAAGACGTCTCTATATTATCGGAGCATCTCAACAAGTCTCCTCTTGACGTCATCTTCTAAAGCAGCACCTATTCTGACCTCTTCCTTAGCCTCATCTGTACCCAGGTTGACAACTTCGATCTCTTCTTGACGAGGCAGAATAACCTTCTCCTCCTGTCTCAACAGCCTAACGAGCTCTTCAGGCAGGTCTTCGTCTTCTTCAATCTCTTCTTCAGCTTGAAAGATTGGATTATCAAAGTCATACCGAGTCATAGACGAGTCTGAATCGGTGGCATCTGCGATGTGGAACCTGCATGATGATGATTTGATGCTTAAAATGATATGCAAACAAGCACAAACCACATTGCCATTTTATTGTCAAAACAAAACAAGAAAAGCAAGGATCACAATATTTGAATGCAAAAAAAAAGCCTTTTAATCAATGATAAAGGAAAATGTTCAAACATAAACAGGATAAGGCCCTACAAAGAAAACCACTACGTTCCAGGCAGAACGCAGGGCTACACATAATCATAAAACAAGATAATTACTCTTCACAGGTTACTTGGACAACTTCTTCAATAGTCCAATTGCTCATACTTTGGCCGGGAACACATGGCTGGATTCATGCATCCATATCACAATCACTATCCCCCTCATCTTCGGATACTGCATTGATTATGTCAAAGATCACCCCACCACTTGTGAACTGAACTGGTCCTTTGTAAGACAGAGCATTTTGTGAGGAAGGAGACAATAGGTTGTACCCCAATCCGAACTTATCTTGCTTATTGATGATACTCAACACCTGCCCCCATACTTGAGATGAACCTGACTCCAGCATCGCATGCGCTTCCTTGAAAGAATACATAGAAACCTCAGGAATTTTGTCTACAACTGGCGCCTTTTCTCTGACCTGAATAGTTTCAAATTTTCGGCATAGGGTCTCATGAATTTCTCCATCAACCTCAACATACTTGAACGAGGATAAATGGTTGATCATTATGTCCTTCTCACCACAGACGATAACAATATTACCCCTAACCATGTACTTTAACTTCTGATGTAAGGTCGACGTCACTGCCCCAGCAGAGTGAATCCAAGGTCGACCTAACCAGCAACTGTATGCAGGTTAAATATCCATTATATAAAAGACAACGTCGAAAATTTCAGGTCCTACTTGTATAGGAAGAGTAACTTCACCAAAAACAGACCTTCTCGTTCCATCAAACGATCGTACAACCAAGTCACTAGGATATCTAACTTCATCAAAGCCTTTTTGGGCAACACGTTGAGTGAAGACCCAGTATCCACCAGAACATGTGATAATACAGCCCCTCTGCACTCAATGGAAATGTGCAAAGTGTGATTGTGATTTCTTCCTTTAGGCGTCAGGTCCAAATCTGTAAATCCCAATCCATTTCCAGCATTTACATGGGCCAAAACTCCCTTGAGCTGGTTCACTAAAATCTCTTGTGGCACATATGATGTGTTCAGAATCCTCAAAAGGGTATTTCGGTGCGCCTCGGAGCATAGTAGCAGAGATAGAATGGATATTTTGGATGGGGTTTGTTGTAGGTGATCAACAATCTTATAATCTCTCTTTCTAATCAGACGCATGAACTCCTCAGTGTCTTTCAACAGAGCATCCTTTTCACCTTGTTGAGAACTTTCCTCTACAACAGCCTTTCCCTTCCCTTTATCTGGTCTTTCAACATTATCTTCCGGAGGTGAAAACACCCTCCCACTTCTTGTCATTCCACTGATTCCAATCAAATTATCAACGGATGAACTATCTGACAACGTCCCCCTCAATTCTTGTTTTTGGCCATTACAAAAGACCTCAGCCCCATAGTTCCATGGGATTGCTTTAGTGCTCTCATAAGGCACCAGCCCTGCCTTGGTGATTATAACAGTTGCTAGCCTCGGCGGCGCATATATGTTAATTGTTATAAAAGGAATTGAGATCGTGGCAATCTCATCCTGCCCTTGACCAATCACCTTCTCTTCACCAATCCTGTCAAATTGTAACACGCCTTCATTCATTAAACCTTGAACACCATTCTCCAGATTTTCGCATCCCTCAGGATGAGCCAAACAACCTTCACAGTCTTCCCCACAGCCCGGATAAACTCCGCCCCTCAATAGCCTACTCTTGACAAAACTCAAAGGAGTTTTTAACCTTGCAACATCCGTTACCAAATTCAAATTCTCCTCTTCAACAATAGCATTGACATCAGCCGCTCTGTGGTTGGGCATAGGGTTTTGAACAAAATTAGGCACGTCATTTGTAAAATTGATGGCTTTGCTATCAATAAGGTCCCGCACCTTATGTTTGAAAGCCTTACAGTTTTCTATATGAAGACCAGGGGCACATGAATGAAAGTCACATCTGGCGTTTACGTCATACCCCGGGGGTGGCGCGCCAGTCAAAGGTGCCAATGTCCTCTTCTGAACTAACTGAAGTTGCAATAAATGTTATAAAAGTTGTGAATATGGCATAGGAGGAGCATCAAACTGTCTATTCATTATCCTTCTACGGTCTTGAAACTGTCGTGGTGCGTAATTCTGCTTTTGTTGTTGTTGTTGAGGTTGTACAGCTGGAATAGCAATACTTGCAACTTGAGGCTGTTGCTGATGATATTTGTTGTTGTGGGTGATAATTTCTGCTTCTGTTCCTGTTCCTGAAGCTTGACATCGTATTGGTCTCACCTTCCCTTTTCTTGTTACCAAAGTTCTTTCTTCCTCCTCCAGATGAGGATCCCTCTCCCGCTTGGATTTTTCCCAACTTAATACCATTCTCAACTCATTCACCAGTGATAATTAAATCTGAGAAGCTACCAGACATATTCCCTATCAGCTTTTCATAGTACACCCCAGCCAATGTAGCTACAAACATATCAATGAGTTCTCTCTCCACCATAAGAGGTTTAACCCTTGCAACTAACTCACGCCACCTCTGTGCGTATTCTTTAAATCCCTCATTACTTCGTTGCGACATATTTTACAACTGTACACGGTTGGGCGCCAAATCACTATTGTATTGATAGTGTCGGACGAAGGCCTCCACAAGGTCTCTCTAGCTTCTAATATTGGTTTGCTCCAAACCCATGTACCACTCCAAGGATGGGCCAGACAGGTTGTCCTGAAAGAAGTGCATCAGCAGCTTCTCGTCATCAAAATATGCAGACATTTTTCTGTAGTATGAACGGAGGTGCACCCTGGGACAGGTCGTTCTCTTGTATTTGTCAAAGTTAGGTACCTTGAACTTCGGTGGAATCCTCAGACCTGGGATCAGCCCCAAGTTAGACATATCAAGACCAAGAGAATTATGATTTTCTAAATTCCTCATTTTCTCTTCTATCATTCTGAACCTCTTGTTCGCATTAGATTGCGAGCCTGCATCTAAATCCCTCATCGAGAAAATATCATCTTGTTCGTCCTCTTCCCACTGAGGACCGGCATTTCCATGTACAGTGTCGGCTGCACCTGGAATATGAACTTCCGGTGGACTACCTCCGCCCGGAGGAAAAAACTATTGGGATAACATTGGCGTGAGGAGTGCCATTGTCAGCTGGAGGAGGAACTACAGTGGTTCCACCGTGCAAAACTCCACTTCCATCAACCCTAGCAATCAAAGGTTGAACCAGTGTTCTCAATTGTTCTTGGCCACTAGCAACCCCTTGCATAAGGTCCATGAATTGCGCCATGCAGTCCTGGAACTCCTATAGCTCAAGTTGAATCTGATCCATTGCCTTTTGTTGATTTCCCCTAGTTGAATAACGGTGAATTTCCTGGTCTGCGATCCTAAAACACTGCTGAGAGAAAAACCACAAAGAGAATAAGGTCAACGGAACCAGAACACCTGCAATGCAATATGATAAATGATGCAAAATGCAGACATGCAAATATGTTTCAGGGAAATCTTCCCCTTGATTCTAGTCCCACAAACAACAAGAGAATGAAGAGCTAACAGATGAAGCCACAAAACCTCTCTCATAAATAAAATGGGGACCAGAGTATCAACATACAGCACATCATCCAGGAAATAAAACAAAGTTAAAGCGACCTCATCCAACAGTCCTAGTGATGGTCGGAATACAAAATAATAACAAATACAAAAGAACAAAGGAAAACTGTATCAAGTACAGTAGCGAGTCTGGAACTCTTCTAACAACGTTTTCGTATCCTGATGATTAGGTCGTGCAACCAACGCTTGTAATATCAGCTCTCTCTTGCTGGTGACATTCTTCAAGTCTTGAACGTAGTCTTCCCAAGTATCCTCCCCAAACACGTCCTCAAGTCTAGGCTTCTTTAAGTCTGCTCTCAACTTATACTCTTCCAGCGTTGCAAGAGCTTCTCGTAATTTGCGGTCGCTTTTGTACTGACTAGCAGATTCTCCAGGAGATTTTTCATCTTTGATTCAGAGTTGATTCTTCAACCTGTCAATCTGCCCATGAAGTTCATCTTCTTTTTCCTTGTTGTTAGTCAAAATGGAATTCCACTAAGCGTTGAACTTTGATATTTCCAAGTGCGTTTTCTCTAGCTCCTTCTTCTTTCCCTTGAGGTTATTGCCCAGGCTCCTTAGGTCCTGACTAAGACGCTCTCTGACGCGGATTTCTTCAGTCAGTTCCCTCCCCCATCTTGTTCAGGGTGTCTGTATGCTTCTTGGATATGTGAGTGGCTTGATTCTTCTCACTTCTAAGCTGAATGACCTTCTTCTCCAACTCTTTGTTCACTCTGCATAGTTCTTCCTTTTCAGCGCACAGTTGATTGTACTTCTGGATGTCAATTGTCGTTGGTTCTTCAACTACTAGAGGATACAAAGGCTCCCTGACTGGAAATGGTAGCAACAACCTCTCAACCCTCTCTTGTATCCACTCAACATATGGTCTATAAGCCCTGCTATCTCCTTTTCCCAAAGCAAGCTTTCCTTTGCGCTGAACATTACTCCAAGCTTGTTGCAAACTAATCAGAATGTCACTATTAACTAGCCCTGTGAAATACAGAGATTCCTGTATTTCCTCCCCTTCGGGGGTCCTCTCAGAGCATAACCAAACTATCTAACGGCGAGAGTAGGATTATAATTAATGCCACCTTTGCGCCCAATCAAAGGAACGTTGGGGAAGCTTCCACAACTGAAGATAAATTCACTACCAAGAAGATCTCTATTGAACCACACAATATTCTCCGACATTAAGCCTATGAGCCTCTCAGACCACTCAACTGTGTTTGCCATATCAATAAAGGGTCCATACTTAGGCAGATGTGAGATAAACCATTTGTATAGAAGTGGCGCACAACAGGAGACATTCCTCCCTCTTCTATTCTCATTCTTATAGTGGATAGAATGATAGACATCACCTAGGAGTGTTGGCACAAGATTCTTAGAAGCGAAGATATGGAAGGCGTCCAAATCAACAAAGTCAGGTATACAGGGGAACAGTACTATGTCATAGATGCAGAGAGCCAAAATGGCATTGAAAATGACCCAACATCCTTCTTTTGCAAAATGCTGAGCTTTACTCACCGAAAAAGATAGGGGAACCCAGGAACTCCATTTCTCCATACCATCTTTCCATCCAAATGAAGAGCATTGGCTAACTTAGTCAACTCAGGCTCCTTTTCAGAATGCACAAAAGGCATTTCTTCCAATACAGGAACTCCTAGCAACTAAGCAAACTCTTCCAAGGTTGGCAATAAAACATATTCGGGGAATGTAAAGCAACGCAACTGAGGATCATAAAATTGCAGTAGCGTATGAATACCTCCCAGCTCATATTTGGAGACCTTGCAAACAAAACTCAGAATCCTCCCATACTCCTTTTTGAAGTCTTCCATAACCCCTACGCTTAACCACAGAAATAAGGCCAACCAGAGATCCTACATCTGGTACCGGGAACTTATAAACGACAACTTTCTTGAGACCAGGCTCCATGATGATGGTGGATTAGATTACTAGAATCAAAAGGAAAATATGCACCTGAAACACAAATATATGCATATGTTAAAATGCAAATGAATATGCAAATGCAAACAGGGGATCAAGATTGTTGTGTTACTGACTGAGTTGAACCAGAGCTTCGCTTCGGCGAGAAAATACCGGAACATCACAAGACCAAGGTATAGGAACCTCATAACATCAGAGATCAAAGGTCCGCACTGATAAGAAATTCGGGTAGGTTGGAGGTTAATTTTCCTGCATAACCCTCCGACTCACAAGGTATGGACCTAACATCTGACAAAGTTCGGCATCCTATGCGGTCGTCAGCGTCACATACTTTCGAGAAATGATGATACATTCACCATTTCTGGTTTGGCATCATAGTCAAACGAAGCGACCTCACTTAGCTGACTCTCAAATGATCAGTCTCCAGAGTCGACAGTTTTCAGATCCAATACCCCCCTCCTGACTAATGTACAGGATGGGGCATCTTCAAAGAAAACCTCGTCTGAATGCGAATTTTGTGAGGACTAGTGCATGCTACCATACAGTTCCATCACTACTTTCCACTCTAATGCTAAGTATATACTCAAGCTTGGGTTTTGGCTTATCTCTCAAAGGAATAACCCCACCCAACAACACAGCAATATCATGATAATAATGTGCGGAAAAATAAAATGCAAAAGCAAAACTGTACAAATGCAATACATATACACATATATACACCCACAGATAAAAACACACAAGCGCTAGGATTGACTCGCATAGGGGATAGGGAGAGTCCCTAGCAGAGTCGCCAGCTGTCGCTACTGCAAAAAAGGGCCGGCAAAGACAGAAGAGTCGCCATTGTTCGTTATTTATCCCAAAGAGAGGGAAAGGAAACGATCAGAGAAAACCTACGAAAAAGGGAAAATATAGGTCATCGCAACCAAATCTTGGGTTCGGGAGTCGGTTACGCAAGGGGAAGGTATGAGCACCCCTCACGTCCGTTGTACTCAACAGGATCCATGCTTGTTGTCTATCCAAAAGGGTGTTAATCTCTCAAAAGGCTGGCTTACAAGGACAAAATAAAAGAAAAGAGACTCGATAGAGCATCACCGCTCTATGCCTATGTATTCCCTCGTGCAATGGGAAAGTCAGAGTCAACGTAGTTCAAAAAACTATGGGTGAAGGTGGGGAAGGTTGTTCGCCAAGACATCGTCGTCTTGTGCCTACATATCCTCATCTGGTATGAAAAATCAAAGCAAATGTAGTTTGGGCTGACACGACCACTGGTTGGTTAAGGGTTTTAATTAAGTAGGGTTAAACCTTCGTTCTAGCAGTTAGGGACGATGTCTGTTTGCGGTAAACCAAAGCTTAACACACTCTTTCTAAAAATGATTTTTAAACAATCATGAAGGATAAAAAGGTTTGATGTTTTGTTTTGTGTTTTTTATGAGAAGAAGTGAATTGAGTTAAGTTTGTAACTCATGTTGTACTAAAGACTATGATTTGAGAGTGAATGCATTGCATATCGCCCAAAGGGCATACGCTAAACACTATAGACAATGTGAGAGGAGGCCCCCTAACTATCATTACTCAAGTTCTTAAGGCTCGTAGCGTACAACATTTATTATCATTTATTAAGTGTCTTAAGATGTTGTGAGATGAGAAGAGAAGACACAAACTCCAAGGGGAAACTAGATCAACCCTAATGTTATCATGCAAAATGATCCTAAAGTTGGGATTAAGAGGGGATTAAGATGTTCACCTCTACTCACACTAGCTCTTACTTGTACTCATTTATTGTCAACTTAATCTCAAAATTCTTTCCAATTCACCATTAGACCTTTCATCTCCGACAACCTCCCAATTGAATTTAAAAAAATGATTTTAGGAATAACTTCTTACGTTTCTAAGACTGCGCATAAGCAAAGGTGTCTATGACTTGAGCCTTTGAGTTGCACCATTACCATCATACACCAAATGTCAAGAATTCTAACTCAGTCAAAGTAAGTTATCATTAATTATTAGTTTTTTAAAGTTAGTTAGGATTTCTAACTTCTATAAATATACACCTTGTAACTAAATTGAAATCAATCATTGAACTATATCGTTTTGTTTCCATCTTCTTCATTGAGTTTACAATCTCTTCTAGTTTTCATCATGATGATTGAAAACTTCATGATGGTATCAGATCTCTTTTGATCTCTGTTATGAATCACTTTTTCTTCTCCTTTTTACACAATGATTTGTGGTACAACTTTCGCCATTAATGGTGGAGGTAATGCTGTTACTCTAGTTCAAGATCCTTTTCAACAACCTAGTAATGTATACCATATGCATCCTTTGGACGATCCTTCTTCCATTTCAGTTTCATCAATTCTGAATCATTCCAACTATCTTTTATGGGATAGATCCATGAGGCAAGCTCTTGTCAGAATTTTTTTTTTTAGGGCTCAACTCTCGCTCTGTTGGAATTTGATCCAAGTTTTAAGGCTTATAATCGTTGCAACATGCTAGTTCATTTATGGATCATGAAATAAATTGAGTTTTCAATTGCACGGAGTATCATTTTCTTGAGAACTTCGTTCATGTGTGAAACGAGCTCAAAGAACGTTTCTCACAAGGTGATTATATTCAAATCTTAGAGTTGCAATGTGAAATTTTTGGTTTGAAGTAAGATTCTTGTTCTATTTTGGAATTTTTCACAACTTTAAAGGTTCTTTGGGAAGAACTTGAAACATATCTTCCTACTCCTACTTTTTTTGTCCACGTCATTGTGTTTGCATCATAGGCTCAGATTGTGCAAAACATCAACAAGAGATTACACAATTATTGCACCCCAAAATTTGCCCAACCATTTCTTTACTTGGCTTGTGTTTCATTTTATTTTCGCATTTCTGCATTTGCATAGCATTTATGTTCGAGGCAGGGGATCAAGGTTTTCCGTGGCTTAGGGCTCCTTTAGTTTAAGAGACTGAACAACAAGCATTATCAGTTCCGGCATTTATTTTGCCCGGCGATCGAGCGGTCGATTTTATTTTATTTTGCAGGGCATTTTCAGCTCAGTAGGCAACATTCAGGCTATATTAGGCATTCTCACAGTTACAGTATTCAAGAGCAAGTTTCAGAGGCTGAACAGGGCTTAAAACGGTTGAAAATGGGCAAATGTGCAGATTTCCCTCCAAAAGGCGCCAAAATTTAAATTTTTAGAGTGTTTATCGATTAACCAATTGGTTAACCGATTAACCAAGTCAAAAACAGGTCAAATTCAAATATTCAAGGGGTGTTAATCGATTAACCATATGGTTAACCGATTAACCAGTGCAAATTTCTGCTCTACACGTGAATTTTCAAATCAAGCTACTTTGGGGTCTAATTTTGATCACTTGTGAGTTGATTTTACACCAAGGGAAGGATCTAGAACCATTTTGAATTTTGATTAACTTTCAAATCATTTCAAATTCCCTCCAAAATTTTCCACTCCTCATTCCAAAGCAATTTTCACAAACCACACTCCAAGCCTCATTTGGATCCAAGCCTAAGGGGTATTTAAGTGATCTACTCCAAACCTCACACATCTAATCCTCATAATTTCATTCTCATTTCAGAATTCACTCCAATTCTCTCAAGCTTCTTTCAACTTCTCCATTCCCAAAACTTCACCAAAGCTCTCTTTGCTTGAATTCATTGATTCTCCATTGGAATCAATGAATTCTTGAGCTCAAACCTTCATCCATCATCCTCATTGAATCAATTTTTTCATCCAATTTTCGTGCAAGCTTGGATCTGAATTTTGAAGTTGCTTTGAAGGAGCTTATTTGGACTATTTTGGCTTAATTGTGGTGGATCTTCACTCCTACAATAAGAACACACTTGGATCTTGAAGAATCTCCAGGTTTCTTGCTTGGATCTGCTTAATTGGAGTAAATCAACACTAACCGAAGCAATTCTCCACTTCGTAGGTTGGAATTCTTGATCTGATTTTGATTTCGAGCTTATTTCCATAATTAGCATGTGGATCTTCATTTTTGATTAATTTTGCTAATTTGATTCATATGATCTGTGATCTTGCTGGTTTAATGTGTTTACATGTTGATTGGATCACTGTTTGCTGGTTTAAATTCGTGCTTAATTGATTATGTGATAATCCAGATCGTTGGATAAGTGCTTATGTGTTGAAAATGTTGTTCTATTGCTGTTTTTTTGCTGCTGGTACAGGGTTAACCAATTAATCTAGGGTGTTAACCGATTAATCGTTGCGCATATTCAAAATTTCAAGCATTTTTCAATGGTTAACCGATTAACCCCTGGTGTTAATTGATTAACACTGTGCCAGCAGGCCTGTTTTGTTGTTTTTCATGCTTGGTTTGATATCGTTTCACTTCGAATCTTCATAGATCAATATGATGCATTAGGAGTGAAATGTTTTGGATATATGTCGCTGTTCTTGATTGTTTAATCATTGTTTTTATCGACACGCGTATGCGTTTTCCACTTGAATGCACACTTTCGTTCAAGGTGATGTTGTGCTTGCATGTTCATGTTTGCTTGCCTTCTTTCTTCCTTCTTCTTTGCAGCTCTCATACGCATGCTTGAGGTTGAGATGTGCTTGTGGAAGCTACTGCCCCACACTTTGTTCCTCTCTCACTATCATTCTAATTGTGCATTACATGTTTGCATATTGCACCTTTTTCACTTATGTTTTTTTTCTTCTTCTTCTCTTGTCTTCCTTTGCCATGTTCCCTTAGGACCTTTAATTTATCTTGTTCAAGATTGATTATGATAGACCTTAGGCTTGAATCCATGCATGATAACATTAGGTAGCATTCCCTTTTATTCCAATCATAGGTGCACTTTGTATGAGAACATTAGGTTGAGTTTTAGTCTCCCTTTAGAGTATCTTTCTCTTCTCGTCTTTAAATTCCCTTAAAACACTTAATAAAGGTTAATGAATGTTGTATGTTACGATCCTTAAGTACTTGGGAAATGGTGATTGGGGGGAGTCCTCTCAATTATCTAGAGTGTTTAGCGTATGTCCTTTGGACGATATGCGACGCATTCGCTCCTAGGTCATAGTCTTTAGTGCAACATGAGTTACAAACAACAATCAATGCACTTCTTCTCTAAAAAACACAAAAAAAAACTTCAAATCATTTTATCCTTCAGGATCTTAATTTGGAAAACCTTTTTTCAGAAAAAGAGTACTGTTAAGCTTTGGTTCTACCGCAAACAGGCATCGTCCCTAACTGCTAGAACGGAGGTTTAACCCTACTCGGGACTAAAACATTTTGAACCAACTGGTGTTCTTGTTATCCCGAACTACATTTGCTTTGATTTCTCATACTAGATGAGAATACGTAGGCACAAGACTACGATGTATTGGCGAGCAACCCTCCCCCACCTTTCACCCGTAGTTAGTCGAACTACGTTGACTCTGACTTTCCCATTGCACGAGGGAGTATGTAGGCATAGAGCGGTGATGCTCTATCGAGTCTCTTTTCTTTTACTTTTGTCCATGAGCCGTAGCTTAGATAGTAAACAGCTTTTTAGATAGACAACAAAGTGTGGATCCCGTCGAGTACGACGGACGTGAGGGGTGCTAACACCTTCCCCTTGCGTAACCGACTCCCGAATCCGAGGCATGGTTGCGATGACCTGTCTTCTCCCTTTTCGTTAGGTTTTCTCTGATCGTTTCTTTTCCCTCTTCTGGGATAAATAACAAACGGTGGCAACTCTTCTGTCATTGTCGGCCCCTATTCGCAGCGATACGACAGCTGGTGACTCTACTGGGGACAAGCGTTTCCCCTATGCGAGTCAATCCTAGCGCTTGTTTGTTAATCTTTTGGGTGTGTATATATGTGTTGTGCTTTATTGCATTCACGCTTTATTTTCAGCATTGTATATATCATTATTGCTATGTTGTTGGAGGGGGAATGTTCCACTGAGTGAGAAGCCAAACCCAGGCTTGAGTATACCCCTAGCATTAGAGCGGAAAGTAGTGACAGACTTGTATGTTTCAGCATGCATTAGTCCCCATGAAATTCGCGTTCAGACGAGGTTTTCTATGAAGGTATCCTATCCTGTACATTAGTCGAGAGGGGATATTGGATCAGGAAACTGTCGACTCTGGAGACCGGTCATTTTGGAATCAGCTAAGTGAGGCCTCTTCGTCAGACTATGATGCCAAACCAGAAATGGTGAACGTATCATCGTTTCTCAAAAGCCTGTGATGCTGATGACCGCATAGGATGCCAAACCTTGTCAGTGATAGGTTCATACCTGTGAGAGGGATTGGGTTATTCAGGAAACCTTGACCGTCAACCTACCCGGTTTTCTTGACAGTATGAATTTGTGTTCTTGATACAGTGGCTCCTAGTATCAGTGCTATGTCGAAGCGAAGAGCTGGTTCTTCTCAATCAACAGCACATCAATCTTGATCCCATGTTTTTGCATCTGCATCATCATAACATGTTTGCATTTTGACATACATGTTCTTGTATTTCCAAGGATCTTAACTTTGAGAATCGCTGTTGAACATTAAATATTTTTCTTGTGGTTCGACTGTGTAAAACATGAATTAGAGAAAACAGATTCCTTGGAAATAGTCGAACATGACATTGCATTTCATTTGCATAGCAAGTGCTCGAGGCTGGGTTTCGTGATCCTGATCCGATTTTTCTTCAGAATTTCAGACTTCAACTTGTAGGGAAGACAGAAGATGGCTATGGAACATATGCAAGCGGAGTTGAGGGAATCCCGAAGCCAGATGGGACAATTCATGGTGGACATGCAAGATTTGTGTCATGATCAGAAAATGCTTAGGGAGGAAGTTCAGCAACTGAAGACTCAGATGGGACTGATCACAGAAGTCATAAGAAATGTGTTGAGGAAGGAAGGCGATCATGTGTCTAAAGCCACACAAAAATGGTTATTCCACCTTTGCCCGTGGAATCTCTCCCAAAGTGTGATGTGCCTCAAAGATCTTCTACACGACCTGAGGTTCCAGGAGTAGCCCGTCAGCAGTTACCTCCTGGTCCCCGAGACAATATTAAGACTAGGAGGTATGCTCAGAGGCCGAAGCAGCCCGACAGAATCTTCTACCAGATCCCTATGACTTATGCTCAATTGTTGCAACTCTTGCTTCAACTTAGATTGGTCGAACTTCAAACTCTGTCTCCATTGACTGGTGAGCCACCACCAGGCTATGATGTAAGTGCTCATTGTGATTTCCATTCTGGGGCACCGGGGCATAATGTGGAGAACTGCAAAGCTTTTAAGCACAAAGTTCAGGATCTAATTGATTCAAAGTCAGTCGAGTTCGCGCCAGGCGGCGTAAGCATACCAGGTGGCCTTATTTCATTCATTGCAAAAGAGGTGGATGTTCCTGCTCTTTCCCCTGAAGTTGTTTCAGGTCAGGATTTTGTCTTGGAGTCTATGACCTCAGAATCTCCATGCCCACAGCTGTTGCCAGCTCCTGGGCTCAGTCTGAGAATGAAAGTGCCTGAACGTGAGGAATTCCCTAATCAGTGCCAACAACCTTCTGTTGCTCAGCAACAATACTATCAGCGCCGAAATCAGAAGAAGCCTCGCAACAATTTGGAAAGAAGTAATGCTCCTCTTCATCCAGTTCCTGTGTCGTACAGCCAACTTCTGCCACATCTGATTCAGAACTCATTGGTGGAGCCTAAGACTCTCAAGCCGATGCTAGAGCCATACCCTCCTGGGTATAATCCCAATGCACAATGTGGATATTATGGAGGATCCATAGGGCACTCAAATGAGGATTGCGAAGCCTTTCAAGCCATAGTGCAACGGTTGATTGACAAGAGGTACATATCCTTTCCGGGAGGAAAGTTGAGGATGCACGTCAACTTCTCAGATGTTTAAGTTGAAAACTCCAAGGGTCGTCCTTTCTGTCATGGCAATTATCATTTCTTTGTTGCATTGTTCATTTGTATTTTTCATTGTCTGTTATTGCTTTGTTTGCATGTAAAAACTTGTTTGTTTGAATGATAATTTTAATGCAATGAGTATGTTCTCTTGAAGTAATCCATTTGTGTTCACTCATATATATATCTGTGCATTGCAATACCAACTTTCTTGCTTAAACTCTTTGAGGGAGGATGATGAGGCAAAAACGCAAACTTTCTGGTTGTATGCCTTCGGATAAAATCCTGCTGATGATGTACAGGCATTGTTTCAAATTCCTAAACACCGGAGATATAAGGAAGATAATCCCTTGTTAACCCCTTTGAGCCTAGTAGTAGGAGTTTATTTCTGAAAAACGAAAAAACCCTCAATCTTAACTTGGCGCAGGGTAGGCGTCAGTTAATTTGACTAAACGTCCAAAATTGAAAAAGGAGTGTTCCCGTTGGAGGGCCAATCACACCTATATAGGTCGTGCCTAAAAAACCACAATGGTTATCCCTCGTCGATCAAGGAGTGAAATAGTCATCCCTTCAATAAGTCAGACAAGCCGGTGTCACACGATTTGTTTAAAAAAGAGGATCAGAAGAAATAAAAAAAAAAGGACAAAGAGAAAAAAAGAAAAAGAAGAAGTCTGTTAAGTCGAATCTTGATAACAAGCGACTTAGGAAAAAATGAGGGCATCCCGCTGGACTTCGAAAAGAAGATATACTCAAAAGAGTTAGTCCAGGAAAAAATAGGGAAATCGAAAAAGAATGACGATAAACAAATCGTCTGACTCCAGGTACACCAAAGACGGAAAGTGGGTGACTGTCACTCCGAGAACTTGTGGATTCCTGAACCATCACTCTTGTCATTCAACCTCTGAGAGGTGAGCGCTTGTGTCGAATTAGCTGAATATAGGATTGAAGAATATCAAGGAGAATGGGTGGGTTAAAACAAATTTTGAGCCAAAAATCCTTTTTTTCTAAAACCGTGAACCTGACCACGTTACAACCCTCAAAAATCCTAATTGAAGCAGGGTTTATTTTGAAGGCGTACTTCAACTAGATGGAGTTCCTGACTCCCATGGGTTGTGCTAAAAGACTGCGTTGGTATTGCATGCGCATATTTCAAAAAAAATCAGTATTGCGTTTTAACTAGTGACTTGTTCACCAAGTCTGGCGATACCTTTTCAACAAAAACTTCAAGAGTAGCATGTGCGTCGCATTAGAATTTTCATTCTCAATATAAACATTTTCTGCTTGCATACAGGTATTCAGCATCAATGAGGTTTACATAATGAATGTCAGTCAAGAAGTTTTATCCTGTCAAGAGGAAATTCCTGGACAAATATGTTGAGAAGCGTAAGGCTAATGAGCTCAGTCAGAAAATGCCAATCTGGGGCAGTTACGTAAAGAAGTTCCCCAAAGTTCAGTTGATCTGGGGCAGCTATGTCAGGGAGTTCCCCCAAAATTCAGTTAGTATGGGACGGTTATGTCGAGAAGTCTCTTTAAGGATTGGTTAGTCTGGGGCAATCAAGTCGAGAGTTAGCAAATCTTTTCGAAGATCAATCAGACAGGGGCAAAGTTACTTCGAAGGCTCATTTTGAAACAGATCATTTCAAGAACACGAAGTCCCCCAACAAGTTGGCATATGTGGTCATTTCCCCAACAGATAAGTGAGGCTGGTATTATCCCCTAATGGAGTGGGTGTCATCTTGGGTTATTATTTCTCTCTCCCCACTGAAGTCTCCAGAAATAGTTGGTTCCCCAGCAAGTCATAACCTAATCGTCCTTGGTGTTTCCTCAACAAAGGTAACTCCTCATGGAGAGGCAGAAGATCAAATCTCAGTGATCTTCCCTAAAAGTCATTTGTTGTTCCTTCTGTCCCGTAGAGTGGAAGTTTGGTTGGGATATTGAGCAGGGTTGTGATCCCAGAGACATTTCAGTTTGTCATTCCCAGCGGAGTCGGCTCCGTCTCTTCAGCATTTATTTTACTAAAGTGGTTCAGTTGCATTTTGCATTCTGTGCATAACATCCTCCAAACGCGTAGCATTTCCATTTCGTATGGAGCATTGCGCCATTTTCAAACATACGCATGTGAAATATAAACCAGGTTGTTACCTCTTTGTTTGCAGGTGTATTTCCAACAGATGGTTGATATACTTTGCCTGCATGGTGTTCAGACCCGACGAGTTTTGACTGATATCTTATTTCCCGAATGGTATCCAGACCATGGCACTTTCTGTTAGCCCGCATGGTATCCAGACCCCGACTTACGTCCTTCCCAGCAACGTCGCCTGACTTCGGTCGATGGTTTTGTCATAAGCTCATGTGGTATCCAAACCTTGATGAGTATGTTGATGGTTCGCTTTGCTCGTGTGGTATCCAGACCCCGATAAAGGTTTTTTTTCTGCCCAAATGGTATCCGGACCATGGTGATATCATATTTGTTTTGTCTGTTGAGTATCTAGACTCCGGTCAATCTCGTTGAGTATCCAGACTTCGGCCAATTCCGTTGAGTATCCAGACTCCGGTCAGTTACGTTGAGTTTTCAGACTCCGGCCATTTGAAAAGTTATCTTTTGCCCGTATGGTATCCAGATCATGGCAAGCTGTGATTGTTGTAGTTGCTCGTATGGTGTTCAGACCTTGACGACTAGTGATTTCTTATAGCCCGCGTGGTATCCAGACCCCAACTTATGTTATTCCTCAGCGGCGTTGCCAGACTTCAGCTGTTCATGTTGATATGAACTCATGAGTATATTTGTGGTGTATTCCTTTGTTCGTTGAGCGTGAATATCCAGACTCCGGTTATTACGTTGAGCATTCAGGCTCCGGTGATTTTCGTTGAGCGTTCAGGCTCTGGTTATTTCGTTGAGCGTTCAGGCTCCGGTTTTTTCGTTGAGTATCTAGACTCCAGTTATTTCGTTGAGCATTCAGGCTTTGGTTATCACGTTGAGCGTTCAGGCTCCGGTCATTTTCGTTGAGCGTTCAGGCTCCGGTTATTACGTTGAGCGTTCAGGCTCCGGTTATTTTGTTGAGTATTCAGACTCCGTTTATTTTCGTTGAGCATTCAGGCTCCAGTTATTATGTTGAGCATTCAGGCTCCGGTTATTTTCGTTGAGTATCCAGACTCTGATTATTTTCGTTGAGCGTTCAGGCTCCAATTATTACGTTGAGCATTCAGGCTCCGGTTGTTTCGTTGAGCATTCAGGCTCCTGTTATTTTCGTTGAGCGTTCAGGCTCCGGTTATTACGTTGAGTATCCAGATTCCAGTTATTACGTTGAGCGTTCAGGCTCCGGTTATTTACGTTAAGCGTTCAGGCTCCGGTTATTTACGTTAAGCGTTCAGGCTCCGGTTATTTCGTTGAGCGTTCAGGCTCCGGTTATTACGTCGAGTGTTCAGACTCCGGCAAATTTCATTGACTCGTTTTGTTCGTTGAATATTCAGATTCCGGCAATTTGAAATGTCATTCTTAAGCCCATACGGTATCCAGACCATGGTGCAATTTTCGATGGACGCGTTCATCTTATTAGAGGTGTTCCCAATCAGTAGTTTGCAGTTTATTTCTACGGTTGGCAAATTTCCGGGTTCTTTGGTATTCAACCGTCTTTTACCTTGATTGTTTGAAAGTCGTTCGCTTTTCACTCATTCAGGTCCAAGTCGCTTGAATAGGGGCAGCTGTTGCACCCCAAAATTTGCCCAACCATTTCTTTACTTGGCTTGTGTTTCATTTTATTTTCGCATTTATGCATTTGCATAGCATTTGTGTTCGAGGCAGGGGATCAAGGTTTTCCGTGGCTCAGGGCTCCTTTAGTTTAAGAGACTGAACAACAAGCATTATCAGTTCCGACATTTATTTTTCCCGGCGACCGAGCGGTCGATTTTATTTTATTTTGCAGGACATTTTTAGCTCAAGAGGCAGCATTCAGGCTATATCAAGCATTCTCACAGTTACAGTATTCAAGAGCAAGTTTCAGAGGCTGAACAGGGCTTAAAACAGTTGAAAATGAGCAAATGTGCAGATTTCCCTCCAATAGGCGCCAAAATTCAAATTTTCAGAGTGTTAATCGATTAACCAATTGGTTAACCGATTAACCAAGTTAAAAATAAGTAAAATTCAAATATTCAAGGGGTGTTAATCGATTAACCATATGGTTAACCGATTAACCAGTGCAAATGTCTGCTTTGCACGTGAATTTTCAAACCAAGCCACTTTGGGGTCTAATTTTGATCACTTGTCAGTTGATTTTACACCAAGGGAAGGATCTAGAACCATTTTGAATTTCGGTTAACTTTCAAATCACTTCAAATTCCCTCCAAAAATTTCCACTCCTCATTCCAAAGCAATTTTCACAAACCACACTCCAAGTCTCATTTAGATCCAAGCCTAAGGGGTATTTAAGTGATCTACTCCAAACCTCACACATCTAATCCTCATAATTTCATTCTCATTTCAGAATTCACTCCCATTTTCTCAAGCTTCTCTCAACTTCTCCATTCCCAAAACTTCACCAAAGCTCTCTTTGCTTGAATTCATTTATTCTCCATTGGAATCAATGAATTCTTGAGCTCAAACCTTCATTCATCATCCTCATTGAATCAATTTTTTCATCCAATTTTCGTGCAAGCTTGGATCTGAATTTTGAAGATGCTTTGAAGGAGCTTATTTGGACTATTTTGGCTTAATTGTGGTGGATCTTCACTCCAACAATAAGAACACACTTGGATCTTGAAGAATCTTCGAGTTTCTTGCTTGGATCTGCTTAAATTGGAGTAAATCAACACTAACCAAAGCAATTCTCCGCTTCGTAGGTTGGAATTCTTGATTCGATTTTGATTTCGAGCTTATTTCCATAATTAGCATGTGGATCTTCATTTTCGATTGATTTTGCTAATTTGATTCATATGATCTGTGATCTTGCTGGTTTAATGTGTTTACATCTTGATTGGATCACTGCTTTCTGGTTTAAATTCATGCATAATTGATTATGTGATAATCCGGATCGTTGAATAAGTGCTTATGTGCTGAAAATGTTGTTTTGTTGCTGTTTTTCTGCTGCTGGTACAGGGTTAACCAATTAACCCAGGGTGTTAACCGATTAACCGTTACGCATATTCAAATTTTCAAGCATTTTTCAATGGTTAACCGATTAACCCCTGGTGTTAATCGATTAACATTGTGCCAGCAGGTCTGTTTTGCTGTTTTTCATGCTTGGTTTGATATTGTTTCACTTCGAATCTTCATAGATCAATATGATTCATTAGGAGTAAGATGTTTTGGATATATGTCGGTGTTCTTGGTTGTTTAATCATTGTTTTTATCGACACGCATATCCGTTTTCCACTTGAATGCACACTTTCGTAGTTGTTGTTCAAGGTGATGTTGTGCTTGCATGTTCATGTTTGCTTGCCTTCTTTCTTCCTTCTTCTTTGCAGCTCTCATATGCATGCTTGAGGTTAAGATGTGCTTGTGGAGGCTACTTCTCCACACTTTGTTCCTCCCTCACTATCATTCTAATTGTGCATTACATGTTTGCATATTGCACCTTTTTCACTTATGTTTGTTTTCTTCTTCTTCTTTTGTCTTCCTTTGCCATGTTCCCTTAGGACCTTTAATCTCTCTTGTTAAAGATTGATTATGATAGACCTTAGGCTTGAATCCATGCATGATAACATTAGGTAGAATTCCCTTTTATCCCAATCATAGGTGCACTTTGTATGAGAACATTAGGTTGAGTTTTAGTCTCCCTTTAGAGTGTCTTTCTCTTCTCGTCTTAAAATTCCCTTAAAACACTTAATAAAGGTTAATGAATGTTGTACGTTATGAGCCTTAAGTACTTGGAAAATGGTGATTGGGGGGACTCCTCTCAATTATCTAGAGTATTTAGCGTATGTCCTTTGGACGATATGCGACACATTCGCTCCTAGGTCATAGTCTTTAGTGCAACATGAATTACAAACAACAATCAATGCACTTCTTCTCTAAAAAACACAAAAACAAACTTCAAATCATTTTATCCTTCGGGATCTTAATTTGGAAAACCTTTTTTCAGAAAAAGAGTATTGTTAAGCTTTGGTTCTACCGCAAACAGGCATCGTCCCTAACTGCTAGAATGGAGGTTTAACCCTACTCGGGCCTAAAATATTTTTGAACCAACTGGTGTTCTTGTTAGCCCAAACTACGTTTGCTCTGATTTCTCATACCAGATGAGAATACGTAGGCACAAGATATCGATGTCTTGGCGAGCAGCCTTCCCTCACCTTTCACCCGTAGTTAGCCGAACTACGTTGACTTTGACTTTCCCATTGCACGAGGGAGTACGTAGGCATAGAGCGGTGATGCTCTATCGAGTCTCTTTTCTTTTTCTTTTGTCCCTGAGCCGTAGCTTAGATAGTAAACACCCCTTTAGATAGACAACAGAGCATGGATCTCGTCGAGTACGACGGACGTGAGGGGTGCTAACACCTTCCCCTTGCGTAACCGACTCCCGAACCCGAGGCATGGTTGCGATGACCTATCTTCTCCCTTTTTGTTAGGTTTTCTATGATCGTTTCCTTTCCCTCTTCTGGGATAAATAACGAACGGTGGCAACTCTTCTGTCATTGTCGGCCCCTCTTCGCAGCGATGCGACAACAATTAATTTATTTTTTCACTGGTTTAAATAACTCTTTTTATCTGGTTTCTTCTCATATCTACTCATGAATCCATTACCGAATCTGAATAATATTTTCTCTATGGTAATGCAACATGAAAGACAATTCAGAACGCCTAACTCTAATGAATCCAAGATTCTTATCAACTCAGTTGATAATCGCAAATCGCAAGTCACGGGTAATGGTAATGGTTCTTCATTCATTCCTGGAAACAAGAAAGTTAACACTCATGGTGGAAGGAATAGACACACAATTGACACTTATTATAGAAAACATGGCTTTCCTCTGCACTTTAGTAAAAATTGTGTTATGGATAATCATTTTTTCCTAGAACTGAATAAAGAAAGGGAGGACATTGATGTTTCAAAAAGTTTAAAAGGTAATGATTCTTTTGGATTCACTAAGGAGAAATATGATCAGATTGTGAATTCTCTTCATTCACCAAGCTCCAGTGTAAATCATAATGTTTCCTCTAGCAATGCGAATCTAGTATCACTTGTCAATAATCATATTGCTTTATGTACATATAAAACCTCTCATTGTTTGAATCATTCAAATATTGGATCATGGATTATGGACTCTGGTAAGACCATATATGTTCCTCTATGAGAATTTCTTTTTATGTTTATCAACAAATCATACCAGTAAATATCAAGTTACCTAATGGTCATATGGCAATAGCAAAATATTGTAGAACTGCGAAATTTTCACCAGATTAACTACACATGATGTGCTTTTTGTACCTGATTAATTCCAATATAGCATCACAACAAACTCCACATCAATCCACTTTCATTCCCAAATAAGCTATTTTCCATTTTAGATTAGGACATTTGTTAAACAAGATATTGCTTAACTTGCAACAAAAGTTTCTTTTTATAACAATAATGGATGAAAAGCGTGAAATTTAGATGTATTTTTTAGTTTCTGCATAGACCTGCTCGCGCTGAGCGCGCCTTGTTTTTCTGCATGTGCTAAGCACACACTGTGGGGGGCTAAGCGCGCCCTACTATTGTGCTAGTGGAAATTTTTTTCACTCAGCCTTGTTATCCACTTTCGCCCATTTTGTTAGTTTACATTTAGTAGTTTTCATTTGAAATTGTTAGTTTTTAGAAATTTTTGTGTTTATTCTTAAGCTTATTTATTATCAGCTTGAGGATGCTTTTATGATTATTTAAGTTTGATTGTTTCAACAAGAAAATGTTATGGTAATGTGAAAAGTTTAAAGAGATTTGCGTTTCTAAGGTATGTGTTTATTGCTTTTCTAGAACATAACATGTTTATGAACCTTAGACTTTGTACAACTTACATGACATTTATTCTTTTGCAATTTTTGTTCAATTTTGAATCACTTTAGTTCATAGTCCAATGTGAGGAACCTTTCCCTTGTTTACTAAATTGCATAGAGGCTATGGTGAGTGACTTCTCGTTTTGAATTTGCTTTGCATACTTCTTGAATGCTTTGAAAGCATCATTTTTCTGCACTAAAAACAATGTCCATGTGTATCGAGAGAAATCGTCAACAATAACTAAAGCATAAATACTACCTCTGAAGCTTTTCGTTCTCGATGGATCAAAAAGATCCATATGAAACAATTGAAGTGGTCTTGATGTAGAAACCACTTGCTTGAATTTGAAATTTGTCTTGGTCTGTTTCCCTTTTTGACATGCATCGCATAGTTTATCCTTGATGAATTTTATCTTCGGAAGACCAACAACTAGATCATGCTTTATCAACTTGTTTAAATGCTCCATGTGAATGTGAGCAAATCTTTTATGCCAAAGTCACGTCTCGTTGTTGTTTGTTATAAGACATTTTACCTTCAAGGAAGAGTCATCAAAAGAGATTATAAAAATATTATTAAATCTTTTACCTTTTAGCAAGATGTCATGGATGACTTCATGTTCTATCAAACATTCATCCTTTGTGAAGTTGATTCGGAACTCTTTGTCATACAATTGACTTATGCTAAGTAGGTTGTGTTTAAGGCCTTCCACATAAAGAACGTCTTCGATGATTGTATATGGAGGTGCACCAACGGTTCCAACTCCAATAATTTTTCCTTTATTATCATCACCGTAAGAAACGTATCCTTTGGCCTTTAATGATAGACTTGAAAATTTGTTTATGTCTCCCGTCATATGCTTAGAACAACCGCTATCAAGATACCATTGATTAGAAGTTGTCTTCAAGCATACCTACAACACAAAATTAAGTATTGTTAGGTACCCAAATTGCTTTGGGTCCTTGATAGTTAGTATCCTTTTCAACCCACACATAATTCCCTTTAGCAACACCAATGTTGCATACATAGCAAGCATTAGGTGTATGGCCTTTGATTCCACAATAAAAATAAGTAGGTTAAAAATGACTTCTATATCTAGGAACATAATTCTTTTTATTCACAATTTTTTTCTTTTTATGACTTTGATGCATAGTTTTAGAATTGTTTTCCTTTTCTTTAACAACTTGTTCACTTGCTTTCACAAAAATGGTTTCACTTGTGCTTGGTTTTGAAAACTTAGAATATTCTAGTCCACTTTTATCATTAGGATATCTTTGGTGCCTAAGAATTTCCTCCAAGCCAATTTGACATTTTTCGTATCTTTCCAAAACTCTTTTAAGTTGAACAATTTGAAAAGATAAGGATTCACAATTTTTGCATACAAGACTTTGTTTTTCATTTTCAATATTTTTTATAAAAACAGTATTTTGTTCTTCTAAAAATGAAATTCTTTTCTTTTGGGATGCGATGCTTTTATACAAAGTCTTGCATTCTTTTAGAAATTCATCTATGACTTCTTGTGCATCATTATCATAAATAGAAAAATCATTATTAACCTCATAAATTTCTTCATCGGAATGATGTGACGCCATAAGAGCCATGTTTGCACATTCATCGCTTTCTGATTCCGATGATGAACTTATCTCATTATCGTCCCAAGCAACATAAGCCTTTTTATTTTTTAAATCCTTCTTGCCTTTGAATCCTCCTTTCTTTGCAAGTTTCGGGCAATCCGACTTTATGTGACCTTGCTTCCCACATTCATAGCATGTGACTTCTTGGTTCGATGTGGATGCATCCTTTTTCCTGAAATGTCTATTATTTTTAGGAAAAGAGGAATTTTTATTATTATTAAAAAACTTACCAAGCTTCTTTACAAGAAGCATGAAATTTTCATCTTCGGAAGTCTCGTCGTCTTTGTCATCCTTTGTGTCAATCTTCAAGGCAATTCCTTTGGACTTCTTTTCTTGACTTTCGTGCTTCTCGAGTCTTCCAAGTTCCAATTTATGCTCTTGAAGTTTGCCAAATAAGGATGCATATGTCATTGTTGAGAGACTCTTCTTTTCTGAAATAGCGGTCACCTTTGGTTGTCATTATCTTGTCAAGGATCTTAGGACTTTCAGGTTGAGATCATCATTGGTGAAGGTCTTCTTGAGAGCAATCAAATGATTTATTAGATGAACGAATCTCTTTTGTAAGGCAACAATAGATTCATCGGGCTGCATACGAAACATCTCATATTCTTGACTTAAAGTGTTGAGTCTTGATCTTTTTACTTCAGCGGTTCCTTCATGCGTTTCTACCAAGGTGTCCCAAATCTCTTTTGCCGATCTACACTGTGATACACGGAAGAATTCGTCCATACTGAGAGCGCTTTGGAGTATGTTGATTGCTTTCTTCTCATCAAGAATCTTTTTCTTATCATTTTCATCATACGTGCTTTTCAACTTTGCGGTTCCAACGCCATTGACCATATTTACTGGATTGTGTGGTCCTTCTTCGATTGCTTCCCATATACCTTCTCCTTGGGCTTCAAGATACACCTTCATTCTGATTTTCCAGAAATCGAAATATTCTCCAGAAAACAGTGGTGGTTTATTACTACTCCTACCGTCTTTGAAAATTGGGTTGGTGCTAGCGGAAGCCATACTGAATCGTTAGGAACAGGTTACCTTAACCTGCTCTGATGCCAATCGTAAGTTCAGAGTATGCCTAAAAGGGGGTGAATTAGGATTTAGAAACTTTTTCCGGTTTTTCAAAACTCTTGAATTTTTCTTCTTTAAGTTCTTAGTGATGAAAGCAGTAAAAGCAAAAAGAAAAATGAACACAGAGATTTATAGTGGTTCCCTTCATAATCCGAAGGTACTCCACTCCCCTTTCCATATGAAAGAGAGTTTTAACTATAGTTTTAGAAAGTACAACCTATCACACCATCAACCGGTGAGGCCTACAATCTAACAACTAATCAACAACTAGTGTGCAAGAACAATCCTCTTACAAACACTCACCCTTGTGTCCAACAATCCTGGATCACAAGTCACAATAGAAATAACTTTGTATATTTATAATTTGAAAGTGATACAATGATAATATCAATTTTCTAGTTGATCTTCTCCTTTTGATCAAAATCCACTCTTCAATATCAATACAAGTGTTCAAAAAATTCTGGATATGAAATGTATGAACAATATGAACACTTTTTGAAAATATTTAAAAATATTTGAAAAGTAGTGAATTTGATTCAATGAATATTTTAAAAACTATTGGAGGTGTTTTTCAATTTGAAATTTTCAGAATTTATATGAGCAAAACACCATTTCAAAAAGGTATAATTGAGTATGAATCACAAAACGAAAAGGTATAACATTCAAACACAATTTGAATTTTAACAGAAACAATTTTTCAAAATTCGTTCAGTGTTAATCGGTTAACCCTATAGGTTAATCGGTTAACACTTGAACGTTGGCCCAGAGAATTCAAAAATTAAGACCGTTAACCGATTAACCCATATGGTTAATCGGTTAACACTGTTAAAACTCAGAAAAATGCTTGAGTTAAAAAGTGTTAAACCAATTCAAATGATTTTAAAACCATGCAAATCCAAAATGTTATCATGTTAAAATATTTGAACACTTATATATCAATTAAAGGAGTGAATATTGATATACCGAAGCTTGAGTCCAAATCTTGAAAGAAGAAAGTTCATTTGCACATGATTCTTGAATTGCTTGATGATATTCCATAGTCTTGATCTTGATCAATTTTGAAAGCTTTGACTTTTTGCTTGCAATCATGGAATGAGCTTGAGTCTTTGTTGACATCATCAAAACCTTGAGATTGAAATGTGCTTCTACAGTTGGTGTCGAGTTCAATTTTTATATGGATTATAATATTTTTCTTGAACCATAACCATGACTTGTTATTTGAGTTTTTACCCTTGCCTAATAAGTTTGGAAGCATTCACTTTACATGATTAGTTGTATTCAAGTTGGGGAGAAGAAAGGTGGATTGCTAAATGGTTGAGAAAAAGAAAAAGAAAGAAAAAGAAAGAAAAAAAGTAAAAAAGAAAAGAAAAAAGGACTTGAAAAAGAAAAATAGAATAATGTTGTGCTAATAAGTTCTGTGGAATGGTGTAATAATTTGGAAAAGAGAAAAATGTGATTGAAATTTGTGAATGTTTGAGATTGTAAGAAATGATCACTCTCATTTGATAAGGCAAGTTTTTATTTCTTTTACCTTGAGAAAAATAATCGTTTGTTACCCAAGCCACATTACAACCCTTAAAGCCCTTGTGATTTTTGTTTTTATACTTCCAATATGAGTTTTTTTAGATGAATGCATAATTTGAATTGATGTTAGCAAGATTGTTATGTGCGAGTTTGTCCCTCATATTTGGTTTTTCATCCCTTGATGAAGTTGTGTGTTAGGTGTGATTCATTCTTGAACATGTATTGCTTTTTGGATATTTGACACGTGTTTTATACTTAAAATTTGTTTCATAGTCATTGTGTGGTTGTAGTTTAGTGGTAAGCATTGTCTTGTGTGTACTTTTGATTTATGCACCATACATTTATATTCTATTTGTAAAGACTTGTTGAGCATGATTTCTTGATAATTGCTTTTGTTTCTTTGAGTTGATTGATTCTTGTTTGAGAAAAAAAAACAACTTTAAGTTGGGGAGAGTTTGTTGAGTGCTAAATTGTTTTTATTTTGAGAGTGAATAATTAGCACTCAACGGCTTGATTCGTTTGTTTTCTGTTAATAATCCCCAGCTTTTGTGTATATTTTGTATAGTTTACATATCGTTGTATATATTGTGCTATTGTGTAAATATTATTGATTTTGACATATTTTTATCTGTTTTTTTTATAAGTAATAATTTATGGTTAAAGTATAGACCCATTTGAACCAAGAGGGATGCTTCAAGATGCAGTTTTAACCAACAAAAACCCGTCATTCGCGCTTAGCGGGAGTTGGAGCGCGCTAGATGGTTGCTGGGCAGAAGCAACTAATTTTGTTTTTCCAGGACGCACTTAGAGTTAGTGGAACAGGGCCGCGCTTAGTGCGTTTTATATAGGTTTGGTAGTACCTTTAGTGGATCCGTGTTAAGCGGGATCAATCGCGCTTAGCAGGATCTGCGAATTTCAGCCCATATATTTTTAGGTTATGGTTTTGGAGATTTTTTGCTCCCAACTCCATAACTAACATTCTTTGTGGAAATAAGCTCAAAAACAACAATGGAAGCTGCATCTTGACAATCCGAGGCTGGATTTGTGATAATCGTCTTGACACTTCGAGAATCATCAATTTAGTTTCGCTCTTCTCTTTGTATTTTCTATTTGTTGGGGTGTTGTATATAAGTTTATCTTGATTGTATGTATATTTATTGATTATTGTATAAATCTCTTTTACAAATATTTATTGATGTTATCTTTGATTTCAATATTTATCTTAATGGGTTTAGATTGTTATAGACATATACGGTTCGAACTCGATCTAAGATGAACATCTGTTAGATTCTAAACTCTAGACATAGATTTAGGTTTAACATTCACTTGGGCATCAGTTATTAATGCTCTGTGTTGTTGAGTTGCGTGAGACATCACTGATGAGACAATATGGTTGTTCTTTGAACTTTGCGTTAATCATAACCTCTATTATGAGTGATACGTGATGATATTGATGAGTGTTTTAGGTTGTGTACAACTGATTGATAGATTTTTTAGTACTTTATGGGTAAAATGAAATACAATTCTTGAAGAATTATTTCCCTTACTTTATTTACTTGTTAATATCTTTTACTTTTCGTATCATTCAAACCAAGCTTAGAGACGTAGAGACTGTTAAAGAAAATTCTTTCCCTCGCATCGATCCATGTGAACACGATAAAAACCCAGAGGAAATTCTTCCAAATCTTTTGCTTCTTGTCGCTATACTGCAGCTCGAACAGTTTGATGCGATAATTTCTAGATATGTCGATGACATGATCAAGATTTTGAAACGACCAGATCCATCTCGTAATATCATGTATTAAGTTATGTTATTTGTCAGATGTTAAGTCATGTTAATCCTCACAATAATGAAAGTGGCAAAATGTTATCTAATAACTAGGGTGCAAATGCTTGAGTAATAGTACAAATAATACAAAAATAATAAAAATGTCTACATAGGTCCCTCACGAGCTATGTGTGTTGTCTGTGATTCCAAAGTATAAACCTCACCATATGGATTTACCAAACCCATGAGGTTATCCATAATGGCTGCTATCATCTATAGACGCTGATGGTCACCCACACCAGGTGGAGGTGGTGAAGGTGGTGGGACGATGTGAATGTGTGATATTGTGAAGTATCAATCTAAGTAACCATCCACAATGGTAGGAATAACTCGTATCTCACAAATGAAGGGGAAATGCTCGTATATCCAACATTGCACGAGAACATAGGCAAATCAATAAATGTCATAAATAAGAACAAAATTAATAAGAAATAATAAATTTGTATACCTGAAATAAACTCATATAATCGGTAAGCTGCCTAGTCTCAAAGACAGTCACCTCTCCAAGTGTAGAATATAAAACAGTCAATGGAACACACTCTCATGCCTAGCTGCCACGATCAAAGTTACTAAAAAGCCACATATACTTCGCATCGATATATATATATAGACACACACACACACACACGAGACATATCTGCTAAGATAATACATCTTACAAGATGTAGCATGTATACCCTAACGAAAATCGTTCATACAAACAATAAAATAAAAGGCATTAGTTATTTTTAACATATCAATAATAAATCAAATCAAATTCAACATAACATATACATACCTTTCTATGTCATAATCGAAATGCCACATGATCGGCATACCCAGTGAGCACGAAAAGATCACTAGGCCTTTTAAGAAACCTTTTATCCGTGTGTACATACGGCTTCGTCGAAGACGGAGCAGTAACCTTTGTATCATATGGAGAACTAACCTCCATATCATTCATAACATGTGCCTCTAAATCCGCCAGAGTAGTAGTCTTCGTATCCGCTAGAGGAGTCATCTTTGTATTAGCCTGAGGAGTCACCTTCATATCAACCAAAGCCTCTCTTTCAGGATGAAGGGGAACCTTTGTTTCGGCCACCATCTTCCTGTCATCTTGACCCTCTACATCAGTAGCAGTTGTCTGGACATCGTCAACAAGCGCAGCATCAGGCATATCAGTGACATCTTTTCCCATCCATCAGCTCTAGCTCGTTTACGTCCTGAAATAAACATGGTTTCCCAAAATTTTAAAAATACCCATTATACCATATAAAAAAATTTCTTCAACCGATTTTTTTAAAAAAATTCAATATGTTTGTATACATTTTTACCAGAAGTATTTAAAATTATGGTAAAACGCATGTAATTTTACCAAGTTTTCAAAATATCTTATAAAACAAACGAATTTTATAGAAATTTTCAAAATTTCGATAAAAGATAAATGAAGAACATGAATTTTTATCATATATTTTAAAGATGTCAGTAAAAAATGCATATTATTTTTACAAAAATTTGGTATAAAACTAAAATTACCAATAAAAATGTATACTTACTAGGAAAAAAATTGATAGTTAACTAGAAAAATCCAATAATACTCACAATTTTTCAAAAAATAAAAAATATTACAAATAAATAATAAAATGCACTTTTATTCAACATGGATAATATAGTAAAACTACAACATTTAAAGAAATAACGGGTTTAAATATGGGGTGTCAGATAAAAATTTAATTTTTTTATAATGCTAACCCAAAATACCTTAAGCCCAAACAAACAAAAATGTAGTCGTGGCAGGCTGAGGGGAAGCCTAGGGTTTCAATGTCCATTATAAAAGCTCAATAAACGAAGCCCTCTCTCACTCACTTGTCACTTTGTGCCACACACTCTGTATCTCTGTGTTCCACTTTTATATATATGTAAATCTTCATTATCATGATCGATAAAATAATATTCTACCGAGTTCAATTAATGATCCAAGTTTTGCTTTTTATTATTTACTATTATTTCCTATTTTAATTCATGTTAAGGAATTAGCAAGTGACGAGAATTATTTTGCGATGATGAGAAGCTCGTCAATTTGCGAGCGATGTTTATCCTCATACTTCCATGACTCTGATGCTTTTCTTTTCATCCTTATTCAATTTATCTCTTTTTGAAAACTGATTTAACTTATTTTTAATTGTTTGCAATTTTCTATTGTTCGAATCACGATGAAACCAAACCATATTCAAATTCTTGTATTGGTGTCGCGTGTTCAGTTTGTAAGATAACATAATCAAAATGAAATGATCCAGAGTTAGGAAATTCTGTGACTGCATCCAAGGTTTAAAAAAAAGGTTGAGTAATTGAAAACAGCCACCATAAAATGGTTTTATATGCTATCGATGTTATATATATTGTTTTTTTTATGTTACAAAATAAATTGTAACAGAGATATAAAAAAACTTATATAATAAAGCCTCAATAATTAAGTCCCTTTCCATACAACATGAATTTTTTTTTTATACTTTTGATGAAGCCTAAATAAGGGCTTGTTAAAACAAAATATTTTAGTTTTTTTTTCTTAATTATGCATTTTAATTAAATAAATAATTTTGAAAATTAAATTTAGAAATGATTTTTTCTATAAATTTTTTATTAAATAATAAAACTTATTTTTTCTAAAATAAAAAAAATCAATTTTTTTAAAAATAAAAAAAGTTGATTTTTTTTTTCAAAAAAATGTCATCTCTTTTAAATTTAAAGAAAAATCATTTTTTCTAAAACAAATTCCGGTTTTTTGAAAAAAAAATCATTTTTTTTGAAAATAAAAAAAGTTAGTTTTTTTTAGAATTTAAATAATTTTTTCTGAAAATAAAAAAAAAAGTCAATTTTCTTTCTAAAAAAATCATAAAAATTACCTTTTTTCCAAAAATAAAATAAAAATCAATTTTTTTTATAAATAAAAAAATGATTTTTTTTAAATAATTTTTTTTTTCAAAAAAGTAAAAGTCAAGAATATTTTTTTTCGAAAAAATTAAATTTTTAAAAAATAAAATTTTAGAGCTATTTATTTTTAAGATTTTGAATCTTTTATATTTTTTTTATTTTAAAGATTTGACTCTTATCCACTAAATTAACGGTTCTAGTATAAAATATAATAAATAATATTTATTTTCTTTTATAAATAAATTTTAATTTTTAAATTTATTTAATAAATAATATATTTTAATAATATATAGATTATTGAATGATTAATAGATATACATTAAATATGGAAAAAAAATACATTAATTATTATTTGATAAACCTAAAAAGTTAAGACATAAAATGACAAACACAAAACAGTGACGGTGGCTTCTAGTTGGTGCTTAAAGGTCCTTCTGAGATGATGGTTGATGCATATACCGCCACTAATGAGATTTGTTCTTCCTTTTCTCCGGTAAAATTTATACTTTTTCTCAAAAGAAATATTTGTTCAAATTTAAAGATATTTTTTGTCGAGATTAATTATTACGTTTGTTAGTGTACTTTTTTTTTTTACGATGAATACATTATAACTATTCAAAAATATTATTTTATAGATAATTAAAATAAAAATCAAATATTATTAAAAGTTATAGTTATGATATTATTTAAAAACAAAATGTTAAATCGATTTGTCAGAGTGAGGTTTTCAAATTATGTTTGGATATCATAAAATAAATAGAGTAAAGTGGGATAGAATGGAGCCGAGTGGAACGAATGTTTTATTTTATTGTTTAGAAATTTTAGAATAGAATAAGACAACCTGTTTAGAATAGAATAAGACAACCTGTTCGTTCCATTCACTTATTCATACTACTTTATTCTGCTCAGATCCATCAAATTTTAAATGATTCAGACAATGAAATATTATTCTATTCTATCTCACTCCTTTGCTCCAACCAATTTCGTCATTTCAAACAAAATTTTAGTGAATCTTTAATGATGAATAAAGTTTTGGAGAAATTTTTTTAATAAGTGATCATCTTTAGTGTTAGGATAATTCTGTTGACATATTTACTAATATTAATATTTAATTATAAATAGAAATGACATATTAGCTATGATTAATAATAGAATAAGTTAATAAGTTTCTATTGATTATTATAGTTTTATCTTATTATAATGTGAGGTTTGTATTGAAACTGTAAGGCTTATATAAAGCCATTGTATTTCATTTTGTAACGACAACACGTTAATACACTTGATTCGTATTACTAAAAGTTATTACTACTCTTCATTTGCTCGATTCAGCCATTTCACGTCTTTTAGTCACTCTTGTGTTTTTCCTCTCAAACACTCTTGTTTACACACTATATCAAGCCCCGTGATATTAACACTCTTCATTTGAGGTGAATTCTCACATTACATATTAACTATGTTTAATTGTCGTTTAATTTCATTCTCAACATCTGATACCAAATGAAGAAGTAGTAATAACTTTTAGTAATACGAATCAAGTGTGTTAACTTGTTGTCTTTACAAAATGAAATACAATGGCTTTATATAAGCCTTACAGTTTCAATACAAACTTCACATTATAATAAGGTAAAACTATAATAACCAATAGAAACTTATTCAACTTATTCTATTATTAAACATAGCTAATATGTCATTTCTATTTATAATAAAGATTAATATTAGTAAATATGCCAACAAATTCCTCCCCTTAAACTAAAATGCTCAGTTTAATTTTCAAGTGGTTGTACTCTCAATAGCCTTCTAAGTTTCACAAACTGATCAAATTTCAATGGCTTTGTCATAATGTCTGCAATTTGTTCTTTTGTTCCACAGAAAACCAACTTTACCACTCCTTGATTTGAAAGATCACGTAAATTGTGATATCTGACATCAATGTGTTTAGTCCTCCGATGCATCACTAGGTTCTTAGAGAGCTTGATTGATGAACTGTTGTCACAAAGAATATCAATACATCCACAATTTTCATCTCTATTTTTTTCAAGAACCCCTATCATCCAAACACAGTGACAATCACATGAGGTTGTCGCCACATATTCAGCTTCAGTAGAGGATAAGGTAGCAATGACTTGCTTCTTCGAGCTCCAACAAACCGCTGCCTCACTTAATAGAAACACATACCCTGAAGTACTCTTTCTATCATCGACATCTCTTGCATAATCACTGTCAGTATATGCCAAAAGCTTTGAGGCAATCCTTTTTCTAAAAAATAATCCAAAATCCAAAGTACCTCTTAAGTACCTCAATGCTCTTTTAGCAATATGCATGTGTTCCTCCTTTGGATTAGCCATGTAACGTGAAACCAAACACACTACATACATCATATATGGGCGTGTAGCTGTAAGATACATTAGACTACCTACTAATTGCTTATACAAAACTGAATCAACATCTTTTCCACCTTCTCTTGACAACACAGTTCCAGGAACTATTGGATTTTCGACATAGTTACAATTCCACAGATTGAATCTTTCCAAAACTTCTCTTGCATATTTCTTTTGGCATAAGTGAATTCCATCTTCATTTTGACTTACTTCAACTCCAAGGAAGAACCTCATTTTATCAAGATCCGTCATTTCAAACTCTTTCATTATGGACTGCTTAAATATTGCATACAGTTCTTCATCATTCCCAGTATATATCAAGTCATCAACATAAATACTTACCATGATTACTTTATCTTCTCTTCTCTTAATGAATAAAGTAAGATCATGTTTACTCTTTGTAAATCCTTCTCGCTGGAAGTAACTATCAATTCTGCTAAACCATGTTCTTGGTGCCTGCTTTAGGCAATACAAGGCTTTGTTCAGCCTATATACCTTTTCTTCCTCTCCGTGTTTAATGAAGCCCTCAGGTTGATCCACATATACCTCTTTCTTCACTTCTCCATATAATAAGGCACTTTTCACATCCAACTGATACACATTCCATCCTTTATCTGCTGCCACAGCCAATAAAATTCGAATTGTGTCCCATCGTGCAACAGGAGCATATACTTCATTATAGTCCACCCCTTCTGTCTGTGTATACCCTTTTACAACAAGTCTTGCTTTGTATTTATCAACCTTGCCTTCTTCATTCAATTTGGTTTTGTAAATCCATTTCACTCCAATTTTCTTAGCTTGTGTTGGTAGATTCACTAACTCCCGTGTTTTATTTTTCTCGATGGCATCTATTTCATGTTTCATGGCTTATATCCATTTTACATCATTAATAACTTCTTTATAATTTGTGGGATCATCATTTGACATGAATAAAACCATTCTAACCTCTTGTTCTTCTTCAGGAACCCCTCACCTCAAACAAGTTCAATCAGTTCTACCTTGAGATCCTTTAAGTAAAAATGGAAGCAACCTGGTGTAGGTTGTCGGAATAGGATCAAACTTTTTCTCAGGTCTCCTTTGCCTTGGCTGGCCTTGATAATAACTTTGACGTTGAAGTGCTTGTTGTTGGTAGGGGACTTGAACAACCAGTTGGCTTGCAGGTATGGAGAGAGGTTGATTTGGAGTAACAGCAGCCACATGATGATAAGAACCTTGATATGCTCTGGCTTTCCCCTTATCCATCAAGGCAGCGCTTGTTTCCCCTTCTCTTTTCCTTGCAAAACCTTGGTGGGGCTTCTTAGGTCCACCAGAAACTCCATCAGCATTATGAATCTTCCTGATTTTTATCATGTTCTCGATTCGCTCACCAGCCATAACTAATTTTGAGAATACAGAGGATGTGCATCCAGCTAAGCATTCTAGGAAAGGACCTTGAAGAGTCCCCATGAACATATCTGTCAATTCTCTTTCAAGGATAGGAGGTTGGACTCTAGCAGCTAAGTCCCTCCATCTTTGTGCATAGTCTTTGAATGATTCACTAGATTTCTAGGTTAGGCCTTGGAGTTGTGTGCGATTAGGCGCCATGTAAGAATTGTATTGGTAGTGCTTCAGAAATGCCTCAGCTAACTCTTTCCATGTCTTGATATATGTACCTTCCAACTGCATGTACCATTCAAGGGATGCCCCATTGAGGTTGTCTTGAAAGAAATGCATTAGTATTTTTTCATCGTTAGAATAGGCAGCCATCTTCCTACAATATGATAGGATGTGGGTTCGGGGACAGCAGGTCCCTTTGTATTTTTCAAAGTCGGGGGACTTTGAACTTGAGTGGAATCTTAACACCGGGCACTAAACACATATTCGCGACATCTAACCCAAAAGTGCTTGGGCTTTATAGTCCTTTGAGTGTCTCTTGTAAGGCAAGTACTTTCTTTTCCAAATCAGTAGTTGGTGCTCCGGAAGCGTCTATAGCCAAGTCGCCGTGAGGGTTGTAGAAACCTTTGTGATCATCAAAGTGGATTGGAGGGGGAACCACACCACCGCCAGGAGTAGGGATTGCGTCAGCGCCAGCGGGAGTAGGGATTGTGCCACCAGGAGCGGGGATTGCAATTGCAGGAATAGGAATGGGACCACCAGGAGTGGGGACTGAGCCTGCAGTAGTAGGAATTGGAGTGTTGGTAGCGTTTCTCTCCACAACTTATCTCATCTTTTCTTTTCTCTAGTCATAGCCTGAATGACTTCCATTAGCTGGCCCATTTGAGTCTTCATATGGGTTATCTCCTCCCTAAAGGTGGCTTGATTCTGCTCAATCTGATTCATTAGTAATCTTTGATTGCCACAGGTGTAGTAGGGATGTCGGGAAGTCAGCTTGTTTACTGCGAATGGAGGTCAAGTCTTTGTAAGTTTTGGTTTTGTTTTATGGAATGTGATATGATATATGAATGCGTATGAAATATGTTATGCGCAAATCTCTTAGTAACCTTGTTAGTTATTATTAAGAATATAAACATTTTCCATTGCAATTAATCAGAAGATATATAATAGAACGAAAAATTTAATTTCATTAAGGACCGAAGCCGAGTTCAAATATAAAATACAAGAGATACACTTCTTAAACAAATTACAAGTCAACCCTAAAAGTGATTCCTTGGGCTATGCGAACTGCCTCTATATCAGTAACAAGCTCCTCCACTGTTTTCTTGCAAAACTTCATGAAGTCGAACATAGGGACAAAAGTGTTTTTAGGGGTCATCACTTGATCTGCAATCTTCAATTTTTCAAGGATTTGTTGAAGCACAAAATTGGAGAATCCAGCTAGGTTCACATATTTGTTCTTCCATTCAGCATAAAGGATTTGGAAATTGTTGATGATGTCATCTCTTTGGAGTACCGCAGCTTCTGCTTTACGACAGCTTTCTTCCCAATAATGGCAACTATCTTGCAACTCTAGGTAAATCTCATCATAGATTCCATCCTTTAACATCTTTATTTCCTCAATAGCTCTACTCAATTGGTACTCTACTTGTATGAAATCTCACTGCGCATTCTCTTTTTCCAACAGTTCACGAGCTAACTGATCCTTGCAGTCTTTGATAATGTTTTTTCAGCTTGTGAATCCAGGCTTCAAAGTTTTCCCTTTTATCTTTCTTCGTCTGGGTGACTATCCTTACATCATTTTGTAAGTCTTTGACCTTACGCCACACTTGGTCCAATTTATCATTTTGGTGACCCAAGTCTGCATTGGCACTTTTAAGCGCACCACCAACCCATTCTTTCTTTCATTTCTCTTTCTTAGCCCTTTTCTTGCTATCCTCGAACTTTTCTTTCAACTCTTTGCTTTTGTCTTCCCAAGCTTCGCTTTTTTGCTTAGTCTCATTAAGTTGAATACGGGGTTGAGTATTTTCATCCTCAAGTTATTGGACTTTAGACTTAAGTTTTTCCATGTCTTCGGGTAAGATTGGTTCAGGTTCCAGATTCAGTGGGAAAGCAGATGCGTCAAAGATAAAAGGTAATCTAACTTCTTTTGCTCTCTCATTTACCCACTGAACACAGGGTTCATAAGCAATGATGTTCTTCCTCCCATTGTTTGGATTGCTTCTTATGATTTTTGTCCATGCCCTTCCTGCCTTTCTTACAACCGGATCATTTGGATCGACCATATTGACAAGGAATGACACCAAATCTTCCTCTCTAGGAGGACCACCCATGGAGTGTTCAAACTGTCTTTTGAGTAATACGGGGTTGTAATTGATGCAACCTCATGTTCCCAA
This sequence comes from Lathyrus sativus, assembly GCA_963859935.3. Taxonomy (NCBI): domain Eukaryota; kingdom Viridiplantae; phylum Streptophyta; class Magnoliopsida; order Fabales; family Fabaceae; genus Lathyrus; species Lathyrus sativus. Next base: position 670,609,865 of record OZ012739.1, read on the forward strand.
GAGAGGCACATTAGGAAATCCTCCGCAAGAAAAGATGATATCTCTAGTTTCCCACTCCCTCTTGTACCACGTGATGGAACTGGCAGTGAGTGAAGCGAATCTTTGAGGCCATGAAAATTTCTTGGAAGCGAAAATACCTTTTTTAGGCATTTGGGTCCTTAGCCACTTATGCAAGAGTGGGCGCAACAGAGGAACATTCCACCTCCTTTTGTATGTCTTGTATGAAGTGTATGGTAGAAGTCACCTAGGAGGAAAGGCACGGGGTTCTCGGTCAAGAAAATTTCCACAGCCACTTGGTCCACAAAATTTTCCCCATTTAGAAACATCACAATTCCATAGACCAAGAGTGCCAAAACTGAACCACATATTTCCCATTTCTCTTCTTTGGCATACTTCCATGCTTGTTCTTCTAAGAACTTCCTCGAGAATACCCTAGCTTCTTTGGGTGCCCAATTGGCTATCACGTCTCTGTTTCCCTTGAAAATCGGAAAGCAACCACTGATCTTCCAAATCTAACTTCGGTGACTCACAGGATCGATCAGATTGATCCTAGGACATGTGCTAAAAGGCTTTTTGTTTTGAAAGTCTATCCAAGTTCCACACTCGAACAGTATAGGGGTAAAGGAATCTTAAAGAAACATCAATTCGACTACAAAATAACTTAAAGATAAAATAAAGCTTTCAATAAAAGAAAGAAGAAAGTTTGTTTAGGGAGGTGAAGTTAGATTGAGGACGAAGAGAAGAGAATTGTGTAAGAAAAGAGGATAAAGGAAGAGAGTAAGGAAGAACGGTGCAAAGACAATAAAAGACTTTGTAAAGTTTAAAGTAAAAATAAAGTAAATTTGATTAAGGTAAAAGATGGTGTGTTTACATCACGTACATTCTCTATAATACTCGCTTTCTCTACGCTCGAATACTTGGAGTAATTCTAAGAGTAATTTGTATAATAGAAAATTACAACACACTTTGACTATGTCTAAGACATCCTATTTATAGTAGTAAAACAATAACTTCTAATAACCTCCAGCATCACCTCCTCTCGCCACTTGTTAGAAATGCATGGCTCTACTGCTCATAAGGTGCCATGTGTCTTCTTAAACATTTAGCAAGCAAAACCGTTCCCTCCAACTTTTGAATTTCAAATCCTTCGACGAACCATCCACAACAGCAAGCGGTCAAACTCCTGGCTTCTGGGTGAATTCTTCGACTTCTTCTTTTGGCTGCTTTACCTCTTTCGACCAATCTTTCATTCTCAACTTACCCTTGGCCATTTATCTTGAATTCCTTTCTTCTACATGAGGCGTCGAATTTAGGAGCTAACAGTCTCCTGTGGGAATCCCTAAGGCAGAAGCCACTTTCTTCAAAGTGAAATCTTCTTCAAGCTTCGGAAAATGATTGCGATCTTTGATGGAGAGGTTAAAAATCTTCTCGAATTCTTCCAAAGTGGGAGCTATTTGAAAATCAGCAAAGGTGAAACAATGGAGAGAAGTGTCATAGTATTGAGCCAAGACTGTGAGGGTTTTATAATTTATCTTCTCTGTCAACAAATATAAGATTCTCACATAAGAAGTGTGAAATTTTTTGTGCTTGATGGGGGTGATCTTGGCACTTAGAGCTTTCATACTGTCAATTGAAGGATCTTTGTATTTGAAAGTGAAAGTACTTTTTCTGTCAGTCTTCTTGTTTAGTTTCATTGTCCCTAGATTCACATTCATCATGATTGCTTATGAAAAATGTTTATATCTACAACAAGAACAAGACACTAAGAGCTTTGTTTTTATGAAGTATGTATGTATGAATGGATGCATAAATGGAATCCAAGCACATGGGTTCATAAATCTGAGGTATGGATATGGCCGATACTGACTGCTTTATAAATAGGTTCTCACAAGGTGTGATCTATGGTTTAATAGGGATCCCAAAGTCATGGATTCAGATGACTGTTCATCATATACGACATGAATATGTCAGATGATGACTCCATCATATGAACCTCTTTTGGGTGAGATCTTCGTATCGAACCTCATGAGAAGAACTTCTCGGGGGCCCATACTACAAGACCATCGACATTGGGTTCTAGACAGGGATTTGAGAGTCATATGCTTTCTTGAATGTTTGTTACGTATATCAGTCATTGTCAGGCAACAACTCCATCAAGAAAGTCTCTTATGAACAAGGTCTTCATATCGATCCATACGAGAAAAACGTCTTGGAGACCCACACTACGTGACCATCAATCTTAGTTGGCCAACAGTTTAGGGTTCTAAGAAGGTCCTTGGAGTAGTGGATTTCCAAAAAACATTGATCAAACACGTCAAGAGCTTGACGGTTGTCATCATTCTCAAAGGAATATACTATAAGCGAGGTTCTCGTATCTACTATCATGAGATGATCATCTTGGAAGCCCGTACTACTCAACCTCTCCTCAATTTTTCACTCTAGACTTAGGTATAAAGTTTTTCCCTCAAGTTTGCCACCAAAGTATCCAATCCATACCACAACAATGAGATCCATATGAGACGAGATACAATTAAATAAATAAGGGAAAACGATAAAGCAAGTAAAGAATAAAGAGAAAACACCCAAACATGCGAAAGAACCTAGGTTAGGCTTGACTCACTTAGGAATTCCCCAACAGAGTCGCCAGCTGTCGCTACGCAAAAAATGACACAGATTCGCCACCAAATTTTATTTATCCCAAGGAGGGAAAAGGAAATAACGATAAAACCTTTAGGAAAAGAGCATGGTCATCGCAACCAAGTTCTAGGGTTCAGGAGTCGGTTATGTGAGGGGAAGATATTAACACCTCTCATATCCATCGTATTCGATGGGAACCTTCTAAGTTGTTTAGTTTGAATGAGTGTTTTTAATTTTAAAAGTTTACTTGCTTAAAAGAAAGAAAAAAAGAGGGGTTGGTTTTTTATTAGAGTGCTCGCCAAGGATTGTGGCCCTTGTGCCTATGTATCCTCACTTAAAAGAAGTGAAGAATCAGAGCTCCGTAGTTCAGAGGCTTGTGAAATGGTTGTATGTCGGTTGATTTTATACCTTGAAAAATGATTTTCGGATTGATGCCTTAAGGCGAAAATAAGTTTGATGAGTTTGATTTTTTTTAGGATTTTTGAGAAGAAATTGTTCTTGATTAGGACCCCACTAAAGAGTTTGGGTAGAGATGAATATCTCGAATATCCAAGTCGAGCGCCTTGTATTCAAAATATTCGGAACGAGTGTAGGAGGAGTTTCATTCTCATTCCTTCTCCACCATTTTAAAGCCCACGACTTGTAAACCTAATCGTATCTTTATTGTGTTTTTGCATTTTTTGAGAAAAGTACCACTTGATGTTGGGTCAAGGATTTTATTGCTTACTAAAAAAAAAGTTTGAGGTGATGCGAACAAGGTTGATGGTGATGCACAAGGCAATCGACTTATAAGGTCAAAAATGTCTCGATAACAATTGAGAGTTTGTTTTGAAAAGGGTTTTGGCAACACAAATCGGAATGACATTATTAATATAAACACACAATGAAATATAGGACAAGGTCAAGTTAGTTGGTTTAAGGACACAAGTTAAAATTCACAAAGTTGTCCCTTCAAATTATTAATTTAAACTAAGCATGGATATTTAATTAATTAATATTTTAATCAATAAATATAAATAACAAACTCTTTTCTTCTTCTTTTTATATTATCATTTTTTTAATCTTTTCACTTCAAAGAATTTGAAACACAAAAAAAAACTTTAAGGAAAACAAAAAAAATAGCAAAAATAAAGCATAAAAGCAAGAAAAAACAAAAAGCTGAAAAAAGGGCAAGAAGTTAACTGTGTGAACTTCCTGATGAATTTTTCCAGAAAAACATCAATAAGTTCGTTGTGCGAACTTCCTAGAGAATCTGCCCAGATACACATTATTCACAAATAGAGGCGAAATGAGTCAAAGTTCGTTGTGCGAACTTGCCAACGAATCTGCCAAGAAAAATCATCAAGAAGTTCGCTGTGCGAACTTCCTAACGAATTTTCCCAGAATACGCATTATTCACAGAAACAAAGGCGAAAGGTGCCAAATTTCGTTGTGCGAACTTGCCAGCGAACTTGACAACACTTTTGAGTGTTTTTTCAAACTATTCCATCATAAAACTCACTGTTGTTTCTCTCTTTTCTTTTGCTTTCTTTTACAACATAGGTCACTCTTGAGACCTCATTACAATATATACATCAACAAATTATATCCTAACTAACAATGATAAAAAGCAACAAATAAAACAAGCATGCAAAAATATGAAAATGTAAAAGAGAAAGGTTTAGAAAGATGGGTACCCTAGAACTTCTACTCTCCTCCTAGCCACCAATGTCCTTTGTTGGATGTGTATTCCTCAGATTTTCCTCTGTGTTTCTACCTTTCTTTTTTTCTGTTTTTCTCTCTAAGCTCTCCTTTTCTCAATGTCACTTTTTCTCTCTTATTTTTCTGGTTTTCTCAATATCTCTTGTTCTCACTACGGGCTCCTTTTTCTCTCCAATTGGGCTCCCTTTTCCTACTGCCACTGCTTCTCTTTTATAGCCAAAGCATTAGGGTTTGCACATGTTTTCAAACTTCATAATTTCTACCCTTAGAAATGTGTATTGCCACTTTCTTGATGCACCCATTTTCTTTCCATTTCTAGAAATCCTGCTTTTCTGCATCTTTTGCTGTTGTACCAAAGTATTAGAGTTTGCACATGTTTCAAGTTTCAGAATTTCTATACTTGGAAATGCTTATTTCCACTTTCTTGGTGCAACCTTATTTCTTTCCATTTCTAGAATGCTGTTTTTTTTTTTGCATTTGCTGCTGCACTTTCCTAGTGCTGTTTTTTCTGCAATCCTCTCATTTGTTTGCTTGCTCTTGAGCTATCCTTGTGGTTCATGCCTCTACCCTTGACAGAATTTTGAAATTCTGGTTTTTGATATGTATGTGAACCATCATGAGTTAGTTCCTTAGGTTTTGTGGCATGGTTTGTTTGGTTGTGAGTTAGTTGGTTATGGGGCTGTTTTTGGATTAATTTGAAAATGCCTTGAAATTGCCCATGAATAAGCATAAATGGTCTTGCTTTTGAAATGTTCTAATGTTGAATTAAACCTTAATTATTTTCCTTGTATATTTTTGGGCTTAATTGATTATGAATTATGTGTAGCACATGGAGATTTGATGAGGCATGAAGGGTACCATAGCATGAAATTGGTTAGATACTTGAATTAAGATTAGAGAGAGCTTAATTTTCTAATCATTGCTTGGAGTTGGAAACTTTGCAACAAATGTGACATTCTTGCAAATGTCATGAAATTTCCTTTTGTAATATCCTTGAGTCTAATCTTGAATTTGGAATGATGGATTTCTCTTATACCATTAAAATTGAAATGGATGAAGTCTTGAATTATGAACTTGTGATCTTTTGAATTTCACTTGAACATAGAATTTGAAACAAAGTTGGATGAAGAAATCTTGAATTAGGCCTTGCAATTCATGTTCATTAGGAACATTGACCTTGAATACCTCAATATTTTTCAATTAACTTCTCCTTGAAGAAATCTACATGAGTAGACTTTTCAACTTGAACCAAAACTTAGATGATGAACCTTTCTTCAATATAGCCCATGATAGGAAACTTCTCTTATTTGAAATGGAAAACAACGAATCGAACCATTCCTTATCTTGTAAACCCACATGCTCGATATGTATTAGAACAATGTATGATATGATGAATGTAGGGTACAAAAGCTAAGGTGAAAATGAGGGTGTGACAGTGTTCATTGATGATATTTTGATATATTTGAAGAGTAAAGAGGATCATGCTGCATCTGAGAATTGTGTTATCAGCGTTGAAAGAGAAGCAGTTGTATACCAAACTGTCAAAGTGTGAGTTTTGGTTGAAGGAAGTGAGTTTCCTTGGTCATGTGATCTCGAGTAGAGTTATTACGGTTGATATGTCGAAGGTTGAAGCTGTATCGCAATGGAAAGCTCCAAAACCTGTTTTAAAGATTAGAAGTTTTCTTGGGTTGGCAGATTATTATCGAAAATTCATTGAAGGATTTTTCCAAGTTATCCTTTCCATTGACGCAATGGACTAGGGAGGTTTAAGATTTGTTTTGGATGCAATGTGTGAAGAAAGTTTCAAGAGCTTTTGAGAAGGCTGACAGTAGCTCATGTTTTGATTTTGTCGAATCCGGCAGAATCATTGTTGTATATTGTGATGTTTCGTTGATGGGATGGAGAGGCGTGTTAATGCAACATCAATAAGTTTTAGCTTATGCTTCAAGGCAACTTAAAGTTCATGAGAGGAATTATCTGACGCATGATTTAGAGTTGGTTGTTATTGTGTTTGCGTTTAAACTTTGGATGCATTATTTGTTTGGTTTGAGATTTGAGATGTTTAGTGACCATAAGAGTTTGAAGTATTTCTTTGGTCAGGAAGAATTGAATATCAGGAAAAGGAGATGGTTGGAACTTCTGAAAGACTATGATTTTGGTTTGAGTTACCATCTGGGTAAAGCAAACATGGTAGCTGAAGCATGGATTTGGAAATCTTTACATATATCGATGATGATGGTAAGAGAGTTGGAAATGATTGAGCAATTTCGAGATATGAGTTTGGTTTGTGGAGAGATTTCTTATGGAGTTAAGCTTGGTATGTTGAAGCTTACTAGTGGTGTTCTTGATGAGATTCGAGAAGGTCAGAAATCTGATTTGAGTTGGTAGATCGGTTGAATTTAAGGAATCAAAGTCGAAGAGCTGATTTTCGAATTAATGAAAATGGTATCATGAGATGTCGTGATAGAGTTTGTGTTCCAGATATTGTTGAGTTGAAAAAGAGTATTCTTGAGGAAGGACATCAAATTAGATTGAGTATCCATCGGTGCTACGAAGAGGTACCAGGATTTGAGGAAATTGTTTTGGTGGCCAGGGATGAAGAAAGAAGTGGTTGAGTTTGTATGTGCTGGTTAGACTTGTCAGAAGTCGAATATTGAACATCAAAGACTATTGGGTCTGATGCAACTTTTGAATATTCTAGAGTAGAAATGGGATAGTATTTCCATGGACTTTATGTCGGGTTTGTCGAAGACTTTGAAGGGATATGATTCAATTTGGGTGATTGTGGATAGATTGACTAGATCAACTCCTTTCTTACCAATGAGGATTAATCATTATATGTTGAAACTAGCTGAGACGTATATTGGGGAAATTGTGAAGTTACATGGGATACCGTCGAGTATTGTGTCCGATAGAGATCCGAGATATTCATCGAGGTTTTAGGAGAGTTTGCAGACAGCTTTGGTACTAAGTTAAGATCGAGTTCTGCCTATCATCCATAGACGGATGGATAGACAAAGAGAAATATCCAATCCTTAGAGGATTTGGTGAGAGCTTATGTATTGGATCAAGGTGGATCGTGGGATAGCCATTTGTCGTTGATTGAGTTTACCTGCAACAACAATTATCATTCTAGTATTGGAATGTCACCGTATACAACATTGTATGGTAGAAGATGTAGGACTTCTTTGTGTTGGTATGAATCAGGCGAGAGTGTTATACTCAAACCTGAGATTGTGCAAGAGACGACTGAAAAGATCAAGATGATCCAAGAAAGAGGAAAGTTTCACAGAGTCGTCAGAAGAGTTACCATGATAAGAGGAGGAAAGTACTTGAGTTCCATGAAGGAGATCACGTGTTTTGAGAGTTACACCGGTAACTGGTGTTGGCCGAGCTTTGAAGTCTCGAAAGCTCACACCGTATTTTGTTGGTCCATATCAGAGTGGTGCAGCGGAAGCGTGGGATAAGTAGCATGTCAGATTGCTTTACCGCCGTCGTTTGCGAATTTGCATGATGTGTTTCGTGTGTCTCAGTTGAGGAAGTACATTCCAGATTCGTCACATGTGATTCAGATGGATGATGTACAAGTGGAGATAATTTGTCTGTTGAGGCATTATCAGTTTGGGTTGATGAACGAGAAGTGAAGCAACTGCGAGGTAAAGAGATTTTCTTAGTAAAGGTAGTTTGGGGAGGACCAGCTGGAGAAAGTTGGGCTTGAGAGCGTGAGGATCAGATGAGGGAGTCGCATCCGACTCTGTTTCCTTGAGGTAATTTTCGAGGGCGAAAATTATTTTAAGTGGGGGAGAGTTGTAACACCCAAAATTTATTGAAATATTTATTTAAATATGAATATTCGCATTTTTGGTGATTTTCGGTGGTTGGTGTGAATATTGAGAATTATGGATTTTGAGTTATTTATTTAAATAATAGTATATAGTATGAATATATTGGTAGTATTATTAATTTAAATAAATATAAGTGGATTAAGGAAAAAGTGGACATTTGAGGAGGAGTTAGTGAGGGGGAAGTTGGAAAGCCCAATTTTAAGGCCCAAAGTTAGGTTTAACAAAAAGGAATTTTGAGGGAATTAGGATTCATTCTTGTTAGACCGTGAAAAGGGAAGAAATAGAGGTCAGATCTCTAAGGAAGAGGATTGAGGCAAAATTTTCGCAAGGTTTCCAAGAATCAAGGAGAAAGGCTTAGAGTCGGCAATTAAGGTATGAGGAGTATTGTCTTCATTGTTTTCAATATGTGATTTAATGTATTTAAAGCTGATTTAAGGATTTAGGGATTTTTGAGTATTGAATTGTTGTTGCCTTTCTGATGGTGAGTTCAATGAGTTTGAGGGATTTGAACTGATGGTCTGATAGGTTTGAGGCTAATTTGAGAATAAGGGAAATTAGGCATTTGTAGCCAAAATCTGTTGATGAGGTTTTAACCGTATAGGGTAATTGATTGTGAGAACTTTAATGACTGTGGGGTAGTTGTAAAAAATTATGGGAATTAGAGGCGTAAATATGATACGGGATTGGCCTAATAAGTCGTAGGTTTTGTGTCTTTATCGCCGTAATACCTTAGGAATGATTTAGGGATGTTTTTAGGGAATTGGGGAAGGAAATCGTAGAGGTTTTTGGTCTGGTTTTGGTGCTGGTGTGTAATAGCGATTTATTGTAATCGCGAGTTCGCACGACAAACATTCGCCTCAGACTCGCACTGCAAACTTGCTAGCGAACGTAGTAGAGTTTCGCGAATTCTGATCTTGTGCAGTGATGTCTTGATGTTTTGATGCTGTGATTTCTTTGATGAATTACCATGAGTATGACTATGATTCCTATGTGATTATTACATGATTGTATGATGATTTCTATGATTAACGATGATGAATTATGATGTTGATTTCAAGAGTTTTGATGATTATATGATGACATGATTATTATGATGATTTTGATAAATGATGATACACCTAATGGGTTTATTATAAGGATGATATTGACGTGTGCATCATGCATTCATATGCATCCAGACTTCGGTTCAGGACCTTAACTTTTGTGGCTTCAGTCTCATTGTGCGGATGTGAGGTATTTTGTTGTGCTCCGGTTCTCGTGTAGAATCGATCCTACTGTTGTGGATCTATGGAGGGTTGATGGCCCAGTGTCCATCGAATTTTGTTGATTAGTACCACATGCATGAGTCTTGTTACATTTGCATTTATGTGATATTTTGATGTAATTTATAATGTTGTGGCCTTTGATATTCCTTGATGATTATGATGATGTTGAATATGAAAATAACGTCATTTTATATATTGATTCCTATATTGATTATTATGAATCGTTTTACTCACTCTGTCTGTTTGAATGTTGCCTCCACGTGGGTAACGTGTAGATGACCAGGTATAACCGTGGATGTCGTCGAGGACTTTTTGAAGTTTTTAGGTTGTTGGTCATTGTGGTTGACGTAGAGGGTCTTGCTCTGATAGTGTAACATCGGGTTGGGGTCTTTGATTAAACTATATTTTATTGATTTTTTATTATGTTGATTTTCTTGCGGCGAAAGGAAAACTTTGGATTTGCCTTTTTGAGATCCGCTGCTATTTGAGCACTTTTGAGTAATTTTGAGAAAATTTGTTGCTTACGGAGCATTGACTATATTTGAATTTACTGAGAAATGTACGCCCTTTGAGATGATTTTATTGTGTTCAATATTTTACTCTGATAAATTTGATTATTTTGCCATGATATTCGTCGGATAGAAAAAGGTGTTACACAATCCATCATCAATGTTAACATATACACACAAGAAACAACATTTTAACCATAAACTCACATCAATATCATGAATATAACATGAATCATATATTTCTCATGGAAATGAAACAAGAACACCATAACCTAACTTTTCTCATTCTATTCAAATACTCTAACCTTGAGTTTCTACCTATAATCCACCTCTAAATGATGGTGAAGAAGTTGTTGATGATGAAGATAAGATGATTTGATGAAGAAAAGATGAAGTCCCAAGCTTCTCTTCCTCTTTCTCTTCTTTCTCCCCCTTCTCTCTAACTTCTTACTATCTTTCTCTCTATGTTGCCAAATGAAAGGAAAAAAGAAGGAAAATGATATAAGGAAAACATCATTAAAGTTAGTAAGACTAACTTGGTTAAATGTCCAAAATTGAGGGCATCCAAAATGTCTCTAATGTACTAATTAATAAAACCTCAGAGTCAGATAATATTATTTAAATCAACTCTGAGCTCATCATTTACTCCAATCATCTCAACAGATAACTCTTAGAGTACACCGAAACCCATTTGATCCCAACTAATATTAGTTAGAGCATTTTATTAAATACGGGGTATTACATTGCCAAAGATGATGACGGTTGCGAGGGGGTTATTCAATATTGTTTTGTGTATAATGATAGTTCTACGTAAATTGGTTACGATAACGATTGTGTCACTAAAACTGTTGTGACATTTCATCTTCAAATAGAGCGTGAAGGCAATTGCATTTAAGGTTGCCAAAAACGACCAACCCAGGATGTCGTTGTAGACGCTTTTACAAGGAATAACGAAAAAGCACATTTTTGTGGTTCTCTGATTTTACCTTCTCCAAACGAGACTAATAGTTCTATGGTCCCACATGGATGATTTGAGGAGTCATTGAATGCCAACAGGTTCCAACCTTCACACGACTTTAAAATTTTCATGCGCAGTCCTAATAAAATACATCGTGTCACACAAGCTTCTGTCATTGGCGAGGATCTACGATACTAAATGATTGGTTATGATGGTGATTATGAATAGCGGAAGCGTCACATTAGGAGTTCCATCCACCTTCTTTTTGCCTCGAAATCCTAGAATATGTTTATCTTTTTATTGTCTTTGGACTGTTGCTGATGATTTGAGTGAGCTTCGCGGTGGAGAACCTTTTTGTTAGAAGATCTGATACCAACTGAGTCAACGACGAAGATAGGAAACAATATAAATGCTAAAAGAGCTATGAATTTCCTGCGGCTGGATCGAAAGTCATCTTTTTTACTCGAGTGTAATTGTTGTTGTGATTTATGCCTTTGGATCAGAAGAAATCGGATTATGAAAATTCATTGAAATCAGAAATCAATTTTCACAAACGACACATCCGTTCTGCTTGGAAACCATAAATGCTTCGTAAAATGATAGGGTAAAGTCTTGATGCGGCATAAGAGATCTCTGATGCGACAGCAAGAGATGTATTTGTAAGATTATCACTCTAATATCCAAATCAATAAAAAAAAATACTAAAATGAGTTATAATTTAAAGAATACATCAGATTTTACAGATTTTACGTGAGATGCCATATATATGGGAGACAATTATAGACTTTTCCTACCATTTTAATATGGAATGCATGAGATATTTCAATGACATTTAAACAATAGCCCATGATATAAATGGAGTATGAAGTTTTAAAATATAATTACATTGTACCTTCGACATTGGATTGATGATTGAACCTTCTCTTAAACATGTGGCAGCCCGAAACATATTCTAATATAAAATGACGTGAATGTGATGGTCCAATATCGAGCTTCTAGATCCAATCTAAAACAGTCTAGGCCAGCTTCTTCAATCATATTTATTTATACATGTGAGTGAGAGTGAAACAATTATTTTGGGAGGAAGGGTGTAAATAAATAAAAATTGAAATGATTGAGAAAGCATATTTATATTGCTGAAAATGCACCGAAATAGATGCCAATAATACATGAATGGGGCAATAACGTAAAAAGAAGTTAACAAAAGTGGGGTCCTAATAGATAACGTGATCAAAGTTATGCGCTGGTTATAGTTGGTTTCTCTCGTGGCCGTAACATGGCTGTCACCCTTCCAACAATGAACGGCCCTCACTCACTCCAAAACAAAACAAAAACAAAAATATCCCGCCCTCCATTATTACCATCTTAACCCCCGCATTTCCCTCTCTTCACCACTCCCACTTCCATCCATATAAATATCTATCCCTCTCTTTCATCATCATAACCGCTCATCGACTTCTCATTTTCATTGTTTTCATTTTTTTCATTTCGCCAAACCCTAAATCTCAACCATGCGAGAGATCTTGCACGTTCAAGGAGGCCAATGCGGTAATCAAATTGGATCCAAGTTTTGGGAGGTTATCTGCGATGAACACGGCATTGATCCTACCGGTAAGTACGTAAGCGAAGGCGGAAACGATACTCAATTGGAAAGGATTAATGTTTATTACAATGAAGCTTCTGGTGGACGCTATGTTCCTAGAGCAGTTCTTATGGATCTCGAGCCTGGTACTATGGAAAGCATCAGATCTGGTCCGTTCGGGAAGATCTTTCGTCCCGATAATTTCGTTTTTGGTCAATCTGGTGCCGGTAATAATTGGGCCAAAGGTCATTACACTGAAGGTGCTGAGTTGATTGATTCTGTTCTTGATGTTGTTCGTAAAGAAGCTGAAAATTGTGATTGCTTGCAAGGTAATGAAAATTTCTTTTTTCGCGTTTCATTAGATTGCGTAATGCTGTTTATTGATTCATCTATAGATCTGTTGAATTTCATTGCTGATGTTTATTTCTGTCATAATTATGATTGATTGAAATTGTGTTTGAAATAATTGATATATACTGCAATCTTAATTAATAAACCTAGCGAAAGAATGCGCACTCTGAAAATTCTGAGAGGATCCAATCCATTTTTGGGAGATCTAGGATTTCGATCCATTAATTATAATTATAAGTTATAAATTCAACTCAACGTACTTAATAATTGCTGATATACCATAATCTAATTATTTACTTATTTGTTTGCTTGGTTGTTGTTTTGGTGGAACGAAGCTTCGGTGACATTTGTGTAATAATGACAATATTTTATGGATTGATATGCTACGAAAATAAATGAAAAATACTGTGATAGGTCGACATTCCTGACTTTATGGATCTGTTCATGCTTTTTGTCATCTGTAGATCTTTTATAAAAAAGAAACTAGATCTGGGGTAGCATGATGGTTTTCTTCATGTCGGCTTTAAAGCAACTTGCTTTTTTATATTGGAGAAGTTGGTTACATGGTGCTGTTGTGAGTTATATATTGTCCATGTTCTCTTGATTGTATGACATGCAGGGACCACTCTATTTTTTATAGTGCATAATTATATAAAACACTATAGAATATGATTCTTTTCTAAACCATGTGTTTTCAAAAAACTAAAAGCATTCTGACCCAAGCAGAGTATATAAGTGTTGTCTTTATGTACAAATATATATTTTTTTCTCTGAAGGGGTTCTGTTATATATAGAACACAATTGATATCATGGTTTTTAAACAGGGCATGAACAGATCCGGGTTGGTATGATTTCATGGTATTGTTATACTTTAATGCAGCACAGAATTAGTACATGCTCCGGGAAATCAGATTTATGAACTTCATATTTGCCATTTTTTGTTCTGAGAATCTAAAAATTACATTTTTATATTGTCAGGTTTTCAAGTTTGCCACTCGCTTGGAGGAGGCACAGGTTCTGGCATGGGAACACTGTTAATATCAAAGATTAGGGAGGAATACCCAGACAGAATGATGCTCACTTTCTCTGTTTTTCCATCTCCAAAGGTGTCTGACACAGTTGTTGAGCCATACAATGCTACCTTATCTGTACACCAACTGGTAGAAAACGCAGATGAATGCATGGTTCTTGACAATGAAGCACTTTATGACATTTGCTTCAGGACATTAAAACTCAGCACCCCTAGCTGTAAGTATTGTTTCCTCTATTTTAGTCAATCTGATTGCTCTAAGATTGGGTAAATAATAACATTTTTTTATTTATTTCTTTTCTCATGGTCTAATTGCAGTTGGGGATCTGAACCATCTAATTTCTGCAACCATGAGTGGGGTTACATGTTGTCTGAGGTTTCCCGGACAGCTGAACTCTGATCTCAGGAAGCTGGCTGTCAATCTGATTCCATTCCCACGTCTTCACTTCTTTATGGTGGGTTTTGCACCTCTCACTTCTCGTGGCTCTCAACAATATGTATCCCTTACCGTCCCGGAACTGACTCAGCAAATGTGGGATGCGAAAAATATGATGTGTGCTGCTGATCCCCGACATGGCCGATACTTGACTGCATCTGCTATGTTCAGAGGAAAGATGAGCACCAAAGAGGTAGATGAGCAAATAATCAATGTGCAGAACAAGAATTCATCGTACTTTGTTGAATGGATTCCCAACAATGTGAAGTCTAGTGTCTGTGATATTCCACCCAAGAATTTGAAGATGTCCTCCACTTTTATTGGGAATTCAACTTCAATTCAAGAGATGTTTAGGAGGGTGAGTGAACAATTCACTGCTATGTTTCGGCGCAAAGCCTTTTTGCATTGGTACACTGGGGAGGGAATGGACGAGATGGAGTTCACAGAGGCTGAGAGTAACATGAATGATTTGGTAGCAGAGTACCAACAATACCAGGATGCAATTGCCGATGAGGAAGAGTTTGAAGAAGAAGAAGGTGAGGAACACCAGTATGCGGAGCATTAGCTGAATGAAACTCTCGGGTAATGCGCTAATGGTAAAAATGTCCACTATGCAACTTTGCTGTTATTTGTGTATCTACAGCCATATATGCTCTTTTTTTATTCTTAATTTTACCTGTTCCTTTACATTTTGCCAATTTCATCTTTAAGTGTATTATTATTATTATTATTATTATTATTTCTGAGTTGTTTGGGAATCGGATTGTGAATTGTCAGACAAGGGTTATTCTATACTTCAATTCCTTTAATCATACGTATGTATTTATGTATTTTTGTGGATTTATTTTGTTTCTTACCAATTCAATTTGTTTTAAGAAAAGGGCTGGGACTTTCCCATCCTAACTTTACCCGCCATGCCATGAACCCATCCGCAACTCCAAGACTAATGCTTCATTTGGAAGGTGGAAAAAAAAAGTAAAAAGAGTAAAATAGATCACGCTATTTGGATGAGATAAAAAGAGTAGAAAATGTTCTTTGCTTTATGGCAATACGTGTGTTAAAATTGAGTTTTAATTCTTAAAATTGCTAGATTTCATTCTTGTAAATTGGAGTTTAAATTGTTTTCATGGGAGTTAACATCTGGTAAAATTTCTAAAATCAAATAGAATCTAATACGATTTTACGTGAGTTTATCTAATGTTAAAGAAATTAACCTGCGTTTTTTTAATAGTTTAATTTTTAAAAACTTTAAAACTTATGAAGCTCTTGTTTTAATTCTTCAATGGTCTGCATTTTAAATTTGGCTTGGGGTTTCGAGGTGATTTTGACATTTTTAGAGAATTTCTTATGATACTTTATAGGGTGGAAAATATGAAAAATCGAAATTATTCTTTAAATTTTAGAGATGTATCTTTATATGTATCATATATCAACATTATGACACATTAAATGAATGGTATCTTATACGAACACAAAAAAATTCGAACATACGTCTTCAGATATTTTCAACAAATATATTAAAATTTAATAAGTTCAGTGATTATTCCGGCGATTCATCTTCAGAAGTTTCAGGTAGGATTTTAAAATTGATTGTCACCTTTGTACGTTAGATATTTTCAAAGATACATCTCTAGAATGATTTGATAAAACACAGAGTTGCATGATCACACGACCATACTTGTTTTTCACTCAAAACTCTCACCAAAAACCCTTCCATTCTCAATCCACATTTTCATTTCAAATATTCAATCTTGTGTTTCATCACATCAAATGGAGTAAAAGAAGTTGGAATTTCAGGTAAATATCATTTATTTCAAGCTTCATTGCTCACATTAAACTTGTTTCTGGCTGAAAACTATGCGTTATTTTCGCAGATACATTTTCAGTATCAGTTTGTGTTCATTTTTTCAGCTCTATTTACAGAATTAACATTTGTTTACTATTCTGTGGTAATTCTTATCATTAGATATAGAGCACCTCGATGTTTTCCCCAAAAATGTTGTGTCTCTAAATGTCAAAGGTGTTGTTGTGAAGGCGGTAGATATTCACAACCAGTTTAGCAATGAGCAAGAGTTTGAAATTTGTGATCACATGCTTCACTAGATTCATACAGAGGCCTTCAAACCGGGATTCAGTGTGGTAATCGAAATATCCGATAATGGTTTGGATAGAAAATGTACTTTTGTGACAATGACGTGCGAAAGAAGCGGGAAATATATATCTCATCTTCAAATCTTTAAACGGGACAACACTTTTTCATGAAAATGTGAATGTTCATTTAAGTTGTGTGGTTATATTTTGGCGAACAGTAAATGGAGATTTAATGTCATATGTGGTTTGTATAGCCATAACTTGTGTGAAAAATTAGTCGGCCAGTCAATTGTGTGTCGCCTCTTGTCGGAAGAGAAGAAATGTGTTACTGACAGACATTGAATTTGGTTCAACCAAAAAATATTCTTGCAACTTTGAAATGCAAAAGACCCGAAAATGTTTCAAATATCAAGCAAGTGTATAATATTCGGTACCAAACTAACAAGGCGTTGAAGGGGGGGGGGGGGATAGAACCGAAACGTAACAACTTTTGAAACTCTTGGATGGTAAAAATTATGTGTCTAGGTATCGAACTTGTGAGGATGGAGTAACCGTTAGAGATATATTTTGGACTCATCCTAATTCCATCAAGTTGTTCAACATGTTTCCTGTTGTTCTCATAATTGATTCGACGTACAAGACCAACAAGTACATGCTTTCGTTATTGGAGATTGTTGGTGTTACCTCTACTGAGAAGACCTATTTTATCAGGTTTACATTTCTAGAGAGCGAGAAAGAGAAGAATGCTACTTGGGCCTTAGAGGTGTGTCGAGTAATGTTGATGGACCAAAAAGAGATGTCTAAAGTGATTGTTACCGACTGCGATACCGCGTTGATGAATCTGATTGCAAAGGTATTTTTTACTTCTTATACATTACTTTGTAGGTATCACATAGCAAAGAATGTGAGAAATTAGATTAAACCTGCGGTAGGGACGAAATAAATAAAGTCCGAAGATGGAAAAATGGTAAAGGCGAGTGTGGTTATGAAAAACTAATGGATGCATGGGGTTGTATAGTAAATTCTTCCACTAAAGAATCATATGTTGATTCTGTTATGCATTTTAGGAAAGTGTGTGAAAAATATCATGATTTGTTAAAATATGCTGAAAGCACAATTCATTACCAGGTGAAGGAGAAAATTGTTTATGCTTGGACTAATCAGGTTAGACATCTTGGAAATACAACAACTAACCAAGTTAAGTCTTCCCAAGCTACATTGAAGAATTGGTTGGGAAATAGTAAGAGCAATTTG
Source organism: Lathyrus sativus (assembly GCA_963859935.3). Taxonomy (NCBI): domain Eukaryota; kingdom Viridiplantae; phylum Streptophyta; class Magnoliopsida; order Fabales; family Fabaceae; genus Lathyrus; species Lathyrus sativus. The sequence continues at coordinate 670,627,524 of OZ012739.1, forward strand.
TGTAGAGATTAAGACTACATGAACCAAATGATTTTAGAACTAGCATAATGAGATACATACATCATTTAGTCGAAGCATCACAATTTTGGAACACATATTTAAAGATAACAATCTTTATTCTCAGTTGGTCAACAACATATCTCGAGCGGGTTTGAATTATATTTTTCACAAAGCTAAACGAGCGATAATGTAGGCTTCGATAATGCAAAGTCTAGATGCACAATTGTGAGAATATATGGTCTCCCATATGCTTGTGTTATTGCAAAAACAAGTGAATTTTGGTAGCCCGATAAGAATGGACGAGGTTTGCACTCACTGGAAGAGGCTTAGGTTAGATGATGATGATAGTGTCATGAAAGATGGTAAATCGAATATCTCTATCTTCACCGAATGGGAAGTGATATAAGAGAGGTTTTTGAAAGCTGGTAACAACATGAAACTCCACATCAAAGAACAATTGAGGAATATTGATTATCTGGAAACCACCGACTTGAAACTACCCTGCTAACTAGTAAAAATAAAAGGTGCTTCGAAGAAGCTCAAACCTACACCAAATGACAATTCAACGACACAGTCTCCTTCATATTTTAAACATGTTGACAAAGTTTTTCTCAACTCACCAACTCTAAAATCTCAAAAAGTGTTTTAAAGAAGCTCGCATTATCAAATCACCTTCTTCGCCGCCTCCATCAAAGATTCCATTTTTTGACAAGATGTCAGTTTTTATGGACAAATACATTGAGCAAATCGTCAATGTTGAGGGTGACAGTAATTACGATTATCGAGCTATTTTAGCTTTACTCGGTAAAGGAGAAGATAAACTTGTCTGTCATCAACTTATCCATGAGTTGAGGAGTCATAAAGAATCATACACGAGACTTTACGAAAATAAAGAAAACTTTGATGCAATTTATGAGTCTCTTGTTCTTTACTTTAGTGGACCGACACTAAAGGCTAAGTGGACGTGCTTCCTTGAAATGGGTCACCTCATAACATGTGCACATGATAGAGTTTGTATTGATCTTACACGATACGGTTTTTCGGAAACCTTTTCCCAACTATGCACCGCCCCACCTCAAAATCCAAACTATCGTATTATGTGTATTAGGTGGCTTTCAAAGTCACGATATTCTGTTCAAGTTTACTTGAAACCAGGATTCCCTATACCTCTTACATAACTGGAGTGAGCAGCTCATTCAACAACTAATGTCAAGACTTGGCTGAACCATTTTGTGAAAAGGATGCAAGAGTTCGAGAAATTGAGCAACATTGAAAGAGAATCAAATGCACACAATTTAAATGGGGTACCACCCATAGATTTAACTGGCGACAAATTTTTCAATTCATTTCAAATTTTTTAGTCGGACAAATAGGTGTATGTAATTGTGTCTCAATATTAATGAAGTGTAATATATTCAATTTCTTAATATTTTAATACTTTTTTTTAATCTTTTCTAAAACATTTATTCATTTTCCAAACAAATTCATCATGTAGGTTATGTTTTCAAAGGTTCTATTTTTTGCATGTTCAAGAGGTTCTGGAGATGTATCTTCGGAATAAGACAATAGAGCGGCACGAAAAATGTATCTCCGAAACTAGCACTAATGCTTGACAGAATTTTGCGGTCCACATTTGTCTACAACTTCTATAAATTTAGGGGCTCTAGTATTTTATTTCACACAAATAGAAAATATCTCAAATGTCACAAATAAACATCCTCTGGTATGTCACAAATGTCTCCTTCTCCAGCGCGACACCCGGGAGAAAATTTAAGCTCAATAAGTACACCTCTTTTGCAAATCTGAAATACGAAGTCCATAATCTTCTACCTTACATAGACAATCGAAAATTATCAAGCTCGAGTATCATTCACCATCGATTGACAACAGAGGGAAGATTGAATTTGCCAAATTTGAGCTCAAAACGGGTGCAGATGTAAGGGCTATGTGGAATACATTTTTACGTTTCGAAACAAAAGTTCCGCTCGAGTTGGAAGCGACAATTTCTAGATCGGTCAAAGATATTGTGAAAATGATGAATCATCTACTTGAATATTGGAGTGTAATGTTTTATTTTATGTTGAAATCATCTATGTAATGTTGTTTTTATGTTATGAATGATAATTTTATTTTGTTAAAATACAAGTTTTTTGGTTTTTGCCTTTGATAGTGTTGCGCATATGTTACGGAAATGCATCTACGAACAAATTCTGGAGATGCTTTTTCGGATGAAAAAAAACAACTACTAGGGCGTCACTGAGAATGGCTTGGTTGTGTGTGTATAGGATGCGTCCGAAGATACATTTATAGAATCTGGAGACATTTTAATATTTTCATGTGGTGTACTAGTAATATATATAGTGAATTAAAAAAATTCCCTAATTTTAATGTCTTCTCATTAAAGTCAATAATGATCATGTTATGACAGACTATGTTTTTTTTTTCTTTCTGTTTTGTGAAGCCTCTAAATAGTAATTCTAACATTAGTTTCATTATTGCACTGCCATCAAAAAAACACTTTGTTTATCTTTATATCATTAACTTTGACATAAACAAATAAAGATTTTAAATGACTTCTCATTTGATTATTGAGATGATATAAAAAAAGAAGTAGAAATTCACATGGTCTTATGTATTTCTCTGAGACATAATCTATTATGTAAGGACATTCTTTAAGTTGTAAACTCAAAAAAATATTCATCAAATTTCTCAAGCCCAAAAACTCTCTCAGATTACTCAACTAGAAATAATGAAATTAAATTCACTCCACATTTGCAAATCATCTAAAAGTCTAGTTTTGAAAATGTAGGAAACCTCTTTGTTAGGGTGTAATTGGTTCGGTTTAGACCAATTTTTGATCGAAAAAAGGTCTAAGTCGATGATATCTCCATCAATTTGATTTGTTTTGGTTTTTTTGAACATTTTTGAAAAATGGAACTAAACCAAACTAACCCGTTTGGTTTAGTTTAGTTTGGTTCGGTTGATCAGTTTACAATGTTTTTTTCAAACATTATATTCATCAGTGTATCCTCCACTATTGTGTTTTTAATGTATTTTATGCTATTATTTTTTAAAATAATACATTTCATATAATTTATTTCATGCTCTATTATTTCAAATAAATCACAAGTTGCTCTTAATCCATACGAAATAGTGATATGATTTTTATTGCATCATGAAATAAGTTCATTATCAAATATAAAAGTTCACACTTGACATCAGAAGGTTCCAAAGGGATTTGAAAGATTAACAAATAGAACACAACAAAATACACATCATTTAACATGTTCACACCTCAAAACACATCAAATATTATTTTATAAGAAGACTAGAAAAAAATTTGTTGAAAAATAAGAAACAAAAAAGATAAAAAAAATATGAAAATTAACGAAGAGAACTTAAACATAAATAAAGTGACCATAACATATCAAAACGACAGTAGAGAGAGCAATAGTTGTGGCAAGCAGTGAGAGCAACAATTAAGTGAAAGTAAATTTTGTGACTGATGTTTTCTACTTTATATGTTTTGGAGTTTTGTTCTAGATGCGTATTTTGCTAAAAGGAAGGAAGTGTAAACAAATATGGAGAATGGTTGGGCCGATAAAAAATTTGAGCTTAATGATTGGTGAAATAAATGATTTAGAGTGCAATTATATCCATTGGTTCAATTCATTAGTTTGACGGTTCTTTAAAACTAAAATCGAGAATCAAACCAAACAAAATGGGGTATTCATAAACAAGCTTAATGAGCAAGGAGAAGTGGTAAGAAATAAAGCTAGACTTATAGCTCAAGACTATAGTCAACAAGAAGGTATAAATATTTTTCTAAAACATTTACACTTGCTCCAAGGCGGTCAGATTACTTTTGTCTTATACTATTAATCATAATATCTGATCTGACCTGATCAGAAGGGGATCACGGGCTGGCCACACGCTGTTGGACTGCTACCTGTTCACCGGTGATGAGGAGGAGAAGTGGGGGTGTACCTGCAAGACACTCTGATGCCAAAGTAAGAATTTGGGCAGAGTGAGAGCAAAGTACAGAAAAGTGGGTAAGAAGTGAATTACCTGACCCTCTTGAGGAAGAGGGTATTTATAGAGAGACCCCAGCGCTGGGCCAACGGTCACTTGTGTTGGACTGGATGGTCAAGCCCAACCCAGGTGACTGCTAGGGCTTACGTGGCGTAGTGAAGACCAGGACGTGGCCCTCACCCTAGTTCAACTGTCCCGTGGTCTCCGGAAAGTGGGTTTGACCTACTCTTTCGGAGGTGGGCAGTTGGGGGATGATGTGTCCCCGCGGAGGGGAACACGTGGAGAACGTGCGCATGGCACGTTGTTCTCCCCGCAGAGGGGAGCTAGCGAGGTTCTCCGTAAGTACGTTGTTCTCCCCGCGGAGGGAGAGGAGCACGTGAGGACGTGGGAGAGCCATGGGGTCTTGCTCGACGGCATGGGGAATACCGCCCGCTGTGCGGGCGAGTCACTTGCCCGACGTGGTTGGGATGGTTCTTCCTTGCGGAGAAACCTTTCTAAGGGGTCGGGTATCTCGTGCCCGACGTGGTACCGGACTGGGTGGACCTGGTGGGACATTATTGGGCTGGGCCAACATAGCTCAGCCCGGGGCCCATGCCAGAACAATATCATTTTACATAAAATGGATGCTAAAAGTGCATTTTTAAATGGAATCATTTCTGAAGAAGTGTATGTTAAACTACCGCATGGGTTTGAGGATTTAGTCCACCTAAATCATGTTTTCAAACTTATGAAATCACTATATGGTCTTAAGCAAGCTCCCCGTGCTTGGTATAAAAGACTGAGTAATTTTCTTTTAGAAAATGATTTTCAAAACGGGCAAGTTGGCACTACACTATTCAAAATAACTTTGAAAAATGACATCTTAATTTTCCAAGTGTACATTGATGATATTATTTTTGGTTATACTAATGCTACTCTTTGCAAAGGATTTTCTGAGTCAATGCAGACTGAGTTTGGAATGAGTATGATGGGAGAGTTGAATTTTTCAGAGAGATATATTAGATATACAATTCATTAATACTAATCATCAATAGACTGATATCTTTATTATATAAAAGATAGTAATGTATGCGACACTGCATAATTTACCCTGATCCCGCCAATTATCCCACTGATTAAAATGCAAACAATTATTAAATAATAAATTACTTGCAAATAATACATTCAACCAATTTTATTTATCATTTTGTCTTCCATCAATTTAGATGAAATTTTTTTGCCTTATATAGTTAGAGATATATATTACCTCTACATTTAAATGCTCATTTATTTTTTTTCATTTGTAATCATTTGCATTATTGAGCAATGCACCGATATAATATTTTTCAGTAATTATCCATGACATTGAATGATATGACTTCTCACATACCCCATTATATTAAACTCTTGAATTTCCCATAAGCATAGATACATTTTCTAATATCCTTATATAGTTACAAACATATATTACTTCTACATTTAAATGCTCACTTTTTTTTCTTCATTTGTAATCATTTGCATTATTGAGCAATACACCAATATAATATTTTTCAGTAACTATCCATGGCATTGAATGATATGACTTCTCACATATTCCATTATATTAAACTCTTGAATTTCCCATAAGTAGAGATACGTTTTCCAAAATTATAGCATTAGTCATCATAGATAGTGAAATTCCTTGAAGTAAATTAAATTTAGTGGAATTGAAAATGAATACATGTATCCAATGATTTTCTTTTCAATGACCTTTGAATATATGATTCATACGAATTTTTCATATACAAATAGCTTAATCCTGCCAGGGTGATTATCAAATACATACTTGCAAAACCTGCCTAATAAAACAAGTATCTCTCTTAGATTTTAAGTTAAAAAATGGCTAACAAAGGTGAGATTATACCATCTTTGATTGACATATCGAATATGTATACATATTTATGTATATACATCTATACAAGCTTAATTTTATGCCAAAAACCAAAGTTTTTAAAATAGCTGCTCTTAAGATTGCACGATATCATTTTGATTTCATGCCTTTCTCTGATATTTTGGCTTCTACTAAAGAAGAAAGACTACTTTGATAAGTTTATTTGTTTAGTTAGGTTGTTGTTAAATTTTTTATGTATATAATATTAATTAGAACAGATTTCTTATTGCAAATATAATTTTGTTTAAATTAGATATCATTGGCTACGTGGTTGAAAAGGATGTTATGAAAGAGACTTGTATAAGAGGCAAAAAAAAAAAATTAAGTTATGAATCTCATAATTGAGGAATTAGAGTAGGTTAGACATCTTGGAAATACAACAACTAACCGAGTTAAGTCTTCCCATGCTACATTGAAGAATTGGTTGGGAAATAGTAAGAGCAATTTGTGTAGAGATTGAGACTACATGAACCAAATGATTTTAGAACTAGCATAATGAGATACATACATCATTTAGTCGAAGCATCACAATTTTGGAACACATATTTAAAGACAACAATCTTTATTCTCAGTTGGTCAGCAACATATCTCGAGCGGGTTTGAATTATATTTTTCACGAAGCTAAACGAGCGATAATGTAGGCTTCGATAATGCAAAGTGTGGATGCATAATTGTGAAAATATATGGTCTCTCATATGCTTGTGTTATTGCAAAAACAGGTGAATTTTGGTAGCCCGGTAAGAATGGACGAGGTTTGCACTCACTGGAAAAGGCTTAGGTTAGATGATGATGATGATGATGGTATCATGAAAGATGGTAAATCAAATATATCTATCTTCACCGAATGGGAAGTGATATAAGAGATGTTTTTTAAAGTCGGTAACAACATGAAACTCCACATCAAAGAACAATTGAGGAAGATTGATTATCCGGAAACCACCCTGTCAACTAGTAAAAATAAAAGGTGCTTCGAAGAAGCTCAAACCTACACCAAATGACAATTCAACGACACAGTCTCCTTCATATTTTAAACATGTTGACAAAGTTTTTCTCGACTCACCAACTCTAAAATCTCAAAAAGTGTTTTCAAAGAAGCTCGCATTATCAAATCACCTCCTTCGCCGCCTCCATCAAGGATTCCATTTTTTGACAAGATGTCAGTTTTTATGGACAAATACATTGAGCAAATTGTCAATGTTGAGGGTGACAGTAATTACGATTATCGAGCTATTTCAGCTTTACTCGGTAAAGGAGAAGATAATTATACACTTGTCTGTCATCAACTTATCCATGAGTTGAGGAGTCATAAAGAATCATACACGAGCCTTTACGGAAATAAAGAAAACTAATGCAATTTATGAGTCTCTTGTTCTTTACTTTAATGGACCGACACTAGAGGCTAAGTGGACGTGCTTCCCTGAAATGGGTCACCTCATAGCATGTGCACATGATAGAGTTTGTATTGATCTTACACGATACGGTTTTTCGGAAACCTTTTCCCCACTATGCACTGCCCCATCTCAAAATCCAAACTACCGTATTATGTGTATTAGGTGGCTTTCAAAGTCACGATATTTTTTTCAATTTTACTTGAAACTAGGATTCCCTATACCTCTTACATAATTGGAGTGAGCAGCTCATTCAACAACTAATGTCAAGACTTGGCTGAACCATTTTGTGAAAAGGATGCAAAAGTTCGAGAAATTGAGCAACATTGAAAGAGAATCAAATGCACAAAAGTTAAATGGGGTACCACCCATAGATTTAACTGGCGACAAATTTTTTGATTCATTTCAATTTTTTTAATCGGACAAATAAGTGTATGTAATTTTGTCTCAATATTAAAGAAGTGTAATATATTCAATTTCTTAATATTTTAATACTTTTTTTTTAATCTTTTCTAAAACATTTATTCATTTGCCAAACAAAGTCATCATTTAGGTTATGTTTTCAAAGGTTCTGTTTTTTGCATGTTCAAGAGGTTCTGGAGATGTATCTTCGGAATAAGACAATAGAGTGACACGAAAAATGTATCTCTGAAACCAACACTAATGCTTGATAGAATTTTGTGGTCCACATTTGTCTACAACTTCTATAAATTTAGGGGCTCTAGTCTTTTATTTCACACAAATAGAAAATATCTCAAATGTCACAAATAAACATCCTCTAGTATGTCACAAATGTCTCCTTCTCCAGCGCGACACCCGGGCGAAAATTTAAGCTCAATGAGTACACCTCTCTTGCAGATCTGAAATACAAAGTCCATAATCTTCTACCTTACATAGACAATCGAAAATTATCAAGATCGAGTATCGTTCACCATCGATTGACAACAGAGGGAAGATTGAATTCGCCAAATTTGAGCTCAAAACAGGTGCAGATGTAAGGGCTATGTGGAATACATTTTTACGCTTCGAAACAAAAGGAAGCGACAATTTCTAGATCGGTCAAAGGTATTGTGAAAATGATGAATCATCTACTTGAATATTTAAGTGTAATGTTTTATTTTATGTTGAAATCATCTATGTAATATTGTTTTTATGTTATGAATGATAATTTTATTTTGTTAAAATACAAGTTTTTTGGTTTTTGCCTTTGATAGTGTTGCAAATATGTTACGGAAATGCATCTACAGACAGATTCTGGAGATGCTTTTTTGGATGAAAAAAACAACTTCTAGGGCGTCACTGAGAATGGCTTGGGTTGTGTGTGTATAGGATACGTCCGAAGATACATTTCTAGAATCTGGAGACATTTTAATATTTTCATGTGGTGTACTAGTAATATATATATATATATATATATATATATATATATATATATATATATATATATATATATATATATATATATATATATATATATATATATATATATATATATATATATATATATATATATATATATATATATATATATATATATATATATATATATATATATATATAGTGAATTAAAAAAATTCCCTAATTTTAATGTCTTCTCATTAAAGTCAATAACGATCATGTTATGACAGGCTATGTTTTTTTTTCTTTCTGTTTTGTGAAGCCTCTAAATAGTAATTCTAACATTAGTTTCATTATTGCACTGCCATCAAAAAATACTTTGTTTATCTTTATATCATTAACTTTGACATAAACAAATAAAGATTTTAAATGACTTCTCATTTGATTATTGAGATGATATAAAAAAAGAAGTAGAAATTCACATGGTCTTATGTATTTCCCTGGGACATAATCTATCATGTAAGAACATTCTTCAAGTTGTAAACTCAAAAAAATATTCATCAAATTTCTCAAGCCCAAAAACTCTCTTAGATTACTCAACTAGAAATAATGAAATTAAATTCACTCCACATTTGCAAATCATCTAAAAGTTTAGTTTTGAAAATGTAGGAAACCTCTTTGTTAGGGTGTAATTTGAAAATGGTGGAAACATCTAAAAGGTTTAAGCCGATGATATCTCCATCAATTTGATTTGTTTTAAACATTTTTGAAAAATGGAACTGAACCAAACTAACCTGTTTGGTTTAGTTTAGTTTGGTTCGGTTGATCAGTTTATAATGTTTTTTTCAAACATTATATTCATCAGTGTATCCTCCATTATGTGTTTTTAATGTATTTTATGCTATTATTTTTTAAAATAATACATTTCATATAATTTATTTCATGCTTTATTATTTCAAATAAATCACAAGTTGCTCTTAATCTATACAGAATAGTGATATGATTTTCATTGCATCATGAAATAAGTTCACTATCAAATATAAAAGTTCACACTTGGCATCAGAAGGTTTCAAAGGGATTTGAAAGATTAACAAATAGAACACAATAAAACACACATCAATTAACATGTTCACACCTCAAAACATATCAAAAATTATTTTGTAACAAGACTAGAAGAAATTTTGTTGAAAAATAAGAAACAAAAAAAAGATAAAAAAAATATGAAAATTAACGAAGAGAACTTAAACATAAATAAGGTGACCATAACATATCAAAACGACAGTAGAGAGAGCAATAGTTGTGGCAAGAAGTGAGAGCAACAGTTAAGTGAAAGTAAATTTTGTGACTGATGGTTTCTACTTTATATGTTTTGGAGTTTTGTTTTAGATGCGTATTTTGCTAAAAGGAAGGAAGTGTAAACAAATATGGAGAATGGTTGGGCCGATACAAAAGTTTAGCTTAATGATTGGTGAAATAAATGATTTAGAGTGCAATTATATCCATTGGTTCAATTCATTAGTTTGACGGTTCTTAAAAACTAAAATCGAGAACCAAAAAAAAAGAAGGGTGTTCATAAACAAGCTTAATGAGCAGGGAGAAGTGGTAAGAAATAAAGCTAGACTTATAGCTCAAGACTATAGTCAACAAGAAGGTACATATATTTTTCTGAAACCTTTACACTTGTTGCAAGGCGGTCAGATTACTTTTGTCTTATACTATTAATCATAATATCATTTTATATAAAATGGATGCTAAAAGTGCATTTTTAAATGGAGTCATTTCTGAAGAAGTGTATGTTAAACTACCGCATGGGTTTCGTAACACCCTTTTCTACCCCACAAATATTATGGCAAAATAACACAGATATCAGAGTAATTATTAAATTTCAACAAAAAGCCATCCAAAAGGGCGTACAATTCTCAAATCAACAAAATAGGTCAAGGCTCCGTAAGCAACGGGTTTTCCCAAAATACATCAAAGAAATCATCATGTAATCATGTACACGTCACATAAAACTCACAATCATACTCATGTTAATTCGTCAAAGAAATCACAGAATCAAACATCAAGGCATCGCTGCACACGATCAACATTCGCGAAACTCTGCTACGTTCGCTGGCATATTCGCTAGGCGAGTCTGGGGTGAGTTTCTTCGCTAGAAGAGTCTGGGAACAACATGGTTCGCTAGGCGAACAGTGCGATAACAGAAAATTCTGCTACGCACCAGAACCTAAATCCACCCAAATGTCCACACGATTCACTTCCCCAATGCCCCAAAACATCCCTAAATCATCTCTAAGGTCTTACGGCGATAAAGGCACAAAACCTACGGTTTATTAGGCCAATCCCGTATCATATTCACGCCCTAAATCACAAATTTGCCTACAATTATCCTAAGGCATTAGAGTTACTCAGTATCTAATATTCCTATCCCTCCAGGGTTATACAAATAACAATTCATGGTTTTGGCCACGAAGGCCTAACTTTTTCTTTTTCCCAATGAGTTCCACGGTTAGATTCACAATAACAGATTTAGGCCACAAAGGACAAAGATCACTATTTCTCATATCCACACTCGAAATCTCTTAAACCTTAAATCAACCTTAAATACATTGAAAGTTACACTTGGAAAATCATGAAGGTAATACTCCCCATACCTTAATCGTCGATTCAAAGTCTTCACAAATTTTTTAGGGAATCTCTTGAAGCTTCTACCTCCAATCCTCTCCCCAGAGCTCTGGCCTCAATACTTTTCACGGTCTAACAAATGAGTCTTTCCAATTTTCTTTTTGTTAAGCCTAGTCTCGGGCCTCACAATTGGGCTTTCTCCGTAATACCCTCACTAACTCCTCTGAATTGTCTCAATTACCCTTATTCATCTTATATTTATTTTAATTCATAATAATATTAATAAATTCATATTACATACTATTATTTAAAATAAATAATCCCAAAAATGCACAATTCTCAATAATCCACAAAACCACCGAAAAATGAATATTCTCAATTAAATAAATTAAAATATTCAAATTAAATTTGGGGTGTTACAGGTTTGAGGATTTAGTCCACCTAAATTACGTTTTCAAACTTAAGAAATCACTATATGGCCTTAAGCAAGCTCCCGGTGCTCGGTATGAAAGACTGGTAATTTTCTTTTAGAAAATGATTTTCAAAACGGGCAAGTTGACACTACACTATTCAAAATAACTTTGAAAAATGACATCTTAATTGTCCAAGTGTACATTGATGATATTACTTTTGGTTCTACCAATGCTACTCTTTGCAAAGGATTTTCTGAGTCAATGCAGACTAAGTTTGGAATGAGTATGATGAGAGAGTTGAATTTTTTCATAGAGGTGTATTAGATATACAATTTATTGATCCTAATCATCAATAGGCTGATAAAAAATAGTAATGTATGCAACACTGCATAATTTACCTTAATCCCACCAATTATCCCACTAATTAAAATGCAAACAATTAATAAATTACTTGCAAATAATACATTCAACCAATTTTATTTATTATTTTGCCTTCCATCAATTTAGATGAAATTATTTTGCCTTCCATCAATTTAGATGAAATTATTTTGCCTTATATAGTTAGAGACATATATTACCTCTACATTTAAATGCTCATTTATTTTTTTCATTTGTAATCATTTGCATTATTGAGCAATGCACCGATATAACATTTTTCAGTAATTATCCATGACATTGAATGATATGACTTCTCACATACCCCATTATATTAAACTCTTGAATTTCCCATAAGCAGAGATACATTTTCTAATATCCTTATATAGTTACAAACATATATTACTTCTACATTTAAATGCTCACTTTTTTTTTTTTCATTTGTAATCATTTGCATTATTGAGCAATACACCAATATAATATTTTTCAGTAACTATCCATGGCATTGAATGATATGACTTCTCACATATTCCATTATATTAAACTCTTGAATTTCCCATAAGTAGAGATACGTTCTCCAAAATTATAGCATTAGTCATCATAGATAGTGAAATTCCTTGAATTAAATTAAATTTAGTGGAATTGAAAATGAATACATCTATCCAATGATTTTTTTTTCAATGACCTTTGAATATATGATTCATACGAATATGTCATATATAAATAGCTTAATCCTGCCAGGGTGATTATCAAATACATACTCGCAGAACCTGCCTAATAAAACAAGTATCTCTCTTAGATTCTAAGTTAAAAAATGGCTAACAAAGGTGAGATTATACCATCTTCTGTTAACAAGTATCTTCTGTTAGCATAAGTACAAGCTTAATTTTATGCCAAAAACCAAAGTTTTTAAAATAGCTGCTCTTAAGATTGCACGATATCATTTTGATTTCATGTCTTTCTCTGATATTTTGGCTTCTACTAAAGAAGAAAGACTACTTTGATAAGTTTATTTGTTTAGTTAGGTTGTTGTTAAATTTTTTATGTATATAATATTAATTAGAACAGATTTCTTATTGCAAATATAATTTAGTTTAAATTAGATATCATTAGCTACGTGGTTGAAAGGATGTTATGAAAGAGACTTGTATAAGAGGCAAAAAAAAAATTAAAGTTATGAATCTCACAATTGAGGAATTAGAGTAAGTTCTACAATTTGTGTGAATTTTTAATTATGATACACAATATTTTAGTTAATTTACATTTTAATTGATTTTGATATTTCAGGAGCACTAGAATCCATTATATTTTATGGAATGAATTTGCTGAAAGAATGCATCAATATATGGACACCCATAACTCATTTGATCCAGTTGTTATTATATTTAAACTTTGTAAGCTGAAAAAATATTTTGGTAAGTAATAATGGTAGGAATTCAACCACAATCTATGGAAAATTCCACTCAATCAATCTTGATCTCAAGATTGTTTCAATTCACATAATGAAAATAAAAGAAAAATTTAGAAAGAAAAAAAGAAAGTAAACATTGGAGAAGAAGAAGATGAACAATTTTCTGCAGAGAACTCTGCCCACAAACTGTGGAAATTTTGGTATTTCACTTGCAACTATAAACTATGAATTACAAAATATGATGAGATGAGATGAGATGTTTACAAAATAAGGGTTTCTTTCTATTTATAGATTTAGGTTAACTTGCACCCCACGACAAAGCCCAAACTATAAAAGCCCAAAAATATCTAATCTAATCTTTCTAAATTAAATCTGATCTTTCTAAATCAAATCTAATCTTTCTAAACCAATGAATTACATATTTAACACACCACCTAATTCATTGTGTCTAAACTATCTACATTCAATGTAGACCTTAACTTCTTGAACACTTCGACTGACACTCCCTTTGTCATGATGTTTGCAATCTGATTCTCAATTCTGTAGTGTTCCAAATTCATCTTCCCTTATGCTACCCGCTCCCGAAGATAATGGAACCTCATTTCGATGTGCTTGCTTAGACTGTATGCTATTGGATTCTTCGCCAAGTTGATAGATGACATACTATCGATCTTCATGGTAATTGCTCTATGACTCTTCGCTGTGATCTCTTCGACCAGGTTCACCATCCAGGTTGCTTGACATGCACAAAGAGAATCAGCTATATATTCTGCTTCGCATGATGACATGTCACTACTGGCTCCTTTCTCGAACTCCAAGCAACTGGCGCACCACCTAGCATAAATATATAGCCAGCTGTGGATTTTCTATCCTCAGCATCACTACACCAACTAGAGTCGGTGTATCCCACTAACTTGCATTATTTTCCTTCACCAGCTGCAGGAAACAAAATGTCATAGTTGAGAGTCCCTTTCAGATACCTCAGTATCCTCTTCGCCGCTGCTAGGTGTTATACCTTTGGCTTCTGCATGAATCTACTTACCATACCCACACTGTATGCTAAGTTAGGCCTTGTGAGACAAAGGTATCAAAGTGACCCAATAAGTCTTCTATATTGAGTTGGGTCAACATCATCTTCATCTGAATCCTTCGACAGTTGCAATCTGGTCTTAGCTGGAGTCGAAGTTGGGTTGCAATCTTGTATCTCAAATCTCTTGAGTATTTCACCTTCATATCTTCTTTGGTGCATCACCAAACCTCTACTACTCTTGTAGAATTCGATGTCAAGGAAATATGAGAGATTTCCTAAGTCTAACAATTCAAACTCCTCACTCAAGTTATGTTTGAAGTCTTCGATCTCCTTCTTGCAACTTCCTGTTATCAACAGGTTATCGACATAGAGGCATAGTATAAGCAGTTCACTACTGCTTCTTCTTTACATACACTCCATGCTCAGTCGTACACTTCATAAATTCCTTCTCCCTTAAGAAGCTATCCATTTTATTATTTCAAGCTCTTTGAGCTTGCTTAAGTCCATACAAGGCTTTATGCAGCCTGTACACCTTTCTTTCTTCGCCTTGTTTCACAAACCCAGTTGGTTGTGCAATGTAAACTTCTTCGTCTAAGGGGCCATTTAGGAATGCATATTTCACGTCCATCTGACATGTGTGCAAATTGTTCATATTTGTTAGACCAACAACCAATCTAATTGTTTCGATCCTAGCAACAGGTGCAAAAACTTAAAATAATTAATCATTTTAGCTATCACACACTTCTTACATTCCATAACTCACACTTTAGTTTTAAAGCCTTCTCTGAAAATCAATCCATTTTTCACAAAACCCCTTTAGAACCCTAAAAACTCCATTTGCAACGACATCTACATATACTCCTAATCAAGCCCCTTTGACTATCGAAACTGGAAAGTGATTTTATGTCAAACCCAGAACAATGACGATCAGAGAAAACAATCTCAAGCTGATGTTCTGATGGAGTAGGCTCTGCAAGTATAGGCTACTTCAGAAGCTACTTAGAAGGATGCAGAGGGAGTTGATGGTGCTTTAAATTCTCAAGCTCTTGAAGTAGTTATGGAAGAATACATTTTTGATGAAGCTATGGTTGACGCAAAAGCTTCAGATGCTGTAAGAACTACAACCACATGTATAATTTCAGATCCTATCTTAGATAATGTTTTAAATTCTTCCATTCCTCAACCTGAAAATGAAACACCAAGCCCTCATAATTCACCAAACTAATCCTCTAAACGCACCCCCTCACCAAAACATGATGTGGTTCTGCCTTTAGGACCAATCATGTCTTCCCTCATACCTTTTGATGATTTAGATTTAATCACAATTGCTCATATTCTACAATCTTTCCAGACATCCTTTGTATTAGATATACTCTCAATGCACCTGATTGTCAAGTTCTCTTCAGAACATATATATAAAAACAACCAACTAATGTGTATTTCTAAATCTGAATAACCTACCCCCTAAACACCACCACTGCACCTGATCAACCTATAAACATTCCATAAAATTCTGACAAAACCTTTTCTTCCCCATCATTTATCTCAAGTTCAAGTTCTAATTCTGATGAATTAGGCTTCAACCCTATACATGTTACACCAATTCAAGTCATACCCCTTGAAATTATACCTTCTGACCCACAATTAGAAGACCAAAACAATCTTCATCAACTTGAACATCTATGTCAACTTAACCCTGAACCTCGACCAAATCTTGTTCAACAATAACAAGTAGTCAAAGCTCAAACTGAACCCCATCCTGAACAAGAAATATATGACCCATAATCCCCTCAACAAGAAAACCATCCCTAATTAGAAGCCACACTAGACCAAACTGTCCCAGAAACACAAATTGACCCTTAACCATAACCATCTGATGTAGATAATGTGTCAGGTTCTAGCATAATACATGTTTCTTTCTCAGAAGAAATGACCTCACATATTCCTTCACCCCTTCTACAAACCTTCAATCTAAACCATCCACCTTACATCACGACCCAAACAGAAGTGTTTAGAATAGTTTTCTATGGTAGGATATAGGAATTGGTTGCTGAGAGACTCACTGCATCTGGCCTAGTAGCTTATGCTGCTATGTGGGGTTCTCTTAGAACCTCTGCGGAAACGGTTATGCAAAATCCAAAGTCCTTCACTTCTGATATTGTTGCTTCTACCAGTTAGAGGTAAGAGCAATTAGACTAGAAACTGGTTACAATAGTTTATAAGCAAGACAAGATGGATTATCAGCTACAATATGTGGTTGCCAAGCAAGATGCCATGGGGTTTAACATAAAAGCCATCTTGGAGATTTTGAAGAAAATACCTTAGACTCTAGGCTTAATATCCTTTGTTATCCTTTATTTCTAACTTCCATGAATTTTTTTGGTGCAATATGACAACTCTTTTGTTTGGCTTAACATTATTTTTCTTCAGTATCTTTCTTTGCTTCCTTATTCTTTATTCTTTTTGTTGATGACAAAAGAAGGAGTAAATATATAAGTATTTATGTGTCTAAATCTGATAGTTAAGAACTATTTTTACTTAAGTTCTAAAGGTTAATTATTGTGCTTGATGACTTCTCGGTAATTGTACCAATAATGTTGCGATAATAAAAAATATCGAATCCACAGGGACTACTATTTAACAAGACAAAATTGTGCAATGCATAGAAAATACTAAAACACCAATAGAGGGGGTGGAAACTTATGTAGTAAGGCGGAGAGCGGTGGTTGCATCGAGCAGAAATGTTGTAGACGTCGAGCAAAGAATTCATAAAACTGAGCGGCAGCAAGGAGACAAGTGAGCGAAAAGGCTCGGGCACTTCCGAAATAAAATTTGCCTCTAGGAGGTCTTTTACAGCATTTTCAACAGTCGTCGACTTTTCGGGGGACTACCTACGCCTACGTTGTGTTCTGGATTGGACCGACACTTGGCCCACAGTCGAGCAGGTCCAACCCCACATCGGGTTGGAAGGCCCAATAAGACCTAAACCGCCTCCCCGCCGGGCAGAGTCCTTTCTCCTGTCAGGCAGAACCCTTTCTCCCATCGGGCACAAACCTCTTGGCGGTCGAGCAGGCACCTCACATCTGCCAGGCACGCTCTCCCTTCTGCCCAACCGTCGGGCAGACCCTATCTAGCTCGAAGAGCTTCTCTGACCTCCCCCACGTTCTCAATGTATCCCCACGCAGAGACACGTCATCAGGTAACTACCCGTGATCTGATTATTCGGTCCTCCACCTCCCGGATAGCACGGAGCAGTTACACTAGGGCAAAAACCACGTGTTGATCTTCCTGACGCCACATCAGCCCTAGCAGTTACCAGCATTGGGCATGGCAACCCAACCCAACGTGAAGTAACCGTTGGCCTTGCGCTGGTGGCACACTATAAATACCCTATTTCACTAGAGGGTCAGGTAATCTCATTCTTACTTCTATTTTTATACTTGTTATCACTCTGCCTGACTCTTACTTTGACATCGGAGTGTGTTTCAAGTACACCTCCTCCATTCTCCCCGGCAGTCAAACAACTCAGACGCGTGACCGGCCAGTGACTCCTTCTGATCAGGTGAGATCAGATTAATAGGCTTATTTTTATATTTCAATTAGATTTTTCACTTATCTTTTAGAATAATTTTTTATAAAACATATTTTTAACAAATTTAACTTAAAAAAATATTGCGCAAATTTACAAATAAATGTATAACATAGAACCACTAACAAATATTTCAAAATATAATTCAAGTATTAACCTTCAACCAACCAAAAAAATGATTTTAGTGCTTGATAACTATGTTGGAGGGATGACGGGCCAACCCGCCCCTTTTTTGGAGGGCTTAAGGCGAAGCGGGCTTAAAGTGGGGCGAGATAGGCGGGTAGGTGGGCACAAAATGCCAACCTAAACCACCATTTTTTGGTGGGCGCATAGGCCCTGACCCGTTTTGCCACCCCTATGTTTGTTACATTACATGAATGATATTGTCACTATAATTCCACAACGAATTAACAAAACCGTTATAACCAATCCCTTATGATATAACTCACTAATCACTACTCGGATTTTTCTATCCCTAGTCCATCAGCGTAAGCAGGATTAGGCAATGCAACAACATGTTAAATCACTAGCCACTACTCGAGATTTCCTATCCCTATTCAACTAGCGTAAGCGCAACAATTTCCCTATGTCTAACATGTAGATTAATGGTCAGTATTCCCTATGTGCCCAAAATCAAATTAAAAGAGTATCTCACATAAAAAAATTAAGAACAAGGTGCAATTGAATAGATTTATATATCAAAGTATTCACACAATATCAAATCAAACAAGTGTTCTAACAATATCAAAATAGGTTCATCATACACAACTTAACCTAGAGAGATTTAGCTACTCATAATTCAAACATGTGTCCCTTGAAGGATTGACCTCCAATGGCTTCAAATGCTCTCAAAAATCACTTATGGTGCTGTAAAACTCATATTTGTTGTGTAGAATTTCATAACCCTTGAAAAAATGCAAAATGTTCTCTTAAAAAGCCTTCATAATGGATCAGAACGCGTTAGAAAAGCCCAGAAAAGGGTCATCGCACACGTGATGACCAGTATCGCGCCCGGGATGCAGCTATTACTTCTCTATCATACGCACGATGCCGTAGTGATTATTCTAGTAGTTGGACGCTTTTGCTCCCCTTTTCACCAAATTTTCACTAAGTCCCTATTTCTTCACACTTAGATATTTTTTCCTTATTCTTTGGTCTTTATTCTTCATTTTTGCTCCTCTATAACTTATTTTGATTCGTTTCTTTGGCTGAATTCATGCAATAACAAAATGTCATCACAACCGCAAACTTGAATCGTTGCTTGTCCTCAAGTAACTTGCCTGCAAATGGATATGTCAACAGAAAACAAGTTGCACAATAACAATTGAGCATCACCATATAATTTTTTTCTTTACCTGACCATCGTTCTAGCTTCCAACTTCCATTCGACAAATTCAAAAAATTTCTCAAACTTTGACGAGTACTCAATATATCTCTCATCTCACCTTGACTCTCTCAATAGATAAGGTATTCTCTCAATGAACATACAAAATAGTTTATACTTAGCTTGATCATGTTCTAATATAATTCATCAAGGAAATCAAAACACGCACATTTGAGGTCGTTTTGGGTTTTATCTTGTCTTATGTTTGGGTAGGATATTTTTGGGAAAGTAGGTCTAAACCTTTGAAGTTAGGTGCGTAGTTCTCCTTCTATTGTCATGCCCATTTGTTCCTTCTTAGCGGTACTAGAGATTTTACTTTTGTGGCCCTTATCATGAAGTTTTGCATTCTTTTAATCTTTTTTTGAAGAAGAAGTTTCTTTTTCCATTTCTTATTTTTCTCAAAACTTTGAATTTTTGACCATTTTTCTCTACCCCAACCCCAAACTTAAAACTTTGCTCACTTCTAAGAGCAACCCAAACTTAATATTTTTCATATCACGTAGAACAACAATTCTACCTAACTCCAAATGGAGGGTGGAAAGATAAGATTTTTCAAGTCATGTGGTTAAGAAATGAGGCTAAGTCACCCAAAAAAAAGGCTAAGCTCAAAGTAGTTAGCAATGGGCATACCTATTACTATATGGTGGTTAAAAAGGATCAGAGTTATAAACAAACAATTGCCTCAGTGTGTGTCAATAAAATCGAACAAATTTAATTGGAAATAAATCAAACCTGATAAAACAATAATGCATGGATACGCTCAATAAGAAAGAATAGTGAATAATGGAATTTATTTGGCTCAAACCTTACAAGTTGAGGTATCTGAAGGTTAAGTACATATCCTTTGATTCTTTTCTCATCCTTTGCCTTCAAGTTGCAAGTTTCTTTCTTGATGATCAAGTTCCTTTTGGTTTATTTGTTCAATGCTAAAGTTTTAAATTTGTAAATTTGAAAGAAACACAACTACAAACTTGTTCATTAAAGACAATATTACTAAATAATACAGTGGGGGGAAGCGTACTTATAATAGCTATTACTCTTTTTTAGGTATACATTTTAAAATAAAAAGATCTTCTAAGAAATAAAAATAAACTACATGTATTTTCATATGTTATCATTATGGAAAAGATCATGCATGTCATTCATTGTGTTGTTGAATTCATTATTCTGCTTAGTCCATTCTGCTCACATATGGTCTCTCCTTATTGTTTGCTCTTAATCTTGGCTGGTGAAGTAATTCTCCATTTTCTTAGTCATTGCAAACCTTGCTCTTAAGCTTTGAGTAGGAATATGGCATTCTTGTTGGTTATAACATTCTCAGAACACATGAGCGAATCTCGGAGGTTCAACATACAAAGTAGGTGCAATTTATGTAATTCACCTTATAACCCCAATTGCGTGAGCTTCCATTCTTATTTGGAACTCTGAAGCCTGTTGACCTTGCATTTGGTCTAGTTTATTTCGCATATGTGGTTGGTAGAGTGCTTCATTGTTTCTCGCTTGATTGTCCTTTTGATCATTTGGAGCAACATATGTTTGATGCATATGTTGCAGCCTCCTTATAGCCGAAGTGTTTAAAGGCGCTTTTGGGCTGATAATATCATCATCGGGGTAAACGAGAACACATGCTCCTTACACAATTCATTAATAACACAAAAATTCCCACAAGTTCTTTGTGCAACATTAGCCATGTATTTTATATTTTTAGCAATTAATTGCCCCAAATTAATAGTCCCCCATCAAAAGAGCTAAAAGTCCTAAACGTCACTTCACAATAAATTGTGATTGGTTAGACACAACTTCTAAATATTGAATGAAAAATGAGACCTAAGACCTTAAAATTTGGCGGAATTCAACGGTTTTGAGTTGCAGCGCTAAGCCATGCTCAACCACCAATTCTGCTCTTGGCCTACAAAAAGCTTTTATCATCTCTTGGGTCATTACCTTGTTTATTACTTTGTGTTCATGTCTATAGTTCCTAAGAGCATATATAAGAGGAGGTTGCAAATTAAAAAGAGAATTTATGGCACTAGGAGAATAGTCAATATACTTACCTCACATATAAGAAGTGTAGGTGCCTACCTCACCAAATGTCGTGTTTGCATAAAACTCTAGGCCTATGTTTTTATTTACTTCACGAATCAAATTGTTGAAACTTATCCAACGCCTTTATTGTAACATCTCTACTACCTCTTCAAAACCTTGCAAATCTTCACAAGCGAATGCTCTCTCCCGAATAATATGATAATCCACAAATTAGAGGTACTTTTAAGCATGGGCCTTAGAAAGATATTTGAGATTGGGGAAGGTAGGGATATTTGAAGTCGGGGAAGCTCTTGAGGATGAATCACTTGTCAATCTTCCTCTCTTTGAAGTCATTTGTACCTACTTTAACACAAAAAATATACGACACAAAGAAAAAGAAAAGAATTACGTAGAAGGTATGCACAAATGAGTCTGTAAGAAGCACAATGAGAAGAAAAAGAATTATGGGGAAAGTGATTTGAAAAATCACTATTTATATGCTAACTAGTAGTTACCCATCATACGCATTATACATCCATCACGCACGATGGTAACAGTCTTCCCTAACGTTTCTCTATAATGTCTATATTGTGCGTGTTATACTTTCATCGCACGCGTGATGGTAACGGTACTTAGATTCTTCCCAACTTCTCTATCGCACGCATTATGCATACATCACGTGGCTGATAGAGCTCTATTACGTGCGTGATAGCCCGCATGATTATTCCAGGGGCTTCAACTTTTTCCTTTCTTTTTTCTTCTTCTTTTCTTCTCCTTTGTTTTATTTTCTTCGCTTCTTTTACCTGTTTTCTCTTTTATCATTATAACACATAGATGAAAATTTTAAAAATTAAAATTGAAATTAAAAATAAAATAATTTCTTACCGATAGGTTACCTCCCATAAATCGCTTCTTTTCCATCGTTAGCTTGACAATCGATGCCTAAGGCACGTCAGGCGCAAGGGATACCCTCACAATAATCTATTCACTTGTTTCCTTGCTTTGTCAACTATGCCACATTTTCCTCCAGATGGTATCATGTCTCAAAATACTTCACATACGGTGTCCAGTCATACACATTGAAAACCATTTTTTCTTTGTTGAACTTCAAGACAAGTTCACCAGTCTCCACGTCTATCAAAGCCTTTTCGATTGCCAAGAATAGGAGTCCGAGAATAACCGAAACTTCTGAATCTCCTTTCAAATTAATTACCACAAAATCTACAAGAAACACTAAACCATCGACATGTACTAACACGTTTCTTAAGAAACCAAGCGGATGAGTAACAGATGAATTAGCTAAAGTAAGAGTCATAGTACTTAATATGATCTCTCCCAAGTTAAATTCTTTAACTTTACTCTGTGGCACAACATTTTTACTAGACTCTAAATCACATAAAATGTGGGGTATCTTTATGCCACCAATATTACAAAAGATGGTAAAGTTACCTAGGTCATTTAGCTTAGGTGGAAAATTTTGAGGCACTGCCGTCTTATCCTTCTCAATCATGTTTACATGTTCGTTGACCACTTTCTACTTCGTACCCTTTATTAATATTAGCCTTCATAAATTTAGAAAACTTAGGCATTAGTTCTAAAATTTTATGGAATGAAACACTTACATGAAGTGTAGTCAACACCTCTTTAAGCTTTAAAAAGATTCATGTTCCATCTTCATGTATTAATTCTTTCTTAATTATGGGATATGATAGCTTGATGTAAACAAGTAGTTCTGGATTTAGATTGTTAAGGATGTGCTTCTTAGTTCTTCTCTAAGGGGAATATTTATCTATTAATTGCTAAATGGTTTCTCATCTCTCCTTTTGGTCACACTGATTATTACTCTCCTCTTTTTCAGTTCTCATTTCTTCTTTTTCCATCAAACTATCTTCCACTATTTCACCTTCACCCTTATTGGTGACCACCTCAAAACATGTTTCTACAGCCTTGCAAGACTCATTCTTAGGATTATCTATAGCGTTATCCATAAATCTTCCACTCGAGTTAGGTAAATCATCTATCTGTCTAGATAACCGACCAATCTGCATCTCTAAATTTTTTTATAGATGCGTCATAATTCCTACTCATTGTCTCATGGTTTTAATTCACATGATCAAAACTACTATGAGTGGCCTTAATGAAGTTTTGCATGGTCCCTTCAAACTGTGAATATTTTCTTTGGATGAAAGCTTGTTGGTTTTGTTGCATACCTCTATTAGCACTTGTATTTTGGTTATCGCTCCATCGGAAATTAGGGTGGTCCTTCCATCCCGGATTGTAGGTGTTGGAATAAAGGTTATTCTTCTGGAAATTGACAAATATAACGTCTTCACTTGAATCTTCCAAAGAGCACCTTCTGTTTGCATGTTCTCCTCCACATAAATCATACCTAAGTGCTTGTATCTAGCTCACCTTAGATTTACTTAAGTTGCTTTCATCTAGATGTTTATCAAATAATTCAATTTGAGCTAAAAGTGCAGTATCGATATCAACAACTATCATGCCTTTAGGTGTGTCCACAGTTCAATTTTTATTGACCTTTTCCTCTTTGAACGATATTCATTTAAGCACATATTTTCAATTAGGTCTTTTACTTGTGGTTCAGTCATTGTTCTGATCGTGCCTCACACGGAAACATCTAGCAACATGCGTGTTTGACTATTGAAACCTTTGATAAAATTCAACATTTTCTCCATTTTATTCATATGATGATTTGGGCATATGCATAGTAAAATTTTAAACCTTTCCCATGAGTCATACAGAGATTCAGTTTCTTGCTGCTTAAAATTTACAATTTCTGCTCTTCGCTTAGCAAACAGAGAAGTGGTGAAAAATCTCTCTAATAATTTGTTCTTCAGATCCTTCCATGTTCGAAATGTTCCATTAGGAATAAAACCTAGTACTGGTACTAAGAATGGACATTCAAAAAAGAAGCTAAAGATTCAGATTCTGGAAGACCAGAAGCTGAAGACCAGATTCTGAAGACTCAGACTCTGGATGGTGTCAGCATATAGAGAACCAGACACTGAAGAGTCAGCCTCTAAAGCTCCAGACTCTGAATATTCATACTTTAAAGAACCAATCAGTTTAAGGATCAAAGAGATTCTTACAAGTCACTATCAGATCCTGAAGACATTTTGTCTTATTCTGATCACGTGAAAACTTAAGCAAAGATCAGTAAAACATAGTTGAGATGCAACGTATAAGTCCTTTTGTAGCAAATGGATTTCAAATGAGCTTTCAACGATATTAGCTATATCAACAAACATATTGGCATCTATAAATCAAGCTTTTCAAATACTCTATTGTATAAAATCTTCAACTAATCTTTCTCTTCTTTATATAAAAAGCTCAAGACTTGCACAATAACAACAAACTATTGACAATCAAAGAGTTGTTACTCTGTCAAACAAAAAACATAAGTTTAACTTAGAATTTCTTAACACTTGTATATTCTAGAAATTCTTAAGACTTAAAGAGTCTTTTTGTGTTGTATTTTATCTACACCTCTGATTGTATATCAAGTGTAGTTTTTCATAATCTCTTAATTGTAAGTTAGAGTTTAAGAAGTATCTTGCTAATTGCTTGAGCATTTGAAATGTCTTTCCTGTGTGCTTGAGAATTGGAAGTCTATTGCTTGCGTGCTTGAGCATAACAATCTCTTACTTGTATGTTTGAGAATTTGGAAGTCCCTTGCTCGTGTGCTTGAGAAAATTATAATTAGTTGTGATTATAGTGAAAATACTTTGAAAGTACAATGTGACTAGATGATAACACGAGAATTACACTGTTTATTTTGACTTGATTTCACGTGTTTCATTTCATTTTATCGAATTTTGTAGTGTTATGCTGGCGTTTTGCTCTTATTTTAGGTTCCTCACAGGTAGAAGCCATTGCATGAAGAAACTAGACAGAAACAACACGAAACGAAGATAATATGGCAAAAATACAAGGATGACAACATCCATGGCGCTGGCCACAGAGCTGGCTGTGACTAAGTAGCAGGCCGAGACCACGAGGAGAAAGAAAGAACTAAAAAACACCAAGTTAAAGCAGTATGGCGCCTGCCACGACCCTTATGGCATCCGCTATGAGGCTTAACTGCCAATACCACGTGTCTAGCCAGTGTGGCGGCTGCCACACCCCCATGGTGCCCGCCATGGTTCCCACTTTTCCTTCATACGAATTCAGTGCGTGAGGACTCCATCTTCAGGTCATGAAACACTATAAATAAAGGTTTTTAAAGGATTTTGGGTATCCAAGTTGGCACACAAAGCAATATTCTTAGTTTTAAGTAGAAATTACATTAAAAAGTGGTAGACTTATCACATTGTGGAGCTACTACACCATATGTTTTAGGCATTCACTTGTAAGCTTGGATCAAAGCAATCTTGCTGACATTAGAGTTGTTTTCATTCCGTTCGTTTGTACTTGAAGTTTATTTCAGAGTTATTTCCCGTTTTTCTTTTCAGGTTTCTTTATATCATTGCTTTAAGTTGTTTCCATTCATTTGCATTATTTAAATTAAATTCAATTGTTATATTCCTGCTAATTTCAAATATTTAGAAATGCATGTTTATGTTTAATACCATGTTCGACTAAGTTGTTTTGAGTCCAGAATGTGAGGACCGTCGTATCGACGAGACTGGGTGAACCAAAGGCAAATGATTTTTTAATTTAAATTATATTTTTGGTTCTGAACTTTGGATTTTTAAGGTAAAACGTTATGCGTGACGACAAAAACATTCAGATAACAGTCAATAGCGTGAGAGTGTGAGACCAGTATTCGACAACAAAAGTTTGGATCTTTAATTCTTAAACACCGCGACAACTCTTTTTAAATTAATTGGGACTTGTAGATTTTCAAAAATTGGTTTGAACTCGCAATTGAGTGAGCGAAAGCAAAGCAATTGCGGTGTCAATCCATAACGTGGGTTGTGCGAGAGTGAGTAGCGTTTTTAAGTCTCCCTTTCCTCCGAAAAGAATTTTAAAACTAAACAAATGCCAAGGTTTGCATGAGTCCCGTAAATACGTCGAGAACTGCATTCCAGTCTTGCCTTTTTATCACTTATTTCTTTAAATTCAACCTTAATTCCTATTCTTATTTGACCTCGCATAATAATTAATTCTATTAGCCTTAGATTTACATAACAACAATAGATAAAGATAGGTTTCATCATTGGTCTCTGTGGGTTCAATATCTATTAAAACTACAACATATTCTGTGCACTTGCGGAATAGCCCCCATCACTGGACTACTCTCAATTTGTGGAAAGAACTAAGATAGCTGCTTGTGTCTCTTTTTCTTTCCTTTCTGCATATGAACTATTCTTGTCCGCTGCTAAGCACTTTACTCTGATTTAGGACCTTGTGTTTAGAATGTGATAAGAGATTTTCAAAAAGAAGGAAAAAAGATAACACAATTCAACCCCTCTTTATGTGTTTTACTCACATTCATCTTCTTCTACGGGAGGATGTTAGATCTTTTTCGAAGGAGGAAGGCCTGGTGGAACAGATTCACGTACAACGTTGACGTTGCTATGCACAAATATTCGAGCCGATTTGGACACTACCATTGTCTGCGAAGAGTTAACGAATGCTAGAACTTGATTTGATGGGATGGTTGCAGCAGCTCAACAATTAGGATCCAGTGGAAATTCGTGAGAATGAGAAGTCAATTTTCACAAACAATACCACTTTCTGGTACGAAATAAAATATTACTAAGGCAAAGTAAAGAGTTATTCCTATGTGGTGGTACGAGCATCTGATGCGGTAAATCGTAGGTGTATTTACAAGGTTAGTACTCCAACACCCAAGTCAATGAGGCCAGAGAGATGTAATCACACAAAAATGAATGAATATTACTCCCTCCGTTTCAAAATGACTGTCGCTTTAGAAGAATTTTTTTGCTTCAAAATAAATGTCATTCTCACTTTTCAATGTAGTAATCGTTGCTATTTTTCCAATTGTATCATTTAATTAGTACTATATACACTATTTCCAATACATTAATAAGACTAATTTAGTAAAAGTGCAATATTTTATGACAATATCATTGCATTCCTTAATCTGTGTGCAAAAACCTTAAACAACCTTAAACGACAGTCATTTTAAAACGGAGGGAGTACTTGCTATGACACATAAAAGAGCTTATATACAATAGATAGTTAATATTGTTTTCGCTTGACATGACTTGAAGCGCAGAAAACTGTTTTATTAAATTTGACCGTTGGTGATTAACCGATAGACCAAATTCGATATGCGACCTTCTAACAACGGTCTACATGTTCATATTCCTTCTAATTTTTTTTCCTAATTAAACCGCTCAAAATGGATTGTTGGACCAATTTAACACAATATATTACTCTCGTACTCTTTTCTATCTTAAATATAATAAATAAATAAATTTATTTGTTTTAATTCATATTTGGCCTTTTATTTAAATATAAACTTCAAATAACATAATATTTTATATGTATAGAAGTATTTAGTTATGTGTTGACAACAATTCAATTTGAAAATAATTTTAATATTATATATATATATATATATATATATATATATATATATATATATATATATATATATATATATATATATATATATATATATATATATATTGAATCTTACAATAATTTTTATTGTAAAAGGAAAGTGTTAAAGTTAAAAGACTTTTAACTAAATTACTGTTAAAAGAATTCTAATTTTAAATCAGAAATAAATTCTATACATCAAAACCAATTCCATATACAAACAAGTAAAAATGAATATAAATGATATTTGTACACCCTTGCCGACAATAGTGTAAACTATATTTTTGAAATTCGTGCAAATAAAAGAGATAGAAACTGAAATATGATTGATATTTCTTAGATTATAAATATAAGAATAATGGAAAAATTAATATTCATTATAAATTTATTTTATTATTTATTTATATAAGTTAAAATATTAAATATATTATATTATATTTTAATTTATATTTATTATTTAAAATATTTATAATATATTATAAAAATTTTTAAAATTAAAATTAATAATGATAGAGCAAGATATAAAAATCAAACTCGAATTCATTTAAAATGAGTTCGAATTTTATTTTTTCGGATTTAAATTTGAATTTAGAAGCTAAAGGTTAAAATAGCACTAGTAAAAAATAGAATTACTACACTACAGACTTAAAGTCGATATTTACATCAGCAAGAAAGAATCAAAATGGATGATTATCCTTTCCACATTTTGGTGCGACTTATGTAAGATAAATTTACTGTATTTTCACGTATTGATATATCACATGACTCAAGCACAGTACAGGCTTACAGCACGCTACACCGAAGAAGGCAAAGTCGTCGTTTCCTTTCATTTTTGGCCTGCCACGTCTTCCACCTTTCCTCTTCCAACCAGTCTCACCAAATTAGCGCGTTTTCCATTTTTCTTAATTATCGCTTACTTTTATTTATTTATTCTTTCAAAATATTCAACCATTGCTCTTTATGAATATTCAATCAACACCAACACGTCACGCCTATCTTTATTGTATTTCGAGTTCAAAGTCAAACCTCTTAGTCGTAATTTCTGAGCCACTTTTTTTTTTTTTTTCCTTCATTCTTTTCTTTGCTTCTCGCTTCTCTGTAAATAGGTATGTTCTCGCTCTAAACTTTTGAATTTCTTTGTGTTCGGTTATTTAAT
This sequence comes from Lathyrus sativus, assembly GCA_963859935.3. Classification (NCBI taxonomy): domain Eukaryota; kingdom Viridiplantae; phylum Streptophyta; class Magnoliopsida; order Fabales; family Fabaceae; genus Lathyrus; species Lathyrus sativus. Next base: position 670,656,736 of record OZ012739.1, read on the forward strand.
TGCAATTCGATTGTTGAATAGTTTAATCAAATTTGAAGCAAGGCGATTTTGCTGAATGGAATTTTATTTTGTGTAGAGGTTTTGATAATTGGATTGACGTGTGTTAGGTTTTTGATTTCTGTGTTGCATTGCGGTTTTGGTTTCTGATTGTGGAGTGAAGGATAAAAATGGGGGCGGTTTGTTCGGCTGGGATGGCTGGGGAAAATGCAGAGTTTGGAGGGAAGAGTTTGGGGTTTTCGGGGAAGATTCTTAAGAAGGAAAATAGTTTTACCAATCGGAAAGAAACTTCTTCAGATTCAAGGTCTAATGGTCAAGGGAAAAAGCAAAGGAACAAAGAAAACGGGTTTTCGGATGAGTTCGGTTTATCCACTTCAGCTTCAATGGGAGAAAAACAGGTACTACCTTTTATCTCTCTCTGTTTGTATCGTTGTATGGTTTATCATTTGGTTGCTGAGATTAATAGTTCTCACTGTTGAGTGTGGAGAGAAATTTCTGAGTATTGGAGTTTTTGCTATGTAACCAGGTCACCTCTTAAAAAAAGGCGTGTCAGTGTCCGTGTCGGTGTCAGACAGTTGCGCTGACATTTCTGATTAGGTTTAATTTATTCACTTTTTTGAGTGTTAGGGTCATGTTTGGGGTGTTTGAACGTATCTATTGTACTACTGCTAGTAGTAAATAAGAGACAGTATTGTACACCGATGCTTGCAATGTCTTGTAGGTTTTTATATTAAAGAACATGGTTTTAAATTGCTGTCAGCTGCAAACCTTTATGTCGTGAAAGAATGTGTCGGGTGCGGTTGAATTTGCGTTTGTGAATTTTGATGCCATTGCAAAAACCTAAAAACCTGTTATGCAGCGGCTGCTAGCAATTGACTCTGGACCGCAATTTAAAAATCATGACTTAAGAGTTAAGAAAGCAAGCTGGATTTATGCATTTAAACTTGTTTTTACCCTGGTTAATTGGGTTAAGTAAGAGAAACTGCTTCAATCTAGTAAACCAATCATTAAGATTATGGAGCTATTAGAATTTCAGAGTCGTGCATAAATATGTTTTGCAGGATGTTTGGTTTATTCAAGCATGGATTGTTTACTTCCATGACTTGAATAAGTGACCCCCTACAAATGCATTTTGTTACTGGCTTACTGCTATGAGCAGCAACTTATCAAATAGTTGCTAACTGCAGTAAACTTGCTACTTTCATTTTGAGTTTCTAGTGTGGCATCTTATGATCTGTAATGCAATTTCTTCATTTGAAGTTTAGTGTTTCATGATTGACGTCTCTTCTTTTGTAGATCAGCAGAAAGGGCTCTTTACTCAGCAAAGCTAGTTATAGGGCAGTGGAAGTTCTGGACACACTTGGAAGTGGCATGCCAAAGCTGAATAACAGTAGTGGGTTTGTCTCTGGCATGAATTCTAAAGGGAAGAAAATATCAATATTGGCATTTGAAGTAGCTAATACGATAACCAAAGGTGCCATTTTATTTCACTCACTGTATGAAGAAAACATTCAGTTCCTCAAGAAGGAGGTTTTACAATCCGAAGGCATTCAACAATTAGTCTCGACAGATATGAAAGAGTTAATACGTCTTGCTGAGGTGGACAAAAGGTTCTAGCTTCTCTAAAGAGATGTATGCATTTTCTTTGCTTGGAATTTTCTCTGTTTCATATTTCTTATCTTTTTTTTTTTTTTTTTTTTTTTCTTTTGAATTTTCAGGGAAGAATTCAATGTCTTCTCACAGGAAGTAGCTAGATTTGGAAACATGTGTAAAGACCCACAGTGGCATAACCTACATCGATACTTCTCAAGGCGAGTTTCCTTATACATTGCTTATATATGACAACTAAGAAGATTATGCTGATCTATCATGATTCAATTCATAGATGATAAAACTAACAACCTTTTCATATTAAATCTTTGTCCAAACACAAAATATCAGATTAGACATGGATGTCTTGGGCGACAGACAAAATCTGGAAGATGCCGAAAAGACAATGCAGGAGTTTGCCGGTCTAGTTAATTATACTGCGGTAAGCTTATTGACATTTAAAATAAATTTGTACACCTTTTGTAACTCCTGAGCCCATTATCATTCTTTAGTTTCTTGCAAGTCTACTGTGTAACTTGATTCCTAGGTCTTTCATATTATCTACTTACAGTTTTTGTGTGTCAACATGTCTATTTATATGTTTTTTATTATATTTATCTTTCTTTTGCTTTTGATTTGCTTTGAGTTCTTTGCTGGTAAAGTCAGGGTTTCCGTTGAATGCTTGTTGTAGTTTCTTTTTCAAGTAATTAATTTTCTCATTTTTTATGTAGGAATTATACCATGAATTAAATGCTTATGAACGTTTTCAACATGATTATCAACACAAAATTAAGGAAATGGAGTCCTTGAATCTTCCTCTGAAAGGTTAGAACTTGAAACTTAATAATAGGAAATTCCAAGTTTCCCCTAATTTTTGTCAAATAATACTTGATTTTTATTTAACAAAATAAATAATACTTGGTATTCAAATCATCATTTTGGTCCCCCCTCCCCTCCCCCCTCATTTGCCATCTTTTATCTTGACATTTGAGATGAAGTGTATGTTGAAATAGTTATACCAAAAAGAATTAGGTTTCTAACATCTGTTATCCATTGTTAGGAGCAAGTAATTCCTTTTTTTTTTTGGCTTAAATATTCATTACCAGTGACCTAAGAAATATTTTCTTTATAAATGCAGGTGAGAGTATCACAATTTTTCAAAGTGAGTTAAAGCATCAAAAAAAGCTTGTGAGGAACTTGAAAAAGAAGTCTCTTTGGTCCAGAAACTTAGAGGAGGTATATTTTTAATACAGGAAAATTCCTAGTATTATTGTTTGAATTCAATAATTTCCCATCCTACATTCCCTTGCCTTGAAGGAATTTTGGATATTAGTGTGGCGGTGAATGTTTTGAGGCTGCAGAGTTTACAAATTACAACAAATGACTTTTTCTGAGAGAAAATTACATCAGTTGACTTTTTCTGTCAAAACTCATAATCGAATTTGTTTATTGCAGATAGTTGAAAAGCTTGTAGATATTGTTACCTATATGCATCAAGCAATTTGCGAGCTCCTTGGAAATCATGGTATGGGCATATCTTGTATGAAGTAAAATGTAAATGATATATATAGTATAGTCACCTTATGCACCAGGAATTCTGGAAGGATTGGTCTACTAAGTACAAGCATTTGGAAAACTGCGAGACCAATAAGCTAATTCCTTAATCGTGTTTTGGCTTGTGCCAGTCTTTTATTGACTTGTACAATAATCTACTATGTTACATCATGTGCTGTATCTTTCGTGTAGAAATCGTTGGAAGGTCATAACTCATAACAACATATTATAATTAATCATCTAAATCGATGTGAAATTGTGGGTTATTGGTAGGTACTGGTGCGGACAAGAATGGTAAAGGTCCTCAAAGACTAGGTGAATCCGGTCTTGCACTACACTATGCTAACATAGTCAATCAGATATATATGATTGTAAGTTTTCACCGCTCTAACAAAATTTGTGTTACCTAATCAAATAGTTGTTTTTGTTTAAACAACAATTTCTGTATCTATCAGGCATCTCGCCCAGCCTCCCTTCCTCCAAATACGAGGGATACATTATATCAAGGTTTACCAAACAATATTAAGAGTGCCCTACCATCTCGGTTGCAATCCATTTCTATCCCAAAAGAGGTATAATCTCCATTTCCTGGACATCATTTGTCGTGCGATTTATTATCCTTTCCATTGCTTTTTTTTGGATTATGCTAAATGAAACAGAACTTTCTGCAGCAGCAATCTTTCACTCAGATCAAAGCTGAAATGGACAAGACTCTTAAGTGGCTCGTACCATTTGCCGCAAATACAATCAAGTGAGATATGCAAATCTTTGTTTTGTTTTTGTCTACACTTGTCAAATTAAAAAAAAAATTCTCCTCTTGCTGGCCTGTTTTTCGTAGATGAAAATAGGTTAGAAGTCCCTCCAATTGCTTGCTCATGTGTTTTTCTTTTATTTGTCAATATTGTTGACAGAGTTCATCAAGGCTTCGGATGGGTTGGCGAGTGGGCAAACACAAGGTTAGTTATAAACACAAATCTCTCTAGGGTAGGCGGGAGCCAGGAGAGTCGATGATAACTGATGTTCCTATTTTGATATTGCAGTAATGACTTTGCTGATAACACAACCAAAGACAGCAACCCAATTCGTCTCCAGACACTTTACTACGCCGATAAGCAGAAAATAGATCTCCACATTATTGAATTGTTGGCATGGATTCACTATTTGATTAGCTCTGCAAGATCCAGACAAAATGCCTCAAGGCCAATGCCAGCGCACTCCCCTCCCAAGAGACCCGAACTTCAGTCCAAGATGCGACAGTTTTTGATTCTATCATTGGACCGAAACAACAAGCCGATGGGAACTCAACTTTCTCAAGAGGATAGGATATTACTAGAGGAAGTAATTGCAAGGAGGCGGAGCCCAGGAGTTAGCAAAAGCCAGGAACTCGGTGTTTCCAAGAAAACTCAAGCCAGGCACCCTCTCAGGGCCAAAAGTGCTGGAAGTTCACCTGTTAGGGAATCCTTGGGCACCACACTCGTCGCCAACCGCCGAAGCTATAACGTTTTGGATATTATGGATGGCTTAGGATCTTGAATTCTTCATTCATATACAGGCCTTGTGCTATTTATTTTCTCTTCTGAAGATTATTGGTTCTTCACTTTCTTATATGCTGGCTATAATTCATCATTCATTTTTTTTACTATTTAATCATGTATATATCCACATATATAACTAACTCGTGATCTTATACTAAAATAGTTGAATCCCATACATTGTTTGCAATCAGTTTTGTCTAAAAGTTTATTTTAAATTAGAAGTTATTTTACAATTTTAATAAAAAATATTGATATTTATTTCTTGGTCATTCTAAAATTATACTATACATACCATTAGCAAATATAGTGTCGAGACCATTCAAATTTTTGAAGTAAATAACTTCTCCAATGAGAAATTCCTTGAAAATGATTATCCATTATCATCTTGAAGAGAAATTCTCTAAAATTGAATTTTCTCTGTATAAATGTTTTTTTGAATGCAACTAAAATAATTATATTTTTTTAAGATCATTAAATGTAGTGAGACTGATTAAAAAAATTTCCTTTTCTAACATAATAATTTCAATATTAAGAATTACACTGGTTTCTGGCTTCTTTGAGGTATTTCATATCAAAGAAGCTGTAAAACAATGATAGTGGATGTGCCATTTTGAGACTTATACTAAATGCATTTTGTATTTTCATTCACTTTAGATCCATTAAGATAATCAAATTTTATAAACATTTTCACATCATTAATGTTTAAAAGATTGTTTAAGATGTATAAGTTGGGATGGAAAAAAAAATTGTACCCGTAAATATCTGCGGATAAAATCCGTTGGAGTGGATAGTTTAAAAGATATTTATGGATAATTGGTTATTCATTTTTTATGAATATTTATATAAATTTTATGATATCCGTATCTGCCGGTGTCTTTATTTGTTAATAATTAATAAAATTATTTAAATATTAATTTGTATAACCTAAAATTATTATTATTATTGTTGGTGTAAAGGTAGAATAAATGATGAAAGGTAGAAATATTCTATTAAGAATGACGGCAGAAAACATGATAAAAGTTACAATAATTGTCACCCTATTTATAAGCTGAAACTAGGGTTACTAGAATAAGATTAAATACTAAAATACCCTCTAACAAACTTAGGGGCTAAGAAAATAGTACAACTAAATAAATATGAATTATTATTAATATTCTAATACCATCCCTTAATTCATATTCCATCAAAACTTGTAACACCAATTCCATCCCTTAGTCTGAGAAATTGATCAGTCTTGATAGCTTTCGTCAGAACATCTGCCAACTGCTTCTGAGTGCTGCAGTGTACAACTTCTAACACTCCACTCTGAACTTGATGTCTCAGAAAATGATACTTGGTCTCAATATGCTTGCTTCTCCCATGCAACACTGGGTTTCTGGCAAGATTGATTGCAGACTTATTGTCAATCATCAACTTCAGAGGTTTGTCTACTTTAATCTTCAGATCCTGCAACAGATTCAGAATCCACACAGCTTGGCATGCAGTAACAACACCTGCAATGTATTCAGCTTCACAGGTTGACAACGCCACAACGGGTTGCTTCTTGGAACACCAAGAAATGGAACCTCCCAGAAATTTGAACAAGTATCCAGATATACTTCTTCTGTCAACTCTGTCTCCACACCAATCAGAGTCTGAATAACTCAGAAGTTCTGACTCATTATTTCCTCCAGAGGGAAATAACACTCCATACTTCAGAGTTCCTTTGATATACCTCAGAATCCTGACAGCAGCTTGGTAATGGGACCACTTAGGTTTACTCATGAACCTACTAACCATCCCAACTGAGTAGCAAATATCAGGTCTGGTATTGCACAGATACCTCAGAGAACCAACCAACTGTTTGAAGGTTGTAGCGTCCACATCCTTTCCTTCAGAGTCTGAATCCAGTTTCTGATTTGTATCAGAAGGTGTGACAGCCATCTTACAATTCTTCAGATCAAATCTCTTCAGAAGTTCTAATTCATACTTGAGTTGATGTAAAATGATACCTTTCTCAGAATATCTGAACTCCATCCCTAGAAAGTATGTCATTTTGCCTAGATCAGTCATTTCAAATTCATTCATTAGAACCTTCTTGAACTTGGTTATCTCCTGTTCAGAACTTCCAGTCAGCAGTATATCATCAACATATAAACATACCAGAGTCATATTGCCTTCAGAAGTATGCTGAACATAGACACCATACTCCATCTCACATTTCTGAAAGCCTTGCTTCTTGAAAAATGAATCAATCTTCTGATTCCAAGCTCTGGGCGCTTGTTTCAATCCATATAGAGCTTTGTATAATCTGTACACCATCCCTTCCTGATTCTTTTTCACAAATCCAGGAGGTTGTGACACGTAAACTTCTTCTTCTAATGGACCGTTCAGAAATGCAGATTTTACATCTAAATGCATCAGAGGCCAATTCCTGTTAGCAGCTATTGCAATCACCATTCTGATTGTTTCATGTCTTGCTACAGGTGCAAACACTTCAGAGTAATCCAACCCAGGTTTTTGTAGAAATCCTCTGGCTACCAACCTTGCTTTATGTTTGCACAATTGAGCCATCTGGCTTTAACTTCTGCTTGAAAACCCATCTAACGCTGATGGCTTTCTTGTCTTTTGGAAGTTCTGTCAGCTTCCAAGTCTTGTTTCTCTCTATAGCATCAAGTTCTTCTTTCATGGCCTTCAGCCAGAGCTTCTGCTTAAGAGCCTCTTCTGTACTTATGGGTTCAGAGTCTACTAACATGGCACACTGAATAACTTCTCCTTCAGAGTCTACTTCAGTGTCTTGCAGCATGTCAAATTCTGCAAATCTTCTGGGAACGCTTCTGATTCTTTGTGGTCTCTGAACTTGTTCAGAGTCTTGAGCTTCAGAGTTTCCAGCTTCAGATGGTTGACTTCCTCTAGAGCTTTGACCATCTTCAAGATCTGGCATATTTTCAGAGTCTTGGCCATCTTCAGAGTCTGAATTTCCACCAGAATCTGGATTACCATCAGAGTCTGGATCATCAGAGTCACCTTCATCTTCTGAGTCTTCTCCAGAGTCAGAATCACTATCAGAGTCAGAATCAACGTCAGAATTTACTCCAACTTCAGAAATTCTTAACTCTGACCTTTCTTCAGAAGTTCTAACATCAGAATCAGATTGAGACTTATCCCAATTCCAAACTTCTGATTCCTTCACAATCACATCTCTGCTGAATTCAATTTTATTGGTTTCTGGACAATAGAGTTTGTATGCACCTGTACTGTGGTACCCTATCAGAATCATCACTTTGCTTCTATCATCCAGCTTCTGTCTTCTGGCTTCTGGAACATGTTTATAGCAAACAGAACCAAACACCTTCAGATGACTAACACTTTGCTTATCTCCAGTCCACTTCTGTATTGGAACTATTTCCTTCAACTTCTTCGTAGGACATCTGTTGAGTACATACGTTGCAGTGGCAACAACTTCTCCCTAGAGCTTCTGAGGAAGCTTCTTCTCCTTTAGCATGCTTCTCACCATATCAAGCAAAGTACGGTTTCTTCTTTCAGCAAGACCATTGTGTTGAGGGGTATAAGGAGCAGTAACCTCATGCTCAATTCCATTCTCCTCACAGAACTTCTGGAACTCTTTGGAGTTATACTCACCTCCACCATCAGTTCTAAGAATCTTCAACTCCTGACCACTCTGATTCTCAGCCTTCATTATGAACTTTTTGAATTCATCAAACACCTCATGTTTAAATTTAATAAGGGATACCCATGTCATTCTTGTGAATTCATCAACAAACAACACAAAGTACTTATTCCCTCCAATTGATGCTACTGGAAATGGACCACACACATCAGAATGTACAACTCCCAAGGCATGTTTTGCTCTTGGAGCAGCTTCTGACGCAAATGGCAATCTTGGTTTTTTCCTTCCATTCAAACTTTGCATGACTTTTCAGGCTTCTTAATTGCAGGAATTCCATGTACCAACTTCTTTGAATTCAGATGTTTTAAGCTTCTGAAATTCAAATGACCAAATCTTCTGTGCCACAGCTCACTCTCCTTCTCAGCACATGTTGCACTAAGACATTCTGAGTCTGCAGTTCTGACATTCACCTTGAATGTTCTATTCCTTCCTTGTTCTGATTCCATAATCAACTTCTGACTGCAGTCATATAGCTTCAAAAGATTGTCCTTCATGGTAACTGAAAAACCTTTCTCAATTAATTGTCCCACACTCATCAGATTGCTTCTGATGCCAGGTACATACCACACGTTCTGAATCAATGCTGTTTTCCCATTGTTCAGAGTCACTCTGACATTTCCCATACCTTCTGCATTAAGATATTTGTCATCAGCACATCTAATCTTTGTCCTCTTTTCAGAGTCAAAGTCAACCAACCATTTCTTGTTTCCAGTAAGATGATTTGAACAGCCAGTGTCCATATACCACCAGTCTGTCAGATCCATATTATCAGATTCAGAGGCCATCAATAGCACAGATTCGTCATCAGAACTTCTGGCTATATTTGCTTCTTCTGATTTTCTCTCCTTGTTTGACCAACAATCTCTAGCAAAGTGACCAAACTTCTTACAACAGTAACATTGGATCTTCTTCTTGTCATACTTCTCTTTTCCCTTCTGAGCATTCTTTTGTCTATCAGAGGTTGAGCTTTCTGACTTCTGACCACCATCAGATCTTCTCTTGGCTTCTGAATGCTTCTGATACCTCCTATCAGAAGTTGCTTTCAGAGCCTGCTGCTCTACCTCCCTTTCAAAAGTTCTCTCAGTCAAACGCAACTCTTGCGCTTCTAAACTGCTCTGCAGCTCTTCAATTCTCATGGTACTCAGATCTTTGGAATGTTCTATTGCTACCACAATGTAATCAAATTGAGAGGTAAGGGATCTCAATACCTTCTCCATGATTGTTTCTTCAGAAAGAGTTTCTCCACACGCCTTCATCTCATTAGTGATCAGAATCACTCTGGAGATGTATTCAGAAACTTTCTCATTATTCTTCATGTTGAGATTCTCATATTGCTTTCTCAAGGGCTGAAGCTTCACCTTCTTCACTGATGCGTCACCACCATAACATCTAACCAGTGTGTCCCACGCAGCCTTTGCTGTCATTGAATCTGCAATCTTCTCAAACACATTTACATCAACACATTGATGAATAAAGAATAATGCTTTCTGATCCTTCTTCCTTACTTTCTTCTGCGTGTTTTTCTGTTCATCTGTTGCATCTGCTGCTACCGGAACATAACCATCAGTGACAAGATCTAAAACATCTTGAGCACCAAACAGTACACGCATTTGGATCATCCAACGATTCCAGTTTTTACCGTCAAATACTGGAAGCTTGGTGTTCATGTTGCCGTTTCCGTTCATATTCACCTTGCACAATACACTCAATGTTTCTCACACAGTGTTTCCCAACCCACAGAATAAAATTCTGATAAGATTTTGTTCAAGATTCAACACGAATCTAAGAATCAAAATCAAACACACAAGACCTCACGTTCACTCGTGTTTCCCGTGTTTCCCAATGAATCTGAACCGGAGCTCTAGATACCAATTGTTGGTGCAAAGGTAGAATAAATGATGAAAGGTAGAAATATTCTATTAAGAATGACGGCAGAAAACATGATAAAAGTTACGATAATTGTCACCCTATTTATAAGCTGAAACTAGGGTTACTAGAATAAGATTAAATACTAAAATACCCTCTAACAAACTTAGGGGCTAAGAAAATAGTACAACTAAATAAATATGAATTATTATTAATATTCTAATTATTATTATTATTATTATTATTATTATTATTATTATTATTATTATTATTATTATTATTATTATTATTATTATTATTACTATTATTATTATTATTATTATTATTATTATTATTATTATTATTATTATTATTATTATTATTATTATTATTATTATTATTATTATTATTATTTAGTGTGAAATTATTTTGTTGAATCTAGGTTAGATTGTTTGATAAAAGAAGAAATAAAATTAATGTAATTTATTTTTGTTATTATTAATATGTGTTACATTTTAAACTATTTTTTTTTTTGTTTTTAAAAGAGATTAAAAAGATTAATTAATTATATTATTTTAAAAAAAATTATTTAAATAATAATATTTATGAATATCGGTTAAATATGTTTGATTATTTCAAAATTTATAGATACTTATCTGACGAATTAGCACAAGTATTAAGACATATACATATCATATTATTAAACAAATTATTAAACTGGGGCGGGTATTTATCTAATTTATCTATCTTATTTTCTTATCCATGAAGCATAAAAGCCTTGAGGTTTTTCAAATAGATTTATCTCTTTAAGTCACTATTCAAAAAATTTGATTAACTTTCTATTGATATATTTTTAAATTGTGATTTGCGAGTGAAATGAATATGGATGTTGTCCTTGTAACTTGTAAAAATGAGTTGAAGAAATCTATACTCTTTAAACCCTTTGGCTGCATGGTGATCCTTGTAATTCTTTGCATGGTGATCCTATCAACAACAACATCACAATAGTTAGGTTGAGGGAAGGTGTGTTGAATGTAAATATCAACACTTTGGTGCACTCTATAAAGATCTGCAATTTTTAAAGCACCATTGTCATTAACAAGTGCATTCATTCCAAATTGAGGGTTCTTGTAATATATTGTTTCAAACTCCCCATGACTCAAGTCTTTCAATACATCAACTAGCTCAAAATAACTTCATTTGTCGACATCTATTCTCAAATCATCTACTATTCCATTTTCATATGCACTAAGACATTCATCGATGAATTCACCACTATGATGAATTTTGAAATTTATGTATTCATCTATTATACCTATTCATATTACCTAAATAATTAGAGTTTACACTAAAATAATTACGTAAACCCTAAATCTGAACATAACCACATATTACCCTAAGACATTCGTAAACCCTAAATCAGAAAGAAATTTATTAACCTTTTGATAAACATGTCTTGAATTGTCTTCAATCTTTCACGTCGTTGATGCAACAATCCTATGCGCCCTCAATCTGTCGTGCCTTCACTGAAATTTTTCCCTTCCATTCGCCATCGCAGCATCAAGATTATATCTTCAGTCGTTTGAGTTTCAGGGTAATGGAAAGGAAAAATACACTTGGATTTGTTTTAATACATGTTATATCCACGTCAACAGCATAAAAGCCACCTGGACAAACGTGTCACCAATTTACTAGCTTTGACTAATGACAACAGATGGAAGGATAAACGTGACACCATTTTAAAAGTTAAAGGACCAACTTGTCACTTTTAAAGTAAAGAGATCAAACTGGACTCTGAGTTAAAGTTAAGGGACGAAAATGAGTATTTTGTCGAAAAGCAAGTATGAGTAGTATGAGAAGTTCACGTTAGTTAAAAATGAAGAGGCTTGAGCATTTATAAGTAGGAAAACCCACACACCTATCATCTTAAGGTTTTGGAGAGCATGTGGTGTATCTTTCACAAGACGTGTTGCTCTTAAAAAAATGCACCGAAGAAAAAATGTTCCCTCATGTTGACCCCCGAATTGAAAGATCCAATAGTGATATTAAAGTCTAATTCGAGTGAAGGACCGACTTTCATATATCAAAATTTCTTACAAGTGTATGTGGGTGAAAAAACTTCCACTTGAGATGGATCATTATGAGTAGACTCACACTTGAGGGAGTACTGAAAAAGACAAGTGTGTGTGGTGTGCCTCTCACAATATATGTTGCTCTTAAAAAAACCAAAGTAAAAATACCCACTCGTGTAATTGATAGATCCAACATAAATGTCAAGTCTTATTAAATTCTAAAAAAATCATCACGTCATTTATGGTTTCTTTTCATAAGTCTGTATCCAAAGACTATAAAGCTTCTTAAAGGTTTTTCAGATCTATAGTCGTTATAAACTCTTGTTCTCTTACTTATTCAAAGTTCTATTTCTTCTTTTTTGTTGCTTTGATTGATCAAGATCACATGGGCATGACTTGACATGTTGTTATCACTATTTCTATGGTCGTTTTTTAGGGCGTGCAAGACAACTTACAACACATGGCCTTATATTTTTTCATGAATAAACTATGACAAAAAGGAACTCCATACACATTAGTTACAGTTAAATAGGACATCTTAAAAATAACTTACGACTTAAATAAACTTAATTTTGAATTTTTACACAGGACCTCTCAAATGTTTGAGATGACCCTGACTATTTCTTAATTTAAAAGAAAATATTTTTTCATGAAAGTCAATATCGTTTGAATCTTTGATCACTTTAGCATTTATGTAAAAGAAATGCATGGTTTGTATTTACTGCATACTCAATAAATACATATTCATGGGTCTTACAGGCGAGTTTAACTTGGTTGAGGTCTGAGATTCTAACATAAGTCAGGAAACCCCTTGAAGATAAGATTACATAGGTGGTATTTTCTTCTGAATATCATAAGGTGAGAAATCACTCTTTTATTTGAGAACTATATTCATCAAAATAGAAAATAGAACGTTGCATTAGTAAATAATGTCTCTAACAATCCTCTGCAGACCCTGACTCATTACGAGGCTCATTATACACCATCTGTATTATAATATATAGAGACCATTACACTAGCTTTTTCCGTTTACTATGTTATTCGTTTGGCTAATTAATATGGGACTTAGAGTACTGTTGTATTAATACAAAACTTGTCTTGCTATTCATTCATTTTAATTTTTTGACTTCAACTTACAAGGAAAATCAACTAATGAGGACTACTTGAATCATTGTCATTTCTTTTTCCTTATTATATAATCAAGGTTACGAAGTGTCGGTGGAAATCAAAGAATGCTAATCCTCATAAAAGCCAGGTGAGAAAGTAAAGAAACACTCAAAGCAGCATAAGCAGTATGTTGAAATAGCCTAACAGAATTTAAAACATTAGTTCATATAGAATCATTTTATCCGCAACAAGTTATCTCGAGGTATTGTTAGTTGTTCACCTTTTTATTAGACATGTTATTGTTCACCACTATATATATATTAAACAAATTAGTTGGATGGTCTAGTAGTTAAAAACTATGTCATTGATGCAATGATCATGAGTTCAACTCTTCTTAATACTATTTTTTAAACTTTGCAAGGGACTAACGCCAATACAAAAGATACAGAACTTTGCAAGGGACAGATCAAATTAAAAAATCCACTAAGATATAAAATATAAAGCAACTTATCTTTCAATAGGGCACAAGATATAATTTTTTGGTTTAAATTCACATTTAATCCTTCAAGTTCGATGATTTTTAACTTTTAATTCCTCCATTTTAAAAACCAATTTTTTGATCCCTCAGTTTGACATCTCTTGGAATTTTGATGGTCCCCTTCAATTTTTGCATATGTGGCATTGATGATTAACGTCGTACCTAAAAAAGATGAGAACGACCTCACGACGTGCAATTGCACGCTCGCGGATGAACTAATAGAGTCTTCACCGAACTTTATTTATTCTCAAAGTGGGAAAGGAAAAACATTGATAAAAATCCTAAACGAAAGGAAAGGACATGGTCATCGCAACCAAATCAAGGTTCATGAGTTGGTTACGCAAGGGGAAGGTATTAGAACCTCTCACGTCCGTTGTACTCAACGTGAACCATTAGATTAGTTGTGCACGTTAGTGTTAGCTTATACATGTTAGGCTTCTCGATTTATTAAAAGAAAAGAGGATAGGACAAAAAGTTTATTTTTTATTAGGGTGCTTGCCAAGATCTCGCAATCTCGTCCCTACGTATCCTCATTGTGAAATGAGAAATCAGAGCTCCGTAGTTTGGAGTAGAAAATAAGTATGTGTTGGTTATTTTTATACCTTAAAATAGGGTTTGAAAGATCACATGACAGTGATAAAAAGAGTTTGATGTGTTGAGGTATTTAGAGTTGATGAGAGAGTTTAGACGGTTGAGAACTACATCTTAATACTATTTTTTAAACTTTGCAAGGGACTAACGCCAACACAAAATCGAGATATAGAAACTCAGACAAAAAAAATATACGGATCAAATTAAAAAATCCACTAAGATATAAAATATAAAGCAACTTATCTTTCAATAGGGCACAAGATATAACTTTTTGGTTTAAATTCACATTTAATCCCTCAAGTTCGATGATTTTTAACTTTTAATCCCTCCATTTTAAAAACCAATTTTTTGATCCCTCAGTGTTGCACCCCAAAATTTGCCTAACTCTTTTCTTACTTGGTTTATGTTTCTTTACATTAACATTACATTGTTCTAGCATTTGCATAGCATAGCACTACTCATTTAGCAGGGGATCAAGTGTGATTTATATCAAGATGAGCCTATCTAGAGGTTTTATTCAAGCTTGAGAGGTCACCAAAGTCATCAGGAAGAGGGTTGTGTTCTTGAGAATTTCAGATGCTTGTGTAGGGTTCATCTCCTAACCTAGGGAGCCAATTGAAAACTATCAGTGGGTTGTGAAGCCTTGATCATGGATAGAGTGTGCATAGAGCTCATGGAGTTCCTTGAGGGCCATGGGGGAGCTCAGTCAAGTCATTATGCCAGGTGTGAAGAGCCACAGTTGAGGGTGTTGCAATTAGGGTTGTTGCCTGGTCAACCCTAAGTCAACTCTGCAATTGAAGAGGATCAAACCTCAATTCTAAGTCTTTGTAATCATGGAGAGTTGTGTTGAGATACATGAGGTGATATTCCAAGATCAATCCAAGAAGAATTCAAAGTGGGAGGAGTTGCTAAACTAGGGTTCTCATGGTAAAATCCCCTATTTAGTGCCTAACTTCAAGACCACTTATCTCAAGATACAAGTTTCATCTCCATTTTTGGCCAACATGAAACTTGTAGAGCATGCTCTTAGATTTAATTTGAGTGCTAGAAGTCCTCCATTGGATGTATGGAACTCAAGTTATGATCCAGACAAGTTACAGGTCATCAGATGATTGTGAAATTTGTCTACAAAAGTCAACCGATTTCCATGGAACTTTTGACCTAGAAGGGTGTTTCTCCTAAACTTTTGGCCAACATGAAAGTTGTAGATATTGATCTTATATTTCCAAATTGTACTAGAAGTCTTCTATCGGATTTGTAGAACTCAAGTTATGAGGTTTACAAGTTAGGGGTATTTTGGGAAAGTGAGATTATAGGTCATTTGACATTATAGGTCATTTTCATTATCTTGCAAGCTTCAAATGAAGTTTTGTCCAACATGAAACTTGCTCAAAATGATGTTTTTAGGTTAACCATATATCAAGGATGAATTTATTTGGCTTAGGGTGAGACTTGGTTTGCAAGAAATTGACAAAAGGGGAATTTAAAGCCATTTAAGTGAAAAATTCAAAATTAATTCATGGGTGTTCAAACAAGGCCAAGTGAGTACTCATTTTAATCAGAAAAATAATTTTGAACACATTGGAAATATTGGAAAGTCATTTTGAGGCATAATTCATGACATTTCAACTTGTTACTTCTTAAATAAGTAACACATTAAACCTTGGCCTTATGATGGAATTAAGGGCTCAAGTTGATCCATACTCTCTCCACAATTAAAAAACAAGGGAATTGAAGCTTCTTGGATAAGTTTTAAGCTCAGATTCGTGTTCACCATAGTTGGAAATTTCAAGCAAAAGTGAAAATTGGATCTCACTGATTGGGCCTCCAACTCATCAGAATCACTTCTATATAAGTTCAGAAGAAGGTTTTGATCAAGGTTGGTGTTCATTTCATGCCATAGCTAGAGATTGCAGAGTGAATTTCAAGCTTCAAGTGAGAAATCGTGTTTTCAATTCTAGTGTGATTCAAGGCAAATTAAGGATTGCATCATCTTCAGCCTCAAGCATAGAGTGAATCTGCACAGTTTGAAGCCAAGGGTCGTGCCATAACTGCTCCAATTTGAAGCTTCAACTCAGGTATGTAACTTTCAGAATTGCTGTAGATTCATGATGATCTAACATGTTTTAGCATGAGGTTAAGGTTTATGAGAGATTGTAGATGGATTCTGGATCAAAATCGTGGAGTTTAGAGACAATTCTAGGTGTGATCAATTTTCTGTTAGAGCTTGTAACTACTTGTTCTTGAGGTTTCAACATGATCTATATAGTTCATGATGATCTATGAAGTGTGAGGAGAAGATCTGTGGTTTCAATTGAAGGTTTGGTGAGGTTTCAGAACTTGGTGCATTTTAGGATTTCTATCGTGTTTTGAATTCTGTTGAGAATTAGAAGAGATGGATAGCATATTTGAGATCAGCATGAAAATTGGAGTGAAATGATGTAAAGTTTGTTGAGGTTTGTTGATATGTAATTTATGGCTCGCCGGAGAAGACGGTGGCACAACCACCATCTGTTGCACCCCAAAGTTTGACCAACTACTTATCGCAATTTGGCTCATGTTTCGACTCATTTCATTTCGCATTTGCATACCACGTACATTGCATTTTTCCAGTCAGATTGGTTTATCGGGATCACAGCCCTCTGATAGCATTTCAGACCAATACGAGGACGTATTTTGAGAATCGGTGCTCGTCCCGGTGTTTTCAGCTCTCGCTGTTGTTTTTGAGGACATCTCGGTGTCCGGGTTTTTACCGTTTATTTCGATATAGTCGCTAATCGATTTAATCGGCTTCCTCGTTTTTTTTGGGTTTTTCCCTTATTTTCTGGAATTTTTTAATATGTTTAATTGATTTTTCTAGGTATTAGTTAGTATTTTCTTAGATATTAAGTAGATTTTTTAAATTGATTTTTAATAGTTTTAATTCCTTTTTGTAGGATTTTCTTTAATCATTTTAGATGATAGATTGAAGAATAAATCATTTTTTAGATATTAAGTAGAGTTTTTAAATGATTTTCTTTTAATAGAGTTTTGAATAGAAATTAATAGAATTTTCCATTTTTTAGTTGTTTAGGAATTTATAGGAAATGATTAGAGTTTTTTTTTCTATTTTTATTAGTTTAGAGATTAATTAGAATTTAATAGAGTTTAATTAGATTTTAATCATTTGTTTAGGTGTTAACTAGGGTTTTAGTTAGATTTTAATTGGATTTATCAGAATTAATTAGGATTATGATAGTTTTAATTTTCATTTAGGTTAATCACTGTTTTAATTTTCAGTTAGTCTTAATTGTAGTTTTAAGTTTTTGTTTAGTTTTAATCAAGTGATAATTAGGGTCATTAATCATGCAGTCTGAATCCAATTCATGGGCCGTGTGTCAATTTTTGGAGGCCCAGTTTGTCCAGTCCAGGTGTCACCCGTATAAAGCTTCCACGTTTCATGCTGAGGTCCCATTTTTTTTTTCCACGTGCCACTACCTCACTTCTCCCATCAGCCACCTAGCAACACACGTGGCTCTCTCACGCTGCACCACACCACCACGCGTCTTCTCAGAGTTCTCCCCTCTGCATGCGCGTTGCCACGCGTACCCCCTCGCCGGCCATGCAGCCGCCGCAACGGTCGCCGGAGTTCCCAAATCTCACCGGAGAACTGCATCTTGATTCAGAAAACCCTTCGATCTTCATCTTCCTCATCCATCCTGTTCATGCCTTCGCCGAAAAATGCAAGAACCTACCGGAAACTTCATGTGAAATTCATCCATGATCATCATCTTCCTAGAATTCCTCAACCAACCTTCATAACCGTTCTTCGTTTTCCAGATTCTGTTCGAGCTTCCATCACTAACGTTTTCCAGATCTTGATTCAGAAAACTCAATCGATCAAGAACCTTCATCAATGTTCTTGCAACTGTTTCTAGAAATTCATCCTAAGATCTTCATCAACCATCAACAAGCTTCATCATTCATCATCCGGTTCGTCAGCAACTCCAAGAACCTTCATCTTCACCAATCGTTTTCAGAATTTATTCAACCTTCATCGTTCTCCAGATTCTCGAAGAACTTCACCATCATGAACTTCATAGACGTTCATGGATTCATCATCGTCTCCAGATCTGCTCGTGGTTCATCAAGAACATCCAGATCCAAAACT
Organism: Lathyrus sativus; assembly: GCA_963859935.3. Taxonomy (NCBI): domain Eukaryota; kingdom Viridiplantae; phylum Streptophyta; class Magnoliopsida; order Fabales; family Fabaceae; genus Lathyrus; species Lathyrus sativus. Next base: position 670,675,385 of record OZ012739.1, read on the forward strand.
CTCCGGAGATCTGTTCAAGAAAGCCTTCATCGCCCTCCACCTTCATCTTGATCTTCAAACATTTCCAGAATCCCAAGAATCCATCAAGATTCATCTTCTCCAGTTTTTTCTTTCAATCGTTGTTGGGTTTCTGTTTAGAACATGGACCTTCGTATCTTCACGAACCTCCTCTGAGATTGTTAAAATCAGGAGTTTAATTTTGGTGTCCAGATTTGTTCTACTGGCGTTGGTGTTGCTGGTTTGTTGTTGATGGTAGAGTTCAGAAGGTTTTGGTTTGAGATTGTTTGAGAATGGTGGTGACGGCGCATGAACAGTAAAGGGAGAGAGAGCCTCTAGGGTTTTAGAAGGAAAAATGAGAATGAAGGGAAGAATGGAGTTGGAAGGTGGACCGCGCAATGGATTGGGCTGGGCCCATTGGTCTTTCGGATCCGTACCCCTCCGTTTTCGTTTCTCACCCCCGTTTGTGTGTGTAGCTGGGCTGGGCCCGTTACCTGGTCGTTACTGGGCATACCCCCCATTTTGGCCATGAACCCCCCCTGCTTTCTTATTTGTTTTTTCTGAATTTCTTATTGGGCTGGGCCCAGTTTCTTTTGTTTTTTGCTGTTGTACCTCCTGCTGCAGTTTTGCACCCCCCTTGTGTTTTTCTCTTTATTTTATTTATTTTCTTTTATTTTCTTTTGTTTAGATTTTTTAAAAAGAAAAAGAATATGTAATAGAAAGAAAAGTATAAAAATATAAAGAAATATTATATTAGCTAATAGTTTTTTAATATTTTCTTTTAGGATATATTTTCTTTTTAGGATATATTTTCTTGTAAGAGTTTATTTTACACACTTTTAGAAGTAGTTTTAAATGTCCATTTGTTAGGGGACTTTTTACACTTTTAGAAGTAGATTTAAATGTCCACTTGTTAGGGGACTATTTTCCATTAAATTTTCCATGATAGATGGATAGGATTTTTAGGAGTCTATTTTCCTGTACTCAATCATTGTAATTTCTTCAGAATATTAATAAAACGAGATTTGTGCTGTGGTCTCCGTTCTACCCGTAGTTAGGCCGAACTACAGCTGCTCTGACTTTCTCTGAAGAGAATATGTAGGCATAGGATGCGATATCCTAGCGAGCACACTAACAACTAACTTTTGTTCTCCTCGCTGCTGTGCGAACGAAACTTTCCCGCTGACGACTGATGTTATCCTTTTCTCTTGCCCGAGTGCATTTGAGACCAGACCGTAGTTCTAGTTCCCGTAGGTTCCCATACCTCAAAACCCGACATACTACGTCCGTTCTACCGCAAACAGGTACGCCTAAGTCTCCAATGGTCGAGCAGCGTCCACCTAACTGCTAGAATGCGTACGCTAGTATCATCAACTTAATCTCTCACCCCCGTGTGACCGATAACACCCTTGTCTAACCGTAGTTAGCCTGAACTACGTCATGCTCTGATTTCTCTGAAGAGAATACATAGACCCAAGACGCGACGTCTTGCCGAGCAACCTAACTCGTAGTTTCCCGAACTACGCAGACTCTGATTTCTCGTTCTCTGATGAGAATACGTAGGCATAGAGTGTGACGCTCTATCGAGTCAATTTCTTCCCATTTAGAATTAGCAGCCGTAGATAGATTGTTTTTCACCCGTCCAAGTAAACACAACAAGCATGGATCCCATCGAGTACGACGGACGTGAGGGGTGCTAATACCTTCCCCTTGCGTAACCAACTCCCGAACCCAGACAATGGTTGCGACGACCTTGTCTTACCCTTTCTCGTTAGGTTTTTCCGATCGTTTCCTTTCCCGCTCCAAGGAATAAATAAAGAAAGGTGGCGACTCTTCTGTTGTGCCGGCACCTTATTTTCGCGAAAGCGATAGCTGGCGACTCTGCTGGGGATCGAACCCAGAATCTCTGGTTCTCCGGTTCCCTGTGAGGGTCAATCCTAGCGCTTGTGTGTTTACTTGTTGGGTTGCGTTTATTTATCGCATTTTACTTCTCGCACTTTATTTCCCGCATTTTATTTTCAGTATAATATGATTATCTGTGCTGTTGTGGGATGGGAGTTCCGATGAGTGAGAAGCCAGACCCAGGCTTGAATGCACCATAGACTTAGAGTGAAAATTAGTGGGCGCGTGCTTGCTTTGTAGGCACTAGTGTCTCATGAAATCCACGCTCAGACGAGGTTCTCCCGGTTGGCTTCTCTTTCAACCCTTTGGGTTGAGACGGTTGCTGGTTTGGTGGATTGTCGACTCTGGGGACCGATCATTTGTGATTCAGCTAAGTGAGGTCGCTTCATGAGCTGGTGATGCCACACCTTCTGGGTATCGTATCACCCCTCTTAAAAGTCTGTGACGCTGATGAACGCATAGGATGCCTAACTTGAGTCAGTTTAGGTCCATACCCGTGAGTGGGAGGGTTTTTGCAGGAAACTTGACTTCCAGCCTACCCAATATCTTGGTTTTCTCTCGTCAGAGCAGACTTATCCCGTTAGCAGCGCAGCAACAATCAAAGCTTTGTGGGGGTTGTGATCCCGTGTTTGCTGCATCTTGCATTGCATTTGCATGAGCATTCCTGCATCATATTGCATGTCATTCGCCAGCTAGTCAGAGCTCTTATCCAGCCGTTGTTTTGATTCTGAAGGTGAGTGTTGAAGACGACCAAGGGGTTGAAGCAGATTTGATCAGAGTCAAGCAGTGAAGTCAGTTGTCAGTTGTTGGTAGCTATGTCAGAGAGCAGCTTCCAGTTTGTAGATACCTTGTCAGGTTTCACTGTGGCGTCCAATCCTTTGTATGGATCTATGCATGACGAAGACTTTCCGCAAGTGAACAACCTTACTGCAACTCAGCTTGTACAACCTTCTGTTGAAGACCGAGGTCTACGTGAGCAGTTTGTTGTCCGAGGTGAACGTTCTCCTTCTGTTGATATCTCAGACTACGAGGGTTTTGCCTTCCCTGTGCCAAAGTCCCGAAGAGAGGTCCCGATAGCAAAGACTGAAGACCCATTAGCTCCCGTGTATGCTAGAAGGTTTCGTGCATTGGATGAAAGATTCAAAGCCTTGAAAGGTAAAGACGCTGTTAACCCTAGTGCTGCAAATATGTGTCTGGTTCCTGGCCTAGTGTTACCTCCGAAGTTCAGAATGCCGAGGTTTGAAAAGTACAAAGGAGATAGTTGCCCGAAGCAACATTTGGTGATGTTCTGCCGAAGAATGACTTCATTTGTGCACAACGACAAGTTGATGATTCACTGCTTTCAGGATAGTCTGACTAGGGCATCTTTGAGTTGGTATATGCAGTTAGAGAGTGATCAGATCCGATCATGGGTGGATTTAGCCAATGCTTTCCTGAAACAGTATGATTACAATCTTGATGAAGCTCCTAATCGCATGCAGCTGCAAGAGTTGTCTCAAGGGAACAATGAACCTTTCAGGAAGTATGTTCAGAGATGGAGAGAATTTGCTGCTAGAGTGCAACCACCGCTTCTCGACCAAGAGCTGAAAGGCATGTTCGTAAACTCCTTGCAGAGCCCGTACTTCGAAAGAATGCTTGGAGTTGCACCAAATTTCTCTGAATTGGTAAGGGCAGGAGAGCGCATCGAGTATGGTGTAAAGACTGGAAGAATCCAGAATGTTTCAGGCGGTCAGGCTAGTGAAACAGAATCTTTCTATAGCTGCCAAACTGATGAAGGAGTTGTGGGCAACGCAATCATGAATGATGTTGGGTATCTTCAAGACGAATCGGTGAAATCTGTTGGTTCTCCGTCTTCTCAACGGTCAGTATCTTCTGTGTCTCGTTATTCTGGACAGACAATTGTGCCTAGGGCACCATGCCGGGAACCTTATGTCGCTCCCCTCGCAAATCCACGAGCTCGTGGCCGAGGTTATCAGAATCAACATCAGAATCAGAACCGACCTCGTAACAACTTGGAACGAAGGGATGCTCCTTCCCATCTAGTGCCTATGCCGTATAGCCAGATTCTTCCACATTTGATTCAGAATTCTTTGGTGGAACCTAAAGCTCTCAAGCCCGTGCCAGAGCCTTACCCTCCTGGGTACAATCCTCATGCTCAGTATGGTTACCATGGTGGATCTCCAGGGCATTCAACTGAAGATTGCAAAGCTTTCCAGGCAAAAGTGCAACAGTTGATCGACAAAGGGTGCATTTCTTTTCCAGAAGGAGTTTTGGTTGTGCATGACAACCTCTCAGCTGTCTAAGCTCGCAGATTCAGAGTTTGTTTTCCAGAGGCCAGTGGTCCAGACGGGCAGACGTCCTCAGCATTAGCAGTCCTCAGACTTTTTATCATTTGCATTTGTAGTTTCTTTTCTGTTAGTTACTACTTGCTATTAAACATTGTTTGTTTTGAATGGTAATATTAATAAAGTGACTACGCATTTTTCTGAATTAATCATGTCGTTGTCACTCATTTACTGCATTGCACTAACACTTGAATTTTATTCACTCCACTTTATCACTATGATTAGTAAAGATTGGAGGGAGGATGACGAAACTGAATACTCATAACCGATGATCGTATGCTTTCAGATAAAACCTTGCCGATGACGTACAAGACATTGTTTCAAATCCCCTAAACACCGGAGAGATAAGGAAGAGAATCCCTCGTTAACCACTTCGAGCCGAGAAGTAGGAGTTTCTTTCGGACTTTTAAACCCTCACATCTTAACCCGGGGCAAGGTAGTTGTCAGTTAGCTTGATCGAGCGTTCAAGTCTTATGGAGGAGTGTTGTCTTTCGAGGACCAATCACATCGTATTCTCCCCAGAGGTCGTACCTCGTCAACCACGATGGTTAAGCCTCACCAATCAGGAGTGAGACAGTTATAAACCTCTCGGATGAATCCAGACAGCCAGTGTCGCACGACTTGTTCCAAGGAAAAAAATAAGAGAATAAGAAAGCCCGCTAAATAAAAGAGAAAAGCTAGAAAGCAAATACTTAGGCAAAAATCAGGGCGTCCCGCTGGACTTCAAAAGAAAAAATCGAAAAGAACTCTGAAGAGTCAGTCCAGGCAAAAATTAGGGAATCCAAAGAATGAAAAAGAAAGGATACGAAAAGAAAAATCCTCAAACAAGGACAAAGTCGTGTAGATACAGGCACTGAAACGAAAAAGGAGTAACTGTCACTCCGAAACACCTTGTGAATGCTTTAACCAGTTGTTCTCAATATTCAACATACCTCTCGAAGAGGCGAGCGCTCGAGCTAAGTTAATTGAACTTTAGGATCGGAGATCATCACGTAGAAGGGGTGGGTACAAATCATAATTTGAGCCTAATATCCTTTGTTTCACGAACCGTGAACCCGACCATGATACAACCCTTAAAAGACCTAATTGAGGCAGGGTTTATTCTGAAAGCGCATTACGATAAGGTTGAGTAACCTGACTCCTACATGATTTGCTAATCATATCCTTGTTCTATTTTTCACTGATCGAATCAGCACTACGTTTGAACTCTTTGGTTCATTCGTCACTCACTAGCATGACACGTAAATGAGTGACAGTACATTTTTTCAAAATTTGCATGAACACTGCATTAAAATTACCATTCGTGACTAAACAATTTTAATTGCAGGTCAGTAGTTGATACGAAGGAACTCCAACAGGGAATAACCAACCAAGACTAAATCGTAGCAGTCTGGATTAGAATGGTATGCTGTGAAACCCTGTGAATCTGGGGCATTGACTTCCAATGAGTTTGGAATCAGTTTGTCTGAGGACAAGTCCCGAAGTATCGGTTGATTATGGGATAGATTGTTCGAGAAGCAGTTGACCAGAAGTTGATCTTCTCGGGGCCAATCAGGGGCAGCTATCCAGAACTCTTGTGATTTGAGGGCAGATCCCCCCAGTGTTCAATCGGGGCATGTTGAGTCGCTCACCGCTCGTTCAAGGGCAAGCTACTTCAGAAGTATACTGAAACCAACCATGATGAGAGTTGGTTAGCTGAGGATGAATCCTTCCGTTGCACAGATGTTGGGGCAAGCCATCTGAGGATTGTCTTGCTGCCAGCTGCTTTCTGTTCAGAATGAATTTTCCCAAGAGTCGGATTGGGGCAAGTTGAATTGCACCGGGGAAAGTTGTTCAAATGAGTTTGTTCACCCTATCAAGAGTTGAGTGTCGGGGAATCGTGTCATTACCCTACCAAAACCTAGGCCTTCTGAAGAAGCCTTGCCGTCATTGGATAGTTATCCTACAACCTAACCTGTTACTTGGCTGAACCTTGTAACCGAATCGTCCCAAAGTCCAGTTCTCGTCTGGAAAACCGGAGATCAGTTCTCGTCCGAAATCCAAACCAGAAACCAGCCCTGTCCGGTCACCTTTCTTTAACCTATCGTTTAACCAGTTCTCGTCTGGCCAACACAGTTTTAAAGTCCAGTTCTCGTCTGGCAAACCAGAAATCAGCTCCCGTCTGATATCCAAAACCCGTAAATCAATTCTCGTCTGACAACCTAACATATTTTGCCACCGGTTCTCGTCTGGTAGTCCACCTCGAATGCTAGTTCTCATCTAGTATGTTCCCTTCAAATCCACTTTTGTTGGTAACCAGAAATAAATCCCTATCACCATAAATCTATCCCTAAACCAGAAAAAAGCCTAATTGTACCTGGCACGATGATTCCTAGTGACTCGCATGTTGTCACATTCCCCGACACAAGGCTCGAGTGATCTCAGCTCCAGGATTGGTGTTCTGTATTCCCTGTGTTGATGTTGTTGAATCAGGATTATTTTCTCAGCCGAGACGTACAGTTTGAGATCGGTTCCCCTGAGCAGTTCGAGACTGCAGCAAATTGAGATGGCATTTATCCCTTATCAGAGTGAGGTCAAGATTATCCTCAACAGGGCGAGATTGATATTCCCGGCAGAGTATGTCCATCCCAAGCATCGAACGGTGATTAGCCTGATGTGCTATTTTCAGGTGGGTTGAAACTGAAGCTTTCCCTGACCGGCAGATTTGGGTTTATTTCCCCAGCAGTGGGACTGATGCAAGGTTGTATCCCCATAGAGTCCGAGTTTGACTCCTTCCCCTCCGAGTCCAGGTCATTGACTCATTCCTCAAGCAGAGGTCGACATTGATTCCCTCACTGAGTAATCTCCAGACGAATAGATTTTGATGTCAGGCAGAGAAGAGTTATTTCTCAGCAGTTTGCTTCGTGCCCTATAAGAACTTAGGGTGTTCAAAAAGGACCTTTCAGGGTTGTTTTCCTTAATGAAGTGAGATCCAATTTCAGTGATCGATTGTTATCTTCCGCAGACGCCAGAGGTGTTTCCTTGATAGGATCAGTACATTTCCAACAGAGTTGTACAATGAGTAGCTAAGGATTGATATCCCCATCAGTGTTGATACACAGGTATTCCTCATCAGACTTGATAGTCCAGCAAGTGTTACCCAGAAGGGTCAGTCTCCGTAAGGCGTATGCAAGATTATCTTCAGCAGATCAGGATTGATATCCCCGATAGAGTGTAGCAGCATCTCCCTGCAGAGTCGGAATGCGAGACCAGGAGCATTGATATGTATCCCCAAGCAGAGAAGATTCTCTCCCCAATCAGATGTATCCTGAAGGATCACCATCTCCCCAGCTGAGTCAGGCGCCGAAGCATGAGTTCATCCCCTAGCACCGGGTCACAAGTACAGGTCTCGTAGGAAACTATTCGTCCACTGAAGTGTGCAGCAACTGATAGTCCAGACTGAAGTCTCCAGCGGAATTGAAATTTCCCACCAGAGTCGTACTCTCTCCCGAAGTCGGATGATTCCTTCTTCCCCAGCGGAATTGAGATTTCCCCGCAGAGTCGTACTCTCTCCAGCGAAGCAGAATGATTTCTCCTTCCTCAGCCGAGTCTGCAGATCCCCAAGAGAGCCGAATCCTTGGAAGCTGCTCAAGCCATGATTGGTTTTCCCCAGTGGAGTGTTGATCAACTGAAGTTGTTTCCCCACATAGCCGTTATTTCCGGAGAAGTAGCCATGAAGGCCACGCAGTTTATTCCCGCGATTGACATCGCTTTCCCTCAGCAGGTCCAAGTTCTCGTAGAGCTTCATTCCCCTGTAGCAATCAACTGAAGTTGTTTCCCCTGCAGCAGTCAACTGAAGTTGTGTCCCCTGCGGAGTCCAATTGAGATTGGCGTGACCATGTTTTCCTCAGCAGGATGATGCCTCTATCTGAGTAGTTTTTTTCTCCTTGACAGGAGAATTCCCCCTCGACATTTATTTGGCTGACGGGATCACATCATTGTGCATGATTGCATAACATTCATCATAAACGCATAGCATTTCCACCGTGTGGAGCATTGCGCCATCACCGAAGCATATGCATAATAAACATGATCTAGGTTGCTACCGTTCTTGTTTTGCAGGTGTTCCGCCGCAGAATTGATTGCTCAGGATGATTCCTGACATCCTCCCCAACGAAGCCGCTTGCTCAAGATGATTCTTGAGATCCCCAGCAAAGTCTTCGGTTCAAGATGATTCTTGAATTCCCCAGCAGGGTCGTTTGCTTAAGATGATTCTTAAGTACCCAGTGCGGTCTCCAGAGTTGGTTACTCAAGTTGATACTTAGAGTCCCTAGTAAAGGTTGCCCAGGATGATTCCTGAAATCCCCAACAGAGTGTTCGCTCAGGATGATTCCTGAAATCTCTAGAATGGTTATCGGTTCAAGATGATTCTTGAAGTCCCCGACGGAGTTATTTGTCCAAGATGATTCTTGAAGTCTTCAGCAGAGTTGATTCATCCAGAATGATTTCTGGATCCCCGGAGCGGAGTTACTTGATAGTTCTCCAGAATCCCCAGCGGCGAAGCGTCACCCCCAGCAGGTTTCTAACGGCGAAGTTGAAACCTCCCTTGAAGACTCCATGATTGAAGTCTGTCCATGTTAATGAAGCAGTTCTCTCAGCTGATGCAGAGTGCCTGATGGCAGAGGTTTGGATGTCCCCAGTTGGCTCATGATTGACCAAGAATTCTATTCCCGACTTGCTGATGATGCCCGACAGTTCTTTGAATGCCTGATGGCATGATCAACTTGATAGTTGACCTGACGAGTCCCGAGGAATTCTTCTGCTATGACACAGAACGCCTGATGGCATAATCAACCCTGTATTACCGGTTACCGAGTGACCAGTGACCCCTTGATGAATTAAGGACGAATATCTACAGCAAAATCAGATGATCATCCTAACGGAGATTTAAAATCAGACTTTTCCCCGGTCACCATGTGACCAATTCCCCAGTAGGGTTGCCGTGCAACTGTTATGCTCAGTGTCGAAGATGTTCCTACCGACCAGAGTATCGTTCACCTGTGTGTGGTATCCAGACCTCCTGCAAGATCATTGACACGTGTTCATCTTATTATTCTCTCCAACAGAGTCTATTATTCAAGTTCATATTTCCCCAATGGATTTTCTTCACCCTGACGGCGAGGTCAGACGATGTTGAGAGTTGACGGCGAGGTCAGACGATGTTGAGAGTTGACGGCAAGGTCAGACGATGTTGAGAGTTGACGGCGAAGTCAGAAGACTATATTTGAGAACTTGACGGCGAAGTCAGATTATTTTGAGTACTTGACGGCGATGTCGGGTGTTTCCCAGAGTTATAGTGGTCTGGCGGTGATGTCAGATAGTTTGGTTTCCCAGCGGCGAGGTTGGATGTTTGGCTGGCGGCCATGTCAGATTCTTTGTTTTCCCAGCGGCGAGGTTGGATGTTTGGCTGGCGGCGATGTCAGATTCTTTGTTTTCCCAGCGGCGAGGTTGGATGGTTGTCTGGCAGTGATGCCGGGTAGTTTGGTTCTCCAGCGACAATGTTGGATATTCGTTTCTGGCGGCGATGTCAGGTGATTTAGTTTTCCAGCGGCGATGTTGGGTGTTTTAGTTGTCCGACGGTGATGTCAGACGCTTTATTTTCATGAATGCCTGACGGCGAGGTCAGGTGTCTGATGATAATGTCAGAGGAATTTAATGTGGATAACTGACGACAAGGTTCAGATCAGTATTTCTCTAGCTAGTTGCCGTGCAACTATGATTTCAGCTTCCGAAGATTTGTTCCCGCCAGAGTACCGTGTACTTGTGCAGTTGGCAAATTTCCGGGTTTATCGGTATTCAACCGTCTCGCACCTTGATTGGCTGAGAGCCGTTCGCTCTTCAACCCTTCAGGTCCAAGCCGTTTGAATAGGGGCAGCTGTTGCACCCCAAAATTTGACCAACTACTTATCGCAATTTGGCTCATGTTTCGACTCATTTCATTTCGCATTTGCATACCACGTACATTGCATTTTTCCAGTCAGATTGGTTTATCGGGATCACAGCCATCTGATAGCATTTCAGACCAATACGAGGACGTATTTTGAGAATCGGTGCTCGTCCCGGTGTTTTCAGCTCTCGCTGTTGTTTTTGAGGACATCTCGGTGTCCGGGTTTTTACCGTTTATTTCGATATAGTCGCTAATCGATTTAATCGGCTTCCTCGTTTTTTTTGGGTTTTTCCCTTATTTTCTGGAATTTTTTAATATGTTTAATTGATTTTTCTAGGTATTAGTTAGTATTTTCTTAGATATTAAGTAGATTTTTTAAATTGATTTTTAATAGTTTTAATTCCTTTTTGTAGGATTTTCTTTAATCATTTTAGATGATAGATTTAAGAATAAATCATTTTTTAGATATTAAGTAGAATTTTTAAATGATTTTCTTTTAATAGAGTTTTGAATAGAAATTAATAGAATTTTCTATTTTTTAATTGTTTAGGAATTTATAGGAAATGATTAGAGTTTTTTTTTTCTATTTTTATTAGTTTAGAGATTAATTAGAATTTAATAGAGTTTAATTAGATTTTAATCATTTGTTTAGATTTTTTTTTCTATTTTTCATGCCGTATGGAGCATTACGCCATTTTCAAACATGTGCATTTTGAAACATAAGCCAGGTCGGTTACCTCTTTGTTTTCAAGTGTTTTTCCCTGCAGGTAATTGGAATTCTTGTTCAGGATGGTTTTCGGCTATTCAAAATTCTTGACTTGAGATATGTGATGATAATATTCGTCATATCATGTGTTCCCTCCTCAGAGTTGCTTGGTTAAGTTTCTCTTCCTCCCCAGTGGAGTTTTCCTTGGATTGTTGTTACGTCATCATTTTAAAAGGAAGGTGTTGCGGTGGAAATAGGATCACAAACTATTAATGAGTTTGAATCGCAATTCAATTCACAACCGCTCTTTGATTTATCCGAAGGAAAAGGTCAAAAGAGGGAAAACCTATTTTGCATCGTAAACACAATGCGGGGAAAGATCTAGGGTTCGGGGGTTGGTTAAATTTAGGGAAGGTATTAGCATCCTAAACTTCTGTAGTACTCTACAGGAACCTTTTGTTCAAACGTTTACTATTTGCTTTATTTATTTGCTTAAGGTATATGTACAAAAGATTACAAGTGAGAAAATAAACCTAAAGGGTTAATTCTAAGTTTACTCGGCAAGACATCGCATCTTGTGCCTACGTATCCTTACGGGAGTGGAATCAGAGTAATCGTAGTTCCCCTCAAAAGGGAGGTTAGAGACTTCTTGACTGTGGTCAAGGTCTCAAGGGGAATAAACGTATCTTAGGGACACGCTTACGCGGAGTGTAGGAACTCCAAATCTCTACGTTGAATTGTTAAGTTGTAATTAGGGTTAGGTTAGGTTAGGGATTCCACGGCGGGAAACCCTAAAATGAGCGCGGCGGCTCTTTGACCTAATGCTAGGGGTAAAATTGTAATCTTGCCTGCGGCGAGGCATTTGTGAAAATTTAGGGTTGAAAAGGTGTAAGGGTTGAAGGTGAGGACTATTGACACGGCGACCAAAAGCTAGACCTAACCTTCGGATGTGAAATTAACTATAAAGATGTGATGAAATTAAATATACATACAACGACAGAAAATAAAGTGCGGAAAGATAAATGCGACAATTGTCTCGCAAAATTACATCCCATAAGCAGTTACAAATATGATAACTAAATATAAAACCGAAAATAAGTTTCAAATTGAACATAATAGCTGCAAGAAACAAAACAAACAAAAATGTCAGTATGTGGAGTTAGACGAAAACGAAATCAAAATTGAACGAGAAACAAACCGTATGAATTTTGGAGGACTTTTATGGTCTTTTTAACCAAGGATTTAAAAGAGAGATTAATTTTAATTAAAAGAGTTTTGAGTTTTAAAAAAAAATTTATTAATAAAAAAGTGAAAGTTTGGTTAATTATTCTAAAAAAGGAGTTTTAGTGATAATATTTTGAAAAAAAGATTTAATCATTAAAAAAAACAATTGGTTTAATTTAAAAAATCTTAATGTTAGTTAAAAACACGTTTTACTTTAAAGTTATAAAAAAGTTTTATTATTTGAAAAAACATTTGATTATTTTATTTAAAAAGAGTTTTAATTAATTTGAAAAAAGGTTTTTGATTATAAAAAAGAAAGGGTCTTCTTGATTTTTTTAAAAAAAGATAAACAAAATAAAATAACAAATGGAAAAACAATAAATAATAAAAAAGAGGGTTGGGCCGGTCATCACTCTTCTTCTCTCTGCTCTCTGAGTTTGCGTGTGTTCCTCTCCTTCTTGTTTGCCTCTCACGGATGTTATCTTCTTCTTCTTTTGCATGATCGCCGATTTGTCTTCTTCATCTCTTTTTCCTGAAAAACATGAAAAACAACACAAAAATTGTAATTATATTTTTTGATCCTTACGGAATGATGATGGCCGATGATGCTTTGTCCTGAGGCTAGAGGATTTTTGACGGAGTTTGCTTGGATTTTACGAAAAAAAGTTCTCCCTTTCTTGTTATGATTTTCGTCCCTTTTATACTTGATTTTTAAATCTTTTTTTTAATCTCAGATTTAATTTGAATATCTCAATCTTTTTCAATCTCTGATTTGATTTGAATGAATTTTTATGATGATTTCAGATTTGATTCAATGATGGTGATGTTGATATTTAGATCTGATTTTCTTATGATGATGATTGATCTGATTGATTTGATTTAACTCTATCTGGAATTCATTAAGATTGGATTAGATTAAAAAAGTGTTGAGATTTAAATTTAAAAAGTTAGCAAAGAAGATTAGAGTTTCAAGTTAAATAAAAATTAGAGTTTTAAAAAAAAATGAGTTAGAATAAAATAAAAAAAAAAATATATATTTGAATGTTGGTTTTAAAAAATGTTAGAATTATTTTAAAAACTGTTAGAATTTAATTTTAAAAGGAATTTAAAATTTAAAAAAAAAGAAAAAGAAAAGGGCGTTAGAATTTAATTTTAAAAAGAATTTAGAATTTTAATTTGAAAAATAAAGGTGTCAAAAAAAGATTTAGATTTAATTTTAAAAAAAAGTTAAAAAAAAAAAATTAATTTTAAAAAGAAGTTAGAGAAAAAAAGATTTAATTTTTAAAAAGAAGTTAGAGAAAAAAAAATTTAATTTTTAAAAAGAAGTTAGAGAAAAAAAATTTAATTTTAAAAAGAAGTTAGAAAAAAAGATTTGATTTTTTTAAAAAATTAGAAAAAAAGATTTAACTTTAAAAAAAAGTTAGAAATAGATTTAACTTTAAAAAAGGGTTAGAAAAAGGATTTATCTTTTAAAAAAAAGTTAGAAAAAAAGATTTAACTTTAAAAAAGTTAGAAAAAAAGATTTGATTTTTTTAAAAAATTTAGAAAAAAAAGATTTAACTTTAAAAAAGTTAGAAATAGATTTAACCTTAAAAAAAAGTTAGAAAAAAGATTTAATTTTAAAAAGGAGTTAGAAAAAAATATTTAACTTTAAAAAAGTTAGAAAAAAAGATTTAGTTTTAAAAAAAGTTAGAAAAAAATATTTAACTTTAAAAAAGTTAGAAAAAAAGATTTAGCTTTAAAAGGTTAGAAAAAAATATTTAACTTTAAAAAAGTTAGAAAAAAAGATTTAGCTTTAAAAGGTTAGAAAAAAGATTTAATTTTAAAAAGTTAGAAAAAAAGATTTAATTTTAAAAAAAAGTATTAGATTTTTATTTAAAAAAAAGTATTAGAATTTGATTAAAAAAAAGTGTTAGAAATTAATTTAAAAAAGGTTATGAAAAATTTACTCTTTAAAGAAAAGAAAAAAAAAGTTAAATTTTAATCTAAATCCTAAAAGTTAGTAAGAAGAGCTTAAAATGACTTAAATAAATAAACTAAATAGAAAAAAAAAAGTTAATAAAAAACATTAGTAAAGTTATAAAAAAGGTTAATTAAATTATTATTAGTTAAAAAAACAAGATTTAAAAAAAAGGTTAATTTATTAAGTTAATAAGAATTTAAAATAAAAATAAAAAAGAAAGGGTAAAATTTGGGGTATTATAGTTGCCCCTATTTAAATGGCTACACCGGACGATTTGAGTGACAGAGACTCGTGGAATCGTGGTGGAGAGATTTAAATATAGATAACCGAAAATTTTGCCCTTATATGCGACGATATGCAATGCTATGGACAAAACTGGAACGACTTAATGCAGATGATGCCATGACTATGATATGATGCGTATGCTGGAATAATGAATGCGAAAATGCTGACGAAACATGACGACACCGAGACAGACGCCACGAGAAGAAACACACTGGGGAAAATGACGCGCTGAGACACAGTACATCACTGGGGAATTCTAAAAATGATAGTCAACTGGTGCGAACGACCAATTGTCACTTTTAGAAAAGGAACGAGATCCTCGAATGGAGATGGTACCTATGAGACGACCTCCACTGGGGAATCTAAAAATAAAACTGGATCACGTACGATTGTAAGATCGATTACAGAATGCTGGAGCATTGAGCAAGGAATAACATCCAAGCTTCTGTAAACTACCCCTCGTGACAGGATCAAACGGACTTTTCGGAACTCCGTAGCAAATATACAGGGTAAAGACCGACTGTATGCCAAAATAAATGGACTTTGATGGGAATTGCCCTGATAAGCTTCTCGAGGGAGAACTGTCACTTATCGTTGGAAGGGACTTATGTGCAAAGAATGGATAAGCACTCAAATAAAGAGGCTGCTGCTTATCTGATAAATAAATCTTCTCGCATTTAAGGTCGGCGCCTGGAATACGATTCTGATTCTTCTCTTACTGAAGGATAAATAAACTTCTTCATGCTTCAAGATTATGTTCTCCTGAACATGAAAAGGGTAAACTGAACTTCCTCATACTTCAGGATCGTGCTCTCCTGAATATGATACTGGATGACTGAATTTCTTCATATTTCAGAATCGTGCTCTCCTGAATATGAAACTGAATGACTGAAGATACTCATATTTCAGAATCGTGCTCTCCTGAATATGAAACTGGATGACTGAAGATACTCATATTTCAGAATCGTGCTCTCCTGAATATGAAACTGGATGACTGAATTTACTCATATTTCAGAATCGTGCTCTCCTGAATATGATTTGGTTGTAAATGAATTTTTCCATACTTCAGAATCGTGCTCTCCTGAATATGAAACTGGATAATCGAACTTCCTCATAACTCAGAATCGTGCTCTCCTGAATATGATTCGGCTCCTGAAATTTCTTCATTCTTCAGAATCGTGCTCTCCTGAAAAACGGCCAACTGAACTTCCTCATAACTCAGAATCGTGCTCTCCTGAATATGATTCCGTTCCTTCTTTTACTAAAGGATAAATGAACTTCTTCATAACTCAGAATCGTGCTCTCCTGAATATGATTTCGCTCAAACCTTCCCGTAACTCAAGATCGTGCTCTCCTGAATACGAATTGGTTCGTACCTCAAGACGGCAGATAAATGGAAGCCCAACTGCTCCATGGAGATGGCCATTTGCTGCGAGTCGTGACGAGGATATGATCGACTTCTTAGGTGAGAAATGTCGTATGCTGATGCTGTAAGATGTAAAGTGTTGTACCGATGTTGTAACATGTAGGATTGTAAAGTGTTGTACTGATGGATTTTCCAGGCGTGAACTGGCATGTATCTGTAGTTGATTGCGGTTGAAAGATAGTGCAAAATAAATGCACGTCCGGGTACAGTGATAAACTTCTCGGGCGAGAACAGTCGAACATCTGTCATGGTATGGTGAAAATCTTTAGATGGTGCAAAATAAATGCACGTCTGGTTGGGCTTGACGACCGACAAGACTGAGATTCAATCTAGGATCGAGCTAGAAAGAAGACTGGAAATCAAAACTCCATCGAGGGAATGATCTCGAAGGGTAAATATCTAATCCTGGCGAGGAAAGATAGCTGAAGTAACCGTCATCCACGAGGATCGAGCTCTGTGGGGAAACTGGAAACAAGTAAGCATTTTATGCTTAGGGCTGACAATCTATTTGGAGAGAATGGGCAAACCCCAGTTACTTGGCGGTAACGACCAATGATGGAGACACGATGAACCTGTGAATGCTAACGCATATGTTGATGCATATGTTAATGTGAATGTATGTTAATGTCTATGTATGTTAATGTCTATGTATGTTAATGTTTATGTATGCAAGATGTTATGAAATGAGTATGTAATGAGTATGTAATGAATATGTAATGAATATGTAATGAATATGTAATGAATATGTAATGAATATGTAATGAAATAGGCATGTGATGCTTATGCCCTTGCGTATGCTGACGAAACAGACTAGAGACAGGACGAGAGACGAAATAAACATCTCGACGGAGATACCCTGCGTTCTCTGCAACCAATACGTCAATCATGGGTAAGAAGGATCAATGGTGGAACCAACTCTGGTTTTAAAGTTCTGAATTCTCTGAGGAGAAGGTAATCTGCTTGGGTGTACAGTATCACGTCTTCACATGGGGAGAAGAAAACCTGGGGGACACTTTTGAGTTACCCAAGAAAAAGTTGTCAGCTTATAGTCTCGCTGGGGACTATCACTGGGAGCATGTCAGTGAAATCTCTGATGCCTTAGGGACCACTGGCTCCATCCAAAGTATTGTCAGCTTAGAGTCTCGCTGGGGACTAAATCAGAGCAATGGTTTAGGAACCTGTTGCAACACTGAGGCTTACTGGGGTATGAAGGCCGCTGTGAGTAAAATCCATCGGGTGCATGAAAAAATTGTGAAATCCCATGGTTTTGATCTTGCAGGACCTTATAGTAGCCGCCATTTGTTTCTTCAAAAACATGGTGCCCCAGGATACTTGCGTTGCGAGGTAGGGTCATCTCAAGAGGATTCTATAGAGAACACGGAGTCTGGTTGCCCCACTGTTTTCAAACTCTTTGAGAGATTTGTCAGGTCTCGACGTAACTGGCACAAATTAATCGTGTTACGACGAAATCTTTGGGAAATAGCTCTTAAGAACGTCAGACTCGCGTTGGTAAGCGAATTGGGAAACTGCCTGCCCCTGTTTAGCAGGATCTTCAAGTTCCATGGGTTATGTTCATATGTAAATCTCTAAGATATCAAGCAAAGTTGTCATGCCTGAAATGCCTATCCTGAGCTTGTCAATGTACACATATATTTGTCTTGAATTTTTGTTTTGAAAAAAAGATATCGCAACAACTTGTGACCGAAATCACTAGTCAGGATATAAGTTTTAATTATAATGCCATCATGAATTTTTTTCTGAGCATAGCTCGTAGGAGTCAGGAAACGTGATCTTGTCAAGTATGCTTTCAACCGAAGTCCTACTTCAATTAGGTCTTTTAAAGGTTGTATCGTGGCTCAGTTCACGGTTTAAGAAACAAAAGGATAAAGGCTCAAAGTTATATTTGTACCCACCCATTCTTCGTGATGTTCTCCAATCCTAATTCAGTTAATCGGATACGAACGCTCATATCTCAAGCGGATTTGCTATGGTCGAGAACTTATCAAGGCTTTGGACATGGCAGTCACTCACCTATTTCTTTTGGCGTTTCTATCACACGACCTTGTTCTTTAATAGGGATTATAAAAAACTACTGGTTTGTTGTTCTTATTCCCTAACTTTTGCCTGGACAACGTCTTTTGATCTGACTTTGGAGTCCAGCGGGATGCCCCAGTTTTGCCTAAGTCTCCTTCATAGGTTTTGACTTAGCGGGCTCTTATTTTTTTTTGAATATTCTTTTATGCACAAGTCGTGTAAATCTTTTGAAAGGCTCGTGACTGCCCCACTCCTTAGGTAACCGAGGGATAGTCATTGTATTGGACTTCTTAAGATGCTAAGGATAAATTCTCGAAGGTTTGCTCTTCCTTTTTAAGAGTCTAAGCGCTCGATCGGTTTAACTGAAACCTACCCTGCACCAGGTTAGGATGAAGGTTCTTTAAAAGAAAGAAAAACTCCTACTTCAAGGCTCAAAGGGTTGACTAGGGGTTAACATCCTTATATCTCCAGTGTTTGGGATTTGAAACAATGCCTTACATCATCAGCGGGTTTCAATCGAAAGCATACGACAAGAAATCTGACGTTTTAGGTTCGTCATCCTCCTCCCAATTCTCCATCTGAACAAGAGATCGGGTAAAGTTGGCATTATAATTTATGAAAAATATATTTTGAATGAGTGAAACGAATGGATTTATTCAAGACAAACATATGCGTTGCATTAATTAATCAAAGATAAACAAGTTCGTGCATGCTAAATATGATTAATCGAAGAGAAATACATATAAATAAACAAATGAACTGTCGGAAAAATCCTTCTAAATGTTTATGAAATCTTGCATTCAAGAGTAACAGTTTCCTTTGGCGGAGCCTCAATGGAAAGGACGTCTGGTTCATGATCACTGTGAGTCGTCATGGCTTACCCCAGTTATGCTGGTCACATCTTCAACAGTTTTCAGTCGTTGCTTCAAAATAAATTTCCCAGATCCTTTGTTGATCCCGGTCATATCACCTTGAGGTTACTGAAATGAAGCGGGCTAGGCCTTTGAATAATGACTGGATTCGGCTGATAGGCGTAGCATGCTTTGCAGAATTTGCACTTGACGAGTGAGGAACCCCGAAAGGAGTCTCGATCTTCAGCTGAGCATCGCCAAAAGACAACTTCTTCGTTTCTAGCAAATTTCTGACAACTTTCTTAAGAGCATAGCAATTCTCTAGATCATGGCCGGGCGCACCCTCATGAAATAAACAATGAGCGGTAGCGTTGTAACTTGCAGGTAACGGATTAGACGGAGGACCCAAAGCACGGGTGATAATCAGACCTTGTTGTACCAAGTGGGGGTATAACTCAGTAAAAGTCATCGGGATCGGCGGACAAGGTTTATACGTTCTTCTGTTTGGCATATTCTGGCGAGGAGCCGGACTCTTTGGCTGTTGAGGAGCAGGAGTATTGGGTGCCTGTAGGTAGTTGACAGGAGTCGGCTAAACAGGAGGTTGTTGCATAGGTTGATACATGGGAACCTGTTGATTAGTTGTTGAGCATATTGGACCGGGTACCCTTGAGGTTGAGCATAACCTTGCAGATGCCGATAAAAGCGTTCCCTTGGTTTACCAGAGGATATAGCATTAGTCTCACTCTCCTTCTTTTTCTGGGAGCTATAAGGAGGTTTCTTCGGCTGATCCTTAGAAGCGCCATGATTATTTGTCATTTTACCACTCTTCATACCCAATTCAATCTTGACACCCACAGCAACGATGTCGGAGAAATTTGAAGTCACACTACCCACCATTCTCTCGTAAAATTCTGGACGGACTGTGTCGACAAACCAATCAGCTAACTCTTTCTCGGTCAAAGGAGGTTCTACCTGCGAAGCAGTTTCTCTCCACCTTTGAGCATACTCTTTGAATGACTCAGAATTCTTTTGCGACATACTCAACAACTGTCTTCTGTCAGGAGCCAGATCCATATTGTACTTGTAGTGTTTGATGAAAGCGTCAGATAAATCCTGGAAACTCTTAATGCGAGACTGGTCTAAAGTTAATACCACTTGGAGGAAGCACCCTTCAAACTATCTTGGAAGCAATGAATCATCAGTTTATCATTCTCAACATGGGCAGCCATTTTGCGATAATACATGATCAGATGACTCTTAGGACAGGTGGCACCTTCATAACGATCGAAGTTCGGAGTTTTGAACTTTGGGGGAATAACCAAACCTGAAACCAAACAAACATCCCTTGCAGCAGTCCCAAAAATTTGATCACCCTCTACCTTTTTCAATCTCTGGACGATAGTGTTTACTTCCTCACGAAGCTTATCATGTTTCTCATAACCCTCAACATTCTCATCAAGATTATCAAAAGCTGTCTCATTGAAGTACGGTTGCGCACGAGTGTGTACAACAGGTGGTGCAAAGATAGGAGCCCCCCTAGAAACTTCAGAAAACAAAGGCACGGCTTGCTGAACAGGTTGATTAATCGGAACAGTGGCTTGAGGAGGCACAAAACCCGGAGCAAGACCATAAGGTGGGTCCCTTGCTACGGTCACACTTGGTGGAGGGTCCACAGTAACGCCGGTAATCTCAGAAACAACAGTGGGCTGGGTATCCATCTTAGCATTCATGACATGTAACAATTCCATCATACGCCCCATACCCCCTCGAAGATCTTCAAGTTCATTGCTAAGGCGATCAATCTCTTTTGCCTGATCCTCCATTCTTTTCCGAGTTTGAGCTCTGGTGTTGTATTGGTGCCGAGAACTCAGGGTGACAAAACTGGAAGGTGAGAGAACCGAGTGTGAGAAATCGGGAGACACATGTAATGCAAAAGTATGATGCTAAAATGTGAATGTAAATGAGGATTTCATGGAATTCAAAACATTTACTAATGCCGTGGGGTACCAAGGAAATCTTTTCCTTGTTTTTTCATTTTATATTTTTTTATTTATTTATGGTATCCCGCGATATCCATAAATGATGTTTGAGCTCCATGAAATACAATGCAATGAGATGCTTTATGGATGCAATGCATGAAAACACACAAAGTCCTAGGTTAAAAGCTTGCATGAGGTTCAAAGGCAAATACCCTCCCCTGAAGTTAGATGGTTCATCCTGTACTACAAAAGTAACCAGGTTCTAAGGGATCTCAATATCATTGATCCTTCACAAGGGTGGTTGTTCAGAAGGCAACTTACTTGCCAACCAAAACCCTCCAAGTTTAAGATCTCAATGAGCGTAGTATCGAGTGTCAACCAACTTTAGTCTGCACCAAAGCCGGTTACCTCACTACTTTCTAAAGGCCAAGATGAGTTAACTAGGGTTCTAAAAGTCAGTTAGTGCATTGACAACATATGGCAGCCTCAATATTATCCTCAACTTGACTTAAGGAATATAAGCACCAACCAAGAAGTCGCACTAACCATGGCCACCAGATCAACCGTATCGATATACGTCGTACAGTTTCCTTGGTCTATTGCCATTTACCTAAGGTACACTAGATCCGGGTGTAGGACCTATCTCACAGCACAAGGAACCATCCCAAAATCAAAGCACAAATATATACATGCAAATGAATAATAACACAGATAGTAATAAATATGAACAAGTTAGGGATAACCCTCAAAAGTTAGGTTTTCCCCAGTGAAGTCGCCATTTTCTGTTGCGGTGGAAATAGGATCACAAACTATTAATGAGTTTGAATCGCAATTCAATTCACAACCGCTCTTTGATTTATCCGAAGGAAAAGGTCAAAAGAGGGAAAACCTATTTTGCATCGTAAACACAATGCGGGGAAAGATCTAGGGTTCGGGGGTTGGTTAAATTTAGGGAAGGTATTAGCATCCTAAACTTCTGTAGTACTCTACAGGAACCTTTTGTTCAAACGTTTACTATTTGCTTTATTTATTTGCTTAAGGTATATGTACAAAAGATTACAAGTGAGAAAATAAACCTAAAGGGTTAATTCTAAGTTTACTCGGCAAGACATCGCATCTTGTGCCTACGTATCCTTACGGGAGTGGAATCAGAGTAATCGTAGTTCCCCTCAAAAGGGAGGTTAGAGACTTCTTGACTGTGGTCAAGGTCTCAAGGGGAATAAACGTATCTTAGGGACACGCTTACGCGGAGTGTAGGAACTCCAAATCTCTACGTTGAATTGTTAAGTTGTAATTAGGGTTAGGTTAGGTTAGGGATTCCACGGCGGGAAACCCTAAAATGAGCGCGGCGGCTCTTTGACCTAATGCTAGGGGTAAAATTGTAATCTTGCCTGCGGCGAGGCATTTGTGAAAATTTAGGGTTGAAAAGGTGTAAGGGTTGAAGGTGAGGACTATTGACACGGCGACCAAAAGCTAGACCTAACCTTCGGATGTGAAATTAACTATAAAGATGTGATGAAATTAAATATACATACAACGACAGAAAATAAAGTGCGGAAAGATAAATGCGACAATTGTCTCGCAAAATTACATCCCATAAGCAGTTACAAATATGATAACTAAATATAAAACCGAAAATAAGTTTCAAATTGAACATAATAGCTGCAAGAAACAAAACAAACAAAAATGTCAGTATGTGGAGTTAGACGAAAACGAAATCAAAATTGAACGAGAAACAAACCGTATGAATTTTGGAGGACTTTTATGGTCTTTTTAACCAAGGATTTAAAAGAGAGATTAATTTTAATTAAAAGAGTTTTGAGTTTTAAAAAAAAATTTATTAATAAAAAAGTGAAAGTTTGGTTAATTATTCTAAAAAAGGAGTTTTAGTGATAATATTTTGAAAAAAAGATTTAATCATTAAAAAAAACAATTGGTTTAATTTAAAAAATCTTAATGTTAGTTAAAAACACGTTTTACTTTAAAGTTATAAAAAAGTTTTATTATTTGAAAAAACATTTGATTATTTTATTTAAAAAGAGTTTTAATTAATTTGAAAAAAGGTTTTTGATTATAAAAAAGAAAGGGTCTTCTTGATTTTTTTAAAAAAAGATAAACAAAATAAAATAACAAATGGAAAAACAATAAATAATAAAAAAGAGGGTTGGGCCGGTCATCACTCTTCTTCTCTCTGCTCTCTGAGTTTGCGTGTGTTCCTCTCCTTCTTGTTTGCCTCTCACGGATGTTATCTTCTTCTTCTTTTGCATGACCGCCGATTTGTCTTCTTCATCTCTTTTTCCTGAAAAACATGAAAAGCAACACAAAAATTGTAATTATATTTTTTGATCCTTACGGAATGATGATGGCCGATGATGCTTTGTCCTGAGGCTAGAGGATTTTTGACGGAGTTTGCTTGGATTTTACGAAAAAAAGTTCTCCCTTTCTTGTTATGATTTTCGTCCCTTTTATACTTGATTTTTAAATCTTTTTTTTAATCTCAGATTTAATTTGAATATCTCAATCTTTTTCAATCTCTGATTTGATTTGAATGAATTTTTATGATGATTTCAGATTTGATTCAATGATGGTGATGTTGATATTTAGATCTGATTTTCTTATGATGATGATTGATCTGATTGATTTGATTTAACTCTATCTGGAATTCATTAAGATTGGATTAGATTAAAAAAGTGTTGAGATTTAAATTTAAAAAGTTAGCAAAGAAGATTAGAGTTTCAAGTTAAATAAAAATTAGAGTTTTAAAAAAAAATGAGTTAGAATAAAATAAAAAAAAAAAAAATATTTGAATGTTGGTTTTAAAAAATGTTAGAATTATTTTAAAAACTGTTAGAATTTAATTTTAAAAGGAATTTAAAATTTAAAAAAAAAGAAAAAGAAAAGGGCGTTAGAATTTAATTTTAAAAAGAATTTAGAATTTTAATTTGAAAAATAAAGGTGTCAAAAAAAGATTTAGATTTAATTTTAAAAAAAAGTTAAAAAAAAAAAATTAATTTTAAAAATAAGTTAGAGAAAAAAAGATTTAATTTTTAAAAAGAAGTTAGAGAAAAAAAAATTTAATTTTTAAAAAGAAGTTAGAGAAAAAAAATTTAATTTTAAAAAGAAGTTAGAAAAAAAGATTTGATTTTTTTAAAAAATTAGAAAAAAAGATTTAACTTTAAAAAAAAGTTAGAAATAGATTTAACTTTAAAAAAGGGTTAGAAAAAGGATTTATCTTTTAAAAAAAAGTTAGAAAAAAAGATTTAACTTTAAAAAAGTTAGAAAAAAAGATTTGATTTTTTTAAAAAATTTAGAAAAAAAAGATTTAACTTTAAAAAAGTTAGAAATAGATTTAACCTTAAAAAAAAGTTAGAAAAAAGATTTAATTTTAAAAAGGAGTTAGAAAAAAATATTTAACTTTAAAAAAGTTAGAAAAAAAGATTTAGTTTTAAAAAAAGTTAGAAAAAAATATTTAACTTTAAAAAGTTAGAAAAAAAGATTTAGCTTTAAAAGGTTAGAAAAAAATATTTAACTTTAAAAAAGTTAGAAAAAAAGATTTAGCTTTAAAAGGTTAGAAAAAAGATTTAATTTTAAAAAGTTAGAAAAAAAGATTTAATTTTAAAAAAAAGTATTAGATTTTTATTTAAAAAAAAGTATTAGAATTTGATTAAAAAAAAGTGTTAGAAATTAATTTAAAAAAGGTTATGAAAAATTTACTCTTTAAAGAAAAGAAAAAAAAAAGTTAAATTTTAATCTAAATCCTAAAAGTTAGTAAGAAGAGCTTAAAATGACTTAAATAAATAAACTAAATAGAAAAAAAAAAAGTTAATAAAAAACATTAGTAAAGTTATAAAAAAGGTTAATTAAATTATTATTAGTTAAAAAAACAAGATTTAAAAAAAAGGTTAATTTATTAAGTTAATAAGAATTTAAAATAAAAATAAAAAAGAAAGGGTAAAATTTGGGGTATTACAGAAGGATTTCAGTGATTAGACCTTTGAAGTCGTCACTTGTTGTCAAAGTAAGTACCTGGCAATTGACGTCAGAGTTTCCCCAGTAGCGTT
Source organism: Lathyrus sativus (assembly GCA_963859935.3). NCBI lineage: Eukaryota > Viridiplantae > Streptophyta > Magnoliopsida > Fabales > Fabaceae > Lathyrus > Lathyrus sativus. Next base: position 670,700,084 of record OZ012739.1, read on the forward strand.
TTCCTCGGATTGCTGTTACCTCAGCGTTAAAAATCTCATGGATGAAACCTGTGGAGAGTTTACCCGTGTTGCTGGAGATTTTACAGATTCTTACCCGTGTTGACGGAGATTTTACCTATCTTGACCCGTATTGACGGAGATTCTTACCTGTGTTGACAGAGATTCTTACCCGTGTTGACGGAGATTCTACCCATCGTTTAACCCGTGTTGACGGAGATTTTACAGATTCTTACCCGTGTTGACGAAGATTTTACCTTTTTTGACCCGTGTTGACGGAGATCCTTACATGTGTTGACGGAGATTTTACCTTTTTTGACCCGTGTTGACGGAGATGTTACCTATGATGGACAGAGATTCTTACCCATGTTGACGGAGGTTTTACCTATTCTTACCCGTGTTGACGGAGATGTTACCTGTGATGGGAAGAGATTCTTACCTGTGTTGACAGAGATTCTTACCTGTGTTGACGGAGATGTTACCTGTGATGGACAGTGATGTTACCCGTGTTGACGGAGATGTTACCCGCGTTAACGAAGTTGTTACCCGTGTTGACGGAGATTCTTACCCGTGTTGACAGAGTTATTACCCAAGTTCGCTCTTTACGTAGTGCAAATACCGGCAGTGTCAGAAGGGTTCCCCGCAGAGTTATTCGTTCAAGTCTTCGAATGCCAGATTAGCACTTTTATTTAGTGCTTCGCCCGTTTCCGCGGAAATGGAGGGTCAAGGATAGTACATTGACCGTTCGCGCTTTACTTAGTGCTTGCCCGTCCCTTCGGAGATAGAAAGTCAAGGACAATGTTCTGATATGGTCCTGTGACTCGGTGTCCGCTTATTATAGCGTATAGTCGAATATTGATTGTTGATTCAACGCCTGTGGTGTCGCATAGGTGGTTGATGTTGAAATCAGGTTCTTTATCAGATGATTGATCAGTTGTTGTCGTGACAACCAGATTCAATTGTCTGGATTTTTGTGTTCCCCAAGCAGTTTATGCAGTTTTTTCTTTTGTTGGCAAATTTTCGAGTTCCTTGGTATTCAACCATCTTTTACCTCGATTGTTCGAAAGCCGTTCGCCTTCCATCCAGTCAGGTTCAAGCCGCTTGAATAGGGGCAGGTGTTGCACCCCAAAATTTGCCTAACCCTTTTCTTACTTGGTTTATGTTTCTTTGCATTAGCATTACATTGTTATAGCATTTGCATAGCATAACACTACTCATTTAGCAGGGGATAAAGTGTGGATTATATCAAGAGGAGCCTATCTAGAGGTTTTATTCAAGCTTGAGAGGTCACCAAAGTCATCAGGAAGAGGGTTGTGTTCTTGAGAAGTTCAGATGCTTGTGTAGGGTTCATCTCCTAACCTAGGGAGCCAATTGAAAACCATCAGTGGGTTGTGAAGCCTTAATCATGGATAGAGTGTAGATAGAGCTCATGGAGTGCCTTGAGGGCCATGGGGGAGCTCAGTCAAGTCATTATGCCAGGTGTGAAGAGCCACAGTTGAGGGTGTTGCAATTAGGGTTGTTGCCTGGTCAACCCTAAGTCAATTGTGCAATTGAAAAGGATCAAAGCTCAATTCTAAGTCTTTGTAATCATGGAGAGTTGTGTTGATATACATGAGATGATATTCCAAAATCAATCCAAGAAGAATTCAAAGTGTGAGGAGTTGCTAAACTAGGGTTCTCATGGTAAAATCCCCTATTTAGTGCCTAAATTCAAGACCACTTATCTCAAGATACAAGTTTCATCTCCATTTTTGGCCAACATGAAACTTGTAGATCATGCTCTTAGCTTTAATTTGAGTACCAGAAGTCCTCCATTGGATGTATGGAACTCAAGTTATGATCTAGACAAGTTACAAGTCATCAGATGATTGTGAAATTTGTCTGCAAAAGTCAATCAATTTCCATGGAACTTTTGACCTAGAAGGGTGTTTTTCCTAAACTTTTAGCCAACATGAAAGTTGTAGTTCTTGATCTTAGCTTTCCAAATTGTACTAGAAGTCTTCCATCTGATTTGTAGAACTCAAGTTATGAGGTTTACAAGTTAGGGGTATTTTGGGAAAGTGAGATTATAGGTCATTTGGCATTATAGGTCATTTTCACTATCTTGCAAGCTTCAAATGAAGTTTTGTCCAACATGAAATTTGCTCAAACTGATGTTTTTAGATCAACCATGTATCAAGGATGAATTGATTTGGCTTAGGGTGAAACTTGGTTTGCAAGAAATTGACAAAAGGGGAATTTAAAGCCATTTAAGTGAAAAATTCAAAATTAATTCATGGGTGTTCAAACAAGGCCAAGTGAGTAGTCATTTTAATCAGAAAAATCATTTTGAACACATTGGCAATATTGGAAAGTCATTTTGAGGCATAATTCATGACATTTCAACTTGTTACTTCTTAAATAAGTAACACATCAAACCTTGGCCTTATGATGGAATTAAGGGCTCAAGTTGATCCATACTCTCTCCACAATTAAAAAACAAGGGAATTGAAGCTTCTTGGAGAAGTTTTAAGCTCAGATTCTTGTTCACCATAGTTGGAAATTTCAAGCAAAAGTAAAAATTGGATCTCACTGATTGGGCCTCCAACTCATCAGAATCACTTCTATATAAGTTCAGAGGAAGGTTTTGATCAAGGTTGGTGTTCATTTCATGCCATAGCCAGAGATTGCAGAGTGAATTTCAAGCTTCAAGTGAGAAATCGTGTTTTCAATTCTGGTGTGATTCAAGGCAAATTAAGTATTGCATCATCTTCAGCATCAAGCATAGAGTGAATCTGCACAGTTTGAAGCCAAGGATTGTGCCATAACTGCTCCAATTTGAAGCTTCAACTCAGGTACGTAACTTTCAGAATTGCTGTAGATTCATGATGATCTATCATGTTTTAGCATGAGGTTAAGGTTTAGGAGGGATTGTAGATGGATTCTGGATCAAAATCGTGGAGTTTAAAGACAATTCTAGGTGTGATCAATTTTCTGTTAGAGCTTGTAACTACTTGTTCTTGAGGTTTCAACATGATCTAGATAGTTCATGATGATCTATGAAGTGTGAGGAGAAGATCTGTGGTTTCAATTGAAGGTTTGGTGAGGTTTCAGAACTTGGTGCATTTTAGGATTTCTATCGTGTTTTGAATTATGTTGAGAATTAGAAGAGATGGATAGCATATTTGAGATCAGCATGAAAATTGGAGTGAAATGATGTAAAGTTTGTTGAGGTTTGTTGATCTGTAATTTGTGGCTCGCCGGAGAAGACGGTGACTCAGCCACCGAAGCCACCGTCTGGTTCACCTGAAAACCTTCCCTCCATTTCCAGTTTGAATGAGGAAGATGACTTCCCCACCCTTAGATCTGATGAGAACCACGACTTTGTCCACGCATCCAACGATCATGACTTGTCCTCAGAAGTTGAACTTTGACTCCAAAACGTTGCGCATCATTAATGCGCTGGCAGCATGGGAGCCCTTAGATTAGGAGACTTGGTCCATTGATCCAACTGCTCTGATTTAGTTCTGGATTTAATTGTTTTTTAATTCATTTTTCTTTTTATTTTAATTGTTTTGTTCTTCTAAATTCATAATAAATCCAATATTGATCAGAAAAATACCATAAAAATATGTGGATATCTAGATTTTATTCTTGATTTTCTGATGCTTTTACATTTTATTTTCATGCAATTTTCCATTTAATGTGATTATTTGCATTTTTATTAATTTTTTAATTTGGCTTATTTCTTCATGTTTTTGTTGAATTTTGATTGGCTGTTTGGTATAGAATTTAGGGCTGAAATTTGGCTTGATGGTATATTAGAGATGCATGATCCATATGATTTAATTTAGATTTTTTAGACAACATTAGGTTCTGTTTGGGACTAGTTCCTTTGACCTCCCTTTTTTAGGTTTTCTTTTGACCTCTTTGGGTTTTAGGATTTCTTTAGGTGCCTTCCCTTTAGATTAAGGTTCTGATCCTTTGTCCACAAATCAAAAACATGCTTAGGATCCCTTAGAAAATTTGGTAGAATTTTAGAAGGTGTTTTAGGATTTTAAGTAGATTTAACATTTAAGGTGTTGATTAGGGTGCTTCTAGTGTAGCTTTTCCCTTAGTTGAAAATCAAAGGTGGATTTTAGTGCAAGTAAGCTTCTAAATCTCTTGTGGTGGCTCATTAGACATCTTGAGGTTTCTTTAGCTTGAATACCTAGGCTTGAATTGGTGTTTTAACCTCTTTTTTGTGGCTTTCTTGTAGCTTGTTCAATTAGGGTGTAGGAAGAGCCTAGTTTGCTTTCTTTTTCTTCAAATAAACATGGATTGCCTTGATTGCTTTCCATTCTCATCCTATGATTCAAGGTCCTTATGTGGGAGCCTCATATTTCCTTTGGAAGGATGTGTGGAATTTCACAAGAGGTAGAACCTTTTAGGATGCCTATCTCTGATGTATGGTTGAGTGCCATGAAGGATTCCCTTGGTTTCCATCCTACTTCCCATCATCAATCAACAATATTGATGTTAACTCTCTTCTCTCTTGTTGGAGCTTGAAGATGAAGACTTCTCTTGAAGATGGCTTGGATTTGAAGTTGTTTGCAGACTGTTGTTTGTTTTGCTGTTTATCTGCTTTGCTGTTGAGCTGTTTGTCTGCTTTTTTTTTGTCTCCTGTATCTTCTGTTTGCTTGACTGTTGCTTGTGTGACTGCTTAGTATGTTGCATTAGACTAGGCCTTATGTAGATGTTTCTAGGCCTAAGAGCATCCTAAAGGTTGAGACTAGCTCCCTTTGCTTGTCTGCATAAGAGGTTGAGTCTGGCTCCCTTTGCTTGACTGTTATTGATTGACTTTGCTTGCTGGCTTAAGGTTGAGTCTGTTTCCCTTGCATGTTCTTTGTGTGTTGCCTTTGGGCTTGTTTGCTCTTGAAGTTGAGCCTGGCTCCTTCTGCTTGTTTTGTTGCATTGCATGCATTTTATTTACAGTTATTTCTTTACAGTTTATTTCTTCTGCTGTTGTTTTCCTTTGCCATGTTCCCCTAGGAACTCTGACTTCTCTTGTTCAAGAGAAGTTATGACAGACCTTAGAGTTCTAACCATACATGATAACATTAGGTAGTTCCCTCCTAACCTCAACCATATGATCAACTTTACATGACAACTTTAGGATTGGATCAGTTCCCCTTTAGTGCGTCTTTTTCTCTTCTCATCTTCAAACAAATCAAGATACAATAATAAAGGTTAATTGACATCGTACGCTACGAGCCTTAAGCTACTTGAGAAAGGGTTATTGGAGAGTTTATTTTCAACAACTTGGATGTTTAGTATGGCACCCTTTGGGTGGCATGCGACGCATTCACTCTCAGGTCATAGTCTCTAGTGCGATATTAGTTGCAAACATCCATAAAAAGATACTTCTCTAAAAAACAGAAAACAAAGATCAAACATCTTTTTATCCTCTTGGACCTTTAATCCCCAGAATCCCTTTTCAGAAGGAGAGTTTTGTTAACTCTCGGTTCTACCGCAAACGGTAAACGCCTAAGTCTCCGTCGAGCGAGCTGCATACACCAAACTGCTGGAACCGTCTGTTAACCCTACTCGGATAAAAAAGACAAACATGTGTCTCTTGTTGTCCCGAACCACGTTTGCTCTAATCTTTCGCGCCGTGTGAAAGTACGTAGGCACGAGATGCGATATCTCGGCGAGCAACCTTTCCCTTGCGTAACCGACTCCCGAACCCAGACAATGGTTGCGATGACCTTGTCTTATACCTTTTCGTCAGGTTTTTTCCGATCGTTTCCTTTCCCGTTCTGTGGGATAAATAACGAAAGATGGTGACTCTTCTGTTTTGCCGGCACCTTATTTTCGCAGTAGCGACACTCAGTTTTACATCTCTTGGAATTTTGATGGTCCCCTTCAATTTTTGCATATGTGGCATTGATGATTAATGTCGTACCTAAAAAAGATGGGAACGACCTCACAATGTGCAATTGCACGCTCGCGGATGGACTAATAGAGTCTTCACCGAACTTTATTTATTCTCAAAGTGGGAAAGGGAAAACATTGATAAAAACCCTAAACGAAAGGAAAGGACATGGTCATCTCAACCAAATCAAGGTTCAGGAGTGGGTTACGCAAGGGGAAGGTATTAGAACCTCTCACGTCCGTTGTACTCAACGCGAACCATTAGGTTAGCTGTGCACGTTAGTGTTAGCTTATACATGTTAGGCTTCTCGATTTATTAAAAGAAAAGAGGATAGGACAAAAAGTTTATTTTTTATTAGGGTGCTCGCCAAGATCTCGCAATCTCGTGCCTAAGTATCCTCATTGTGAAATGAGAAATCAGAGCTCCGTAGTTTGGAGTAGAAAATAAGTATGTGTTGGTTGTTTTTATACCTTAAAAAAGGGTTTGAAAGATCACACGACAGTGATAAAAAGAGTTTGATGTGTTGAGGTATTTAGAGTTGATGAGAGAGTTTAGACGGTTGAGAACTACATCTTGTATCCTCTTTCTTGGGAGATTGTTGACTACACCCTGTTCTTTTTTCATCTTATTTGAGAAAGAGTATCAATATTTTTATGTATTTTAAAATTTATTGAGAAAAGGCGCTCGAAACTAGTCGAGGTATATTACGTATTGAATTGATTGTAGGATGACGAGAGCTCAAACCAAAAGAACTACATCTCGAATCCTCACTTCCGGGAGATATTTGACTACACCCCGCTCCTTTTTTATTCTTTTATTGAAAAGTGTTTAATAGTTGTTAAGTGTTTTTAATTTTTGATTAGGAAAATGGTTTGACGTCGGATCAAGCGCTTTGATGATCGTTTTGAAAAAAGGTTGATGTGAAAGTTAAAAATGATCTTGAATAGTTTGAAAATGGATTAAGGTTTGAAAGCGATTGAGATCAAATGGTCAACGATTTGAAATGAGAAAATGAAATCCACTTGGCGTTGGACCAAAGGTTTTATTTATATTCGAAAGGTTAATTTTATTGTACGCATTCATGTCTTGCTTAACAAAAAAAATCCTCATGCAAGAATAAACCATAATCCCAAGAATGACATAAATCAAACATGCAATCAATAAATAACAAACAAAGAAATGCAAGTAATCACAACCTTAATCAAGGGTTAAGCAACTAAATCAAATCATGAATGAAAAACTAAATTCTAAGCACTAAACTCTAAAATGTAACTATTTGACTTCAAACAAAATAGATGGAACCAAAATTTACATAACTCTAGATGCAAATTTATTTATTTATTATAAATAAAAAAATAAAATGCTAAAACTATTGCAAATTTATTTGATGGAAGAAAAATGCAAGGACCTAATATCTTAATTCCTAAACCATATATTATTTTCAAAATAAACAAAGAAATAGAAACACAACACAAAGGGCCAGCCAGGGGTGCATTAACTAAAAGCAAGAGTGTCAAGTTCAACCATAGTGTAGCACCCCAAAATTTATGCTTTCGTTTCAACTCTAATTGGCTTATGTTTCTTTCATTTGCATCATCATTAATCATACCGTAGCATTGATGCTTGAGACATGGGATCAAGTTGTTTCTATAGCTCATGACTCCTTTTTGTTCCAAAATTTTAAGCAGTAAGCATCAGAGGCTTCAACGTTTATTTTGCTTAGTGATTTAGTGTCGGACCGTATTTTTTTAGCAGAATATTTCCAGTGCAAGAGGACATTCACAATTTATTTCAGGCAGTATTCATGTGCAATATCAGATGACAAGTTTTAGAGGCAAAACTATGCTCAGAACAGGTGGCAACAATCAATTCTCCAAGTTTCCCTTCAAAAGCGCAACAATTTAAATTTTAGGTATGTTAATCGATTAACCATTTTTGCCTAACAAATGGTTAATCGATTAACCAGTCTTCTGTTTTCGCCACTACAATATTTTTCAACTCACTTTGATCACTTGATTTCACTATTGTATCAGTTGGAATGATCTAGAATTGATTCCAAAATTTGATTTATTTTCAAAATTAATTTCACTTTCCTCCAAAAATTCAAATAATTCCATTCCTAATCCCAAACCAAAATTCTAACCCACACTCCAAACCTCATTTACACTCCTAACCTAGAGCTTATTTAAGCTAATTTACTCCAAATCTCACATAACTTCACTCATTTTTCTGATTTCACTATACTTCTCATTCCAATTCTCTCAACTTTTCTCTCATTTTCACTCTCATTTCAAAACCCTCACAAAAGATACATAACCAAAAGCTTCATAAATTGTGCATTGCAACTTGTTAATCCTTGAGCTAAACCTCTATTGCATCATCTTCCATTGTTCAATTCTGAAGTTGCAACTTATTTGGATCTTGATCAAGTTTTGGAATCACTTCTTGAAGATACTTTTGCATATTTTTGGACTGTTACTTAGATCTTCAAGTTTTCTTGTCAAAGCTTCATAGATCTCTTGTTTTCTTACTTTGATCCATAAATTTCAGTTTATCAACACTCACCAAAGCAAATCTCATCTTTGTAGGTTGGTAATTTTCAGATCTAGCTTCGATTGGCTCAATTTTGCATTTCACAATGTAGATCCATAAGATTTTAATGATAATTGGTCCATTGATTTCTTTGATTATTGACCTTGATGTTTGATGGATATAATTGTTGTTTGATTGCTGTTATTTGATTTAATTTTTGTGTACAATTGCATACCTATTCATTTGGATGATTGGATAATTGATTTGTTGCTGAAAGTGCTTTTGAAAAGTTGTTTTTCTGTTTCTAGTACAGTGTTAATCGATTAACCTTCGGGCGTTAATCGACTAACACTACTGTTGTGCGTGTATTTTGCTGATTTTCATGGTGTAATCGATTAACACCAGGAAGTTAATCGATTACACCTGCTGCAAAATGTGCTTTTCTTGCTTTTTCAAGCTTATTTGGATTCCTTTCTATCTTTAAACTTCATGGATTAATGTGATGCATATTTTTGGATTGTTCTTGAGCTGTTTCACCTTATGCTACAGTATGAATGCAATTCTTCGACGCACGACTCGTGGTTTTCATATGGCACGTTCATGACTTATTCATGTTGAATTCTTGATGCATCCTTCATGATGTTTGGTTGTGCTTACTTGTTTGCTTTCCTGATGCTCACTTTGCGAGATATATGATCCAAGTTCATCTTTGCTTTCGATTCCGTGAACGCATGTTCGTTCAAGCGATTAATTATTGATTTGATGAATTATCCATGTTGCTTTTGGTGAATGCTTAAGTTTGCAATGTCATTGGAGTTCGTTCATGCCTAATTGCTCATGCTGTATTGTATATACATGTATATCAATTTCTCTTGCTTGATGTTCGTTCATGTTTTCAATCCATGTGCATTTGTTTAAATGTGAAAGCATGTTCTTGTTTATTTTTTGTGATGCATGATTATGACTTGAATGATGGACATGTTTATTATGAATTGATTAATCTTTGATGCATGCTCAACTTGATGTTGTGTTGTTACATGGTCATCCTTGCTTGATATCTATTCATGAGAATTTGTTATGATGAATTACATGTTGCCTTGGTACATACACCGATGTTGTGCTGAAAGCATGCTGTTAAATGCTGACTTGCTTGTCGTGCTGCTTTTTACACCTGTTATGTTCTGGAAATGCATGTTATTGAATGTTGTTTTATTCATATGCTGGAAAATTGTATAGCTATCCTGAGCTGAAGCATTGTTATTGCTATTGTTTTTGGTTTATTCCTCTTTGTTTTGTTGTGCTTTTGCATGATCCCTTAGGGCTTCCTAGTCCAAATTAAGTTTTTATTAAGCTTGGAGTACGATAGACATTAGGTGTTAATCCATGCATGCTAACATTAGGGTAGTTTCCTAACCTCAACCTTAGGTCCGCCTTTGCATGCTAACATTAGGATAAAGATTCCTTTCGCATTCCAATCTTAAGACCACTTTGGATGATAACATGTAGGACCTAGTTCCCCTTAGATCTTCCGTGCGTCTCTCCTCTTTCTCAAAACAAAACCAAAACACTTAATAAATACGATGAGTATTGTGCCACGAGCCTTAAGTACATGGGAAATGATAAGTGGAGAGTCCTTCATGCTTCTTCTAGAGTGTTTAGCATACGTCCTGTATGGGGGAGATCTTGTGACGCATTCGCTCCTATATCATAGACTTTAGTGCAATATGAAACTCATAAAAATTCAATTCACTTCTGTAAAAACTCATAAACAAACTTCAAATCATTTTATCCTTTGGAATTGTTTGTCAAATCTTTTTTAGAAAGAGCATGTTATTCCCATTCTACCGCAAACAGACATTGACCCTAACTGTTGGAACATGAACCTAATGCCGCTCATGAAAAAACACTTAACAATTCGTGTGCCAAACTACGACCGCTCTGAATTCTTCATTGTCGTCCGAACGAAGATATGTAGGCACATGACGGTGAAGTCTTGGCGAGCAACCTTCCCCCCATCACCAGTAGTCCTCCGAACTATGTTGACTCTGTCTTTCTCATTGCACGAGGGAATACATAGGCCTAGGACAGTGAAGTCCTATCAAGTCTCCTTTTGTTTTTTTTCCTTTTTGTTTCTGTGTAGCATTAGGCTTTAGATAAACACACCCTTTGATTATAACAACAAGCATGGATCCCGTTGAGTACAACGGACGCGAGGGGGTGTTAATACCTTCCTCTCGCGTAATCGACTCTCGAACCCAGAATTTGGTTGTGATACCATGTCTTCTCCCTATTTGAGGTTTTCTTTGATCGTTTCCTTTCCCTCTTTAGGGTAAATAACATTTGGTGGCGACTCTTCTATTTTTTCCGCCGGTTATTTTTTCAGTTGCGACACATAGCCACTTGGGCCTCTAAACCCGACCCAAGCTATGCCTAATACTACTAAAAGGAAGTTGAAATATTAAAAAAGAAAAAAGAAAACACTAGGGATGACTCGGTTGCCTTCCTACCATACTCAACGGTCAACGCGACCCACAAAGTGAAAGGAGGAAGCATTAGTCATATTATCATGTTGGAAAATGCAACAACAAGAAAAAACAAATGCTAGGACCCACAAGGCACATCAATAGGCAGACAAATGATGCATAAAAATTCAGTATTCCATCAATACATGACCATTCGAAATATGTTATAATAAAGACTTTTTTACATGTCTGCCACTGTTTTGAAAAAAAAAACCAAAATACCACTTGTTGAATTTTTTTCCCAAAAATGTCATGATTTCCCTTTAGGCTCGGCCATCCATTGGCCGAGCCATTGAAGAAGCTTTTTATTTTTTTCGTTGTAGAACATATCTCATATTTCTTAACTTTGTAATGATGATGGAGTAGGTGCAATAGCCATGAATTGCTACATCCTACCCAAGCATACTTGCATGAAAAAGTGGGGAAAAAACAAACGAGAAAAAGGAAAGGGACATAGAAAATAAAAAGCCACATAAAATACGGGCATGTGTGTGCCTTTCCTAGGTCTCATAGCATTTTTGGAATTTTTTTCCAACAAGTGACATTTTAGTAGTTTTTTTCAGAACAGTGGCAGGCATGTAGAAAGGTCTATAATATACCATGGTTTTAATGCTATTAAAAAGGGGAAAATATATATGAATGAGAAAAGATTTAATCCAAAAAATAAGAAATAAAACCACACCCTATTTCCAACAACCTAAGTACACACTATAACACCCTTTTCTACCCCACGAATATTAAGGGAAAATAACACAGATATCAGAGTAAAATATTAACTTTCATAAAAAGCCACAAAAAGGGCGTACATTTCTCAATGTCTCAAAATAAGTCAATGCTCTGTAACACACGGGTTTTCTCAAAATACATCAATTTGCACAAGGCAGCGGAACTTAAAACATAACTCAATGTTTTCCCCCATATGGGAAGGTAAGAAAAATAACTCAAGGGTATATAATATAACTCAAGAGAACCCAACCCAATGTTACATATCAGAGCAAGACCCTCTTAGTTAACCAAAAGGATAACAACTCTAAGACTTCAAAAATACTCCTCGACGGCATCCACGACTAAACTTGGTCATCTGCACGTTACCCACGTGGAGGTAACATTCAACAGGCAGGGTAAGTAAAACAATTTATAATAATCAATGTATAGCAATCAATGCATAAACGACGTTATAATTATATTCAACACATTGATATTCCTCAAATATGCCTCGAAGGCCACAACATTATAATTCATACACAAAGACTCAGAAATGCAATGCGACACAACTCAATGGATGTGGTACCAATCATCACAACTCGATGGACACTGGGCCATCAACCCTCCATAGATCCCCATGAATGGAATTGATTCTACTAGAGAATCGGAGCACATCAAAACACTTCACATCCACACAATGGGATTGAAGCCAAAATAATCGAGGTCCTGAACCGAAGTTCGGATGCACATGAATGCATGATGCACACGTCACAAATCATCCTCATAATAACATCATAGGTGCATCATCATTCATCATATTCATCATCATCCAACGTCATAGCTCATCATCAAAATCATCATCATACATCATGTCATCACAGCACATCATAATACTCATCATCACACATCATTTTGTCATATAATTAGGTACAAATCACATATTAGCTCATAGTCACCCTCATATTAGCCCATCATATTATCACATATTAATTCATAATACTACCCCATATTACCTCATATTAATTCATAATATTATCCCATATTATCCCATATTAATTCATAATATTATCCCACATTATCACATATTAACTCATCAAATTATCCCATATTATCACATATTAATTCATCAAATTATACTCGCGGTAATCCTCACACTATCGCCTATCAATCACATAATTCCTCACTGTCATACTCATGTTAAATCATCTCAGAAATCTCAGAATCAAACATCAAGGTATCGCTACACACGATCAACATTAGCGAAACTCTGCTACGTTCGTTGGCATGTTCACTAGGCGAGTCTGGGAAAACATGGTTCGCTAGGGAAAACTTTTCTTCGCTAGGCGAACAACGCGATGACAACAAAATCTGCTACACACCAGAACGGATTTCTATCCAAAAACTCATACGATTCACACACCCCATGCCCCTAAAACATCCTTAAATCATCCCTAAGTTCCTACGGCGATAAAGGCACAAAACCTACGGTTCATTAGGCCAATCCCGGACCATATTCACGTCCTAAATCGCAATTTCCCTACAATTACCCTTCAGGCATCTGAGTTACTCACTATCAAATATTCCTATAGGGTTAAGCAAAGTTCAATCAGCTTTTTGGCCACGAAGGCCTAGGTTTTCGTTTCCCCAATCAATTCACGGTTAGATTTGCAATCACATGTTTAGGCCACGAAGGCCAAAGATCATTATTTCCCATCTCTACCCTTAGAATCCTTACGATTACCACCTCCATAAAAGATCTAGGCCACGAAGGTCATAGATCACTTGTTCTCATAACCTTCTAATCTTCTCACGGTCAAAATCTCAATGATAGATTTTGGCCACGAAGGCCAAAATCCCTTTTTCCCATGATTCTCACTAAAACCCCCCAAATCAATCATAAACACATCGAAAGACATACATGGAAAATCATGAAAAGCTATACTCCTCATACCTTAGCCAATTCAAAGCTTTCACGATTGACTCTGGGAACCTTCTACCTTCAACCTTTCCTTCAGTGCTCTGGCCACCAAACTTTTCATGGTTAACAAATGAATTCTAAATCTCTTCATAATTTTATTTTGTCCAACTTAGTCTTGGGCCTCCCAATTTGGGCTTTTCCCTCATTACCCTTACTAACTCCTCCAAATATCCAAATTACCCTTATTCAACTTATGTTTATTTAAATTCATAATAATATTAATATATCCATATTATATACTATTATTCAAAATAAATAACCCAAATATGCATAATTCCCAACAGTCCACAAAACCACCGAAAACCACCAAAATACGAATATTCTCAATTAAATAATTAATTAAAATATTCCGATTAAATTTGGGGTGTTACACACACACACACACACACACACACACACTCTCTCTCTCTATCTCTCCTTAAAACGTTTCTTCTTTCTACCGAATCCCCCTCTCTCTCACATTGCATACTTCTAAAGCAAAATGGCGAAAATCAAACATAAACAAAAACAATCACCAACAAAACCCTAACGTTAAACTCATTAAATTTGGTTATTTACATGGTACAGGTGCAAAAGAGAGCAAGAGAAACGAACTGAAATAGAGCGAAATCAACTGCAGAAAGCGAAACGAAAAGGTTACCCACACAAGAGGCAGATCTACAAACTTGCTTCAGGTATTTGTTCAAATCTTTGAGCTGATTCCGAATGATGTGCTCCTCTTCTTCTTATTTGCGTTTCATATTGATTTTGTAGTGAGAAGTTTTATCTCGTCAACTCAGATTTCAAAGATGGAACTCTGAGTGATTTTGAAAAAAAATCTGAGCTTTGGTGATTGTTAGAGAAAACTGCGCAACAAATCGTTTATATATATATATATATATATATATATATATATATATATATATATATATATATATATATATATATATATATATATATATATATATATATATATATATATATATATATATATATATATATATATATATATATATATATATATATATATATATATATATATATATATATATATATATATATATATATATATATATATATATATATATATATATATATATATATATATATATATATATATATATGGCTCTGATTAGAGTTTTCTGAATGACATACGTGTGAACCCTTGTGCTAATTCGTGTGAAGAGTGGTGAGATGGAGTTTTCTTGGATCAAAACCGTTAGTAGTGGAATCAAACCTTAGATTTTAAAGAATGCTTATGAGTGGTGGTGTGAGCTTGTACGGAGATGGATTTGAATTTGTCTGTAGCGTGATTAGGACTACTTTTCTAGAAACTTGGTGGTCCCATACTTGAAATTCGGTTTATATTTTTTTATTGTTGTAAAAAAAATTTTGCTTTAACATTTGGTAAACATGAAAAACTGACTTAGTATCATTTTTATCACACCTGTAATGATCTTTTTATGTTCCTGTAAGACCATAGGATCTTCCTTGTATCTTTAAGGTTTTTTTTACATTTGGTGCACCTTTCTTGTATGCAAATAATTGTGAACAACTTGGTTGGAAAATGAGCAAATTTGAATTTGTCCATGAATTAGTATGATTGTGAACGAAAATGATTCAATTAAAGCAAGTATGAATATGAATGAATAATGAGCACATTTCTAGAATATGAATGTGAATGAATAGAAAACACTTGGTCTAAGAACAAGAATGACAAGTATATTAATTTTGGAGTATGATCATATGACTTAGAAATGAATTTTTTTTTTGCAAAATAGGCTTGTAATCCTCCTTTCAAAATAAATGGTGTAATTCAAACCTACTTTCAAATTGACTTTTCAAGAAAAACCTTAACCACAACTCCTAATGACTTAAATGATTCACAAAAGTGAAAAGATAATGGTATGAGACTATAAGAAAAATGCACGGATAACCTGGCTCAAGATGTATGAATAGGTAAACTTGTAATGAGACCCAAATGAGAATGTTATTAAACGAGACTGAATCCTCAATTGAAAATTCATAAAGGCTCAATTTCTGCACCTCAAACAAATGAGCCCAACAAACCTTGATCCAAAACCCTACCATGATGCTTTGTGTATGGATCACTTAAAAGAAACAAATATGGTTTAAATCAGCTTATTTCTTTGGACCATAATCTATGCATGGAAATAGAGCTTTACTGTAACATCCTTATTTCTCTAAGCACGAGAATAAAACTAATGAGACATATTGACAATTGAGAGTTGATAAGAGAAATTATGGATTATTTGGAATCCAAGTATTTGCCTAGAATTGAACTAAATGGCAAGGTTGTAAATACCACTTAGTTAAAGGGAATTTTGGAAGAAAACATCGAAGGCTATGAGATACATAAGCTTCCGTAACCATAATGTACCTAAATAATAATGATAGCATCATGTGTATGTTCATGTGTTTTGTTGATAAAGACAATACTTAGTGAGGTGAACCTTAAAGTGTATAAATGCTTGCCTAATAGAAATTATCCGGTGAGTGGGACCCTAGGATCAGTGTTATCAGAAATAGGGAATTGTTTAGAATTTAAAAGAAGAAAACTTGTTATTATACGGTACAACCTAATTCTGAGATAAAGGAATAAAGGGGGTCAAAGTTGGGATTGCCCGACCAATGTTAACGCGTAGTTCAAAACCTAGGAGAGTAAGTCTCATTAGATGGAAGGTAAGAGAACTCTGGATACCGCCTTGTTGGACTAATTCTGAGAGAAGGCGGCGGATAATTTATGGAAACCACCTTATAGGACTTAGTCATATTAGAATGGGGCAGAAACTTTTGTAATACTTTACCATGATGGGCGACGGGTTGTCGATAGTTAATGACGTTTGAAACACTAGCTGGGCTAGAGGTTCGTCAAAAGCTTCGATGTGATAGATCTGTAGCTCCCATTTGTTCTACGTGGCTCATTCATTTAAATTATTAGCTTATACGTTACTTTGAAGCGTATTATGCTTCGTCCCTTATATCCTATGAATAATATAAAGGTGATTACTAATAGGATGAGATAAGGAGAGTGTACCCTGTAGAACCGAGTGAACCCATAAGATAGGGGAACTCACTGAGGTTTAGTAATCTCATCCCATATTATTAATTATTTTTCAAGATCAGGATTAGTTTGAAGTGTCACTGGAAGGCTTGTCTCGGATGCTCTGGAGAGCAATTGGCTTGGAGATCGTGCCAAATCTTGTTTTTCGCTGTGTTGTTTCCTTGAAGACTCTTATTGTATACATTTTAGTTCAGTTTTCTTATTGTATACGACTTGTTGTATTTTCTTTAAAGCTTTTGTATGTACTCAGAACCAATTTTAACGTTTCATGCATAATATACTAGTTAATTATGTGTGGAGTGTTACATTTATGACCAGATGAAAATAGTGCAAATGAATGGTTGAGGGGAGGCACAATTTAGGGCATGACAATTAGGATAAAAATTTAATTTTAATATTGTGACGATGATGACTAGGATCATTTATTAATTAATATTTTTTTACAAAATATATTAATAATTTTAATTAATTTTTTTAGAAATTTAATTTAAATATTATTCCATGCAAATTTTAAAAGAAAGTTTTTTAAGCTAAAGGATCATTTGTGTGAATCATTTCTCCAACGCAAAACTTGACATTATGTAAAGCTAGTGAATGATATATGAAATTTTGCTCTAAGATGACAAATGTTGGAACAAATGCTTAGAACAACATGTTTAACATCTTATACCAGAATTGACTCATAATGATAGGGATGTTCACTTACCAGTTTGGTTCGGTTTCGAGAGAATCTGATGTCCAAACCAATCGAAAATATATGGATTGGTTTGGATTTGATTTGCACAGTTTTGTGATAAAGCCCGAATCGAACCAATTCGATAAACAACATGTTAGCTTGGGATGGATTGAGCTAATATATTAGAAAAAGTGTGCAAAAGTATTTTTCAAAAATATCTAATTCACGTCAACTAATTTTCTAAATAATATAAAATTCTTAACTTTTTTATTTTCCCATATTGGTTGTGAATATCACAAATGAAGTTTTATTTTTTTTCTTATTGATGTTGAATACCTTGTTCTAATTTCCATGATAATGATGATATATTATACTAATTAGTTATGATTAGTTCGAGTAGACAAACTCGCGGTAGGACTTTGGAAATTCGTTGCCCAAACCAATTAACAACGAGTTTCATTAGTTTGGTTTGATTTTTGACCAAACTAAAAAATTGCTTGAACTAAACATCATGGTTTAGTTTGGATTCCGGCCTTGTTCGAATTTTTCCTAACTAAAGAACACCCGAGGTAATCATAAACAAGATGAGCATTGCATAAAACAATAAAATAACATAAGATATTGATAACTTAGTTCGGTGAAACATCTACGTCTAAAGGACACTCTACCTAAAAAAAGAAAATTCACTATTTTTAATTGATATAATTAGTCTTATAGGAACACCAACTCCATGATGTTTAATGTCTCTTCCTAATTCTAGTGACTTTCTATTTAATTATCCTTTAAACATGAAAATCCCTCTCACTTTCTCTCCATCACTGATCCTAAGTGAACAACTCAATAAAACATAATATTAATGTTGAATTACAACTTAACTAAAGAACCAAACTCTATTCTTTATGATATAAATGAAAACTCTAGAGTGGTGCACAATGGAAACTCAAACAAAAACTCAGAAACATTAACTCTAATACTAAAAATCTTTAAAACTTCCATGCCTCAAATACGAGGTTGAAGTCTCCTTACTTCTTTTGGACTTTTTTCTTCGAATAAAATCAGACTTGTTTCTCAAAAAGTGCAACCCAAACAATGTGAGACTTTATTCTGAAGAGTTGTTTTGTCTTCATCTCAAAAACTCTAAAGTGATGCACAACAGAAACTCAAACAAAAATTCAGAAAGATAAACTCTAATACTAAAAATCTTTAAAACTTCCACACCTCAAACACGAGGTTGGAGTCTCCTTACTTCTTTTGAACTTTTTTCTTTGAATAATATCACACTTGTTTCTCAACAAGTGCAACCCAAACAATGTGAGACTTTATTCTAAAGAGCTGATTTGTCTTCACCTCAAAAACATCACTATATGTCATTTTCTTCCAACCTCTGTTGCTAAAAGTTGTTTAGATTGAGCTCTTCATTTAACCTGATTATTATTCTCAAGTGGTTCTTATATGCGTGCACGTATATGTGTGCGCACATGTGTGTTCGTGGTGCAATTTGGATAGTTTTGACACCAAAAGTCATCTGAAGCCGCAAGAGAAGAGGACATGTGGTTTAAAGGACAACCTAATTTTGTGTTTAATCATTCGTATGTTACGATAAAATAAGTTTATACTTGTCAAAATAAATTTTATAATTTGATGCATATATATATATATATGAAGTTGCGTATTACAATTTTATCTTATGGCTAAAGAAAATATATGAAATTGCATTGTTAAGTAATGAGTAATACTATTAATATTTTGTAAATAAAAGATACAAAGGAATATAAATTAAAAAAAATTAATCTGTCAACAAATTAAAAAATGAAAACAAAAATAAATATATAACAATGCAATTTAATTTTAAATAAAAATAATAATATTTATAAATAAAATAATATTTTATTTTTTATTGATATGTAAATTAAAATAAATATCTAAAAATATGATAAAATATATAAATAGTACTTGTTGAACTCTCTAAAGAATTAAAAATATAATTATTTGAAATGCGATTTTGTTCGGTTTGTAAAATACAAATCACAAACTACATTACACGGTTTTGTTACAAAATGACCTAAATACATCCGAAAAAAATGTTACGATTTTTTATTTGATTTGATTTGATTAACCGTTTTTGTTAGATCAGTTTGATTTTTTTTTATCAAAAAATGATAACAGTAGTATTTCTATTTGAAGAAATATATACAAATATTCTTGATATTTGTAAGAAGTTTTTGTTTGTAATAAAATAAAATAAACTAATGAATAGTTGAATTTTATTATAAAAAATGCAATTTAGAAATTAAACTCTATTAAGTTATTGTTATCATTCGAATAGAGTAAACTCATTTAAATTAGATAAACTCATTCCAGTTAGACAGAGAAATAGTATTCTTTTATATATATATATATTTCTTTTATTAGAATTCGAACAGAGTAAAATCAGTTTGTAAATTCATTTCGGATAGAAAGAGAAATATTATTCTTTTTTTTTATATATATTTCTTTTTTAAAAATATGATATTTTCTTTTTCTTTAATTGTCATATACTCCTATTTTGAATTCTTCCAATATTATATCCACTGTTCTGATATTCCAATTGTTGGATAGAACTAAATCAGTTTTTCTTTTTAATACTTTGGTTAGTTCCAACTCTGCAAGAATTCGTTCAATATTTTGGTTATCCTTCGAACTCTGCAAGAGTGCGTCAATATTTTGGTTATATTTCGAACTCTATAAAAATCAAGAGTGTGTTAATATTTTGAATAATATCTTATTGTTCCTAAAAATCAATTGCTAGTGTTCCCTGTACTAAATAACAACTACAGCCCATTTATTAATATCCAGCATCGAGTGATAAAAAACATATTTAAAAAATCAAAAGACAAACAAAAATCTTAAAAGAGATCAACCGATTATAATTAAAACTCTATTCTTTCAAAACAAAAGAATAAACATATCAATTAAACACACATCATCAGGGAAGTGCCACAAAATAATGAATACATAAGATAGAGAAAAAAATAGTTGATCCGCACTATGAACTTGGGATTAATTCTTAAATTAATTACATCCTGTAAGTTTAATATTCTCTTAAACAAAAACCACATAAAAAAATTTCAAATAGTGTGATTCTTTTTCTTATGCACGTTGCTAATAATCATTATAATATTTCCAGAATTTCAAAAAATCTCAAAACACACCATAAAAAATATAATTTTTTATTTTTGTAATTATTTTTCAAAATATACTTATAAGCATCTTAACAGTCATTTAATAGTCATGTAAATAATTGATTTTAATAATCCATGGGTTCAACACCAAACCCATTAAAACTCTTTTTTTTAGAGACGGTCACTAAGACTTAGTATTTTTAAAATATAATTTGTTTCATCAATGAAATCTTGTTATTTTCCAATTAAAAAAACTTACATATTTTGTTATGGTATGAAAGGACTTTCTTTTTTAAATTTAAATAATTTTTTAAAAGCAAAAACATCTGAACTAAAACGTAATATCTTCAATATATAGAAAAAAAAAAGCTAAAAACTAATTACTCTAAAGAGATAAACAAAGAAATGCTCTAATAACTCAAAATAACACCAAAGAGAGAAGGCGTTATGATGACATAAAAAAAACCAGACTATTGAGATCTTTGACCAAAAGGTGTGTGCCAAACTAAAATCATTATTTAAAATAAACAAATAATATTTAACACTATGATATATAAATAATAAATGGACATGTAAAAATAATGAATAGCTATATATATTATAATATAATAATCATGCATTTACATCCTTCAGGTTAATTGTCGTAACCAAGCTTTGGGCAGACACTCAACTCACATAATGTGCAAGTCCAACCACTCATCATATCCCCGTAACTGCCTGAAGGATCATGAGTTATTGTTCAAGTTTTATTAACAACTTATAGAAACTGAATTAGTTATAGCTCGTGTTTATAAACGATGTGGGATATATATGTTTGAACCTCTTCGAACAAAAATAATCCAAGTAACAGCCTAATAATTAAATTCCAACCAACTTTGGTTTTCGTATAAATTACGTGTTGTGTTAACTTCAGCTACTATATACTGATCTTAATACATCATATGTCATATTGATGGCATGTTTCACACCTTCTAGTCATCCTTATGTTAAAAAGTATAACAACCTTTGTCATGCAATCTGATGTGCCTCACCAATCAATTATGTTTGTATCCTAAGCACATCATAAGTAATTGCTAGTAGGGCTTGCTAATAACATTTATTCAGGATTTAGAACCGTAAGGAATTTGTCACGATTGAAAACTACAAAAACTTGGTGTTATAAAATTCTATAAATCTTATATGAATCAATATTAATATATAAATAAATAATACCAACTCTAAATTGGTCTACATGCTTTTTGCATCATTTGATGTTATCTTAAATATTGGAAGGATGTGGTTTATTGCAAGAGTTGCTTAAACATTGTTATCACTTCCGTTCATGATCTACCAATTCGTGACAGAAGGTTACACAATACACCTCTAATGTTGCCATTTTGTTTTGGCTGATTGGCTGATGTATAAATGGACCAGCTTCCATGCATTTGGAGAGACAAGTAAGAGATATTTTTGACCATTGAATCAAGATTAGATGGTTCAAATTCAAACTTAGTATTTTAAATTATATACAAAAAAATTAAAATATGTATTTTGTTTAACTGTCAAATCATAAACCTCGAATTATAAACCTAAACAATCCATTTTCAATGGCTGATAACTAAGAACGTTCATTGATTCGGGCAAATTCAAACAAACCGAAATCCAAACCAAACCATGATGTTTGAGTCATATTTTTTTTAGTTCGGAGAAAAACCAAACCAAATCAATGAAATCCGATGTTAATTGGTCCAAACAACAAAATTTTCAAAATTCTACTCAGAAGTCCGTCTACCTGAACCAACCATATTAATTTATATAATTTATATCATCATTATTTTGAAAACTAATATAATATATTCAACTTCAAAAAGAAAAAAAAAAGGAAAACGTCATTTTTGACATTCACAATTATGCGGAGAAAAAAAATAAAGAATTTTATATAACTATTGAAAATTACTCATGTAAATTAGATATTTATTAAAAATGTTTTTGCATATTTGTTTACAATATATCTGATCAATCTAACTCAAACCAACCTGTTTTTTTCGGTTTGGGTTTTATCAAAAAATTGTGCAAATCCATTTCAAATCAGTTCATATATTTTTGATCGGTTTTGGCATTGGATTCTCTCAAAACTGAACCAAATCGGCTAACGAATACTCCTAGTGATGACAATTTACTAGCAAGTGTACTAATGTTGTTATTGAAGTATTAAAAATAAATTTGTCTCCACATG
This sequence comes from Lathyrus sativus, assembly GCA_963859935.3. Lineage (NCBI taxonomy): Eukaryota > Viridiplantae > Streptophyta > Magnoliopsida > Fabales > Fabaceae > Lathyrus > Lathyrus sativus. The sequence continues at coordinate 670,722,827 of OZ012739.1, forward strand.
GATTGGGAACATAGAACAAGGTATGTTATGCGATGTAATTAAAAATAATAAACAAGGTTTTTCTCTTCCAGATTTATTTGGTTGAAAACACAAGAAACAATTGTTTTAACAATGATGATAAAGGCGATCAGGTCTTATTATCAGAATCTCCTATTTCTACTTGATTGATGAAACGTGCGTTAACAAACATGCAATGACTATAGAGTTAAATGGCAAACCAACTCTACCACTACACCCAATCCCTTGCTGTGTAGCTCACTAATCTAGGCGTCAACTCTCCGGTCCCTCAGACTAATTGTCCCGTCAGATTAGACAAAAAAGCTCGTTAATCCCTAAGTCACAATTCTTAATGATATTATCCATAGTCAATTAACAAATTAAACAATTAAAGTATGTTAGATAAATAACCCTAGGATCAGTAGTCACTACTTATCAAAATCAAATTGAATATCGTACCAAACAATAGACAATGAGTATAACCAATAATTGAATAATAACAAAGAGTCAAATCAATTACATTAACGTCATCTGATTATATGTCCCGATCAAATAAAAACAGGTTCATCATCAAATTATACCTTATCTAAAAGGAATCTAACTACTCATGTTGAAATAATTCAATATCATAAGTGAAGATTCGAAGAGCATGAAGAATCACTGAAGAACAAGCTCTTCAACGACTCCAATGGCCTTCAAAAGCTTCAAAATCGCCCTTAAACGTCACTTTTCTGCCTTTGTAGTCGAACCCTTTTTCTTCTCTTATTTTATTTTTGAAGCAAACAAAAGCGTGTCAGCGAAAACTATTAATGAGGTTACGTCGAGTCTCAACGATGGCGCGTTGAGCAATAATTATCCTAGTGCAGGTGCATTATAGTATGGCGCATACACATTTTTTCCAGAAATGAAGTAGTGTGTTTTTGTTCTTTTTTTTCATCAATTTTCTCACTAAGTGTTTTTCTTCACCCCCAAAGTGCTTTTTTAAGCTTTTTTTTCACTCTTTTGCTTCTAACTTGCTCATTTTAAGTCATATTTGTCATATTTTCTTGCCAATTGGCGTGCAATGACAACATCTCATCACAGCCCCAGACTTTAACTATTGTTAGTCCTCAAGTAAGTTGTCTGCACACTGAAACTTTGTCAGAAATAAATTACAAACCTTACCAAATTAATGTCACTTACTTTTGATGATCGAGATGTTCATTCCCTGCTTTGCTTTAACTAATTTAGGACAGTTCTTCCAGCATTGGTACTCAACCTATGTTTCTGCTTACCATTATACACTCAATTGCAAGGGTGTTCACTCAATCAACATACAAGAGTAAAATCAATAAATTTATAAGTTATCTGCAAAATCAGTTCGTTCATATTTAAACACACGAATTTGAGGACTCTTAAGGTTGTATCTTGTTAAATCAGGGTAAAATAATTTTTGGATAATCGGCTTAAAACTTGTAGTTAAGCATCTTTCTGTCCTTCTGTTATCTTCTTCCTTTCATATAACTTTTTCTTTCATATTGGATACTAGATAATTTTTCTCATTTTTGGTCTTGTTATTTTCTTAATTTTTTTAAAATGTCATGTTTTTAACATCTTATTTTTCTTTTCTTTTTCTTCTTCTTTGACCAATTTGTCTAGTACCCCAAATCCTAAACTTAAATATTACTAACTTTCAAGAGCAACCTCAAACTTAGTGATTATCATATATTGAAAATGAAATATATCTACCTAACTCCAAGAAGGGTGGAAAATTTTTTATCTTTCAACTCAAAGGCTTATAATAGGCTAAAATCACCGAAGGAAAGGCTGAGGCTCAAATTGGTTAACAAGGGAAATCAATTAATATGCAAGGCTGATTTGCAATGTCGCAGAGTTTTCACAAACAACTGCCTTTATGTGTGTTTATCAGATCAAATAATTAAAATAGATAAAATGCAAATCCTAGATATTACAAAAGCATGAATACACTCAGAAAAAAAATAAGTAAACAAGTTACTTAGATATCTAGAGGTTGAGTACCATGCGTTGGTTTCTCTTTTCTTCATCAATCTTCAATCATCAGGGGAACCTTTGTATCAATCACTTTTATTTATTTTTTCTTGTGACTTTTCTTTTCATTCACTGTAAAGGTAGCAACTTAAGTTGAAAAAGAATAAACAGTAGCAAACATGTTCACTAATTTAAAACAACAAAGAAGTACAACAAAGGGAAAAAACAATTTTCGAGCTAGTTTTCCACTTCTAAGACACTGATACAAAAGGGAAGTAATTGAAAACAAAAACTAAAAAACTGCAAACCAATATGTGGGTTTCATCCCACACAACTCTTACTTAAAGTCCTTAGCTTGACCGTTTGCTCATCTGTTAAGGTGACATATATGATACGAAGAACACATTAACCATCTTCTTCCTCTTGCTTGGTAGGATTCCCATGAACTTGAGGAATCGATGATGTGGTTCCCAAATCTTCTTCGACTTAGTAATAGCGAACAAAGCAAAGATGAAGTCTAATACTTTATCAACTTATTCGCTTCCATCTGCTTTGTTACCAAAATAACTCTTGGGAACATTCTGTTGTTGAATATGTTCATGTTGTATATCTATGTCTAAACAAATTATTGCCTTTGAAACTTCATCCATAACCATACCATCCTTTCTTGGTCTTCTTTCTCTTTTCCCAAGGCTATTCTTCACCTTAGATTTTTCTATTTCTTATTCAGTCGTTTCATCCAGTGGTGTGCATTTGTTTTCTTTTCTCTCCCCATTAGTCTTTTGGGTAGAACTCACCACCCCACTTCTCAACTTAATAAAGCTACAAGAAGCCTACAATAAGAATTATGAGATACTTAAAAGGATCGATAAACTATGGAATTTTAGACTCTGAAAGAAAAGAAGTTATGGTTACTTTCTATTCAAATGCTGATTGGCGTGGAGATAAGAAAGATCGAAGAAGCACAACTGATTGTTTCTTTCAAGTATTTGGTGCCTCAATCTCATGGTGCTCGAGAAAGCAACCTCCACTACTACAAATAACACAAGAGATTGAAATGTATTTAACTTCGACTACACAGGCGAGATAACGAAAGGCGACATGAAAAACAATCACTTGTCACCTCGGTGATTCTAAAATCGAGGTTAGAAATTAAAAGGTCGTGGATTCGATCCCCAACATCAACATTTTTATTGTTTTCAGAATTCGATGGCGTGCCCAATACTAACACTTTGTATTTTGTAGAATCGAGGTAATATCTCCATGTTATTACCTCAGTTTTATATAAAAAACGTGGGGATAAGTTTTTTTTTGTAGTGTCGTTTGCACCTCTATTACTGAACCAGAACCATATTCCTGAATATAGAACCATATTTTGTAGATTCCTGAATATCGAAACATTGTACCTTAATCACTATACCTTATGAAGGAGAAAATATTTAATCCAAAAAATAAGAAATAAAACTACACCATATTTCCAAAAACCTAAGTACACACACACACACACACACACACACACTCTCTCTCTCTCTCTCCCTCTCCCCTTAAAATGTTTCTTGTTTCTATTGAATCCCCCTTCTCTCTCTCACATTGCATACTTCTCAAGCAAAATGGCGAAAATCAAACATAAACAAAAATAATCACCAATAAAACGATAAAAATCAAGCATTATAAACCCCACCCCAACAAACCCTAACCTCAAACTCATTAAATTTTGTTATTTACATGCTACAGGTGCAAAAGAGGGCAAGAGAAACAAACTAAAATAGAGCGAAATCAACTGCAGAAAGCGAAACAAAAAGGTTACCCACACAAGAGGCAGATCCACACACTTGCTTCAGGTATTTATTCAAATCTTTGAGCTGATTCCGAATGATGTGCTCCTCTTCTTCTTATCTGCGTTTCATTTTGATTTTGTGGTGAGAGGTTTTATCTCGTCAACTCAGATTTCAAAGATGGAACTCTGAGTGACTTTGAGAAAAAATCTGAGCTTTGGTGATTGTTAGAGAAAACTGCGCAACAAATCGTTGGATTTTTTCTTTAGGAATAATGCATTGTTCTTATATATTTGGCTCTGAGTAGGGTTTTCTGAATGACATACGTGTGAACCCTTGTGCTAATTCGTGTGAAGAGTGGTGAGATGGGGTTTTCTTGGATCAAAACCGTTAGTAGTGGAATCAAACCTTAGATTTTAAAGAATTCTTATGAGTGCTGGTGTGAGCTTGTACGGAGATGAATTTGAATTTTTCTGTAGCGTGATTAGGACTACTTTTCTAGAAACTTGGTGGTCCCATACTTGAAATTCGGTTTGTATTTTTTATTGTTGTAAATTTTTTTTTGCTTTAACATTTGGTAAACATGAAAAAACTGACTTAACATCATTTTTATCACACTTGTAATGATATTTTTGTGTTCCTGTAAGACCATAGGATCTTCCTTGTATCTTTAAGGATTTTTTTACATTTGGTGCACCTTTCTTGTATGCAAATAATTGTGAACAACTTGGTTGGAAAATGAGCAAATTTGAATTTGTCCATGAATTAGTATGATTGTGAATGAAAATGATTCAATTAGAGCAAGTATGAATATGAATGAATAATGAGCACATTTCTAGAATATGAAAGTGAATGAATGGAAAACACTTGGTCTAAGAACAAGAATGGCAAGTATATTAATTTTGGAGTATGATCATATGACTTAGAAATGAATTTTTTTTTGCAAAATAGGCTTGTAATCCTCCTTTCAAAATAAATGGTGTAATTCAAACCTACTTTCAAATTGACTTTTCAAGAAAAACCTTAACCACAACTCCTAATGACTTAAATGATTCACAAAAGTGCAAAGATAATGGTATGAGACTATAAGAAAAATGCACGGATAACCTGGCTCGAGGTGTATGAATAGGTAAACTTGTAATGAGACCATAATGAGAATGTTATTAAATGAGACTGAATCCTCAATTGAAAATTCATAAAGGCTCAATTTCTCCACCTCAAACAAATGAGCCAAACAAACCTTGATTCAAAACCCTACCATGATGCTTTATGTATGGATCACTTAAAAGAAACAAATATGGTTTAAATCAACTTATTTCTTTGGACCATAATATATGCATGGAAATAAAGCTTTATTGTAACATACTTATTTCTATAAGCACGAGAATAAAGCTAATGAGACATATTGATAATTGAGAGTTGTTAAGAGAAATTATGGATTATTTGGAATTCAAGTATTTGCCTAGAATTGAACTAAATGGCAAGGTTGTAAATACCACTTAGTTAAAGGGAATTTTGGTTCTAAAGGAAAAAGTATAACATAAAAGGGTTTGTTTGACTTATGAGATCAAATTTTAAGAGAAGAGGATGAGCTCATGTTCATCATCTTCATGTTCCATTTTCGCACTCTTAGTATAACCTTCACAAAACAGGTAATAATGTTTTACTCGTAACCCCAATTGAAGCGATTCTGGAATTTTTGGAAAGCTTACAAATTCCCTACATTTTAAATATAAACTTTATATTCTTCATGTTTGTGATGAGAGGGATAAATGCGCTTGAAGATGAGGGCCTGATGCTGAATTTGATGAAGGCATGTATACGTAATTTCTTGACCAGCCTCCATTAAACAGGAATGTCTGTATTAAAGGAGATAATCATGTTTGAAGTTGAGAAATTATTGCTGGAAATGGGTAAGATGGGACTACGGGTTTGATGGTGTTGAAGGTGGAGTTTTGACCAAGATGGGAGTTCAGTTGCAGCATGACTATCATTCTAACCTCCATTGATGCAAGGTGAGTTCCATTAGTTAGGAACTTGGGGTAGGAATTGGGAATGATGCATGTCAAGGGTTTATAATGTGATTTAATCATGGAATGTTTGTGTAATACCCCAAATTTTACCCTTTCTTTTTTATTTTTATTTTAAATTCTTATTAACCTAATAAATTAACCTTTTTTTTTAGATCTTGTTTTTTAACTAATAATAATTTAATTAAATTTTTTTTTATATAACTTTACTAATATTTTTTATTAACTTTTTTTTTTCTTTTCTATTTAGTTTATTTATTTAAAGCTCTTCTTACTAACTTTTAGGATTTAGATCAAAATTTAACTTCTTTTTTTTTCTTTTCTTCAAGAGTAAATTTTTATAACCTTTTTTTAAATTAATTTCTAACACATTTTTTAATCAAATTCTAATATTTTTTTTTAAAAATAAAAATCTAACTTCTTTTTAAAATTAAATCTTTTTTCTAATTTTTTTAAATCTTTTTCTAACTCCTCTTTAAAGTTAAATCTTTTTCTATCTTTTTTAAAATTAAATCTTTTTTTCTAACTATTTTTAAAGCTAAATCTTGTTTTCTAACTTTAAATCTTTTTTTTCTAACTTTTTAAAATTAAATCTTTTTTTTTAACTTTTTTAAAAATTAAATATTTTTTTCTAACCTTTTTAAAACTAAATTTTTTTTTCTAACTTTTTTAAAATTAAATATTTTTTTCTAACCTTTTTAAAACTAAATTTTTTTTTTTCTAACTTTTTTAAAATTAAATCTTTTTTTCTCTAACTTCTTTTTAAAATTAAATCTTTTTTTCCTCTAAATTCTTTTTTAAAATTAAATCTTTTTTTTCTTTCTAACTATTTTAAAAATTAAATCTCACCTTTGCCACTTTTTTTGTTCTTTATTATTTTTACTCTAAATTTTTCTATCTTTCATTAAAAAAATAACAAAAATAGTTTTTTATTATTATTTAATTATTATTTTCGTATTTTAATTAAATCATTTTTTAAAATATTATTTTTTTCACTTTTTTCTAAATTATTCATAAAAATATCCAAAAAATCATAAAATAAAAAAATATTGAAAAATTTTGTTCCTTTTATAATATTTTTTATTTTAGGAATCAATAGGATTATTAGTTTTTATTTTAAGTTTATTTTAATTATTTTAAATTATTTAAATTTTATTTTTTTTCTTAACTAATTATTTAGTTTGGGCTTTAAAATGGGCTTTAGGGACATTATTGACAATTTGGTGTTAACCCTAATTTGTTCCCTATATATATATGTGTTGCTTTGTTGAAGAGGGGGTCAGAAGGTTTTCTTCAGAAAAGAGGAGAGAGAGGGAGAAACAAAGGAGATCCCCAGAGAAGAAAGGCGGTCGTTCCCACAACTCTTAAGAAGGATTGGAGCTCTCCAGTGTTCCCTTATTCAAACCTTTTTCACATTTACCGAAGCAAACCTCCGCTTCGTAGGTTAAATTACTAAACCTTTTGCCTTTTCATGTTTATGTGCATATTTTGCCATGTTAATGTGTTTAGGTCCGTTAAATTACTAAATCCTTTGCATTTTTCATATTTATTTGCATCCTTGCCATGTTAACCTTCATTGTTGTTTAGATCCGTAGATTTTGATCTGTATGAACCATGATTGTGTCGTATAGGATTGTTTGCATGTCCATTAATTGTCTGTTTGCATTTGCAATTCTATTGTTATTTTTTTTTATCAAAACCTTTTTCAAAATCAAAACCTTTTTTATTAAAACTAAAACATTTTTTTCCAAAAAAGCCTTTTTTTTTGTTCCCGTAAACATTTTTTCCCAAAAAAACCTTTTTTTTGTTCCCGTAAACATTTTTTTCCCAAAAAAAGCCTTTTTTGTTCCCGTAAACATTTTTTTCCCAAAAAAAACCTTTTTTGTTCCCGTAAACATTTTTTTCCCAAAAAAAAGCCTTTTTTGTTCCCGTAAACATTTTTTTCTAAAAAAAAACCTTTTTGTTCCCAAAAACATTTTTTTTTATATATAATTTAAACTTAACATTTTTTTTATAATTTAAACTTAAATTTTTTTAACTAAGTAATTCCATTTTAAAATTAAAACCTTTTTTTATATATATAATTAAAATATTAAAAAAATTAAAACATTTTTTACATAATTAAAATATTAAAAAATTAAAACCTTTTCGTAAGGAACTCCTTTGCCGTGTCATTTTGTGTACCTTTTATTTTCTTTATTCCTGCATTTCATTTGCATGCTTGAGGTTGAGATGTGCTTGTGGTGGCCACAGCCCCACACTATTTTCCTCCCTCACTTCATTCTAAGTGTTATTACATATTTTCATATTCTTCATGTTTTCAGAAATGTTTCTTTGTTTCTTTATACCCTCTGCCTTTATTACTTTTCTTATTTCTGTACCTTAATTATTCCTCCATATAATGATTTGTCATATTTTCACATTTTTTACAGTTTTATCCTTCCGAAGGATTAGGTCCAGCCTTTTGGCCGCCGAGTCAATAGCCTTACCCCTTTAATGGATCAAACCCTAATTTTCACAAATGCCTCGCCGCAGGCAAAATTACAATTTTACCCTTAGCATTAGGTCAAAGAGCCGCCGCGCTCATTTTAGGGTTTCCCGCCGTGGAATCCCTAATTTAACCCTGATTACAACTTAACATTTCAACGTAGAGATTTGGAGTTTCTACACTCCACGTAAGCGTGTCCTTAAGATGCGTTTATTCCCCTTGAGACCTTGATCACAGTCAAGAAGTCTTTAACCTCCCTTTTGAGGGGAACTACGATTACTCTGATTCCACTCCCGTAAGGATACGTAGGCACAAGATGCGATGTCTTGCCGAGTAAACTTAGAATTAACCCCTTAGGTCTCTTTTCTCACTTTTAATCCCTTTGTACATATATCTTAAGCAAATAAATAAAGCAAAATAGTAAACATCTGAACAAAAGGTTCCTGTAGAGTACTACAGAAGTTTAGGGTGCTAATACCTTCCCTAAATTTAACCAACCCCCGAACCCTAGATCTTTCCCCGCATTGTGTTTACGATGCAAAATAGGTTTTCCCTCTTTTGACCTTTTCCTTCGGATAAATCAAAGAGCGGTTGTGAATTGAATTGCGATTCAAACTCATTAATAGTTTGTGATCCTATTTCTACCGCAACAGAAGATGGCGACTTCACTGGGGAATGTCTAATCTTAACTTTTGAGGGTTATCCCTAACTTGTTCATATTTATTACTATCTATGACATTATTCATTTGCATGTATATATTTGTGCTTTGATTGTGGGACTGTTCCTTGTGCTGTGAGATAGGTCCTACACCCGGATCTAGTGTACCTTAGGTAAATGGCAATAGACCAAGGAAACTGTACGACGTATATCGATACGGTTGATCTGGTGGCCATGGTTAGTGCGACTTCTTGGTTGGTGCTTATATTCCTTAAGTCAAGTTGAGGATAATATTGAGGCTGCCATATGTTGTCAATGCACTAACTGACTTTTAGAACCCTAGTTAACTCATCTTGGCCTTTAGAAAGTAGTGAGGTAACCGGCTTTGGTGCAGACTAAAGTTGGTTGACACTCGATACTACGCTCATTGAGATCTTAAACTTGGAGGGTTTTGGTTGGTAAGTAAGTTGCCTTCTGAACAACCATCCTTGTGAAAGATCAATGATATTGAGATCCCTTAGAACCTGGTTACTTTTGTAGGACAGGATGAACCATCTAACTTCAGGGGAGGGTACTTGCTTTTGAACCTCATGCAAGCCTTTAACCTAGGACTTTGTGTGTTTTCATGCATTGCATCCATAAAGCATCTCATCGCATTGTATTTCATGGAGTTCAAACATCATTTATGGATATCGCGGGATACCATAAATAATAAAAAAAAAATATATAAAAATGAAAAGACAAGAAAAAGATTTCTTTGGTACCCCACGACATTCGTAAATGTTTTGAATTCCATGAAATCTTCATTTACATTCACATTTTAGCATCATACTCTTGCATTGCATGCGTCTCCCGATTTCTCACACTCGGTTCTCTCACCTCCCAGTTTCGTCACCCTGAGTTCTCGGCACCAATACAACACCAGAGCTCAAACTCGGAAAAGAATGGAGGATCAGGCAAAAGAGATTGATCGCCTTAGCAATGAACTTGAAGACCTTCGAGGGGGTATGGGGCGAATGATGGAATTGTTACATGTCATGAATGCTAAGATGGATACCCAGCCCACTGTTGTTTCTGAGATTACCGGCGTTACTGTGGACCCTCCACCAAGTGTGACCGTAGCGAGGGACCCACCTTATGGTCTTGCTCCCGGTTTTGTGCCTCCTCAAGCCACTGTTCCGATTAATCAACCTGTTCAGCAAGCCGTGCCCTTGTTTTCTGAAGTTTCTAGGGGGGCTCCTATCTTTGCACCACCTGTTGTACACACTCGTGCGCAACCGTACTTCAATGAGACAGCTTTTGATAATCTTGATGAGAATGTTGAGGGTTATGAGAAACATGATAAGCTTCGTGAGGAAGTAAACACTATCGTCCAGAGATTGAAAAAGGTAGAGGGTGATCAAATTTTTGGGACTGCTGCAAGGGATGTTTGTTTGGTTTCAGGTTTGGTTATTCCCCCAAAGTTCAAAACTCCGAACTTCGATCGTTATGAAGGTGCCACCTGTCCTAAGAGTCATCTGATCATGTATTATCGCAAAATGGCTGCCCATGTTGAGAATGATAAACTGATGATTCATTGCTTCCAAGATAGTTTGAAGGGTGCTTCCTCCAAGTGGTATTAACTTTAGACCAGTCTCGCATTAAGAGTTTCCAGGATTTATCTGACGCTTTCATCAAACACTACAAGTACAATATGGATCTGGCTCCTGACAGAAGACAGTTGTTGAGTATGTCGCAAAAGAATTCTGAGTCATTCAAAGAGTATGCTCAAAGGTGGAGAGAAACTGCTTCGCAGGTAGAACCTCCTTTGACCGAGAAAGAGTTAGCTGATTGGTTTGTCGACACAGTCCGTCCAGAATTTTACGAGAGAATGGTGGGTAGTGTGACTTCAAATTTCTCCGACATCGTTGCTGCGGGTGTCAAGATTGAATTGGGTATGAAGAGTGGTAAAATGACAAATAATCATGGCGCTTCTAAGGATCAGCCGAAGAAACCTCCTTATAGCTCCCAGAAAAAGAAGGAGAGTGAGACTAATGCTATATCCTCTGGTAAACCAAGGGAACGCTTTTATCGGCATCTGCAAGGTTATGCTCAACCTCAAGGGTACCCGGTCCAATATGCTCAACAACCCTATGTGGCAGCTATTACACCTTCTTTCAATCAACAGGTTCCCATGTATCAACCTATGCAACAACCTCCTGTTTAGCCGCCTCCTGTCAACTACCTACAGGCACCCAATACTCCTGCTCCTCAACAGCCAAAGAGTCCGGCTCCTCGCCAGAATATGCCAAACAGAAGAACGTATAAACCTTGTCCGCCGATCCCGATGACTTTTACCGAGTTGTGTCCCTCTTTGGTCAAGCAAGGTCTCATCACTACTCGGGCTTTGGGTCCGCCTCCTAATCCTCCACCTAATCCATTACCTGCAAGTTACAACGCTACCGCTCATTGTTTATTTCATGAGGGTGCGCCCGGCCATGATCTAGAGAACTGCTACGCTCTTAAGAACTGTGTCAGAAATTTGCTAGAAACGAAGAAGTTGTCTTTTGGCGATGCACAGCCGAAGATCGAGACTCCCCTCGGGGTTCCCCGCTTGTCAAGCTTGGATTCTGCAAAGTATGTTGTCCCCTCAGCAAATCAGTCGGATCCAATAATTATTCAAAGGCCTAGCTCGCTTCATTTCAGTAACCCTCAAGGTGATATGACCGGGATCAACAAAGGATCTGGGAAATTTATTTTGAAGCAACGACTGAAAACTGTTGAAGATGTGACCAGCATAACTGGGGTAAGCCATGACGACTCACAGTGATCATGAACCAGACGTCCTTTCCATTGAGGCTCCGCCAAAGGAAACTGTTACTCTTGAATGCAAGATTTCATAAACATTTAGAAGGATTTTTCCGACAGTTCATTTGTTTATTTATATGTATTTCTCTTCGATTAATCATATTTAGCATGCACGAACTTGTTTATCTTTGATTAATTAATGCAACGCATATGTTTGTCTTGAATAAATCCATTCGCTTCACTCATTCAAAAACGTTTTCATAAATTATAATGCCAACTTTACCCGATCTCTTGTTCTGATGGAGAATTCGGGGGAGGATGACGAACCTAAAACGTCAGATTTCTTGTCGTATGCTTTCGATTGAAACCCGCTGATGATGTAAGGCATTGTTTCAAATCCCAAACACTGGAGATATAAGGATGTTAACCCCTAGTCAACCCTTTGAACCTTGAAGTAGGAGTTTTTCTTTCTTTTTAAGAACCTTCATCCTAACCTGGGGCAGGGTAGGTTTCAGTTAAACCGATCGAGCGTTTAGATCCTCAAAAAGGAAGAGCAAACCTTCGAGAATTTATCCTTAGCATCTTAAGAAGTCCAATACAATGACTATCCCTCGGTTACCTAAGGAGTGGGGCAGTCACGAGCCTTTCAAAAGATTTACACGACTTGTGCATAAAGGAATATTCAAAAAAATAAGAGCCCGCTAAGTCAAAAAACCTATGAAGGAGACTTAGGCAAAACTGGGGCATCCCGTTGGACTCCAAAGTCAGATCAAAAGACGTTGTCCAGGCAAAAGTTAGGGAATAAAAGCAAAACAAGAGGGTACAATAAATAACCCCTATAAAGAACAAGGTCGTGTGACCAATTGCCAAAAGAAATAGGTGAGTGACTGCCATGTCCAAAGCCTTGATAAGTTCTCGACCATAGCAAATCCGCTTGAGATACGAGCGTTCGTATCCGGTTAACTGAATTAGGATTGGAGAACATCACGAAGAATGGGTGGGTACAAATATAACTTTGAGCCTTTATCCTTTTGTTTCTTAAACCGTGAACTGAGCCACGATACAACCTTTAAAAGACCTAATTGAAGTAGGACTTCGGTTGAAAGCATACTTGACAAGATCACGTTTCCTGACTCCTACGAGCTATGCTCAGAAAAAAATTCATGATGGCATTATAATTAAAACTTATATCCTGACTAGTGATTTCGGTCACAAGTTGTTGCGATATCCTTTTTTCAAAACAAAAATTCAAGACAAATATATGTGTACATTGACAAGCTCAGGATAGGCATTTCAGGCATGACAACTTTGCTTGATATCTTAGAGATTTACATATGAACATAACCCGTGGAACTTGAAGATCCTGCTGAACAGGGGCAGGCAGTTTCCCAATTCGCTTACCAACGCGAGTCTGACGTTCTTAAGAGCTATTTCCCAAAGATTTCGTCGTAACACGATTAATTTGTGCCAGTTACGTCGAGACCTGACAAATCTCTCAAAGAGTTTGAAAACAGTGGGGCAACCAGACTCCGTGTTCTCTATAAAATCCTCTTGAGATGACCATACTTTACAACACAAATATCCTGGGGCACCGTGTTTTTTTGAAGAAACAAATGGCGACTACTATAAGGTCCTTCATGTGGTTTCACAACTTTTCTTCATGCACCCGATGGATTTTACTCACGGCGGCCTTCATTCCCCAATAAACCTCAGTGTTGCAACAGGCTCCTAAACTATTGCCTCATCACAGTCCCCAGCAGAGAATTCCAAACTTTAAAACCAGACTTGGTTCTACCATTGATCTTTCTTACCCATGATTGACGTATTGGTTGCAGAGAACGCAGGGTATTTCCGTCGAGATGTTTATTTCATCTCTCGTCCCGTCTCTAGTCTGTTTCGTCAGTATACGCAAGGGCATAAGCATCACATGCCTATTTCATTTCATATTCATTACATACTCATTACATACTCATTTCATAACATCTTGCATAGTTACATACATAGACATCAACATACATTCATATTAACATATCCATTAACATACGCGATAACATGCACAGGTTCATCGTGTCTCCATCATTGGTCGTTACCACCGAGTAATTGGGGTTTGTCCATTCTCTCCAAATAGATTGTCAGCCCTAAGCATAAAATGCTTACTTGTTTCCAGTTTCCCCACAGAGCTCGATCCTCGTGGATGACGGTTACTTCAGCTATCTTTCCTCGCCAGGATTAGATATTTACCCTTCGAGATCATTCCCTCGATGGAGTTTTGATTTCCAGTCTTCTTTCTAGCTCGATCCTAGATTGAATCTCAGTCTTGTCGGTCGTCAATCCCAACCGGACGTGCATTTATTTTGCACCATCTAAAATTTTCACCATACATTGGCAGATGCGCGACTATCTCGCTTGAGAAGTTTATCACTGTACCCGGACGTGCATTTATTTTGCACTATCTTTCAAGAAAATCAACTACAATCCTTTACAGATACATGCCAGTTCACGCCTGGAAAATCTATCAGTAAAACACTTTACAATCCTACATGTTACAACCTTTTACACTTTACATTTTACAGCATCAACACACGACATTTCTCACCTAAGAAGTCGATCATATCCTCGTTATGACTCGCAGCAAATGGCCATCTCCATGGAGCAGTTGGGCTTCCATTTACCTGCCGTCTTGAGGTACGAACCAATTCGTATTCAGGAGAGCACGATCTTGAGTTACGAGAAGGTTTGAGCGAAATCATATTCAGAAGAGCACGATTCTGAGTTATGAAGAAGTTCATTTATCCTTTAGTAAAAGAAGGAACGGAATCATATTCAGGAGAGCACGATTCTGAGTTATGAGGAAGTTCAGTTGGCCGTTTTTCAGGAGAGCACGATTCTGAAGAATGAAGAAATTTCAGGAGCCGAATCATATTCAGGAGAGCACGATTCTGAGTTATGAGGAAGTTCGATTACCCAGTTTCATATTCAGGAGAGCACGATTCTGAAATATGAGTATATTCAGTCATCCAGTTTCATATTCGGGAGAGCACGATTCTGAAATATGAAGAAATTCAGTCATCCAGTTTCATATTCAGGAGAGCACGATTCTGAAATATGAGTATCTTCAGTCATTCAGTTTCATATTCAGGAGAGCACGATTCTGAAATATGAAGAAATTCAGTCATCCAGTATCATATTCAGGAGAGCACGATTCTGAAGTATGAGGAAGTTCAGTTTACCCTTTTCATGTTCAGGAGAACATAATCTTGAAGCATGAAGAAGTTTATTTATCCTTCAGTAAGAGAAGAATCAGAATCGTATTCCAGGCGCCGACCTTAAATGCGAGTAGATTTATTTATCAGATAAGCAGCAGCCTCTTTATTTGAGTGCTTATCCATTCTTTGCACATAAGTCCCTTCCAACGATAAGTGACAGTTCTCCCTCGAGAAGCTTATCAGGGCAATTCCCATCAAAGTCCATTTATTTTGGCATACAGTCGGTCTTTACCCTGTATATTTGCTACGGAGTTCCGAAAAGTCCGTTTGATCCTGTCACGAGGGGTAGTTTACAGAAGCTTGGATGTTATTCCTTGCTCAATGCTCCAGCATTCTGTAATCGATCTTACAATCGTACGTGATCCAGTTTTATTTTTAGATTCCCCAGTGGAGGCCGTCTCATAGGTACCATCTCCATCTGAGAATCTCGTTCCTTTCCTAAAAATGACAATTGGTCGTGTTCGCACCAGTTGACCATCATTTTTAGAATTCCCCAGTGATGTACTGTGTCTCAGCGCGTCATTTTCCCCAGTGTGTTTCTTCTCGTGGCGTCTGTCTCGGTGTCGTCATGTTTCGTCAGCATTTTCGCATTCATTATTCCAGCATACGCATCATATCATAGTCATGGCATCATCTGCATTAAGTCGTTCCAGTTTTGTCCATAGCATTACATATCGTCGCATATAAGGGCAAAATTTTCGGTTATCTATATTTAAATCCCTCCACCATGATTCCTTGAGTCTCCGTCACTCAAATCATCTGGTGTAGCCATTTAAATAGGGGCAACTGTAATACCCCAAATTTTACCCTTTCTTTTTTATTTTTATTTTAAATTCTTATTAACCTAATAAATTAACCTTTTTTTTTAGATCTTGTTTTTTAACTAATAATAATTTAATTAAATTTTTTTTTATATAACTTTACTAATATTTTTTATTAACTTTTTTTTTTCTTTTCTATTTAGTTTATTTATTTAAAGCTCTTCTTACTAACTTTTAGGATTTAGATCAAAATTTAACTTCTTTTTTTTTCTTTTCTTCAAGAGTAAATTTTTTATAACCTTTTTTTAAATTAATTTCTAACACATTTTTTAATCAAATTCTAATATTTTTTTTTAAAAATAAAAATCTAACTTCTTTTTAAAATTAAATCTTTTTTCTAATTTTTTTAAATCTTTTTCTAACTCCTCTTTAAAGTTAAATCTTTTTCTATCTTTTTTAAAATTAAATCTTTTTTTCTAACTATTTTTAAAGCTAAATCTTGTTTTCTAACTTTAAATCTTTTTTTTCTAACTTTTTAAAATTAAATCTTTTTTTTTAACTTTTTTAAAAATTAAATATTTTTTTCTAACCTTTTTAAAACTAAATTTTTTTTTCTAACTTTTTTAAAATTAAATATTTTTTTCTAACCTTTTTAAAACTAATTTTTTTTTCTAACTTTTTTAAAATTAAATCTTTTTTTCTCTAACTTCTTTTTAAAATTAAATCTTTTTTTCCTCTAAATTCTTTTTTAAAATTAAATCTTTTTTTCTTTCTAACTATTTTAAAAATTAAATCTCACCTTTGTCACTTTTTTTGTTCTTTATTATTTTTACTCTAAATTTTTCTATCTTTCATTAAAAAAATAACAAAAATAGTTTTTTATTATTATTTAATTATTATTTTCGTATTTTAATTAAATCATTTTTTAAAATATTATTTTTTTCACTTTTTTCTAAATTATTCATAAAAATATCCAAAAAATCATAAAATAAAAAAATATTGAAAAATTTTGTTCCTTTTATAATATTTTTTATTTTAGGAATCAATAGGATTATTAGTTTTTATTTTAAGTTTATTTTAATTATTTTAAATTATTTAAATTTTATTTTTTTTCTTAACTAATTATTTAGTTTGGGCTTTAAAATGGGCTTTAGGGACATTATTGACAATTTGGTGTTAACCCTAATTTGTTCCCTATATATATATATGTGTTGCTTTGTTGAAGAGGGGGTCAGAAGGTTTTCTTCAGAAAAGAGGAGAGAGAGGGAGAAACAAAGGAGATCCCCAGAGAAGAAAGGCGGTCGTTCCCACAACTCTTAAGAAGGATTGGAGCTCTCCAGTGTTCCCTTATTCAAACCTTTTTCACATTTACCGAAGCAAACCTCCGCTTCGTAGGTTAAATTACTAAACCTTTTGCCTTTTCATGTTTATGTGCATATTTTGCCATGTTAATGTGTTTAGGTCCGTTAAATTACTAAATCCTTTGCATTTTTCATATTTATTTGCATCCTTGCCATGTTAACCTTCATTGTTGTTTAGATCCGTAGATTTTGATCTGTATGAACCATGATTGTGTCGTATAGGATTGTTTGCATGTCCATTAATTGTCTGTTTGCATTTGCAATTCTATTGTTATTTTTTTTTATCAAAACCTTTTTCAAAATCAAAACCTTTTTTATTAAAACTAAAACATTTTTTTCCAAAAAAGCCTTTTTTTGTTCCCGTAAACATTTTTTCCCAAAAAAACCTTTTTTTTGTTCCCGTAAACATTTTTTTCCCAAAAAAAACCTTTTTTGTTCCCGTAAACATTTTTTTCCCAAAAAAAACCTTTTTTGTTCCCGTAAACATTTTTTTCCCAAAAAAAAGCCTTTTTTGTTCCCGTAAACATTTTTTTCTAAAAAAAAACCTTTTTGTTCCCAAAAACATTTTTTTTTATATATAATTTAAACTTAACATTTTTTTTATAATTTAAACTTAAATTTTTTTAACTAAGTAATTCCATTTTAAAATTAAAACCTTTTTTTATATATATAATTAAAATATTAAAAAAATTAAAACATTTTTTACATAATTAAAATATTAAAAAATTAAAACCTTTTCGTAAGGAACTCCTTTGCCGTGTCATTTTGTGTACCTTTTATTTTCTTTATTCCTGCATTTCATTTGCATGCTTGAGGTTGAGATGTGCTTGTGGTGGCCACAGCCCCACACTATTTTCCTCCCTCACTTCATTCTAAGTGTTATTACATATTTTCATATTCTTCATGTTTTCAGAAATGTTTCTTTGTTTCTTTATACCCTCTGCCTTTATTACTTTTCTTATTTCTGTACCTTAATTATTCCTCCATATAATGATTTGTCATATTTTCACATTTTTTACAGTTTTATCCTTCCGAAGGATTAGGTCCAGCCTTTTGGCCGCCGAGTCAATAGCCTTACCCCTTTAATGAATCAAACCCTAATTTTCACAAATGCCTCGCCGCAGGCAAAATTACAATTTTACCCTTAGCATTAGGTCAAAGAGCCGCCGCGCTCATTTTAGGGTTTCCCGCCGTGGAATCCCTAATTTAACCCTGATTACAACTTAACATTTCAACGTAGAGATTTGGAGTTTCTACACTCCACGTAAGCGTGTCCTTAAGATGCGTTTATTCCCCTTGAGACCTTGATCACAGTCAAGAAGTCTTTAACCTCCCTTTTGAGGGGAACTACGATTACTCTGATTCCACTCCCGTAAGGATACGTAGGCACAAGATGCGATGTCTTGCCGAGTAAACTTAGAATTAACCCCTTAGGTCTCTTTTCTCACTTTTAATCCCTTTGTACATATATCTTAAGCAAATAAATAAAGCAAAATAGTAAACATCTGAACAAAAGGTTCCTGTAGAGTACTACAGAAGTTTAGGGTGCTAATACCTTCCCTAAATTTAACCAACCCCCGAACCCTAGATCTTTCCCCGCATTGTGTTTACGATGCAAAATAGGTTTTCCCTCTTTTGACCTTTTCCTTCGGATAAATCAAAGAGCGGTTGTGAATTGAATTGCGATTCAAACTCATTAATAGTTTGTGATCCTATTTCTACCGCAACAGTTTGATCAATGGATAAAAATGTGTTCCTATAAAGGTAATATATTTTGAAATCGTTCTTATATGTTTGGGTTCGGATTAGGATGGTTTGTGATATTAATCTATGCGTGGAATCAAATACTTGAAGGTTGCACATGAATTCATGTTTTTACCTCTTGATTGCATAGAAATGAATTAGTGATTGTCATTCCTTTTGGGAGTTTGATTCCATGTATAAATGATAATGCTTGTATTAATGTTACATCATGATATGTTATTCTTGTTAAAGTGTCATAGTCGCTTGAGTGAAAATGAGAACTTGAGATATGTTGAGTGAACACTTGAATGTATAGATGTATGTATGCTTAGAATGAAATTGGAAGGAGAATATATGTATTGGTGTTAATAAAGGCTTACACTATATTCATGAACTCTATTTCATTGTTAGAATGCATGTTACTACTGTCAACAATGCTTAGGCTTTGGTTGGGGAACCTAAGGATGTTTTAGAACACTTTTGGAACTGATTTTGTAGGAAATATGTCATTTTTTGACTCTGCTTCAGTAGTAACTCGATCTACCCAGGGTGTAAATCGATTTCCATCTGGCAGAAAGTGACCTTTGTTGGTTCGACCATAACTTGAGCTTCACAAGTTGGATTGGTACGTGGTCGGAGGCATTTGGAAGCTAACATCGAAGGCTATGAGATACCTAAGCTTCCATAACCATAATGTACCTAAATAATAATGATATCATCATGTGCATGTTCATGTGTTTTGTTGGTAAAGACAATACTTAGTGAGGTGGACCTTAAAGTGTATAAATGCTTGCCTAATAGAAATTATCCGGTGAGTGGGACCCTAGGATCAGTGTTATCAGAAATAGGGAATTATTTAGAATTTAAAAGAAGAAACCTTGTTATTATACGGTACAACCTAATTATGAGATAAAGGAATCAAGGGGGTGAAAGTTGGGATTTCCCGACCAACGTTAACGCGTAGTTCAAAACCTAGGAGAGTAAGTCTCATTAGATGGAAGGTAGGAGAACTCTGGATACCGCCTTGTTGGCCTAGTCCTGAGAGAAGGCAGCAGATAATTTCTGGAAACCACCTTATAGGACTTAGTCATATTAGAATGGGGCAGAAACTTCTGTAATACTTTACCATGATGGGCGGCGGGTTGTCGATAGTTAATGATGTTCGAAACACTAGCTGGGCTAGAGGTTCGTCAGAGGCTTCGATGTGATAGATTTGTAGCTCCCATTTGTTCTACGTGGCTCATTCGTTCAAATTATTAGCTTATATGTTATTTTGAAGCGTATTATGCTTCGTCCCTTATATCCTATGAATAATATAAAGGTGATTACTAAGGATGAGATAAGGAGAGTGTACCCTGTAGAACCGAGTGAACCCATAAGATAGGGGAACTCACTGAGGTTTAGTAATCTCACCTCATATTATTAATTATTTTACAGGATCAGGATTAGTTTGAAGTGTCGTTGGAAGGCTTGTCTCGGATGCTCTGGAGAGCAATTGGCTTGGAGATCGTGCCAGATCTTGTTTTCCGCTGTGTTGTTTCCTTGAAGACTCTTATTGTATACATTTTAGTTCAGTTTTTGTATTGTATACGACTTGTTGTATATTCTTTAAAGCTTTTGTATGTACTCATAATCAATTTTAATGTTTCATGCATAATATACTAGTTAATTATGTGTGGAGTGTTACATTTATAACCAGATTTTTTTTTATTTTTTTATTTTTTTATAAATTGGGCCAAAATCCAAAGATATATTAAATGAAAAAGAAAAATAGGTACAAAAATGAGGGGGACATAGAGCCTAAACCTCAAACCTATCTGATTCTAAAATTAGGTAAACCTAACCGGTTTCTACAAAAGTCCGGTTCTATATCCCGATGTACATCATTCCACCAAGTAAAGTTAGAGATATTTAAACCTATGTTAGCCAATTTATCGGCACAATGGTTACCTTCCCTGAAAACATGAGAAGCCAAAAAGTTACAATTACCAAGGGTAGCCGTACAGTTGTCCCATCTATTCCTGATCTTCCAGGGCACAACAGATGGTTTACTGAACGCCATCACAACAAGAGTTGAATCCGATTCTAGCCAAATATTTGACCAACCATGAACTAAAGCATGCTCAATAGCCAAAACAGCTCCCATCAGCTCAGCAAACAGAGAATTAACAGGGCCTAAATTACAAGCAAAACTTTCAATGTGATTCCCGAAGTGATCTCTAAAGATCCCCCCACAAGCCGCGTTTATTGGATCACCGCCGAATGCTCCATCAATGTTGACTTTAATCCAACCATTTGGGGGAGGATTCCAAATGACTTCGACACACATCTTGGGATTAACCGGATTAATGGAAATAGAAAACTTTTTCAGAACTTGAAAATCCCCAATGTCCATAGAAGATGCTCCTTTGAAAGAATTTCCAGCCAGCTGGGAAGTAGCATAAATAGATGAACATGTAGTTCTCCAAGGAATAAACTTGTTTTGAAACCGAGCTTGATTTCGAGCCCGCCAAATGCTATTAACCACAGCAATAATCGAAGCACGGTACACCACCATACATTGCACAACACCAGTTTTATGCATTGCAATGAAACAATCCTGCATATCTGAAAAGCTAACATTAACATTAAGCATATCGCGCAGCCAATTTCAGATCCTCCGAGAATAGTCACATTGAAAGAATAGGTGATTGATATTTTCTTCTGTATGTAAACAGAGGTTACAAATAGAAGGGTCTGCCATACCGCAATGCCGGAGCACGTCATCTGTAGGAACACGATTCTTTATAACTCTCCAAAATAAAATAGAATGAGAAAGAGGGATGTTTGAGTGCCAAATGGAATTTCCCCAAACACAAGCATTTCCGATATGCTTGCAGTAAGAATACGCATCCTTGACAGTGATATCGCCGCTTTCAGACCTGGACCAAGCGAGCCAATCTTCCTTCAAACCATTGACATAAATATTTTCCACCATCTGTGGCAGCTCAGGACAAAAACTGATCAGCCCCGGCGGCAAGTTAAACGAATTGCCGCTTAAAATGGAGCTCAGATCAGCCTTCAGCAGCGCCAGCTGAGCTTCCGAAAGATGAAGCGATGAACTCAAGGGACTGCCGCACCAGTTGTCACACCATAAATTGATTTTATTGCCCTTTCCAATCATCCACATAGAATTCTGCAGTAAGTCTTCCAAAAATTCAGCACAACCTGTCCAAACAGACGAGAAAACGTGTGATTTACGCACCGAGCCTTTCCTTAAAACTCTAGCTTTTACAATCAAAGCCCAAGTGTCAATCTCATTCATAATACACCAGCACTGAACCAAACGATTTTCTTTGTTAAGAACACGAAGAGAGCGAATACCCAACCCTCCATCCTTACGATCCTGACAACAAACTTTCCAAGCCACCGTAGCCATCTTTCTTTGATTAATATCACCACTCCATATAAAATTCCGACACCAAGTTTCAATTTGAGTGATCAAACTAACCGGCCAAGAGTAAATGCGGAAAGAAAATAACAACATACTGTGAATCACCGAATTAACTAGTTGAACTCTTCCGGCTATAGAAAGTAAACTAGCTTTCCAAGCCGCTAATTTAACGCGAATTTTATCTGCAACCGGTTGAAAAAAAGCAGCTTTGGGTCTGCCCTTGAAGATGGGAACCCCAAGATAAAGGAACGGGAGAACACCCAATTTAAAACCAAGACTGCTAGCCAAGAATTTATGTCGAGCCGCCGCCATAGAACCTGCATAGATAAAGGATTTGGCCGGATTACAGACCTGCCCAAAACATGAAGCATAACGATCCAACAGCTCCACAATGGCTTCCAATGAAGAAGATATACCTTGAGTGAAAAGCAAGATGTCATCATCGTAAAGAGTATGAGAAGGAAACACCATATTCCTGCAAGCTTTGATACATTTCAGCCTATTCGTATCAACCAAATGAGATAACCCTCGACTCAGAACATCCTCTGCAAGACAGAAAAGGAGAGGTGACAGTGGATCGCCTTGCCTAACCCCCCTCTTGCAACCAAAAAAGCCTCTATGTTCTCCGTTAAAAGCCACCAAAATTTTGGCCGATTCCAATACCAAAGAAATCCAAGAACAGAATAAATCATTGAACCCGAACTGCTTAAGAACTTTTAACAGAAACTTCCAATTAAGTGTATCAATGCCTTGGCAATGTCAATCTTGAGCATAACATTACCGCGAAGAGAATTTTTGTGAATCACATTAGCCACCTCAGAAGCAAGACAAATACAATCCTTTATGCTGCGCCCGTTAATAAACCCCCGCTGCTCTTTGGAAATCAGCTGAGGAAGCACTTTAGCGAGCCTATTCACAAGAACTTTGGATATGATTTTAAATTTGAAATTTGCCATAGAAATAGGTCAGAATTTGTCAATGTTATCCGCCTCCTTTACTTTCGGAGTCAAAACCAAAGTGTTGGAATTATAATTAGGAGCCAACCACCCGTCCTTAAAAAACTGAAGAGTGGCCTTGATAACATCTTCTTTAATAACTCCCCAAAACGTTCGATAGAAAATAGGACCAAAGCCGTCAAGCCCAACAACAATATCCCTATTTAAATTGAAAACGGCACTGCGAATTTCTTCAGCAGATGGGAGCGACGTTAACAACGAGTTAATTTGATCAGTCACTAACTTCAGAATAACATCCTCTACCAGCGAATTATCCTACAAAATAGAAGAATTGTCAAATAAATTCTCAAAGTGAGAGACTACATGGTCCGCAATCAGATTTTGATTGGTGGTGGTGACCCCATCAATTTTCATAGAGTGAATGAGATTTGATGAGTTTCTGATTTTAGTAATCCTGTGAAAATATTTCGTGTTCCGGTCCCCGTATAAGTGCCAGTTAAGACGAGCTTTATCTTTCCAAAAGAGCTCCTCAATATTAAGAGCTTGTTCCAGCCGAGCTTGCGCCACTTTCTCTTGCTGAGCCAGAACATCGGTATGGTCGTCTGTGTCAATATGATGCTAAATATTTTCCAAAGCTAACTCAGCCTTCTTGACATTGTCTTGCACATTTCCAAAACACTCTTTGTTCCACACCTTAAGCTTCTTCTTGAGAAATTTTAACTTTGCTGCCAGAACAAACATCGGACAACCAACAAAATTAGTTTTCCAAGCATCTTCCACCACTTTAATGCAGTCAGGATGCGATGTCCACATTTGCATAAAACGAAAGTGAGATTTGAACTTGAACTCTTGAAAGTTAAAGTGTAATAAAATGGGGTAATGATCTGACCGAGATTTGTTAAGAGTGGAGCAGGAAGTTTGAGCACACAGACTAACCCAATCCTGATTGCAAATAACACGATCCAGCCGTTTACGAGTATGTCGCCTACCCTCTCTACCATTAGCCCAAGTAAACTTAACACCAACAGTAGGCATATGGACCAAATGGTTGTAATCTGTCCAGTCAGCGAACTCCTCCATCGGGCCTCTCGCAGGCCTAAAAGAACCATCATACTCGTGAGCACCAAGTATAGTGTTGAAATCACCTATGAAACTCCAAGGCATTTGATAAGTGAGAAGAATATTCTGCAGAGAGCTCCACAGATTTCTGCGAGTTAAGTAGCTGGTAGATGCATAAACGGCCGAGATACCAATAGAAATGCCATTAACCAACACAGAAAAAGATACCTGTTGGTCATCTATGTGAATCACATTTAGATTGATGCTAGAATCACATAAACACAAAAGGTTTGGAAGCAAAGATTCCCTACTATTTACAGCGAAGAACTTGAGATTTAACCTACGGAGCCAGGACATAGAGAAGTGATCCTTATCCATCCATGGTTCCGCGATAAAAACGAACTGAGGTTTGTAATTCAAAACTAACCTTTTTAGCGCCAATTTTGTTGGAGAGTTGGCTAAGCCTCTCGCATTCCAAAATAAACAATTCATGGAGTATTAGACGCACTACCAGGCCTAGACCTTGTCTTGTAATTATCTCTCAAAGCATTGTTTTTCTGCTTCTTTTCTTGGATTTAGACTTCACTTTCACAAAGCTATCGTCGTCTACCCCCAAGGAGTTCAAACCATTATCACCAATGCCTTGCTTTACCATCTCCTGGTGGACCATGTTATTCCAAGAAGCATTGAGGAACATCAGATCCTGTTGTAGCTCTGAATTAGTTTCAGGGACTTCTTCAACTGAATTCCCTTGAGTATTGGCAATACATTCTGCATCTGCAAAATTGTTTTCCGCCTCACTGACCAAAGCCAATGTTTTATCTGTGTCATCAACCATAACAACGTCATCCACTGTATTATCGACTTCCAGAATACCCGTAGGTCCACCAATGTTCACTTGGTTCTGTTTGTCTTTGTCATGGCTATTATCTACAGCAGTATGAATCTGAGATAGATCTACCGGCTTAATAATGGTTGGCTTATTAATAGGCACCTGAACATAAATGTGTTTCTTAGAATTATGTGACTTACCATTATCTGCTTCTTCTACTGCTTTCTGTTTCTGTGCACCAGATTCGCCTTCGTCTCCACGATGTTTACAATTTTCCAAAGAGTGACCAATACTATTGCAGTGTTTACAGAACTCTGGAAGGTTTTCATATTCGAGATCAACAAAGAATGCAAAACCTGATCTTTCAACTAAGACTTTATAACAAATATCAGAGTTCAAATCCAAATCCACTAAGACTCTAACAAAATGGCCAAACGATCTTTCAAAGCAGCACCTATTAGATGCAGAATCAGTATATAGTGGAATCCCCACACTACTTGCAATTGCAAAAATGATTTTCGGCCTCCAGTACTCCTGCGACAATCCATGGATGAGAATCCACACTTGAGCTGACGATTGCTTAAGAAAGGAAGGATTAAAGTCTTTTGTCCATGGGAACAACTTAAGGAAACCTGGGTTTAAGTTCCATGATGAAATGGACCTTACACGCCTGACATCTTCAAGAGTGGAAAACGATAATTCGTAATACCCTTTACCAAGGGATGTAATACCCCATTTCCCAATAGATTTCCAAAGATTCAAAAGTTTAGTTTTGAGGTTTTGGACAGTCAATGGTGTGGATCCCTTAGGCCAGATAATCCTACCGTGTAGGTTGTGTTTGCAAGACTCCACACCCAACAGGTACTCCTCCTTTGGAATAACAATGGATAAACGATCCCCTTTAACACAAGGCTTTGGTAGCTTACTTACCGGAATATCGCAGACGTTATTCACCGCATCAGCAAACGACTTAGGAGGTTTGGATGAGGACACCATCAACTCTTCGTGCGCTTTCGGCTTCACTCGTGAACATTCATCTTCAAGCTCTAAAAACTTCCACGGAACAATAGGTTCCCTCATCACGAAATCTCTGTCCATTTTGTCGAACACCTTATGTGCATCATCCAAAACACATCCCGCCGGAAGTTTGTAGCAATCTTCTTCCACCTGAATCCTTGGAGTTCCAGATCGTTTTTACGGCCAGTTGAGTTCACGGCGACTTCAACCTTATTTGTAGCAATCTTTTTTTTTCTTTTTTCTTTTTCAATTTATGACCAGATGATAATAGTGCAAATGAATGATTGAGGGGAGGCAAAATTTAGGGTATGACAATTAGGATAAAAATTTAATTTTAATAATGTGACGATGATGACTAGGATCATTTATTAATTAATATTTTTTACAAAATATATTAATAATTTTAATTAATTTTTTTAGAAATTTAATTTAAATATTATTCCATGCAAATTTTAAAAGAAAGTTTTTTAAGCTAAAGGATCATTTGTGTGAATCATTTCTCCAACGCAAAACTTGACATTATGTAAAGCTAGTGTATGATATATGAAATTTTGCTCTAAGATGACAAATGTTGGACCAAATGCTTAGAACAACGTGTTTAACATCTTATACCAGAATTGACTCATAATGATAGGGATGTTCGCTTACCAGTTTGGTTCGGTTTCGAGAGAATCTAATGTCCAAACCAATCGAAAATATATGGATTGATTTGGATTTGATTTGCACATTTTTGTGATAAAGCCCGAATCGAACCAAATCGATAAACAACATGTTAGCTTGGGATGGATTGAGCTAATATATTAGAAAAAGTATGCAAAAATATTTTTAAAAAATATCTAATTCACGTCAACTAATTTTCTAAATAATATAAAATTCTTAACTTTTTTATTTTCCCATATTGGTTGTGAATATCACAAATGAAGTTTTATTTTTTTCTTATTGATGTTGAATACCTTGTTCTAATTTCCATGATAATGATGATATATTATACTAATTAGTTATGATTAGTTCGAGTAGATAAACTCACGGTAGGACTTTGGAAATTCGTTGCCAAAACCAATTAACAACAAGTTTCATTAGTTTGGTTTGATTTTTGACCAAACTAAAAAATTGCTTGAACTAAACATCATGGTTTAGTTTGGATTCCGGCCTTGTTCGAATTTTTCCTAACTAATGAACACCCAAGGTAATGAAAAACAAGATGAGCAGTGCATAAAACAATAAAATAACATAAGATATTGGTAACTTAGTTCGGTGAAACATCTACGTCTAAAGGACACTCTACCTAAAAAATAAAATTCACTATTTTTAATTGATATAATTAGTCTTATAGGAACACCAACTCCATGATGTTTAATGTCTCTTCCTAATTCCAGTGACTTTCTATTTAATTATCCTTTAAATATGAAAATCCCTCTCACTTTCTCTCCATCGATGATCCCAAGTGAACAACTCAATAAAACAGAATTTAATGTTGAATTACAACTTAACTAAAGAACCAAACTCTATTCTTTATGATATAAATGAAAACTCTAGAGTGGTGCACAATGGAAACTCAAACAAAAACTCAGAAACATTAACTCTAATACTAAAAATCTTTAAAACTTCCATGCCTCAAATACGAGGTTGGAGTCTCCTTACTTCTTTTGGACTTTTTTCTTCCAATAATATCACACTTGTTTCTCAACAAGTGCAACCCAAACAATGTGAGACTTTATTCTGAAGAGTTGTTTTGTCTTCACCTCAAAAACTCTAGAGTGGTGCACAACTGAAACTCAAACAAAAACTCAGAAAGATAAACTCTAATACTAAAAATCTTTAAAACTTCCACACCTCAAACACGAGGTTGGAGTCTCCTTACTTCTTTCGGACTTTTTTCTTTGAATAATATCACACTTGTTTCTCAACAAGTGCAACCCTGTGAGACTTTATTCTGAAGAGTTGTTTTGTCTTCACCTCAAAAACATCACTATATGTCATTTTCTTCCAACCTCTGTTGCTAAAAGTTGTTTAGATTGAACTCTTCATTTAACCTGATTATTCTCAAGTGATTCTTATATGTGTGCACGTATGTGTGTGCGCACATGTGTGTTCGTGGTGCAATTTGGATAGTTTTGACACTAAAAGTCATCTGAAGCCGCAAGAGAAGAGGACATGTGGTTTAAAGGACAACCTAATTTTGTGTTTAATCATTCATATGTTACGATAAAATAAGTTTATACTTGTCAAAATAAATTTTATAATTTGATGCATATATATGAAGTTGCGTATTACAATTTTATCTTATGGCTAAAGAAAATATATGAAATTGCATTGTTAAGTAAATGAGAAATACTATTAATATTTTGTAAATAAAAGATACAAAGTAATATAAATTAAAAAAAATGAATCTGTCAACAAATTAAAAAATAAAAACAAAAATAAATATATAACAATGCCATTTAATTTTAAATAAAAATAATAATATTTATAAATAAAATAATATTTTATTTTTTATTGATATGTAAATTAAAATAAATATCTAAAAATATGATAAAATATATAAATAGTACTTGTTGAACTCTCTAAAGAATTAAAAATATAATAATTTGAAATGCGATTTTGTTCGGTTTGCTTTGATTTGTAAAATACAAATCACAAACTACATTACACGGTTTTGTTAGAAAATGACCTAAATACATTCGAATAAAATGTTACGATTTTTTATTTGATTTGATTAACCATTTTTATTAGATCAGTTTGATTTTTTTTTATCAAAAAATGATAACGGTAATATTTCTATTTGAAGAAAGATATATAAATATTTTTGATATTTGTAAGAAGTTTTTGTTTGTAATAAAATAAAATAAACTAATGCATAGTTGAATTTCATTATAAAAAAATCCAATTTAGAAATTAAACTCTATTAAGTTATTGTTATCATTTTTAGAATTCGAACAGAATACACTCATTCAAATTAGGTAAACTCATTTCAGTTAGAAAGACAAATAGTATTCTTTATATATATATATATATATATATATATATATATATATATATATATATATATATATATATATATATATATATATATATATATATATATATATATATATATATATATATATATATATATATATATATATATATATATATATATATATATATATTTCTTTTTTAGAATGTGATATTTTCTTTGTGCTTTAATGGTCATGTACTCCTTTTTGGATTCTTTCAATTTAATATCTAACCTGTTGAATTAGAATTATATCCACTGTTCTAATATTCTAATTGATAGATAAAAATGATTTTTTTTTAATACTCTTTTGCTTCGTTCGAACTCTGAAAGTATTTGTCAATCGGATAATATCTTATTGTTCCTAAAAATCAATGGCTAGTGTGTTATCTATACCATTCCAAGTAACAACTGCAGCCCATTTATTAATGTCCAGCATCGAGTGATAAAAAAACTATCTAAAAAATCAAAAGACAAACAAAAATCCTAAAACAGATCAAACGATTATAATTGAAACTCTATTATTTCAAAACAAAAGAATAAACATATCAATTAAACAAACATCATTAGTCAAGTGCCACAAAATAATGTATACATAAAATAGAGAAAAAAATAGTTGATCCGCAATATGAACTTAAGATTAATTTTTAAATTAATTACACCCTACAAGTTTAATATTCTCTTAAACGAAAACCACTTAAAAAAATTTCAAAGAGTGTGATTCTTTTTTATAGAGGTTGCTAATAATCATTCTAATATTTCCAGAATTTAAAAAAATCTCAAAAACACACCATAAAAAATATAATTTTTTATTTTTGTAATTATTTTTCAAAATATCGGTTTTAATAGTCATATAAATAATTGGTTTTAATAATCCATCGGTTCAACACCAAACCCATTAAAACTCTTTTTTTAGAGACAGTCATTAAGACTTACTATTTTTAAAATATAATTTGTTTCATCAATGAAATCTTGTTATTTCACAATTAAAAAAACTTATATATTTTGTTATGGTATGAAAGGACTTTTTTTCAAATTTAAATAATTTTTTAAAAGCAAAAACACCTGAACTAAAACGTAATATCTTCAATATATAGAAATAAATGCTAAAAACTAATTACTCTAAAGAGATAAGACAACAAAGTAATATCTTCAATATATAGAAATAAATGCTAAAAACTAATTACTCTAAATAGATAAGACAACAAAGAAATACTCTAATAACTCAAAATAACACCAAAGGGAGAAGGGGTTATGATAACATAAAAAAAAAACCCGGACAATTGAGATCTTTGACCAAATGGTGTGTGCGAAACTAAAATCATTATTTAAAATAAACAAATAATATTTAACACTATGATATATAAATAATAAATGGACATGTAAAAATATCGTAATCAGGCTTTGGACAGACACTCAAC
Source organism: Lathyrus sativus (assembly GCA_963859935.3). Taxonomy (NCBI): domain Eukaryota; kingdom Viridiplantae; phylum Streptophyta; class Magnoliopsida; order Fabales; family Fabaceae; genus Lathyrus; species Lathyrus sativus. The sequence goes on from OZ012739.1 coordinate 670,753,395, forward strand.
TCACATAATGTGCAAGATCCAACCACTCATCATATCCCCGTAACTGACGGAAGGATCATGAGTTATTGTTCAAGTTTTATTAACAACTTATAGAAACTGAATTAGTTATAGCTCGTGTTTATAAACGATGTGGGATATATATGTTTGAACCTCTTCGAACAAAAATAATCCAAGTAACAGCCTAATAATTAAATTCCAACCAACTTTGGTTTTCGTATAAATTACGTGTTATGTTAACTTCAGCTACTATATACTGATCTTAAATACATCATATGTCATATTGATGGCATGTTTCACACCTTCTAGCCATCCTTATGTTAAAAAGTATAACAACCTTTGTCATGCCTCGCCAATCAATTATGTTTGTATCCTAAGCACATCATAAATAAATGCTAGTAGGGCTTGCTAATAACATTTATTCAGGATTTAGAACCATGAGGAATTTGTCACGATTGAAAACTACAAAAACTTGGTGTTATAAAATTCTATAAATCTTATATGAATCAATATTAATATATAAATAAATAATACCAACTCTAAATTGGTCTACATGCTTTTTGCATCATTTGATGTTATCTTAAATATTGGAAGGATGTGGTTTATTGCAAGAGTTGCTTAAACATTGTTATCACTTTAGTTCATGATCTACCAATTCGTGACAGAAGGTTACACAATACACCTCTAATGTTGCCATTTTGTTTTGACTCATGTAGAAATGGACCAGCTTCCGTGCATTTGGAGAGACAAGTAAGAAATACTTTTGACCATTGAATCAAGATTAGATTGTTCAAATTCAAACTTAGTATTTTAAATTATATAAAAAAAATTAACATATGTATTTTGTTTAAGTGTCAAATCATAAACCTCAAATTATAAGCCTCAAACAATCCATTTTTATGGGTGATAACTAAGGATGCTCATTGATTCGGACAAATTCGAACAAACTGAAATTCAAACTAAACCATGATGTTTGAGTCAGATTTTTTTTAGTTCGGGCAAAAATCAAACCAAATTAATGAAACTCGATGTTAATTGGTCCAAACAACAAATTTTCAAAATTCTACTCAGAATTCCATCTACCTGAACCAACCATATTAATTTATATAATTTATATCATTATTTTGAAAACTAATATACGATATTCAACTTCAAAAAGAAAAAAGGGGAAACGTCATTTTTGACATTCACAACTATGCGGAGAAAAAAAAATAAAGAATTTTATATAACTATTGAAAATTACTCATGTAAATTAGATATTTTTAAAAATGTTTTTGCATATTTGTTTCTAATATATCTTATCAATTTAACTCAAACCAACCTGTTGTTTTTCGGTTTGGGTTTTATCGAAAAATTGTGCAAATCCATTTTAAATCAATCCATATATTTTTGATCGATTTTGGCATTGGATTCTCTTGAAACCGAGCCAAACCGGCTCACGAATACTCCTAGTGATGACAATTTACTAGCAAGTGTACTAATGTTGTTATTGAAGTATTCAAAATAAATTCATCTCCACATGGATTGGAAACATAGAACAAGGTATGTTGTGCGATGTAATTAAAAGTAATAAACAAGGTTTTTTTCTTCCAGATTTGTTTGGTCGAAAACACAAGAAACAATTGTTTTAACAATGACGATAAAGGCGATAAGGTCTTATTATCATAATCTCCTATTTCTACTTGATTGATGAAACATGCGTTAACAAACATGCAATGACTACAAAGTTAAATGACAAATTAACTCTACCACTACACCCAATCCCTTGCCGCGTAGCTCACTAATCTAGGTGTCAATTCTCCGGTCCCTCGGGCCAATTGTCCCGTTAGATTAGACAATAGAGCTCGTTAATCCCTAAGTCACAATTCCTAATTATATTATCCCTAGTCAATTAGCAAATTAAACAGTTAAAGTATGTCAGATAAATAACTCTAGGATCAGTAATCACTACTTATCAAATTGAATGTCGTACCAAACAAATAGACAATGAGTATAATCAATAATTGAATATTAACAAAGAGTCAAATCAATTACATTAACGTCATCTGATTATATGTCCCAATAAAATAAAAACAGGTTCATCATCAAATTATACCTAACCTAAAAGGAATCTAGCTACTCATGTTGAAATAATTCAATATCATAAGTGTAGATTCAAAGAGCATGAAGAATCACCAAAGAACAAGCTCTCCAATGGCCTTCAAAAGCTCCAAAATCGCCCTTAAACGTCACTTTTCTGCCTTTGTAGTCGAACCCTTTTTTCTTCTCTTATTTTCTTTTTAAAGCAAACAAAAGTATGTTAGCGAAAACTGCTAATGATGTTGCGTTGAGTCTCAACGCTGACGCGTTGAACAATAATTATCCTAGTGCAGGTGCATTCTAGCATGGCGCATACACGTTTTTTCCAGAAACAAAGTAGCGTGTTTTTGTTCCTTTTTTTCATTAATTTTCTCATTAAGTGTTTTTCTTCACCCCCAAAGTGCTTTTTCAAGCTTTTTTTCCCACTCTTTTGCTTCTAGCTTGCTCATTTTAAGTCATATTTGTCATATTTTCTTGCCAAGTGGCGTGCAATGACAACATCTCATCACAACCCCATACTTGAATTGTTGTTAGTCCTCAAGTAAGTTGTCTGCACACTGAAACTTTGTTAGAAATAAATCACAAACCTTACCAAATTAATGTCACTTACTTTTGATAATCGAGATGTTCGTTCCCTGCTTTGCTTTAACTAATTTAGAACAATTGTTCCAGCATTGGTACTCAACCTATGTCTCTGCTCACCATTATACACTCAATTGCAAGGGTGTTCACTCAATCAACATACAAGAGTAAAAATCAATGAATTTGTAAATTATCTGTAAAATCAGTTAGTTCATATTTCAACACACGCATTTGAGGACTCTTAAGGTTGTATCTTGTTAAATCAGGGTAGGATAGTTTTTGGATAATCGGCTTAAACCTTGTAGTTAGGTATCTCTCTGTCCTTCTGTTATCTTCTTCCTTTTATATCACTTTTTCTTTCATATTGGATACTAGATAATTTTCCTTATTTTTGGTCTTATTATTTTCTCAATTTTTTTTTAAAATGTCATGTTTTTGACATCTTATTTTTCTTTTCTTTTTCTTCTTCTTTGACCAATTTGTCTAGTACCCTAAACTTAAATATTACTAACTTTCAAGAGCAACCTCAAACTTAGTGATGATCATATATTTGAAAATGAAATCTATCTACCTAACTCCAAGAAGGGTGGAAAATTTTTATCTTTCAAGTCAAAGGTTTATAATAGGCTAAAATCACCGAACGAAAGCGAGGCTCAAACTGGTTAACAAGGGAAATCAATTAATATGCAAGGGTGATTTACAATGCTGCAGAGTTTTCACAAACAACTGCATTTATGTGTGTTTATCAGATCAAATAATTAAAATAGATAAAATGCAAATCCTAGATATTACAAAAGCATGAATACACTCAGAAAAAAAAATAAGTAAGCAAGTTACTTAGATATCTAGAGGTTGAGTGTAAGGGATTTTGATTGGCTGCATTTTATGGCAAAATATTAGTGTATATATGAATGTCATAACTGATGGTATGACATACATGAATAGTGTTCTGTAGGAAAAGCTAAGAGTAAGTGAAGTTGAATGTCATGACTGAATGTCATAACATTGATCGTATGACATCAGGCGCGCAAAGTTTGTTTTTCTGTTATTAGCTCAGGCTATACTTCAGGAAACAATCCAAGAAGCATAGTTATTTTAGGCTACATAACAGGCATTGCTGAGAATAACATAGAAGACTCCTGACCTAATGATAAGTGCGCAACTTCATGAAGAAAGGTTCAACTTGGGTAAACCTAAATTCTCTACCAAGGTCCAAAGCAGGTTTGCTATTATAAATAGCAGAAGGATCATTCTTAATGGGCAGACACGCAGATAATAGAGCTTGAAGAGAGAGCTTCAAGATAGAGATTGGAGTATGTTTTGTGAGTGAAAAACCTTGTTCTTCACGTGTGTCTAGGAATCTTAGGATTCCTTGTGGGCCAAGCAATTGTAAGCTGTAAAATTGCTCTAGTTATTGTGTATGAACAAGTGTGTTCATTGTCTTACTCAAAGCTGTTAAGCAAGAGTGAGTGTCCTTGATCAAAGCTGTGAAGCAAGATCAAGGTGTGTTTGAAGTGAGTCTTCATATTTAATCTGTAATTGTGTATTGATATCACTGAGGTGATTGAGGGGGAGTGAATGGGTATACTCATGTCTAGAGGTCTCTAGGCTGAAGTGTCATTGGGTAGGTTTTAAGCGAAGAGTGCAAGCTGAGTGTTTGACTCTGAATTAATTCTACTGATAGTGAATTTCCTTCCTGGCTTGGTAGCCCCCAGATGTAAGTGTTGTTGACACTGATTTTGGTGAACAATTACTGTGTTATTTACTGCTTCTCTTTACAGCATTTTAATTACTCCAATAATCTGTGTTACAGTGGATGTTATAACATCCGTGATAACATCCATCGCGTGCTTGCTAGAATTTCAATTGGCATCAGAGCAGACACCCTGCCTGTTATTTCTGGGTGAGATCTAGGGAAGATAAATTTTGGTACTATGGATAAAGACATAGGATTCACAAATAGACCACCAATTCTGGATGGCTCTAATTATGACTATTGGAAATCTAGGATGATTGCCTTCTTAAAGTCTTTAGACAACAAGGCATGGAGAGATGCAAACTCAGGCTGGGCACATCCAGTGAAGACTGATAAAGATGGATTGTCTGTGCTTATACCTGAAGAAGAATGGACCAAAGAGCAAGAAGCCCTGGCTCTTAGGAATTCTAAAGCTTTGAATGCATTATTCAATGGTATAGACAAGAATATCTTCAGACTGGTGCATCATTGTGAGTTGGCTAAAGAGGTGTGGGATACTCTCAAAACAACTCATGAGGGAACCTCTAAAGTCAAGATGTCAAGACTTCAAATGTTGACAACCAAGTTTGAATGTCTAAAGATGAAGGAGGAGGAAACTATTCATGAGTTCTACATGAATGTCCTTGAACTTGCAAACACCTCAGGAGCTCTGGGAGAAAAGATGTCTGAAGAAAAGCTAGTAAGGAAGATCTTAAGATCATTGCCTAAGAGGTTTTCCATGAAGGTCACAACCATTGAAGAAGCTCAAGACATATGCAACATGAAGGTGGATGAACTCATAGGTTCTCTCCAAACATTTGAGATGGGCATGTGTGATTAGGCTGTAGAGAAAAAGAACAAAAGCATAACTCTTGTTTCAAATACTACAGATGACTCAAAAGAAGAAGAAGAAGAAGAAGGTAAAAAGGAGGAAAATTTGTCAGAGGCCATAGCATTGCTTGGAAGACAATTTAATAAATTGATCAAAAGGATAGACCACAAGTCTAAACCTTATGCCAAGAACATGCCTTCTGACATCAACAGAAGGGATAAGTCTGAAGAAACATCTAGCCAAAGCAAAGGAGTACAATGCCATGAATGTGAAGGATATGGGCACATTAGAAAGGAATGTCCCACCTACCTCAAAAATAAGGGAAAAGGCCTAACTGCCACTTGGTCTGATGGAGATTTTGAGAGTGGATCAGAACATGAGTCTGCAAAACATGTCACTGCTCTGAACAGTGTATGTATATCTGATGGTGACTCAAGTGAAGGTGAGCTGACTGCTGATGAACTTGCTGATTCATTTGAGAAGTTATACAACAGAAGTGGAGAATTATATCAGCAAGGAGAGCAACAGAAGAAACTCATAAGAGAGTTAGAAGCTGAGAAGATGGAGCATCTTGCAACAATAAAGTCTCTCAAAAGTGAAGCCAGCTTGTTGAAATCTAATCTTGATCAAATATCCAAATCCATAAGGATGTTGAACCCTGGGACTGACACTCTAGAAGAAATTCTACAGAATAGTCAGACATTAGGAAATAGGTCTAGAGTGGGATTTGTTGGTAAACAGAATCCCATCTTGAAGATCAAGAGACTAAAACCTGAAGCTCAGAAGAAAAAGGGGATGTACCGATCAATGTCATAACATCAGAGAAATAGAAACTAGAACCAAGTCAGAAGTAAATTCCAAGGGTATAGGTTTTACCACTGTGGAAAACTTGGACATATTAAATCTGTCTGTTTCTAGCTGCATGGATTTCCTTGTCATCTTCATCAAGGAAAATCCAAACAGAGTGCCCATGTCAAGAAACATCTTCATGTTAAACCCAAGTAGGAAGCTCCTGCCAAGATACAAAAATGGGTTGCCAAGAATGTGGCTTTAGTAGCCAACACTTCTCCAAGAATGCCAACCAGAGAAGATTGGTATTTTGATAGTGGTTTCTCTAGACACATGACTGGGATAGAGAATCTAGTGGTTAAAATAAGACCTCATTCCTCAAGTCATGTAACATTTGGAGATGGAGTCAGAGAAAAAATCAAAGGTGCTGGAAAACTGATTTATCCTGGTATGCCAAAACTAGATGATGTCTTATTGGTTGAAGGACTGACTGTTAATCTGATCAGTATCAGTCAGCTATGTGACCAAGGCCTAACTGTCAAATTTTCCAAGGGTAAGTGTGTGGTCATCAATGAAGATGGTGAGGAAGTCATGAGGGGGTCCAAAGCCAAAAACAACTGTTACTTATGGGAGCCCAGTAGTAACCTCAATGACTTGGATCAAATGTGGTTGGATAAAGGAAAACATATGCTAAAAATAGAAAGGACCATGTCCAAAACAGTAGCAAGAGGAACCTCAAAGTCTACTTCAGATAGTAGGACAGGATGTGGCAAATGCCGTGTGGACAGGAAAGCCAAGAAGGGACACCCAAAGAATGGTCATTAGGGAAATCTAGATATGTTATCTTGGAACCTGATGGAGTCCATGGAAGCTACTCAGCATACAGGGAACAATGTCACTCAGAATGTCATAATATTGTTTTGTGACAATCTCAGTAACATGAACTGCTATCCTAGTCAGCCAGAGAAAACTGTGAAAAATTCTAACTGGCATCACCTTGGGAAAGAATGTGAGGAACTAAGGGACTCAGGAGCATACAGTGATCACAAGGGTACAAGAGGCCTCAATAATACTCAATTTGAAAAATCTCTAAGGAAGTTGAGGTCCTCTATTAATGATGAATTATAGCAATTAAAAGTAATAGGGAATTACTTTTTGAAATTTGATCATTTACCGTTCAATTAAAAAGGTAAGTTCCCTCCTATTGGGCAATCGTATCTCTCTACTACGATACACCCCTTCTATCTTTGGTACCCTCACAAACTGTTCATCTTCCAGTCATCCTTCAACAAGCACATAAAATCCTCTCTCACACAATCAAAGTCACCAAAAATGTCTCAACATCCAACAGATATTCCTTCCAAGAAGATGCCCACCAGCTCTGACACAGATCCCGCTGCTAACCCTAACAAGGTTCTTGAGATAGCTCCTCTGAGAATGCTAATCCTAGAAGGATTGATGGTGAAGAAACCACGAACCTCACATGCAAGAAGACCTAAAGAACTTGTAACAGGTCAGGCTCCTCACTCTTCAACTCATGATCCTGATGAGGAGATCAATAAGGAAGAAGCTAGGAAAATCTACTCCATCATTGCCAACTTGGTAACGAGGGTTCTGATTGAGCCAAATGAGGTGCCAAGGATAGCCATTCCACCTAACACTGAGAGTCCTGATCCTAATTTGGATAATCAAGACAATGCCACTCACGATGTTGAAACATTGGAAGCCACTTCACAAAAGGGAAATAACAAGGGTCAAGGTTATGAGAATATGGATGGTAACATACAAGGTAACCAAAATGATGATGTGGCTGACATTGTAGATCTTAAGGAGTACTCTGATAATGATTTGATAATCAAGAGCAATTCTGGTATAGCTAAAAGGCTCATGACGAGGAAAGGGAAGAAACAAGCTATGCAAAGCAACCCCAAAAAGAAGACTGTAGCCAAGAATACCCCTCTTGGGCCTGCTAAAGCATGGAGCAAGGTGGTTCCAAAGAAGAGGAAGGCCCAATCTAGTACTGAAACTGATTCTATTTTAGATGATGATGATGATGTATCTGAAATTCCATCAAAGAAGAAACCAACCACTAGCAAGCTTGCTGCTAGTGTCCCTGAGGTTCCTATTGACAACATTTCATTTCATTATCCCTCATGTGTAAATAGATGGAAGTATGTTGTTCAGAAGAGGCTGACATTGGAAAGGGAGCTGAGACAGAATGCTCTTGAGAGTAGAGAAATCATGAATCTCATTCATGATGCTAGATTGATGAAAACAATTAGTCAATTCTCACAATGCTATGAGTTACTTGTCAAAGAATTCATCGTTAATCTCTCAGAGGAATGTGCTGACAAGAAATCTAAAGAGTTTGGCAAGGTGTATGTAAGAGGGAAGTGTGTTACTTTCTCTTCAACAACAATCAACAAGTATCTGGGTAGGCCAGATAGAGCTCACCCTGATGTAACTGTCTCTGAAAACAAAATGTGTCAAGTGATAACAGCCAACCAGGTAAAAAGCTAGCCATCAAAAGGAAAGCTAGTTGCCAGCAAATTGAGTGTCAAGTATGCTATGTTACACAAGATTGGTACTGCAAATTGGGTGCCCACAAACCATAAGTCTACTATGCCAAGTGTTCTTGGAAAGATCATCGATGTTATTGGAACCAAGGCCAAATTTGACTTTAGGACATATATTTTTGATCAGACTATGAAGCATGCAGCCAGCTATAGCATCAAAGGCCCCATTCTATTTCCTTCACTCATCTGTGGCATCATTTTGAATCAGTATCCAAACATCCTCAAGAAAGGTGATGCTGCAAGCAAAAGAGAAAGCCCCTTATCCTTCCATCCCAATCTGTTTCAAGGAACTCATGTTCCTGACCTTGTCATGACATCCACTGAGACATCCAAAGGGAGTCCCAAGACAAGAAAAACTAAAGTAATTGCCATGCTAAAGGAAACTTGTATGGAGCTGGATGCTAGGAAGAAAAATCTTGAAGCACTGATCAGAACCCTTGAGCAAAATGAAGATGCTGAGTTCACTGATGAGGATGGCCAGGCAGCTGATTCAGAAAAGGATGCTACCAGCTCTGAGGAAAGCTCTGGTCAAGAAGAGGACAAGGATACAGATGAATCCCCATATGCTAAGGAGGTTAGTGATGAAGAATCTGAGGAGGTAAGTTCCAGTTCTACCTCTGAGGAGAAAGATTGATGTCTTGCTAGACTGTTGTGGAGCTCAGGTTGTTGGTTGCTGAGCTGATGAGTAGGATGTGTTGTTGCTGTGAAGTTTTTTACTTATTTAACAGCATGAATTTTTTTGTGATGCTCTTCATGAGCAGTTTTTGTTGTAATTCCCCAAACATTTTTAATGTTACACATCATGATCTATGCTAGTTATTAGTTAGATCTTAATTTGTAGCTAAAAAGGGGGAAAGAGTGATAGATTACAGCAGGTGGAAGAGCAGGTGGAAGACTTGGTTGAATAACCAAGGAGCTGCTGAAGATGCATGTGTGATAACAGCTGATGCTGTTAGTATTATGAGAATTCCTAGTCTATGTAGGAATGTTTATTGTGCTATAGTTTCTAACAATCTGTGAGCTCCTAGCTGTTGCTTGGGAGTGTATGTGTCTGCAAGATAGTAGCAGAATGTGAGTAGTGTGCAACTCTTCAGGGGGAGTAGCACAGGATTGTATGACTTCAGGATGTTATCCTGAATGTCTTGACATCCAGGATTGCCTGAATGTTTTGGTATTGTGTATGACTGCAGGGATACTTGCAGGATTGTGTGCCCAACTGATAAGTACATCAGTTGAGGGGGAGTAACCTAGAGTTTTACTCAATATATTGTGACATCTATAGTGCTGACTAACAGATGGTATCCTGAAAGCTAACACTGTGAGTGAGTGTAAACAATTCTGATAGTGTAGCTAGTAGCTTTCCTGCATGTTAGGTTAAGACTTCCGCTGCTTGTAAACTCTAATATGTTAAGAAGGTGTTTTAGCCAAAAATTTGCCAAAGGGGGAGTTTGTAAGGGCTTTTGATTGGCTGCATTTTATGGCAAAACATTAGTGTATATATGAATGCCATAACTGATGGTATGACATACATAAATAGTGTTCTGCAGGAAAAGCTAAGAGTAAGTGAAGCTGAATGTCATGACTGAATGTCATAACATTGATCGTATGACATCAGGCACGCAAAGTTTGTTTTTCTGTTATTAGCTCAGGCTATACTTCAGGAAATAATCCAGGAAGCATAGTTATTTTAGGCAACATAACAGGCATTGCTGAGAATAACATAGAAGGCTCCTGACCTAATGATAAGTGCGCAGCTTCATGAAGAAAGGTTCAACTTGGGTAAACCTAAATTCTCTACCAAGGTCCAAAGCAGGTATGCTATTATAAATAGCAGAAGGATCATTCCTAATGGGCAGACACGCAGATAATAGAGCTTGAAGAGAGAGCTTCAAGACAAAGATTGGTGTGTGTTTTATGAGTGAAGAACCTTGTTCTTCACGTGTGTTTAGGAATCTTAAGTCCTTATGGGCCAAGCAATTGTAAGTTGTAAAATTACTCTGGTTACTGTGTATGAACATGTGTGTTCATTGTCTTACTCAAAGCTGTTAAGCAAGAGTGAGTGTCCTTGATCAAAGCTGTGAAGCAAGATCAAGGTGTGTTTGAAGTGAGTCTTCATATTTAATCTGTAATTGTGTATTGATATCACTGAAGTGATTGAGGGGGGGGGGGGAGTGGGTATACTCAAGTCTAGAGGTCTCTAGGCTGAAGTGTCATTGGGTAGGTTTTAAGTGAAAAGCGCAAGCTGAGTGTTTGACTCTGAATTAATTCTACTGATAGTGAATTTCCTCCCTGGCTTGGTAGCCCCCATATGTAAGTGTTGTTGACACTGAACTGGGTGAACATTTACTGTGTTATTTACTGCTTCTCTTTACAACATTTTAATTACTCCAATAGTCTGTGTTACAGTGGATGTTATAACATCCGTGATAACATCCATCGCGTGCTTGCTAGAATTTTATTGAGTACCATGTGTTGGTTTCCCTTTTCTTCATCAATCTTCAAACATCAGGGGAACCTTTGTATCGATCTCTTTTATTTATTTTTTCTTGTGACTTTTCTTTTCATTCAATGGTAAGGTAGCAACTTAAGTTTAAAAAGAATAAACAGTAGCAAACATGTTCACTAATTTAAAACAACAAAGAAGTACAACACAGGGGGGAAAAAATTTTGAGCTAGTTTTTCACTTCTAAGACACTGATACAAAAGGGAAGTAATTGAAAACAAAAATTAAAAAACTACAAACCAATTTGTGAGTTTCATCCCACACAACTCTTATTTAAAGTCCTTAGCTTGTCTGTTTGCTCCTCTGTTAAGGTGACATATATGATACGAAGAACACATTATTCATCTTCTCCCTCTTGCTTGGTAGGATTCCCATGAACTTGAGGAACCGATGATGTGGTTCCCAAATCTTCTCCGACTCAGTAATAGTGAACAAAGCAAAGATGAAGTCCAATACTTTATCAATTTCTTCGCTTCCATCTGCTTTGTTACCAAAATAGCTCTTGGGAACATTGTGTTGTTGAATATGTTCATGTTGTATATTTATGTCTAAACAAATTCTTGCATTTTAAACTTCATCCATAACCATACCATCCTTTCTTGGTCTTATTTCTCTTTTCCCAAGGCTATTCTTCACCTTAGATTTTTCTATTTCTTATTCAGTCGTTTCATCTAGTGGTGCACATCTGTTTTCTTTTTTCTCCCCACTAGTCTTTTGGGTAGAACTCACCACTCCACTTCTCAACTTAATAGAGCTACAATTCTCGTTTTTTTGGGTTATCCACCGTATCATTGATAAATTTTACGTTGGAGAAGCATAAAGAAGAAGACAAAGTCAATACAACTTTGTTCAAAAAAATTGTTAGATCTCTGAGATATGTGTTCAACAGCCGACCTGATATAGGTTTCTCAGTCAGATTAGTGAGCAGATACATGATTGAACCAAGGGTGTCACACATGAAACCTACAATAAGAATCATGAGATACTTAAAAGGATCGATAAACTATGTAATTTTAGACTCTGAAAGAAAAGAAGCTATGGTTACTTGCTATTCAGATGTTGATTGTGTGGAGATAAGAAAGATCAAAAAAGCACAATTGATTATTTCTTTCAAGTATTTGGTGCCTCAATCTCATGGTGCTCGAGAAAGCAACCTGCACTTCTACAAATAACACAAGAGATTGAAATGAATTTAACTTTGACTACACAGGCAAGGTAATGAAAGGTGACATGAAAAACAATCACTTGTCACCTCGGTGATTCTAAAATCGAGGTTAGAAATTAAAAGGTCGTGGGTTCGATTCCCAACATCAACATTTTTATTGTTTTCAGAATTGGATGGCGTGCCCAATACTAACACTCAGTGTTATGTAGAACCGAGGTAATATCTCAATGTTATTACCTCAGTTTTATGTAAACACTGAGGGGATAAGTTTTTTTTTGTAGTGTCGTTTGCACCTCTATTACAGAACCAGAACCATATTCATGAATATAGAACCATATTTTGTAGATTCCTGAATATAGAAACATTGCACCTTAATCACTATACTTTTCTTAATTTGAAATATTGTACCACAAATATTCATTGATTATACCAAATGCAAACCCAAAATAACACACACTTTATAATTTTACATCAAAACTAAAACATTTGAAATTAATTAGGTAAATTAACAACAACTTTAAATATATAGTACAATGATTAAAAAGATTAGTTATAAATTTCAAAGGGATATACAACACTTACTTACTAGTTTTTACATATCCACTCTTCATGAGCACATCACCTGAATCATTTTCTTCAGATGCTTGATATCCACGTGTTGCTAAACAAGGTGTCTCATAGTTAAAATCTTGATTTTCATCAGTACTATCAGAAAGGTGTTTACCTTGAAGAACAATTGCCCATCTAGTGTTAGAAGGACCAGTGACATAAAAAACTTAGGTATACGTGACAACCATTTACAAATATCTGATGCATTACTCTCTTTGCAAATGAAAAATATGTGGGATAATTTGAATTCTGATAAAAAAAAATAAGAACAACTTTTGCTCTTCCCAAAAGAGAGAAACGACTATAATGTTTAAAAAATTTCTTCATTTATCAAGACGGTCACATGTCATTCAAGAATATCAACCATCAGAAGTAATCATTGTAAGCATTAAATCATCAGATGTTTCATCTGCAACCTCTTATATAAATGCACACTTTCATATACTGTATTTCCTCATTTTCAGCCTACTCGTCTTAACTTCTTATAAGAACATGAGTTCTCCATCTGAGAATGCTAATAGAATTATATCAATATAAATCACTGTTGAGAACAAAACTATCACCACAATACAACACCATCAGCAGTCAACTGAGGAGGTCCAACCATCTGCACTGACTGCTGTAAGGGATGCACTGAGGGTGAGGAAGGCCAAGAAGAAGAAGAAGAAGCTGAAGAAGAAGAAGAAGAGAAAGGTGCAGAGGAAGATTTCTTACTATGACTTAAATGAGGGTAGTGAGGAGCGAGCCGTAGTTTGGGAAGATTCCTATAGTGCTATAGGATATTATTTTGATGTGAAAAAAATTATGTAATTCAAGAATCTTGTACTCTTTACTTTTGATTAATGAAAAATAAAAAATAAAAGTAAAATAGCATACAACCAACAAAATAAAGCTTCTCAACAATAACAATAATGGAGAATAACAAGAACAACATTAATAGACCAAAGCAACAACTAGAACAAGAACAACAACAATAATAACATATCGGAGATTAATGGTTGTCACACCCTCATTTTCACCTTTAGCCTTTCATACCCTACGTTCGTTATACCATACATCATTCTATTGCATATCGAGCATGTGGGTTCACAAGGTAAGGATTGGGTCGGTTCGTTGTTTTCCATTCCAAATAAGATAAATTGCTTAGCATGGGCTACATGGAAGAAAAGGTTCATCATCTAAGGTTTGATTCAAGTTGGAAAGTTTACTCATGTGGATTCCTTCAAGGTGAAGTTACTTGAAAAATATTAGGATATTCAAGACCAATATTCCTAATGAACATGAAGTGCAAGGCTTAATTCAAGATTTCTTCATCCAACTTTGTTTTAAATTCTATGCTCAAGTGGAATTCAAAAGATCACAAGTTCATAATTCAAGACTTCATCCCTTTCAAATTCAATGGCATAAGGGAGATACATCAATCCAAATTGAAGATTCATGAATTCAAGAATATCACAAAGGGAAATTTTATGACATTGCAAGAATGTCACATTTGTTACAAAGTTTCTAACTCTAAGTAATGCTTAAAAAATTAAGCCATTTCTAATCTTAATTCAAGTTTCTAATCAACTTCATGCTATGGTACCCTCGTGCCCCATCAAGTCCACATGTTCCTCATTATGCCTACAAACATCCAAGGAAAATAATTAAGATTCAACTTAACATTGGAACATTTCAAGATCAAGACTATGCATGTTTAGTCATGGACAATTTTAATGTGATCCAAAATAGTCCCATGCAAGAAGTGACAAACTAACTCACAACCAAATAATGCATGTCACAAAACCAAAGGTATGGACTCATGATGATGCATCTACATATCAAATATCAAAATTTCAAAATTCTGTCAAAGGTAGAAACATGGATCACAAGGGCAGTCCAAGCACAAGCAAACAAATAGGTTCAATATTTGAGAGCAATGCAAAAGGGCAGCAGAAAATCAGGCCTAGGCAAAGTGCAGTAGCTAGTGCAAAAATCAGCATTCATGAAAATGGAAAGAAAGAGAGTGACATCAAGAAAGTGGTAAGAGGCATTTCTCAATGAAAAATATGAAGTTTTGAAACAAGTGAAAACCCTAATGCTTTGGGCATAAAAGAGAGGGAGCAGTGGTAAACAAAGGGGGAGGCTATATTAAAAAACAAGAGATAGGGAGAAAACCAGAAAAAATAAGAAGGAAAAAAGACATTAAGAGAGATCAAGAGAGTCACATAGAAACACAAGAGAACCATAGAAAAAACTAGAAAAAAAGAGATTGAGAAAGAAGAAAGAAAAACTATTGGGAGAACAAGAGAGTGATAGAAAACCAGAAGAAGGAAGTGAATCATAGAGCACATTCAAAAAAAGTCATTGGTGGTTAGAAGAAGAATAGTAGCTCTTGGATATCTTTTCTTTCAAACTCTTCTCTCTTTATATATTTTGCATTGTTTTTATTTCCTCTTTTAAGTGATATTTGTGTTGTACATATTATGGTAAGGTCTCAAGAGTGACCAATAACTATTGTAAAAAGAAAAAAAAAGAAAAAGGTTTAGTTTTTTTTTTCACTCAGCAGGGATGACACGGGCGGTCGTGTCAGCCTGCTATTTTAACATCCATCCCACGCATCTCCCAGGGGTACTGACACGGGCCATGTCAGCTGACACAGGAGATCGTGTCAGCTCCCTGTTTTACCTCCCAAATGAATGTTGTGGGCACTTCCTGACACGGGTCGTGTCAGCTGACACAGACGGTCGTGTCAGGCCCCTGTTTTTCACTTTTTTTTTTGCTATTTCTCCCGTCTTTTCCGACATATTCCATTCATACATAAAATGGGTTGTCTCATTTCATGCTATCTTTTTTTTCCATAGTTTTCAAAAAAAAATTCAAGAAGTTCGCCTGTTTTTTTTCATGTTTTGTTCGTATTTTCGAGCCGATTAACTTGATGTGGTTGTACGGCCATTGTATGTGGATATTATTATGATCATTTTTTACTTTTGGTTCCAAAAACAATTTTCAAAAATAAACTCTCGATTTTATCAAGCCATTTTCACCCTTGTAAGTCGATCGCCTTGTGCGTCGCCATCGACCTTGTTCGCATCACTTCAAACATTTTTACAAGCAATAAAACCATTGATCCAACATCAAGTGGTATTTTTCTCATAACAAAATCCAAAAAAACAACAAAGATATGATTGGGGTTATACGCCATGAGTTTTAAAGTGGTGGAGAAGGAATGAGAATGGAATCCCTCCTACACTCGTTCTGAATGTTTTAAATACAAGGCGCTCGACTTGGTTATTTGAAACATTGATCTCTATACAAAGTCTTTAGTATGATCCTAATCAAAAACAATTTCTTCTCAAAAACCTAAAAATAACATCAACTCATCAAACTTCTTTTCACCTTAGGGCATCAATCTGAAAACCCTTTTTCAAGGTATAAAATCAACCAACATACAATCATTTCACAAGCCTCCGAACTACGGAGCTCTGATTCTTCGCTTCTTTTAAGTGAGGATACGTAGGCACAAGGGCCACAATCCTTGGCGAGCACTCTAATAAAGAACCAACCCCTCTTTTCTTTTAAACAAGCAAACTTTTAGATTAAAACACCCATTCAAGCTAAACAACTTAGAAGGTTCCCATCGAATACGATGGATGTGAGGGGTGCTAATACCTTCCCCTCACATAACCGACTCCTGAACCCTAAAACTTGGTTGCGATGACCATGCTCTTTTCCTAAAGGTTTTATCATTATTTCCCTTTTCCTCTTTGGGATAAATAAAATCCGGTGGCGACTCTGTGTCATTTTTTGCGTAGCGACAATGGTGAGAAAGTTTTTTCGTTCGCTATGGCTCCTAGGAGAATAAATATTCTTTCGTTTGTTCGAGAAAAAGTCTTCTTTCGATAGGGCTTGAGAAGTGAATGAGGTAGACACTAAGTGGTAAAAAAATATAAAGAAAATAATGAGAACAACAATAATGGAGAATAACAAGAACAACATTAATGGACTAAAGCAACAACAACAACAACAATAACATACTAGAGAATAACTTCTTTGTTCACTAGGACTCCTTGGAGAAGAAGTTGTAGAAGCAAGCTTCAAGCACATTTAAATGTTTTGATGAGGACAACAAGAACAAACTTTCTACGCAACTTATACTACGCAAAAAGTAAGAGAATCAAGTAAACAACAAAGACATCAAGCATCAAGATAGTGCTCTCACATATGTCTTCTATGGATCAAAGCTTCTCTTACAAGTTTCAAGTAATGAAGATTGAGTCTTGAACATCAAGTCAAAGGTATAACAAATATTACTTGAAAATATCTATACAAGTGTTCATAAATTCACATTTCACTTCACATATACCACAAACTCTTTTAAAATGATTTTAAGTTACTCACTCTTGTTAAAAATAATTATTTTCTGAAAATCTTTCAGTGTTAACCGATTAACCCTTTTGGTTAACCGGTTAACGACTCTTAAAATTAACTCATTTGTGATTTTGTTACAGTGTTAACTGATTAACTTATATGGTTAACCGATTAACATGTGTAAATTTTGAATATGTTTAAACGTTGTAAGGTGTTAACCGATTAACCCATTTGGTTAACCGATTAACACTGAATCAACAAGCAAAAATGACAACTTTTCATGAAAATATGCATTGGTTTCTATTTTAATTTCTGACTGTTTTTGCTGCACAAAATCACACCTTTTGAAAAGGTATTTTGATCAATATAAATTGTTATCAATTTTAAAAATTCGAATTCACCTTCAACAAACAAAATCATTCAAATTACTCATTCTTTTGATACTTCAAATTTTCATTTTTTAAGTGTTCAAGAACAATTTTTTGAAAGAAGCCTTTGAATAAACTTTCACACTATCACAACTTCATTTCAATTTCTTTCACAAGAACACTTGTATATTTATTTGAGTAAAATTAGTTTCAAGAAGAAGATCGATCGTGAAGATTGATAATATCATTCTCTCAAAGATTTTAACTTATTTCAAAGATAATTGTGTATTACCTTGTTATCCAGGATTGTAGGAAACAAGTGAAGTGTTTGAAGAGGATTGTTATTCTACACTTGGATTACCTATAGATTAGATAGGTGTGTAATAATTCTAAACTATAGTGAAATCTCTTTCGAGTCGAAAGGGGAGTGGAGTACTCTTGGAGTGTAAGGGGAACCACTACAAGTTTCTTGTGTCTCTTTTTCTTTTCTGCACTTTACTTTCAGTCCTTACACCATAACCGAAAAAGAACCAAGAACCGCAAAAGATTGCAAATAATTTTTGAGAACCTAATTCACCCTCCCTCTTAGATGCATTTACAAGTTACAATTGGCATCAGAGAGGGTTATAGGTAACCTGTTCCTATTCGATCCAAATGGCTTCCGCAAATAACAATCTTGTATTCAAAGACGATGGTAGTAGCAACAAATCTCCTTTGTTCTTTGGCAAATATTTCGACTTCTGGAAAATTCGCATGAAGGCGCATCTAGAAGCACAAAGAAGTGAAATATGGGAGGCTGTTCAAAATGGTCCTTTTGTTCCTACAAAGGTGGTCAACGAAGTTGGTTCATCAAAACCGCAAGTATCATGGGGTGATGATGATAAGAAGAAAGTTCTTTATGACAAAAAGGCGATAAATATCTTACAAAGTGCACTTGGAATGGATGAATTCTTCCATATATCAACATGTACAACGATCAAGCAAATATGGGACACTCTTGTTGAAACTCATGAAGGAACAACTGGAGTCAAACGATCCAGATTAAATACATTAAGTCAGGAGTACAAACTATTCAGAATGCAACCAGGAGAATCTATCCTAGACTTGCAGAAAAGATTCGTGCATTTGACAAATCACTTGAATGCACTTGGTAAGACACTAAAAAATGATGAACTTAATCTTAAAGTGCTTAGGTCCTTATCAAGAGAATGGCAACCCAAAGTGACGACAATTTCTGAAAAGAAAAGTCTATCAACAATGACATCCGCTATGTTATTCGGAAAGCTCCAAGAATATGAGACGGAATTTGGACGATTGGAAAAACATGAAATTCAAGAGAAGAAATCCAAGAGCATTGCCTTAAAAGTTGAATCCAAAGAAGTGGAGAAAGAAGAAAATCCTGAAGAGGACGAAAATTTTACGCTTCTTGTAAAAAGACTAGGAAAATATTTTGGTGAAAAAAATAATATTAGAAACTCTAGTTATACAAGAAGAAAGAAGTTCTCAAAGAATAAAGAAAAAGAAACATTAACATCCAATGGAAACATTACATGCTATGAATGTGGAAAGCAAGGCCATATCAAACCGGAATGTCCTAAGCTCGCAAAGAATCGTGACCACAAAGGAAAGAAGGATTACAAAAAGAAGGCATATGTTGCTTGGGATGACAATAAAATAAGCTCTTCATCGGAATCCGATAGTGATCAAAGCGCAAATCTAGCATTGATGGCATCACATCATTCCAACGATGAAGACAATAAGGTTAGTAGTGATTTCTCTATTTTTGATAGTGATGCTCAAGGAGCAATTGATGAACTTTTAAGTGAGTGAAAAATTCTATATAAAACCTTTTCATCTCAAAAGAAACAAATAACAACTTTAGAAGAAAATCTTGAGAAAATGGAAAATAATTTTAAAGATGAAAAGGAAAAATTAATTAAGAATTTTGCATGCACTAAATGTGAGTCACTCTCTTTTCAAATAGTCCAATTAAAAAGGGTCCTAGACAGATATGAAAAAGGAAAAATTGGATTGGAAATTGTTCTTAGTAATCAAATATACTCAAATGATAAAAGTGGTCTTGATTACTCAAAATTTTCTAAACAAACTTCTAACAAGACCATCTTTGTCAAAGCTAAAAAACGAATTCCTATGGAAAAAGGTGACAATCATAAAAAGGTTCATCAATATGTCAAGAAGAAAAGAAACAATAAGAAGAAATCTTATCCCCTAGATATAAAAGAAATTTTGAGCCTATATGTTTCTATTGTGGTATAAAAGGACATACTCCAAATGCATATTATGTTAGAAATTTAAGTGTTGCTCAAGGCCATTATGTATGGGTAAAGAAAGGAACTAACTTTGAAGGACCCAAGGTAATTTTGGTACCTAATAAAACTTAACTCTTTTTTATAGGTATGATTGAAGACCTCTTCAAATGAATGGTATCTTGATAGTGGATGTTCGAGGCACATGACGGGTGACCTAAGCAAATTTTCACATCTAACGCTTAAGGCCAAAAGATTTGTTACTTATGGTGGCAACAACAAAGGAAGAATCATTGGCGTAGGCATCGTTGGTTCACCGCCTTCAACAACTATAAAATATGTCCTATATGTAGAAGGTCTAAAGCATAGTCTCCTTAGCATTAGCCAATTGTGTGACCGAGGTTTCAAAATCAACTTCACTAAAAATGAATGCTTGATTGAAAATGAAGTTACACATGAAGTTATGCTAAAAGGTAAAAGAGTTAATAACATTTTCTTAATTTCCTTAGATAACTTGTCTTTGAATGTTAGGTGTCTCTTGGAAAGCAACAATGAATCATGGTTATGGCATAAGAGGTTGGTTCACATCCATATGGAGCACTTGAATAAATTGATCAAACATGACTTGGTTATTGGATTGCAGAAGATAAAATTCATCAAAGATAGGTTGTGACGCTTGTCAAAAAGGAAAACAAACTAAATCAACTTTCACATCCAAGAATATGGTGTCCACAACTAGGCCACTACAATTGTTGCACATGGATCTCTTTGGTCCATCAAGAACAAAAAGCTTCAGAGGTAATGCTTATGCATTAGTAATTGTAGATGATTTTTCTAGATACACTTGGACTTTCTTCTTAATGCAAAAAAGTGAAGCATTCAAAGAATTCAAGAGGTATGCAAAACAAATTCAAAATGAGAAATCTCTTACAATTGCCTCAATTAGAAGCCACCACAGTGGAGAATTCCAAAACGCCTCATTTGAAGAATTTTGTGAGGAACATGGAATTTCACACAACTTCTCCACACCAAGAACTCCACAACAAAATGGTGTCATAAAAAGGAAGAATAGGACATTGGTGGAACTTGCAAGGACTATGCTAAGCGATTCAAGTGTTCCAAAATATTTTTGGGCGGATGCGGTAAGCACGACATGCTTTGTAAGTAATCGTGTTAATATAAGACCTATTCTTAAGAACCTCCCTATGAACTCTTCAAAGGGAGAAAACCAAATATCTCATTCTTTCATATTTTTGGTTGTAAGTGCTTTGTCCTAAACAATGACAAAGACAACCTTGGTAAGTTTGACGAAAAATCAGATGAAGAAAATCATATCAAACCCTAAGAACTTCATATCTTCATCAATGGCTCCAACCAAGAAGGGAAAGGGAAAAATGCCAGAAAGCAGCTCCGCGGTTAATGAGGATCATGCTCCAATGGAATCAACCAAAAAGAGAAGAATGAACTTCAAGGTTAGGGTTCGACAGCTGTTTACGGTAAAGTATGTTAACCTCAAAGCTTTCCCAGCTTCCTCATTCGATTTTCCAGCACTTTTAAAGTATCAGAGGATAGATAATTTTGTTTCTGATAATGGTCGTTGTTACCCGAATTTGGTAAAATCATTTATGAACAAGTTATCTATCAATTTGAATGAGGCTGGACAACACATGCTTGTCACTATTGTTCGAGACTATGAGTTGAACGAGGATCTGTCAAATATTGCTGCAACACTCAAGATTTCATACACGGGATTTTTCCTCCGGAAAGGTGTCAACCACAGAGATGGACCTTGGGCTAATTATGAGAAGATGGAATACTACTATAGTATTTGCAAATTTCCCAGAGAGGTTGTAATTGCTGGACAACGGACTGCTCGCACTTTATGTTATGTTAAAAATCTGTCGGTAAATAATCGTATGCTACACTACATCATCTGCTATGTTCTGCTCCCAAAAGATTCCAATCACTCTCAGATCAATGACCTTGAGATGCAAGTGTTGTATGCCATCAAGAATAAAATCAAAGTTAATTGAATATTAACTATGATGTATCATCTCCAACAACAGCTCACTCTTTCTACCCGACTCCCATATGGGTGACTCATCTCTAGCATCTTGGAACTAACAGATTTGGATCTAAACAGAGAACCATCCATTACCTTGAAACCAACCACAAACGAGATTAATGAAGTTACCATCATCAAGAATACCGGCATTGTGAAAAATAATGGTGGAACTTACAAATATGAAGACGATTCATCTTCCTCCAACCATTCATTCCCAATCCTAGAAGGTGGCATAACAAACGAGTTTCTCTACATCACAATGATGACTCAACATAGAGAAATGACCCGGGAAATTAACTCACTTCGAAGACTTGTCATCAATTCTCAAAATCCCAATGCCGAAAACGACGAAGATGAGGACGAAAGTGAAGAAGAAGAAGATGCAAGCGAGGAGATGTCGGATGATGATAATTAAAGCACATGTTTCTGTTTTTATTTCTTTTGTAGAATTTGTTTAAGTTTATGTTTTCTATTTGTAACTGTACCGTACTTTGTGCGTGTGTTTCGTATCGTAAAAACAAAGTTTTTGTTTGTGATGTTTGGATATGTGTTGTGTTTATTCTATGTGTGTATGTTTACTTTCATTACCGTTGCTCCTCTTCCTTTTTGCTAATGTCAAAGGGGGAGAAGGATTGATCTCTCTAATGTTTCCTTGTGCAAAAAATCTTATACCTCTTATATTAAGGGGGAGCCTTAACTTAGGGGGAGAAACAGTGTAGAGAAACCAAGTATCAAAGCAAACTTTCAAGAGTCGGTTGTCATCATCAAAAAGGGGGAGATTGTAGAAGCAAGCTTCAAGCATATTTAAATGTTTTGATGAGGACAACAAGAACAAGCTTTCTACGCAACTTATACAACGCAAAAAGTAAGAGAATCAAGTAAACAACAAAGACATCAAGTATCAAGATAGTGCTCTCGCATATGTCTTCTATGGATCAAAGCTTCTCTTACAAGTTTCAAGTAATGAAGATTGAGTCTTGAACATCAAGTCAAAAGTATAACAAATATTACTTGAAAATATCTATACAAGTGTTCATAAATTCACATTTCACTTCACATATACCACAAACTCTTTTAAAATCATTTTAAGTTACTCATTCTTGTTAAAAATAATTATTTTCTGAAAATCTTTCAGTGTTAACCGATTAACCCTTTTGGTTAACCTGTTAACGGCCCTTAAAATTAACTCATTTGTGATTTTGTTACAGTGTTAACCGATTAACCTATATGGTTAACCGATTAATATGTGTAAATTTTGAATATTTTTAAACGTTGTAAGATGTTAACCGATTAACCCATTTGGTTAACCGATTAACACTGAATCAGCAAGCAAAACTGGCAACTTTTCATGAAAATATGCATTGGTTTCTATTTTAATTTCTAACTGTTTTTGCTGCACAAAATCACACCTTTTTGAAAAGGTATTTTGATTAATATAAATTGTTATCAATTTCAAAAATTCGAATTCACCTTCAAGAAACAAAATCATTCAAATTACTCATTCTTTTGATATTTCAAATTTTCATTTTTTTAAGTGTTCAAGAACAATTTTTTGAAAGAAGCCTTTGAATAAACTTTCACATTATCACAGCTTCATTTCAATTTCTTTCACAAGAACACTTGTATATTTATTTGAGTAATATTTGTTTCAAGAAGAAGATCGATCGTGAAGATTGATAATATCATTCTCTCAAAGATTTCAACTTATTTCAAAGATAATTGTGTATTACCTTGTTATCCAGGATTGTTGGAAACAAGTGAAGTGTTTAAAGAGGATTGTTCTTCTACACTTGGATTACCTATAGATTAGATAGTAGGCATCACCATTGGTGTGATTAGGTTGTGCAATAATTCTAAACTATAGTGAAATCTCTTTTGAGTCGAAAGGGGAGTGGAGTACTCTCGGAGTGTGGGGGGAACCACTATAAATTTCTTGTGTCTTTTTTTCTTTTCTGCAGTTTACTTTCAGTCCTTACACCATAACCGAAAAAGAACCAAGAACCTCAAAAGATTGCAAATAATTTTTGAGAATCTAATTCACCCCCTCTTAGGTGCATTTACAAGTTACAGAAGTGTTCTTTCACTAAGGCTCTAAAAGTGAATGAGGTAGACACTGAGGGAATAAAAAAATGAAGAGTATTTATCGTGGTTATACTGAAAATTGAGGTAACATATCCAACGTAAAATCTATAAAAAAAACAAAGGCGCCTTTTTGGTTCCAAAAAGAATGAAAAATTAAAGAGTACTTATCTCGCTTTTCATGAAAACGAAAGTAACATATCCAAGGTAAATTCTATAAAAATTAAAGGCGCATTTTTAGTTCCATATAAAACATAAAACTGCAGGAGTTAGAAATCGAATCTCAAACCCTGAGCATATATTTATGTCAGATTTTCATAAAATCGAAGTAATAGATTGGTTTATAAAAAAAACAAGGCGCTCTCATTACATACACCCTCGATTTTATATTGTTCGTGGTGAAAACTTCGTTATAAAAAACGTTATTTGTTGCAGTGTTGTTGTGACACTTTCATCGTGTGAGGCTAAATATATAGCAGGGTCCTATGTTGTGTGTCAATCAATTTGGATCAAATATGTACTTGAAGAAATTGAGGTCGAAGTGAAGAAACTTCTGGTATTGCAGATCGACAGCAAGTTAGCCATAAATCTTGCGAAGAATCCAATTTTGCATGGAAGGATTAAGCACGTCGAAGCTAGATTTCACTTCTTAAAGGATAAGGTAAATCGAGGTGAATTTGTAGTAAGGCATTGCTCAAGTGAAACACAGTTGATTGACATTTTCACCAAAGGATTGAAGATCGACATATTTCTGAATTTGAGAAAGAAATTAGGAATAGTTCAGATTGACTATGATTAGCATATGTTTGGCAACTTGAATTATAGGGGGTATGTTGAAATATAATATAATCCAAGCTGTGTGACTCAAACCCAAAGTTAATTAGAGTTTAGAGTTTGTTACTTAGGTTGTTATATTTGGTACTTAGTAGTAAAGACACTTAGATGTATATGATAAATAGATACTTTGTAATTTAGTTTTAAAAACACAATAATTTAATAATAGTTAGAAATATGAATTGAATGGTTTTGAATGTTCTATATTCTCATTACACAATGATGTACTTATACAGAGTCACTTAATCTATAAGCTACTAATAAGGTAACAAATAAAGACCAAATCAAATATTCTAATTACATATGATTTGTATGGTTAATACTATTAAGTCTGCATTAAGTGACTTGTCTAACTCCCCCCCCCCCCCCCTCAAACTTATGGGTGATGAAATTAGTCCAAGTTTGTCTATTAATAGATTGAACCTTGAGTGAGAGAGAGATTTAGTGAGGCAGTTTGCAACTTGATCTGTTGTTGGTACATAAGCAATTATGACTTCATTTTGCAGTACTTTGTCTCTGATATAGTGCACATCAATTTCAATGTGTTTGGTTCTAGCATGCATCACTGGATTTGAAGCAAGAGCTTTGGAACTCAAATTGTCACACCACAAAGTACGCTTTCTTAATTGGGGCAATTTTAACTCCTGCATTAGTGAGCATGTCCACGTGATTTCAGCTGCTAAATCTGCCAATGCTCTATATTCTGACTAAGTTGATAATCTTGACACTACTGAAGGTGAGATAATACTTAGAAGGGGGGTTGAATAAGTATGAAAGATTAAGACTTAAAAATAATAACACAATTATTTTTATCCTGGTTCGTTGAAATCAACTACTCCAGTCCACCCTTCCTATAGTGATTTGCCTTTCTCAACAAGGACTTAATCCGCTATTTAATCAAACAGATTACAATAGTAACACCTAAGAACAACTGTTCTTAGTCTTCTCAAGAGCTACTGATTCCAACTGAATCCTCTTAAGGAAAACCTTTACAATCAATATAAATCAAATACAAGAGTATTAATGCTTCTATAAAGCTTTTATCACAACAGTGATTTTTCTCTTAAGTTTAAGTACAAGAAATTCTAAGAAGAATATGAAAGAATGAGAGCTTTGAATATTATAATTTCTTTTCAGCAAATTGTGTAACTGAAGAATTTGGTGGAGTCTTCCTTTTATAGGCAGCTGATCCAAGGATGCTGAGCATTGAGAAGAGTGTCTCAAAAAGGTCTGAGCCTTTTTGTCTTCACATCAAGTGACCTTTCCTAGAAGTAGAAATCACAGAACAATCCTTTTTGTCTGTGTTCTTGTGTCTAGCACAATTAAGGAAAGAGACGTTTGATTTACTCCAACGGATATAATCTTTGAATATTTCTTCTTCAGTTTTCAACAAGTTCTTCAGAATCTGAATGAGTCAGAGTCTTCTAATGATGTTCAGAACCTTGTTGTATCAGAGTCTTCTGCAGCATGTGTGCTTTCAGCATGTTGATTATCAGAGCATATTTGACACAGAACTTCAGTACTTGGCAGCGTTAGTACTTTCAGAAACTTCTGTAGAAACTATGCTTTGAGAAACTCTTCATACAAAATCCTTCTTAGCTTCAGATGCTTCTGACTAGCTTCAGAATCTTCTGGAGCTTCTTGCTTAAGATGCTTCTGACTAGCTTTAGAATCTTCTCGAGCTTTTTGCTTCAGATCCTTCTGGAGACTACGCTCAGGATCTTCTGTAAACAGCAATCAGAATCTTCTAATGAGTGCATCTGGCGCTTCAGAGTCTAGATAACTTCTTGTATACAATTCAGATTTGCTTCTAGAGAGTTAATTTCATTTCAATCTGCAGTAAAACTTACAAGCAAATTTTAGAGTATATAATTCTTAAATATAAAATTTCCTAACAGTTATCATCAAAACAAAGAGTTATTATTAAGAACCAATCTGTGTTCTAACAATCTCCCCCTTTTTGATGATGACAAAAAGTATCAGAAATTTTATTTAACTGAACATATAGAATTATAACTCCCCCTGAGATGATGAATCTCCCCCTGAGTTAAATACAAAAAGGAATAGAAACTTCCCTTTTGTCTTGAGTAATCTTCAGAGTTAGATCTTGTTTGTTCTTATAACATTTGAAGGTCAGAATGTCTTGCAGATATAAGATTCAGAGTTTGATAAAAGACAAATGATCTGAGAGACTCAGAGTTTCTTTTATAGAATGTACTTATCAAATGTTCTGAAATAGTCAAATTAAATGTTAGATAGAATAGATATGTCTGAAGATTCATTCTTGTGAAGTTATATTAAACAGTTCAGATCTATATTTTCTCCCCCTTTTTTGTCATAAGCAAAAAGTAAAAACTTTTAAAGAGACAAATAAAAGGAAACAGTAAATAAGATAATTCAATGGAGAAAACTTTGATTCATTCAAAAGACCAGATCAAGAGTACATAGGCAAACATCAGAAGATATAGCAATAAAGTACAGATGCAAACAACAGATGCAAAAACATTAGAATAAAAAAAATCTAAGGGTGTTTGGACAAAAGCATCTTCAATAGATCTGTAATCTCAGAGGATGATTGCTCTTGCTTGGACATCCACTTAGTCATAGTGTCATTCTTTTCATCTTGCTTTGACATCCATTCTATCATATCCTCAGACTTCTTATCCTGCTTAGCCATCCAGGATTTGATCTCTGACTGTCCAGCTTCCAGAGCAGCAATCTTATCTTCAAAATCTGGATATTCTTTCTTTATCTCAGATGAAGAATTATGAGGAGGTTCTGTAGCCTGAACAAAGTCAATTTCTATTAGTTCTGTAGATCCTGGAGAAGGGTCTACCAGAGTCATAGCCAATGCATTATCAGTAGATTCTGTTGATGGTGGAGGAGCATCTAAACGAAGCAGAGGTTCAGTTTTGTTGACAGTCCAGAATAGAGTTTTTGCAGCTCTGAGCTTTGCATCATCAGAACAGACGTTCTTCAGATTTGAAGCTACAGTGTTGAATCTGTTGATGAATCCGTTCTAGATGATGTCAGATTCTTTGGCATCCATTGTTTCTGAGCATTTCTTCTGAACAGTACCTAAATACATCTGTATTTCTTGCAAAAATGTTTAAAATAAATGATCAATATTAAGTCTGGGCTGTGGTCGTAACAAGGTTTCCAGATTTATAGGTTTAGGTTAGGGAGTTGGTGGAAAAAGAGATTTTTGGATGGAAATCAGAGGAGGAGGATAATATGGAATGAAGGGTATCTCAGGAGCTTTTTCTTTAGATCTGACTAAAGCATTAAGCAAATGAGGTTTTACTCTTCTGTGAGGGGTAACTACATCAAAAGGTGCATTTGAGTAGGGTTTGAAAGCAGATTTTGGTGGTTCAACAGATGCAACAGTGTTATCAGATGCAATTTGCAGAGCTGAAACAACAGCTTTATCAGATTTTGCAGAGTGTGATATGGTTGCTAAAGGTTCTACATCTGTCATAGATTTTAAGTAATCAAGAATCACATATGGAAGGATCATTGTGGATTTTGGTTTCAGAGGGTTGATGGGTTCAGAAGGTTCAACTCTGTCATAAAAATCTTTCAGTTTGAAACCATAAGACAGATTATGAAATAGAGAAGAAACTTGGGCACAAGATATAGAAGATGTTGGATTGGAATTGGGGATAAATATTTCAGATGATGGTGCAGGTGGAGGAATAGGATCTGGAATGGGAGTTTTAGAAGGTATGGTAGGTTCAGGTTGGTTTATCTCAGAGTATTTGTCAGATGGAGAGATTAGAAAATCTGGGTGGATTTCTGATTCTGAGGAGTTAGAGGATGTTGTTGGTGTACAAGAGGTAGAAGATACTTGAAACACCGTTTTTAGTGGTGTGACATCAAGAACTTCTGTCTCAGGGATGTGAGGTTCAAAAGTATTGGTAGGTTCTGAAGGAATGTCAGATGGTTTGGATGGTTATTCTGATATGGGTGAATCAGAAGGAATGGTGAGTGGTTTTGATGAAACGGGAGCAGAAGTTTCTTTTGTAGGTTCAGAAGTAACAAGTGCAATGGGTTCAGAAGGTGGATTAATTGATGGTGGATTGTCAGAGGCTTTTTCTGGTTGAGATTCTTTTGGTTGGTTCTCTGGATGTTCAGATGATTGTTGTTGAACAGATTGTTGTGGTAGTTGTTCTGATGGTTGTTGTTCTGATGGTTGTGTTCGTGGAACAAACTGTTTGATATGAATTTTGGGTTGAGATGGTTTTGGTACAGAAAATGTTGGTGTTGTTGTTTGTGTTGTTGTTTGAGTTGGAACAGGTGTTTGTTTTTGTGGAGAAACAGAACTGGGAGCAGTAACAGAAGTGGTTTGTGTAGAAGGTGGTTTTGGTACAGACTTAACATTAGAATCATTAATAACAAGTTTTGCAGAAGATAGAGAAGATTTAGTACCTTTTACTTTGATCCTCTTGGCAGGTACAGAAGCAGCTTCTTCAGAATCTTTTCTCTTCAAGAGCTTCTTGGGCTTCTCAGCAATCTTGACCTTCTTCTGAGCAGGTGCAGATTCTTCTACAGGCTGAGTCCTTTTCCTCTGGAGTTGTGCTTCTTCTTCTCCTACATCAGGTAGTGGTTGTCTAGCTAGCTGAATCACATTAGCAGGAACAAGTTTTCCTTCCTTCTTGCATTCATCAATATACATAACCACTATATGTCTGGGCTCTTCAGCAAAGAATAAAGGAAAGTCATCTACAGGAACCCTCTTATTCAATTCTGACATATTCAGCTTCTTGGGAGCTGTTGTGAGTTCATCAACAATTTTGAGTCTCAGAAGACTTTTAGCATTCAGAGTCTTTCCCATTATAAATTCTAATTCCTCTGTGACTCCAGCAGCATACAGAGCAGTTACTAAACCATTCTCAGTAAGAAGATCTGAGATCAACCTTCCAAAGGGGATCCAAGTTCTGATCTTCTGTCCTTTCTCTTTCACAGATTCTCTAGATGCATTGATATGGTTCCACAGATGCATAAACAGAATGTATGGAAGATCTACCTTGGTGCTCTGACTAAGGCAATACATGAAATAGAGCTGTTCATTATTGACATAGTCTGGAGAATTGGTTGACTTCCTGTGGTGGATGCATCCCATGAAGATCTTGGCCCAGATCTTGTAATCAGGCTTCAGATCTATGAATTTGTTAGAAGCTTGACCAGCAGTCATTACTTCTTCATAAACCTCATCCATGTCCACACGCCCAACTGGCAAGTGGGAAACACCATCTGTTTCTTCATATCCTATTAATTTTCTTATAAGATCTTCTGTGATAATAATTTCTTTTCCCAGCACAGAAGATAAGATGAACTTGGGGTAAACTGATGCATGGATCTAA
This sequence comes from Lathyrus sativus, assembly GCA_963859935.3. Classification (NCBI taxonomy): domain Eukaryota; kingdom Viridiplantae; phylum Streptophyta; class Magnoliopsida; order Fabales; family Fabaceae; genus Lathyrus; species Lathyrus sativus. The sequence continues at coordinate 670,783,588 of OZ012739.1, forward strand.
AATTCTTTCACAAGGAGAGGGTAAACTGGTCCAAAGAGCCTATCAAAATACTTAACCCATCCTTGAGCTTCAATGATGGAACGAAACTCAAACCCATTTTCTGCCAGAGAATCAAACTCAACCATAGATTCACATAGAACTTCCAATTTATCAACTGGGGTTAGAAGAGTTCTTTTGGGAGGAGAATAGGGAGCAACACCCATGTTTTCTGAAGTTACAGCAGCCATAGAAGATTGGAATTGAGCAGCTGTTGATGATGAAGTTGCCATTGAAGAATGCTTTGTCAAACGCTTAGGTATAGGGTTTTTATGCAGAGAAAAGAGGAGATGAAAACGCATGTAATTTATGAGAGTGTGAAAAGTGTGAAAGTGAATACAAGTCAAGTATATATACTAAAACACTTAGGCAAATCAACAGTCATAAATATGCACGTTTGAACAAGCATTAAATGAAGAGAATAATAATCATTTCAAAACATTAATTGCTTCTGACAAATTGGGGGGAAAACCAAGATTCTCACTATTCAAACTTCACCTCAAACGTCTCTTCAGTTATGTACACGCCACCTCTTCAGATTTGGTGTGACACGTGTTTGCTTGCATGTGTTCTGAATTCTCTTAAGAAATGAAACGTTAGCAAACGTTCAGATCTTCTAAAGATTGTTAGTTCAGAGTTTCACAAAAGAAATATTGATCAGAATAAAATAAACAATCAGAAGAAATACTTCAGAGCATTAAGCATTTTTGCATCTGTAAAAATTTGCTTCTGATAAATATCATTCTGGACAAAAATCCATACCAATATTTTTCAGAATAAAATTGAATCTATCTTCAACAAGGGGTTTTGTAAAAATATCTGCCCATTGATGATCTGTATCAACAAAGGCTAAATTTATGATTCCCTTCTGAACATAGTCTCTGATGAAATGATGCTTAATTTCTATATGTTTTGCCTTAGAATGTAAAATGGGATTCTTGGACAAACATATAGCAGAAGTATTATCACAAAAGATAGAAATGTTACTTTCAAAAATTTGATAATCTTCTAGTTGACTCTTCATCCAGAGCATCTGCGTGCTACATCCAGCAACAGCAATGTATTCAGCCTCTGTGGTTGAAAGTGCAATTGTGGGTTGCTTCTTGCTGTACTAGGAGATTAGATTTCTTCCTAGAAATTGACAACTTCCAGAAGTACTTTTTCTTTCCACTCTGTCTCCAGCATAGTCAGCATCACAGAATCCAACTAATTTGAAATCATCAGATTTTCTGTAACACAAACCCACATTAGAAGTACCTTTCAGATACCTTAGAATCCTCTTGACAGCTGTCAAGTGTGATCCTCTAGGATCTGATTGGAATCTAGCCCACAGACAAACACTGAATAATATGTCAGGTCTAGAAGCAGTAAGATAAAGAAGAGAGCCAATCATACCTCTGTAGAGCTTCTGGTCTACTTTCTTACTTACCTCTTCCTTGCCAAGTGAGCTAGTAGGATGCATTGGAGTCTTTGCCAGCTTACTGTCAGACATGTTGAATTTATTCAGAAGTTCTTTAACATACTTTGTCTGATGTATGTAGGTGCACTCTGGAGTTTGATTAACTTGGATTCCTAGAAAGAATCTGAGTTCTCCCATCATGCTCATTTCAAATTCTGCCTGCATACATGTAGCAAACTCCTTTCCAAGCATAATATTTGTTGATCCAAAAATAATATCATCTACATAAATTTGGCAAATTAGAAGATTTTTCTTAATTGTTTTACAAAAGAGTGTTGTATCCACTTTGCCTCTGATGAAATTCTTCTCCAGAAGAAAATTGCTCAATCTCTCATACCAAGCTCTGGGAGCTTGTTTTAAACCATATAGAGATTTCTTTAATTTGAAAACATGATCTGGAAATTTTTCATTTTCAAAACCAGGAGGTTGGTGGACATAAACTTCTTCTTCTATAATACCATTAAGAAAGGCACTTTTAACATCCATCTGATATAGAGTGATGTTATTTTGTGCAGCAAATGAAATAAGAAGGCGTATAGATTCTAACCTTGCCACTGGAGCATATGTCTCAGTGTAATCAATACCTTCTTGCTGACTGTACCCTTGAGCAACCAGCCTTGCCTTATTCCTCTCAACTTCTCCTTTCTCATTTAGCTTATTTCTGAAGACCCATTTTGTACCAATAATATTGAATCCTTGAGGTCTTTGAACTAGATCCCATACATCATTTCTGCTGAATTGATTTAGCTCTTCTTGCATGGCAATAATCCAATCATTGTCTTGCAGAGCTTCTTCTACAGAAGATGGTTCAATTTCTGACACTAATCCAAATAGTGATGCTTCAGATGATCTTAGAAAGGATCTTGTTCTGATGGGATCATCCTTCTTTCCAATAATGACATCCTCTGGATGAGAAGCTTTAGTTCTGGATGATGATCCTCTAATAGTTGACTCTTCAGAAATGTTTAGATTATTCATCTGAGAAGTTAAAGGAGTAGCATCTGAAGTTGCTTCTGGTTCCTTCACTTGAATTTTGTCTGCTTCTGGAACTTCAGAGTCAATAAAGACTACTTCCCTATTTGCAGAGTTATCAACCTGCTTTGGCTTTTCAGAGCCAAGCTTATCATCAAATCTGACATGAATGGATTCTTCCACAATCTGTGTCTCCGTGTTGTATACTCTGTAGCCTTTAGAGCGTTCAGAATATCCAAGCATGAAACACTTTTGTGCTTTGGAATCAAACTTGCTCAGATTTTCCTTAGTGTTTAACATATAGCAAATATATCCAAAAGGATGAAAATATGAAATTTTGGGCTTTTTGTTCTTCCACAGTTCATAAGGAGTCTTCTTCAGAAGAGGTCTAACAGACACTCTGTTCTGAATGTAACAAGCTGTATTGATTGCTTCTGCCCAAAAATGTTTTGCCAGATTTGTCTCATTGATCATGGTTCTGGCCATTTCTTGCAAAGTTCTGGTTTTCCTCTCTACAACCCCATTCTGTTGTGGAGTTCTAGGACAGGAAAAATCATGAGCAATGCCATTTTCAGAAAAATATTTTTCAAAATATTTATTTTCAAATTCACCACCATGATCACTTCTGACTTTTATAATTTTGAAATTTTTTTCATTCTGGACTTGCTTGCAGAAGTCAAAGAACACAGAATGTGACTCATCCTTGTGTTTTAAGAACTTTACCCATGTCCATCTACTAAAGTCATCAACAATGACTAATCCATACTTCTTGCCTCTGATGGATGCAGTTTTCACTGGACCAAACAGATCAATATGAAGTAATTCTAGTGGTTTAGAAGTAGAAACAACATTTTTTGATTTGAAAGATGTTTTTGAAAACTTCCCTTTCTGGCATGCTTCACAAAGAGCATCTGAAGTGAACTTCAGATTAGGGAGTCCTCTGACAAGATTAAGTTTATTAATTTGAGATATACGTCTCATATTAATATGGCCCAATCTTTTGTGCCAGACCCATTGCTCTTCATTAACAGACAAGAGGCATTTAACATTTTGAACTTTAAGTTCTGAAAGATTTATTTTATAAATGTTGTTTTTCCTCTTACCACTAAATAGGATAGAGTCATCCTTTTGACTAATAGCTTTACAACATTTTTGATTAAAGGTAATATCATAACCATTGTCACTTAATTGACTTATGGACAATAAGTTATGCTTTAACCCTTCAACAAGTAAAACATTAGTAATAGAGGGAAGTTTACCATTTCCAATAGTGCTAGATCCAATGATCTTGCCCTTCTGGTTCCCTCCAAACTTCACGTCACCTCCAGATCTAAGTTCTAGGCTTTGGAACATAGACTTTTCTCCTGTCATGTGTCGTGAGCATCCAGAGTCCAGGTACCATGATTGGTGTCCTGACCTTGCTGCTAAGAACATCTGCAACAGGAATTATTTTGTTTTTAGGTACCCAGATCTTCTTGGGTCCTTTGGGGTTAGTTGGTTTGTAGGTTTGTCTAAACTTCTGTTTTTCAACATAATGTTTATTCTGACTTGCCTTGGGTTTAAACACATAAGTATTCTTCTCAGAGCTTGTGTGTTTAATGTCATTTAAGTGACCAAATTTAAATTGAGAATACAAAGGTGTCTTCTTGATGAAAAGTTTGTCAACAGGTTTTGGATTGCTTCCAGATGAAGATTCATATCCAATACCTCTTCTGTTGTTTCCACTAACACCATAGATCATGGAAGCCATCTTGCTTTTGTCTATGCTCTTAGTAAGAAATATCTGAAAGCTAGAGTCATATTTTTCTAAAATGTTTTCACATGACTTAGTCTCAGATTCAGATTCTTGTTGAGTTATTTCAAAGTCATTTTTGATTTTCAGATTAATTTCTTTTTGCTCAACAAGTTCTGTCTTCAGAAGATCAATCTCAGATTCAAGATTGCTTTTCAGCTTCTTGTATTTGAGTTTGATATTGTTATAACTTTTAAGAACTTATGTTAAAACTTTTATAAGTTCTTCTTTGGTAAGTTTAGCCATTACCTCTTCTGCGTCATCATCAGATTCAGAATCTGATTCATATCCTGAGGTACCTTCCTCTTGATCCTCTGTGCTGGTCATCAGTGCAACATTGGCACATTCTTCTTCTGATTCAGAAGATGATTCAGATTCATCTGAGTCATCCCATGTTGCCATCAGAACCTTCTTCTTTTTGTTAAACTTCTTCTTGGGTTTTTCTTTCTGAAGTTTGGGGCAATCATTCTTGTAGTGCCCAGGTTCTTTGCACTCATAGCACACAACTTCTTTCTTGCCAGATCTTCTGTGTCCAGAAGATTCCTTTCTATTATCAGATCTTCTGAAGTTGTTAAACTTTTTTCCCTTGTGCTTCCAGAGTCTGTTGATCCTTCTGGACATCATGGATAACTCATCTTCTTCTTCAGAAGAAGATTCTTCAGAGCTTTCTTGAATGACCTGCAAAGCTTTAGCAGTTTTGTTAGATTTTAATGCAACAGATTTACCTTTTTCTTTCTTCTGAGGTTCATCTTCCTCAAGCTCAATTTCATGGCTCCTCAGTGAGCTGATGAGTTCTTCTAGAGAGATCTTGTTCAGATCTTTAGCCATCTTCAAGGCAGTCACCATTGGTCTCCATCTGGTAGGCAGACTTCTGATGATTTTCTTTACGTGATCTGATGTAGAGTATCCCTTGTCCAGAACTTTCAGCCCAGCTGTGAGTATCTGAAATCTGGAGAACATGGCTTCAACAGATTCAGAGTCTTCCATTTTGAAGGCCTCATACTTCTGGATCAGAGCCAGAGCTTTTGTCTCCTTAACTTGAGAATTTCCCTCATGAGTCATTTTTAGGGATTCAAACATATCAAAAGCAGTTTCCCTGTTTGTAATTTTTTCATACTCAGTATGTGAAATTGCATTCAATAATATAGTACTGGCTTTGTGATGATTTCTAAAATCTTTCTTCTGAGCATCTGTCATAGATTTTCTGTCAATCTTCTTGCCATTCCCATCTGTGGGATGGACATATCCATCTATGACTAGATCCCATAGATCAGCATCATATCCTAGGAAAAAACTCTCAATTCTGTCTTTCCAGTAGTCAAATTTCTCCCCATCAAACATAGGGGGTTTGGTGCTGATCCTGTCCCTTTCTTCATATTTATTGTTAATATTGGATATTGAATTATCAGCCATTGTAACAAATAAATATATATCAAAGTATTTCTCTATGGATCTTTACTGACACTGTTAAGTGGTAGCACACACAGAACCGGAGCTCTGATGCCAACTGAAGGTGAGATAATACTTAGAAGGGGGGGTTGAATAAGTATGAAAGATTAAGACTTAAAAATAATAACACAATTATTTTTATCCTGGTTCATTGAAATCAACTACTTCAGTCCACCCTTCCTATAGTGATTTGCCTTTCTCAACAAGGACTTAATCCACTATTTAATCAAACAGATTACAATAGTAACACCTAAGAACAACTGTTCTTAGTCTTCTCAAGAGCTACTGATTCCAACTGAATCCTCTTAAGGAAAACCTTTACAATCAATGTAAATCAAATACAAGAGTATTAATGCTTCTATAAAGCTTTTATCACAACAGTGATTTTTCTCTTAAGTTTAAGTACAAGAAATTCTAAGAAGAATATGAAAGAATGAGAGCTTTGAATATTATAATTTCTTTTCAGCAAATTGTGTAACTGAAGAATTTGGTGGAGTCTTCCTTTTATAGGCAGCTGATCCAAGGATGCTGAGCGTTGAGAAGAGTGTCTCAAAAAGGTCTGAGCCTTTTTGTCTTCACATCAAGTGACCTTTCCTAGAAGTAGAAAGCACAGAACAATCCTTTTTGTCTGTGTTCTTGTGTCTAGCACAATTGAGGAAAGAGACGTTTGATTTACTCCAACAGATATAATCTTTGAATATTTCTTCTTCAGTTTTCAGCAAGTTCTTCAGAATCTGAATGAGTCAGAGTCTTCTAATGATGTTCAGAACCTTGTTGTATCAGAGTCTTCTGCAGCATGTGTGCTTTCAGCGTGTTGATTATCAGAGCATATTTGACACAGAACTTTAGTACTTGGCAGCGTTAGTACTTTCAGAAACTTCTGTAGAAACTATGCTTTGAGAAACTCTTCATACAAAATCCTTCTTAGCTTCAGATGCTTCTGACTAGCTTCAGAATCTTCTGGAGCTTCTTGCTTCAGATGCTTCTGACTAGCTTCAGAATCTTCTGGAGCTTTTTGCTTCAGATCCTTCTGGAGACTACGCTCAGGATCTTCTGTAAACAGCAATCAGAATCTTCTAATGAGTGCATCTGGCGCTTCAGAGTCTAGATAACTTCTTGTATACAATTCAGATTTGCTTCTAGAGAGTTAATTTCATTTCAATCTGCAGTAAAACTTACAAGCAAATTTTAGAGTATATAATTCTTAAATATAAAATTTCCTAACAGTTATCATCAAAACAAAGAGTTATTATTAAGAACCAATCTGTGTTCTAACAACTACCTTTTGCTTCGTTGAAGACCACGATACTAGAGTTTCACCAAGGAAAACACATTTCCCTGCAATTGATTTTCTATCGTCTATGCTTGTTGCCCAATCTGCATCTGAGAACCCTGTGATGTCTAGATCAATTGATGTTTTAATATGTAGGAAGTGATCAATGGTACCTTGAAGATATCTGAATATTCTTTTTTATGCCTTGCCAATGGTCCATTGTAGGACAACTCATGTACTGACTTAATTTTCTAACAGAAAAAGCTATATCAGGTCTTGTGTTGGTTAGGTACTGCAGTGCTCCCATGGCTTGTCTGAATTGAGTTGCATCTTTCATTGGTTCCCCCTCAATGGTAAATTGTCTACCACTTACCATTGGTGTCGGACAAGCAGCGACTTTTTCAAAGTTAAATCTTTTGAGCAAGTCTCTAATGTATTTGGATTGCTTTAAGTACAAGCCACTATTGTTTCTTTGTACTTCAATTCCCAAAAAATAGTGTAATTTTCCAAGATCCTTTAATGAGAACACAGTGTTTAACTGTTTGATAAAAGCTTCTAGAAATTTTTTATTGCTACCTGTGATGATGATATCATCAACATAAATGAGGAGAAAGGTAGTGTGATCAGTACCTTTGAGAAAAGAATAGTGAAGTGTCACTTTTGGTGTTCTGAAATCCCCAACTTAGCAGTGCATGTTTGAGGCTATCATACCATGCTCTAGGTTCCTGTTTCAGACCATAGATTGCTTTTGAAAGTTTGTAGATGTAATTTGGATGCGTGGAGTTGAGGAATCCCTCCGGTTGATGCATAAAGACATGTTCTTTTAGGTAGCCATTTAGAAATGCATTGTTTATGTCCAATTGTCTGATGTCCCAGTTGAGATGAACTGCTATTGATAGGATAATTCTGATTGTTATAGCCTTTGCCACATGACTGAATGTTTCATCATAGTTTAATCTAGTTGTTTGTTGAAAACCCTTGGCAACTAATCTCGCCTTCTCCTTTCAATGGATCCATATGCTTTGTATTTGGTTTTGAAGATCCATTTTGAGTCAATGATATTTTCTTGGCCTGTGTATGGTACTAGATTCCATGTGTGATTGGACAGGAGAGCATTGTACTCATTAGTCATTGCTTCCTTCCAAAGTGGACTAGTGAGTGCCTCCTTCACATTTCTTGGTTCAGTTTCTTGTATTTCTGATTCAGTGAGGCCAATGTAAGGTAACTTTGGTTTATGAATCCCTGATTTGCTTCTGGTGCGCATTTTGTGAGTTGCCACCACTTCATGTTGATCACTAATGTTATTACTTGTTTCAACATTGTCTTTATTTGATGCCATGGTTGTTTCAATGTTGTTTTCCTCTATATTGATTGAGTCACATTCATCTTGAATATTGATTTGTTGCTGAGTATCAGTACTTGTAGCTGGTGTGGGAATTTCCTGATTTGCAGTTGCTTCTGTTTCATTTGTTGGACTCCGATTATCATTACCTGCACGACATAAAGGAAATAAACTGTGTAAATGGTCAGTATTGTTTATCTCTTCCAATGGCCTTTTTGTATTGAGGAAGCCATCATGAAAAGGGAAGTGATTCTCATTGAACACAACATGTCTTGAGATAAAAACTCTTCCATGGGAGTTGAGACATTTATAGCCTTTGTGAGAGTTGCTGTAGCCTATAAATACACATCTTGTGGTGTGGAATTGCATTTTATGTTGATTGTATGGTCTGAGACATGGATAACATGAACATTCAAAAGGTTTTAAGGCTTTATAGTCAGGTTCCCTTTTGGTGATTAGGGTGTAGGGACTTTCATCAAAATTTGTTGTTGAAGGCATCCTGTTGATCAAGTAGACTACAGTTGAGAAAGTATCCCACCAGAAGGACATTGGCATTTTGGCCTAAGCAAGTAGAGTTAAGCCTAGCTCAGCAATATGTCTATGTTTTCTTTCAGCTCTACCATTTTGTTGGGATGTGTATGGACAAGACACTCTAAATTGTATGCCTGCTTCTAATGCTTGTTTCTGAATTGATTTAAATTCACCACCACCATCACATTGGATGGTCTTTATCTTTTTGTTTAGTTGGTTTTCCACCAAGTTTTTAAATTGAGAAAAGGCATGTATGGTTTCAGATTTATGTTTTAAGGGAAAGATCCAAGTAAATCTGCTATAGTCATCTATGAAATGGACATAGTATTTAAAACCAGAGGTGGAATTTATTGAGGAAGGACCCCATACATCAATGTGAATCAAATCTAATGGCTCAAGGGCATGTGAGCTAGAAGACTTAAATGGTAACAGATGCATCTTCCCAAACTGACAAGCTTCACAAAAGGTAGAGTGGTCACTATCACTAGGTGGTGCCTTGATCTTGCAGTTCTTCAAGACTTTGTCTAGAACTTTATTGTTGGGATGTTCAAGTTTTCTATGCCAGCTTTCCTTGACTGAAATGTAGGCACAAGGATCATTGGACTTATTATCTGATCCTGTGAGTTGGTACAATCCATCTTAAAGTCTCCCTCTTAGGAGTGTCTTCCCTGTTATTTTGTCCTTCACAAAACAGCAATCAGCATCAAACTCAACAGTGATGTTATTATCATGAGTTGGTTTTGATATACTAAGCAGATTTTTGGTAATGTTTGGTACATATAGCATGTTATGCAATTTAAGTGAATTTAGATTGGATGAACCAGTTCCAATAATATCCAGCTTAGCACCATTTCCAACAACAAGAGAATTCTTACCATCATGCTTAGTTAAATTTTCAAACTTGTTTGTTTGATGTGCAACACGATTGCTTGCACCACTGTCAAAGTACCACTCATAGTCTTGTGCATAGTGAGGTGAAGCCAAATATGCACTGTGTGGATCACTTTTGCTTGCATCAGTTGATGAGTTTGAGTATGATTTCTCAAATTTGTGGAAGCAATTTATTGCTATATGACCTGTTTTGTTGCACACTTGACATGTTGGTCTGAACATTCTTCCTCTGCCTCTGCCTCCTCTGTGATTTCTGAAATTGGAAGCTCTCCAATTTGAGTTCTGTGTGTTTGGGTTGAACTTGTTGCCTTTGTATTCAGTTTTGTTGGCTACATTTACAGAAGCATTGAGAGACATGCTTGTGAGTTTGTTGAGTTGATCGAGCCTGCTTTCAAAGGCTAAGAGTTGATCTTGTAGATCAACCCAAGTGAGTGATGGTTGATCTGAGAGTTTGACTACTATAGGGTTGTAGTCAGAGTCCAAACCATTCAGGATTTGAATGATTAGATCTGAGATTGTGACTGAATTACCTGCAAGCTTCAGTTGGTCAGTTAGCTTTTTCATCTTAGTCAAATACTCCTCCATTTTTAGATTTCCTTTTCTTGTACAATGAAATTCGGATTTCAGGTATGTGATCTAAGATCTGGATTGTGCACCTGCCAAACTTTGAGCCTCATCCCAAAGTTGTTTGGAGCTTTCACAGTGCATCAACTGTGTTGCAATGTCAGTGGTCATCAAATTCAATAACCACCCAAGCATCATTTGATCATCTGCTATCCATTCTTCAAAGCTTGGATTTTTGGTTTTGTTTGAACCATCAGTTATGATGAGCTCTTGAGGACATTCCTTTGTTCCTAGTATATAGCCGTCTAGTTTACAGCCCTTAATGACAGGTAAAACTAGTGATCTCCACAAGGGAAAATTAGTTCTGTCCAGCTTGACAGAAATTGATGTTGGTAGATCATTTTTCTTTGAGTTTGCAGCGGTTGTCATTTTGGGATTTTAGTGGATCGAGAGCTTTCAGAGCTTAAAGCTCTGATACCAAGTTAGAAATATGAATTGAATGGTTTTGAGTGTTCTATATTCTCATTACACAATGATGTACTTATACAGAGTCACTTAATCTACAAGCTACTAATAAGGTAACAAATAAAGACCAAATCAAATATTCTAATTACATATGATTTGTATGGTTAATACTATTAAGTCTGCATTAAGTGACTTGTCTAACTATAATATCAATCCTTATTTTCATATTCTCTTTCTTTTTCTCCCAAATAAAAATGTCTCACGCACTAACACTCCTATAATCCTATCATAAAAAAGATAGGTTTTTCTTAAATCAGTCTTTCACTCTCGATCCTAAATATACATGGGTCTGGGATCTCATGCGACCCAGTTATCTCAAGTGTGGATCCATTCACGACCCAAAAAGAAACCAAAATATACACCATCTTTTAAACATAATATTTCTGATTTGAAATACCATAGCCATTATCGTACTTGATATATGATAGGAAAGGACTAATATTTCTAGTATCATGGACTAAAATGTTTTTATAGGATTATAATGTTTTTTGAAAAGAAGAAAAGAAGATGAAAGCTTTTAATTTAAATACTTAAAATATGATTTGAGAATCAAATTGGTTAATCTCATAAACGAGAAGAATTATTTCTATTAAAAAACCCATTTCCTTTTTTTCCATCAAGCTAGCCCCACATGGGTTCCCTCGAAACCCGAACCGAAAACCCTGTAAAATTACTAAACTCCATTCAGAACCGCCCGGAAAATCGTCTTCATTTTCTGTGTAATTTAGCAATATCTATTTGTTGCCTATAAAAGCTAAAGTTCCAAATTCCATTTTCAGTAAACTTTTGTCCCTTAATAAATTCTTATCAGCAATTCACTACATGGAACAATTAACTACAAAATTATTTTTATTTTTCCTCACACTTTATCTTTCATCCTCACTAGTGATATCAACAACGTTCATATTTGTTAACAAATGCAACTACACAGTGTGGCCGGGACTTCTTTCCAACGCCGGAATCGCGCCAATTTCAACCACCGGTTTCGTTCTCGAATCCGGAGATTCTAAATCAATTACTCCACCCGCTTCCTGGGGAGGCCGTTTCTGGGGACGCACACTCTGCTCCCAAGACTCCACCGGAAAATTCACCTGCCTCACCGGCGATTGTAACTCCGGTAAACTCGAATGCTCCGGCAACGGAGCCACACCACCTGCTACCTTAGCGGAGTTCACTCTCGACGGATCCGGTGGACTCGATTTCTTCGATGTCAGTTTAGTTGACGGTTACAACGTGCCTATGTTGGTTGTTCCACAAGGTGGCTCCGGTGATAACTGTACGAGTACTGGTTGCGTTGGGGATTTACTCACCGCGTGTCCTTCAGAGCTTAGGGTTACGAGCGTGGACGGGAAAGAAAACGTGGCGTGTAAAAGTGCGTGTGAGGCGTTTGGATCGGCGCAGTATTGTTGCAGCGGCGCGTTTGGTTCGCCTAACACTTGCAAGCCTTCGAGTTATTCTCAGATGTTTAAGAACGCTTGCCCACGCGCGTATAGCTACGCGTATGATGATAAGACTAGCACGTTTACATGTGCTTCTGCTTCTGAATACATAATCACGTTTTGCCCTTCCAATAATAACAAGTACCCCAGGTTAGATTCGTGAAACGCGATTATTAATTAAGCTTAATAATAATTCTCCGGAAATTGACTTTAATTTTCGAATAACTATCAAATGAAATATGACCGTTGGATGCGATAAGTAATGAGTGAGATAACCGCAACTACTCTCTTTTTTAATATATATTCTTTTTAATTCGCCTTAAGACTCTTTAGTTGATATCTATCCAGATACAAGTATAAGACGAATTTGTGAAATTCTATTTTTGATATCAATTATTGTTCTCTCTTATTCAAAACATTAGTCTCTATAATTAAGTGAAAAAAATCCAATATTAATATATTTTTATAATTGTTTTCGCAGTCAGAAATCGTGGCAGGGACAAAATCCGAAATCAGATGGCAGTGATTCATCACCGCAGCTTAACAACGGTTCAATGGTGTATGTTGGTGCCTATGATCAGAGTGAAATGTCAAGCTCCACTTGTATCCATATATGGGAATCCAAAATCCTTCTCACTATCACAACTGCTATGTGGTTCTTGCGTCACCTTTTCCAATTCTAATCACTGCCTCTTTCATCTTTCAACCTTAAAATTAGGTTCATGAGCCACGTTTCCTATGCCTAAAGAATCGTCGGTACCGCTATATCCATTGTTTAATTCATTGGACCCACATATCTTGCCATGGTGACATGCATATGTTAGTCATTTTATCTTGTCCTTAAAGGCTGTGTGACTCACTACGAAGGGATGATATTCCAATCTTAAGATAGAAAAGTCCTTAAAACAAAGAGGCAAATACATTCCGCGATAGTGGGTGGCCATTATTTATTTCCATGTCGTTGAGATGAATAGGTATACAAAGAATTGAATTATTTGTATTGTGAGCTATGCTAATTCATTTATTGGTCATAGAATAATAATAATACGTGCATAAAGATACGAGCTAATGGACTGTTTTTTTAGTATTTTCTCTTGATATGATTAATTCATTATTAAACAATGATTCAATTTTAAGCAATCAAAATTTTGTTGCACCACGACTGTTATGTGGCTCCTACTCTATGCTACATTGTCACTTTATATATTTAAATAGCTCAGGGTATATTTTAGTCTAATAGTGTATTCTTTAAGTTACTCACGCTTAAAAAATTTATTTGTACATAATAAAAAAATATACACTGTACTGTAACCGTCATTTGTTAATAAAAAAAGTTATAATTTAAAATAAAAACTAAAAATAATATATTTAAAAAAAAATTACACCAAATCTATGTTTTGCCTAGTATAGATATACATATTATAGATATATATTAGTATAGATAAATGAGATATGTTGCTAAAAATATGTGTAAATTACCTTAATGTCATAAGAGTGAAAGGGTAAGGAACATTTGATAAAATTGTATAATATAGTGAGAGGTGCTTTATAGAGGACACTACTTAGAAAAAAAGCTTTTTCTTTTAAGAAACCCATCACCATGGACCCATTAGAGATGCTGCAACTGCAAGTGGTGTAATGTCGCGAACTTTTAGAAACCAACTGTTGATTAATTAAACTGATTCTGTAATCTAAAGTTTGAAAGATAATCCGATTCTATTATTGCTTCATTCACATAGTGCCCTCTTATCGAGTATTTGAAATATATATGCAACTTTATCAGCGAGGGATAATAAAATTTTAGTTAGGAGAAATATGGATTGGGTTGTTTCTTCATCCTTGGGTCAAATTATAGGTCTCAGTGGTATCCGTGGTTAACTTATGATTAATTTTCATCAATGTTTTTGTTTAACTGTCGGAGTCTCTTATTCTAATTACCATTAATATGTTCTTTGAATGTATTGTTTAAGTGCTTAAAATCTCTTAATAGATTGTCCTATCTGCGCCACCATTGGGTCAGCTAGACCGAGCTAGCCTCCAAGCTTAGGGTTGTGTCGATCTTGAAGGTAAGAGAGCTTGCCTTTATTTCTTTATGGTGGGCTCTTCCTACCTTGTTTAAAGTTGAGAAGAGTCTAGTATGCAGGTGTTTTTAGCGAATAATCACGAATTTAAATAGTTCATGAGATTAATTTGAAAAACTTTAGAAGTAATTTATGCAAAACACATATAAAAGAAAGTATATGTGTGAAATGACTATGGATAAACGTGATGACAATTTGTATGCAGAGAAGGAGAACACAAACTTTATAAATGCAAAAGTTTGAATTAAAATAAATAAAAACTGCAATAAATGATATTAAACGAAAAATAGTAAATAACAAGTATGGAAAATGACAAGAATTATAAACTGTTTCAATTAATGAAACATAAAAATAATAAAGACAAGAGATGCAGACTCACGTGTTACGCACAAGTGGTTTCACACTTTGATTCGGGTACTTCAATTCTATAAAGAAAGTATATGAATTTTGCACCCTTGATTACAATGTATGAATTTTCTACTTCCACTAAACTAACAATAAACTAACAATAACTGTCTCTGCCAACTTATTTCTAAAAAATCCACACATAATAAGAACACCCAACTTGGCCCTCTAAAGCACTTCCACGTCGTCAATACTTAAAAACGGTTAAAAACCATTATCTAACGTTCGTAATTGCTCTTAGCAACTAATAATTATCTGTTTGTCGAAGGTGGTTGCTGACAACGCTAAAACCCCTCTCAAGTCCTTAGTTTCCAAAATCTTCAAAGTCTTTGAAGCCCATCGAACGCTTCGACTTTGATACGGTGTCGATGAATCAATTAGATTTGTTCTTGAGACTCCTCCAAACTATGTTTCAAGATCTACTTTTGAGATTCTTCCAAACTAAGTTTCAAGATCATATAGTCGAAATGTTCCAGTCGACTTGTGTCAATCAATGCTAACACTTAGCATTTTTCCAATGCTACATTCAATTTAATTTTTCAAAATAGAGATTTCAGGCTAACAGATGTCCCCTTAAAAATGCCACTTTCGATCATGTGTCATATGGAAGAAATATGGCATTTTTGAAACCTTTTGACACTATTTTCCCCGTATGTACACGTCACATCAACTAGACGTTTTATTATTTAATTTTTTCCTTGGTCACCATGACCACTTCCTACCAAACTGTCACGTCACAAACGTGTGTACGACTGATCATCATATCATATCTTATTTCCTAGGAGATTAAACCACCACTAAAAAAAAATTAAGACAAAAATCATTTTAATTTCATTTTTTTCATCTTTTTCCATTACCTTTTGATGCCAACTGCTGACCTGAGTGCGCCATGTGTCCAAAATTATTTGGAGGGAAAAAATGAAATCTTTCTTCTTCCTTTTCACTTGGCTATTTAAAACATTTTCACTCAACTCTCTTCTCTTTCACAACCTCTTCTTTTGAAAAATAAACAGAAAAAAGAACCCTAAAGAGCTTTATGCAGTTTATCATCTTCCTCATCACATTTCTTCTAAAAAAACCTTTGAGAATCAACGATGACTCCAAAAATTGAATCACATCCTGCTTTAACTGCTGATATTGAAGAGCTAATTTTTATCAACGATTGCACTTACATTCATGAACCTCTCATAGAGGATGGAAGAAGAAACGTTTGGTATGGTAACACCCTGATTTCTTTCTCCATAATAGGCACCATTTATGCTTTCATGGGTCTTGTTCATAGACATATTAAGAAACATGAAATGGTGAGAGATTTCTTTCCATGCTAGCCATCTTATGAGCCATTGGTGTTTGTAGATACAACCTTTGATTTTAGTTTCTTCAAGAATAGGGTATTACATTCTTCTCCTCCAGCTTAGGATGCTTCATTCATCAAGTGTGTGGATAGGGTTCAAGAAAATAAGAAATATTTCTAGAAAGGTTTAGGTATCTTTGACCTAATTACACAACCATGGAACAGAAAAAATTACACAACCTGGCAGGATGGATCGACTTGCTCTGATACTACTATATAACACCATTTTCCCCCGACTCGACATTTAATTAAATGATTCAATATAACTCAACAAATAGAGTATCACTCATGCTTCTCCATAGCATAAAAGAACAATAAATAAAACTTTCAAAAATAAGCAGCGGAAACCAATAAGTTTAACATATAAATATCAACAACAATTAAATGAGAAATTGGTTCCACAATCCTCAAAAGAAATAAGACATGCAATAAAGGAAACATAGAACATCATGTTTCCCACTGTTATATATATATAGTAACTTCACTAATACTCGAACGATAAATAGCTAAAGCGACATATCGCCATCCTCTAGCATCAAGCATATACTCTTGTACATGATTGTCTGTACCTCAGAGGAGCACATACATAACAACAAATAGAGTGGATGTGAATACGCTCAAATAAATTAACGATGCAAAACATAGCACGTGTAATACTACATAAACACAATCACCAACACATAATCATCACACAATAACACACATATTCATATTTCGACATCAGAGGTATATTATTGATATTCATCCACAATTGCTCTCAATCCCACCACTGGACCAGAGCGCACCAAATCATTATTGATTCGTCATCATAGAATCAATAACGCTTCACTGATTCCCATTTACGGAATGCATCTACTCGCTCCTGATTCCACCAATGAACCTTAGCATACTAAAATCATTACTGATTACTCATCATTGAATTAGCAACGCTTCACTATTTCTATCATATGGAAATCAGCTACTCGCTCCCGATCCCACCATTGAACCTGAGAACACCACCGAACCGAAGTCCGTACACAAATGATGCATGACAAATGCACAATTGCACTAAATAAGGCCATCATCACGACACAATATATTCATGTTTACATCATGAATCACCATTGGATAATTTACACAAGTATGACAACAACATACATATTCATATATCATATTAATATATATGCACAACAATAATTCACCAATCATAATTATGCAACTAATTATAACACTTCACTTAATTATACATGCAATTCTTAACAATCGTTCATGCATTGGCATCAACAATAACATCAATATTAACATCACTCCTCATAAGGTATTCATCAATTCAATCGATCACAACAATTAAAAGTTCTTCCATCATCATTAACCATCACATAATATTACATCTTAAGGAAAACAATTTATTCACACCCTTAAATGAAAATTTAGTCTCTTAATGCATCCCCATGAGATAGTTCTACGCGTTAACTTTCCAACGCTTCAAACCGTGCTTCAAATAGATTCTCGAAACTCAAGTTATGATAAAAAATATTTATTTGAAAAGTGCCAGCCTTGTCGTTACAGGTAGATCGTCCAAAGCTGGCGATCTTTAGCTCGTTGGACGTAATGGTGGATAACTCGTCACAAGGGTGATAAATACTTATATAGTTGAATCAACTTGGAGTCAACCGGGATACAAAAATGCTGCCTTTGTTGAGGCAAAAGCAATGCTTAACTCTCTTTTAGTGGCAAAGAAGATGAATATCAGAGAGATAACATTGCTCTCAGATTGTAAGGGGTTAATAGACAATTTAAACTTCCAAAGAGATAACAGCGGAAAAAATAAATAAGAAGATAAAAATCATTTTGAGAATTTGGTTAATGAGATAAACAAAATTCTAACTGAGTTTGAACGTGTAAATCTCTATAATGTTCTTGGGATGCAAAACCATCAAGCCCACATGGTTGGTTCAAGCGACCCTAACGTGTGGCAATAGTAAGTGGTTTTACAACAAGACCACAAACAAAACATATATTATTTCAAATAAAACCAATGAAGTTTAGTTTATTGATTTAAAAAAAATCAAATTTTCTTTATTATATAATAAATAAACATTGAACAATATTCCTATCTGTTGTAACAAATGATACCAATTAACAAATTCTTGATTGAGAAACGAAATTTTTTGGGTGAACAAAGAATAAAAAAGAAAGAAGGAGAATATGATTTTGGGCAAAGTGCTTTCTATTCACTTACTAAATTAGGGTACAAATAATTACAAGTGAATAACACAATTAGCCTGTATCAACAACCTGATAGGTCTAGCCTATTTATAGGCTATTAAGTTAACATAAAAAAAAAAAGCTAACCTAAACAATTAGATCCATAACACAAGGCCTAATTCGATATTACATACTAGAACTAACTTCGACTATAACATGTAACATTTCGACATCAGCATGTGAACGAGCTTCGACTTCATGCTTGTCTCTTATCGAAACATGAAAGTTATCCCTACTGACAACATCCCCATTGATATCACTGGAGTTTGACCCAATAACTCACAAATATCCACCTTGGAACAAACTCTATAATAACAGGGAATAAACTAGCTTTCGTCATGCAACTTTATCAACTAGGTTTGTTTGTATTCTTCTACGGGATTTGATTCGTGAGAAAATTTATTTAGGTTTATTTGTATTCTTCTACGGGATTCACTTCTAAGGGGAAAATGGGTGGTTTTTTATTAGGGTGCTCACCGAGGAATGAGATCCTTGTGCCTATGTATTCCCTCGTGCAATCAGAAAGTCAGAGCATCGTAGTTCATGGACTACGAGAAAAGGTTTGGGGTAAAAAGAAAAAAAGGTAGCTCTCTAGAATCTCGGAATCCTATGCCTACGTACTCTCATAGTGCAATGAGGAAGTCAGAGTAATCATAGTTCAGAAGACTATGGTTGGTTGGTTTGTGTATTTTATGAACGAGTGCTTAGATCGTATTCTAACTGCTAAACATTGGCTTGTCTGCTCGCTAGGGGAGGCTGAAGCACTAGTTCATATGTGCGGAAGAAGGGACTAAACAATGTTCTTTGCAAAAGTATTTGAGTTGTAGATCGCACGGGGGCGAGAAATTAGTATCTTGAGAAAGTTTAAATCGCACGGGGGCGAGAAAAGAGAGTTTGATGTTTTGTTTGGATGACGATTACTTGAAGCTTAAGAAAGACTCATCGGGTCCAAGTAATCGGAAGAGTGAATCGAAGACTTGACTCTTTCTCTTTTTCAACCTTAATTGTGAAAGAGTTTTAATATAGTTAAATTATTTTAAATAGATGACGATTGATTGAAGCTTAAGAAAAGCTTCTCGGGCCCAAGTAATCAGGAGAGTGAATCAAAGGCTCAACTCTCTATCTTTTTCATCTAAGTGATTGAAAAAATAGATTTACTTCGGTTTTTTATGAAAATATTTCGAGGTGAAACGATTGTAAATCTTTTAGAGAAGACAATTGTTCGAACTTAAGAAAGGCACTTCGAGCCCAAACAATTGAGGAGAGAAATCTAAGGCTCCATTCCAACTCCTTTTTCATCTTTTATTGAAATATGGTCTAAGTATAATTAAGTTCATTAAGTTGACTTTGATAAAATGCTCGATATTGGTCGAGGTTTAAATTTGTGTTCGAAAAAGATTAAAGGTTTGAACTAAAGGAAAGGAGGTACCAATTGTGTAAGGTAAGGTTGATGGTGAGACAAAAGCGCTTGACTTACAAGAGGCAATATGATGTAAAATTGTTCAAAAGCTTTAAGGTTTCGATTTTATTCATCACGCAAGTAGATGAAAGCAACTAAAAGTAAAGGAAAACACTCAAATCAAATTTTAATCGTGTGAACTAGCAAGGGCTAGTCTTCTAAACGACCAACTAAAAGTAATTAATCAAATAGGTTTCACTGTAAGAAATCCCAGGAGTAAGCTTTGAATATAGTGTATGGTGACCAAAAGGTTGATGGTGATACTTAAAAAGCAATCGACTTACAATGGTGAAAAATGGCTCGACGTTGGATCGATAATTTATTTTTTTTGAAAACGGGTTTTGGGTGATACAATGGCAAGACATAAGCAAAGTAAAGGAAAGCGATAAAGTTATTTATACTTCATGGGAGTGGGGATACATTTTGTTGAATGGGGATGAAATAACACAAAAGCAAGCACGTAAAAAAAATCAAATCAAGTTTGTCACAATATGCTCCAAAGTTGGTTTGTGTGTAATGACAACATGAGGAATGCCATTCACATGGGCCATAACGTGGCGGAAATATCTATTAATATATTGAAAAAATTGGTGGTATAATGATACAGAACTGTCAAATCGAATCCAATTCAAAATGCAATAAAATTAACAAACGACAATCCAAGCATATTAACTCACATTAGTTACAAATTATTTATAAGAGGTACAAGTAGTAAAACAAGAGTGCACCGAATAAGTAAAATTATGGGCTTATTTTCTTAACATTCAAAATTCAATGGCCCAAAATACAAAATTCTTTTAATTTAATAATAATCAATAACCAAGATGAAGTATAAATAAATAAACACATGACTAAAGATAGAGAAAGTAGGAAAGACAAATATAGAAAACCACAAAACCAATCTTGTCAAACCTAAATTCTAAAATCAACATTGAATAATAATAATAAAATAAACTAGTTGATTGTTTTTGCAAAGAAACGCCTAAATATTTCACACATTAAAACATGAATGAGATTTAAAGTGCGGTATGCGTCAATTAAAGGGGAAGTTTAAAACACAATCAAAGTTCTAATTTTTTTCAAACTTTAACATACGAGAACATGTTCTAATATTTAACATATCATTTGAAAAAACAAAACATTTATTTTGAAATGAAATAACTAAAACAAAAACAATAAAAAAAAAAAAGAAGATAGATATATGAAGCAGGTTTTATCACGTTCATGTAAGGCTTGATTTGAAAATGAATCTATGAACGGTGAATACGAAATTGCATGCATTTATATAGATCAATAATTGAACGAAATTACCATCTATCAATAGGAATATTTCCACCACTAAAAGCTCAAATCATCTCCCAATAATCCAAACTTCTAGTGCATATTTACACATAGCAACAAAACATATAAACAATGCAAACTATTTTTACTATAAACTTTGTTCTGGACTGGATCTGGTTCTGCCCTTCCGCCGGGAAGGCCCAATCCAAGGCTATGTTGATGAGGTCCAACAAGGCTCAATTTTCTCTATCAGGAAGGAGTCTCAACAAGGCACATCCGTCGGGCATAAGACCTTTCTCACGGGGAAGCCCACACGCTTCCCGCGTGCAGGGACACATCATCAGGCAACTATCCACTTCCAAAAGAGATGGTCGGCCCACCTTCTGAAGATCATAGGGCAGTTGATCTAGGGCAAAGACCACGTGCTGGTCTTCACTACGCCATGTAAGCCCTGGAAGTTACTTGTGTTGGGCTTGGCAATCCGGCCCAATGCAATGTAACCGTTGACCCTGCACTACTCTCTTTCACTAGAGGGCCAGGTATTCTATTCATAACACCTTCTCTATGTACTTTCTCTCTCTAGTTCCAGTACTTATTTAAGCATCGAAGCATCTTGCAGGTACACCCCCTTTCTCCTCCACAACACCGGTGAAGGCAACAACTCATGACGTATGGCAGGCTACTGATCAAGTAAGATAAGTGGTGTCATCTGTGGGAATTTCTGTTTTCCCGTTCTTTCTCCTGTCCGAGCACAGAAGCTCAAGAACCAAAGAGAAATTAACCTTCAACTTCCATTCCAATCATGGCCAGCCCGCACAACAACAATGCTCCAGGATCTGCCTTTGCCCCCTTCTCCAACAGGGACGACCACAACTCTAACGTGACTGTTCACAACAAAGAAGGTGACACAGGGACGGGCGCACCGCCTCTCCCTCCTCAGAAGACGCGGCCTACAATGTAACGCCCATTTTAATTATCTCGTTTTTCCGTGTTATTTTATTTTCGTCGTGTTTTGTGGGGGTGTTTGAGCGCGATTGTGTGTAGCCCTTAAGTTGGAATTTATTAATAATTTTGGACTTTAAGACTAATAATAAAATTATTAGTGATAATGATAAATTAATGACTAATAGTAATATTATTAATATTATTATTGTTATTGTTATTATTATTATTAGTATTATTATTATTAAGTAATAAAAAGAAATGGAATAAAAGAATTGGGATAAAGGGCTGTTTGAGAAAGAATTGAAAAGAGGAGAGGAGAAAACACGTTGGAAGAGAAGAGAAGAGAAACACGATCAAGAAAAATTTGGAGAAGAAGAGCAAGAGGAAGCTAGGATTCATCGTTTCAACAAGAGTTTCATCAGGTTGTTTGAGTTATCGAGGTAGGGGGAATCGGGTTGAATGGTATGTTGCATGAATACTATGTAGAAGGGGATTTCCCTAACCCCATTAGGTTGTGATGATTTTGTTGGTATGTGTTGGAAATTCTGAGTTGTTGATGATATGTTGAATCTGTTGCATGTGATGTAGAGAGATCGTTTGGTGATTTAGGGATTTCGGGTAATTGCCGTGTATATGCCAGAACTGAATTAAGTGAGTAGAGTTGACATTTAATCGGGTTAAATCGAGAATAGATTATATAGCTAGGTTGTAGAATATTTGTCTGATATGATGGGGACTAGTTTGAGTAGAACCGGCTGAGTTCGAAGAGTCTTGTCGACTCTGAGCAGTGAAATTTTTCTGAATTCGCAGGCGTTCGCCAGCACCTTCGCTGAGTGAACTAGGGCGAACCTTCGCCAGGCGAACTAGGCAGCGAGTGCTTCCAGTAGCCACTATCTGCATTCGCTAGGGAGTTCGCTGGGCGAGCTAGTAGCGAGTCTTCGCTGGGGGATTCGTCGAGCGAACGGGTAGCGAGCATTCGTTGCGGGGCCTCGCCAGGCGAATGAGCTAGCGAGCGTGACAGTATGTTTGTGTTTTTGAGTTGTGTTATTCGGTTCTCTCGTGATGTTGGACCCTTGTTGGTCATGATTGATTATGATATTGATATTGAATTATGGGGAGTATATGTGTGGTGTGTGCCCCTGTTCAATTTTCTGAAACCTGAGGGGTTAGATTGGTATATTTGCCAGTCGTAACCTGGAAGGTTGAAGGGGATTGAACACAAAAGCCCAAAAATTTGCACTCACCAGTGCATGGAGTGATATTGATGGTTGGTTGAACATGATTGAGTGGGCTTAAAGATGCCACTAGGGGAAAGTTCTTCAGTAGTATAATGAGAACTGTCAGGAGTCTGGAGTAATATTGATGGTTGGTTGAACATGATTGAGTGGGCTTAAAGATGCCACTAGGGAAAAGTTCTTCAGTAGTATAATGAGAACTGTCAGGAGTCTGGAGTAATACTGATGTAGCAGCATGTCTTCATGAGGATAGAGCAATCAATAGTGATAACCCTAAAGCAGTCTTGAAGCAATGATATGATTTCAGGAGGATAGAACAATGAATGGCTCTAAAGCAGTCTTGAAATAATAATGGCTTCAGGAGGATAGAGCAATCAATAGCTCTAAAGCAGTCTTGAAATAATAATGTGATATGTCTTCAGGAGGATAGAGCAATCAATAGCTCTAAAGCAGTCTTGAAGTAATGATTTCAGGAGGATAGAGCAATGGATAGCTCTAAAGCAGTCTTGAAATAATAATGTGATATGTATTCAGGAGGATAGAGCAATCAATAGCTCTAAAGCAGTCTTGAAGTAATGATTTCAGGAGGATAGAGCAATGGATAGCTCTAAAGCAGTCTTGAAATAATAATGTGATATGTCTTCAGGAGGATAGAGCAATCAATAGCTCTAAAGCAGTCTTGAAGTAATGATTTCAGGAGGATAGAGCAATGGATAGCTCTAAAGCAGTCTTGAAATAATAATGTGATATGTCTTCAGGAGGATAGAGCAATCAATAGCTCTAAAGCAGTCTTGAAGTAATGATTTCAGGAGGATAGAGCAATGGATAGCTCTAAAGCAGTCTTGAAATAATAATGTGATATGTCTTCAGGAGGATAGAGCAATCAATAGCTCTAAAGCAGTCTTGAAGTAATGATTTCAGGAGGATAGAGCAATGGATAGCTCTAAAGCAGTCTTGAAATAATAATGTGATATGTCTTCAGGAGGATAGAGCAATCAATAGCTCTAAAGCAGTCTTGAAATAATAATGTGATATGTCTTCAGGAGGATAGAGCAATCAATAGCTCTAAAGCAGTCTCGAAGTAATAATTTCAGGAGGATAGAGCAACGGATAGCTCTAAAGCAGTCTTGAAATAATAATGTGATATGTCTTCAGGAGGATAGAGCAATCAATAGCTCTAAAGCAGTCTTGAAGTAATGATTTCAGGAGGATAGAGCAATGGATAGCTCTAAAGCAGTCTTGAAATAATAATGTGATATGTCTTCAGGAGGATAGAGCAATCAATAGCTCTAAAGCAGTCTTGAAGTAATGATTTCAGGAGGATAGAGCAATGGATAGCTCTAAAGCAGTCTTGAAATAATAATGTGATATGTCTTCAGGAGGATAGAGCAATCAATAGCTCTAAAGCAGTCTTGAAGTAATGATTTCAGGAGGATAGAGCAATGGATAGCTCTAAAGCAGTCTTGAAATAATAATGGCTTCAGGAGGATAGAGCAATCAATAGCTCTAAAGCAGTCTTGAAATAATAATGTGATATGTCTTCAGGAGGATAGAGCAATCAATAGCTCTAAAGCAGTCTTGAAGTAGTAATATGACCTCATGAGGATAGAGCAATGAATAGCTCTAAAGCAGTCTTGAAGTAATAGGATGATTTCAGGAGGATAGAGCAATCAGTAGCTCTAAAGCAGTCTTGAAGTCATGAGAGGCTATCAGGAGGATAAAATAACCCTGAGGTTACAATAAAGCAGTCCAAAGTAATAAGAAGCTCATCAGGAGGATAAAGTAACCCTGAGGTTACAATAAAGCAGTCCCAAAGATCATAAGCTTGTTTGTTGGATAATTAACCTGAAAACAAGGTAGCATTCTGTATAACAACATTAGTTTATGCTTT
The DNA here is from genome assembly GCA_963859935.3 of Lathyrus sativus. NCBI lineage: Eukaryota > Viridiplantae > Streptophyta > Magnoliopsida > Fabales > Fabaceae > Lathyrus > Lathyrus sativus. Next base: position 670,808,759 of record OZ012739.1, read on the forward strand.
ATGTATGCATGTATGACATGATGCACTTAGGTAAGGTATGATGTAAATGATGTATGTATGATATGACACTGCTGGAAGTGTCTGGATATCCTTGTATAACAACTGCTGGCCAAGGAAAATAAATCCCGATTCGTTGTTGAAGAATATATAACCCTCCATCTGCTGGGGATAACAAGGTATAGATAACCTCTCGTTGTTGGGGATAACAAGGTATAGATAACCTCCCGTTGTTGGGGATAACAAGGTATAGATAACCTCCCGTTGTCGTTTGATAGTAGGATAAGTATAACATCCCGTCTTCGTTCATCGTGCCCTTATTGGAAAGTAATTTCCCGTATATCCGTATGAGGATAAAAGAGATGGATATAAATTCCAGGGGAGATTAGACTTTGTGAAAATGGATTAGTCCTACTGATGGTTTGTAACTGTCTTGTAAAGATGAACCGGCGAAGCTTCGTTGAAATCCTTCCCTCGTTCGTCCTTAGTAAATACTATTACTGCATTTTCATGCATTTCCGGTAAACATCAATCATATTAAAAGCATACATGCGTTTCTGGTAAACATCAATCATATTCAAAGGCATACATACATTCAAACACAACCAATGGACGTTTCGCTTATGTAAATAGGGTAAAAGTGAATCTGGATTCAAAAGATGGAATTTATTTATATCAAAAGTGACCCATACACGGGTAAGTTTGTACAAGGAGACATAAACCCTAGTAAGAGAATTTTGTCATGAAGTTTTACAAAAAGAATCAGCTATGTGGGAAATAATCCTATTGAGTTTCAATTCTACTATTGCCACTCAAGTATCTCATCTTCTCGCTGTTGAGACGGAAACGATTGGATTGAGCTTTATCTGTTTGAGCTTGAGTAAGTAGTACAACTGGTTGCAGTTTCATGAGTGATCCAAACGAGACATAGTCATACGCTTTAATCCCTAACTTTTGCCTGGATTGCCCTTTCAGGTTTTCAATCCACCGGGATACCCTTTTTTGCCCAAGCCGCCTTTTCAGGTTTTCGACTTGCCGGGTGTACATCTTTTTATATATATATCCCTAATTTTTGCCCAAACCCTTTTGGTTTGCCGGGATGCCCTTATTTTTGCCTAGGCCTGTCAACCTAGCGGGTCTCTTTTTATGCGTAGTATTTTTTTAACTATGTCTGCGTTTACAGGTTGTGGGAAGTCTTCACCATCCATTGTAGTCAGTATCATGGCACCTCCTGAGAACACTGTCTTGACTACAAATGGTCCCTCATATGTTGGAGTCCACTTGCCCCTAGGATCACCCTGTGGTAATATGATACGCTTGATTACCAAGTCACCAGCCTGATATACCTTTGGCTTAACCTTCTTGTTAAAAGCTTTGATCATCCGTTTCTGGTACATCTGGCCATGACAAACTGCTGCTAACCTTTTCTCATCAATCAAATTTATCTGGTCAAGTCGAGTCTGAATCCACTCATCTTCATCCAAGCCTGCATCCTTCATAATTCTCAAGGAGGGGATCTGAACTTCAATAGGCAGAACTGCTTCCATACCATAGACTAAGGAGAATGGGGTTGCCCCTGTTGAAGTACGTATTGTAGTACGATAACCATGCAGAGCAAATGGTAACATCTCGTGCCAATCCTTGTAAGTAACAGTCATCTTCTGTACAATCTTCTTAATGTTCTTATTAGATGAGCCAAATGATCAGCAACAACACTCCCTTTAATGGCCTTCTGAGTGGTATACTGTATATCATATTCCGTCAAGATCATTTGCCATCTTGCAATTCTTCCGGAGAGAGCAGGTTTCTCAAATATGTACTTGATTGGATCCATCTTCGAAATCAACAAGGTAGTATGGGTCAACATATACTGTCTTAGTCGGCGAGCAGCCCATGCCAAAGCGCAGCAAGTTTTCTCGAGCAGTGAGTATCTTGTTTCACAGTCGGTAAACTTTTTGCTAAGGTAGTATATTGCCTGCTCTTTTCGACCAGACTCGTCATGTTGCCCCAATACACACCCCATTGAGTTGTCTAATACTGTTAAATACATAATCAAGGGTCTTCCATCAACTGGTGGCATTAAAATTGGAGGTTCTAGCAAATATCTCTTGATTTCATCAAAGGCAGTCTGGCACTCATCGTTCCATTCCATCACCTGATCTTTCTTCAACAACTTGAAGATTGGCTCACAGATGGTAGTTAATTGGGAAATAAATCTTGCAATGTAGTTCAATCGTCCCAAGAAACCTCTAACCTCCTTCTTAGTACGGGGAGCTGGCATCTCTCGTATATCTTTCACTTTTGCAGGATCCACTTCAATACCTTTTCCACTGACAATGAAACCCAGGAGCTTTCCAGATCTAACTCCAAAAGTACACTTGTTTGGATTTAATCTCAACCTGTATTTCTTCAACCTCTCAAACAACTTGTGCAGATGATCAAGATGTTGCTCTTCATTCTGAGATCTGGCTATCATATCATCCACATATACCTCTATCTCATGATGAATCATATCATGAAACAAAGCCACCATAGCACGCTGATATGTTGCCCCTGCATTCTTCAAACCAAATGGCATTACCTTATAGCAAAAGGTGCCCCACTGTGTCACAAATGTAGTCTTCTCCATATCTTCAGGTGCCATCTTGATTTGATTGTAACCAGAGAAACCATCCATAAAAGAGAATACCTTATGCTGAGCAGTGTTGTCTACCAGAATATGAGGAAGTGGAAAGTCATCTTTAGGGCTAGCCTTGTTCAGATCTCTTTTCTGTTTTCTTCAGTTCCCAGATTCACAACTTCGACTGGCTCTTCATGTGGCTGTATAGCTTTCTCTTCTTGTTGTAACAACCTAGCAAGCTCCACAGGTATTTCACAATCGTCCTCGTTTCCGTCTTCAGTTTGATAGATCGGATTCTCGAAATTGTAATTGGCAATAGTAGAACTGTTATCAACTGGATCCAGAGTGGATGAGGATCGGCATTTTAGTGACGTGGGTGTGTGTAAGAACACATAGCTGATAAAGCAAAAATAAAAGAAAAAGAAAGACAAGGAACACAATATTTACGAAAACGAAACGTCCATTGATTTTATGGAATGAAGTATGCAAATGAAATGACAACCCGTAACAAGCACACCATTGTGCCCCGGGTAAGGCACATGGCTTGAAAGTTTTAATTGTTCCAAATTAAAAAAACATCACACAGTAATAGTATTTACTCCTGACTAAAGGAGATAGGGATAACATCTTCAGCTTTCCAATTATTGAGTCCAGCACCCACAGTAGGAAAAATCCATGCCTCCAAGTTGTGGTCTTCATCTTGATCTCCCACAGCATTGATAACCCCTTGATTGGTGATACAAACAGCACGAGCACGACGAACAGCCTTCTGGGACTCTTCTTCCACCAAAGCTTTTGCATCATTGAGGGAGGCCATTGCCATTGTTGGAGGGTTTCTGATGACCACAGGAACCTTCTTCACAGCAGGAGGAGTCACACAATCCTTAATAGCCCAGGGAACCACTTCAAATGACTGACATGGAGTTTCAATGTATTCACCTTCTACTTCCAGATACTTGAAAGTGTTTACATGGCTGACAAAGTATTCTTCCTCTCCAAAGACAGTAGCAACTTTTCCATTCACCGGATATCTCAACTTTTGATGTAATGTGGAGGTCACCGCACCTGCCCCATGGATCCAGGGACGACCAAGCAGACATGAGTACGAAGGACGAATATCCATCACATAGAATGTAGCAGTAAACACCTGAGAGCCAACCTTGATTGGAAGATCAATTTCCCCATGCACTACTCTTCTAGAACCATCAAAAGCCTTTACCACAATATTACTGGGCTTCAATACCGTATCTTCAGGACTCAGCTTGTTCAGGACCTCCTTAGGCAACACATTCAGAGAGGAACCATTGTCTATCAGCACATGAGACAGGGTAGTGCCCCTGCATTCAATTGAAATATGCAAGGCCCTGTTATGATCCCTCTTGGCAGGGGTCAAGTCAGCATCAGAAAATCCTAACCCGTTGTCATAGGTCAGGTGAGCAACACAATTCTCAAACTGGTCCACAGAAATTGCACTGGGTACATGAGCCATCTTTAGAAACTTGATCAATGACTTGGTATGAGCCTCAGAACATAATAACAGGGAGAGCATAGAAATCTTTGAGGGAGTATGCCCCAGCTGATCAACAATATCATAATCACTCTTGCGAATGATTTTCAATACTTCTTCCATCTGCTTAGAGAGGTCATCAGCAGCTGGCACATCAGTAGATACAGGCTCAATAACAGGACCCTTGCCCCGAGCATCAGTGGTGGAAGTAACAGCGGGAGTAACTGCACTCTTAGAAGCAACTGGAGGAGAGAAGACTCTTCCACTACGAGTGATCTTGCTAGATCCAGCAATATTATCAATGTCGACAGGCATATCAGGTAAAGGCTCTTGCTTGACACCATGGATGTAAACATCAGACCCATAGTGCCAAGGCACCGCTTTGTCAGATGTATAAGGAATAGGACCAGGAGTGGTAATGATCAGAGGAGCTACTCTGGCTTCAGCAACAACTTTCACAGGACCTTCAGCAGTGATCTGGATTGGGCCCTGATGAGTGATTTTAATGGGACCCTTTGAAGTGATTCTTAGTGGTACTTTGTCAACCATGTCGACCTCTTCAATCTTTTTACCCTGAGTCAGATGATCCACCATACTTTCTACAGATGCTGGTCTTCTTTCAAACACTATAGTATATTTATCCATGAGACGTTGAATCCCATCTCTCAAAATGAAGCAACTATCCGGCTTATAGGTACAATATAGACAATCTTCATGACAACCTGGAAAGATCCCAGCTTGTACTAACCTCTTTTTGATAACAGACAATGGTGTGCTCAACTCCATAACTGAATAGACATGCAGATCTTCATCAATATCTTTATCAATGGCGTTGACAGTCTTCTCGTGATTTGGCATTGGAGCTGTAATCACATTTGGAGTACCTGGTGGATCAAACTCAATTTCTCCAGCATCAATCATATCCTGAATTTTGTTCTTCAAGACCCAGCAGTTATTAGTATCATGTCCTGGACAGTTTGAATGATATGCACATCGTGCATTGGGATTGTACTTGGGAGAGGTAACATTGGGATTCCGAGGGTCCTCCCTCAGGGTAATAAGTTCAGCTTTCAACAAGTGTTGCAATGCCTGAGCCATTGACATGTTGATCTTCGTGAACTGTCTTCTGGCCCTCTGTTGGTTGCCTTGAGGCTGCTCTGTTGTTGCAGGAGTTGGATTTGAAATATGAACTGCACTAACAGACTGATGCCTTCTGTTACGATCAGGCTGACCATACACAGCATTAGATTCTTTCTTCCCAGTGGGAGGCTTCTTTGCAGCACCTGATGAAGAAGTGCCCATTTGGATCTTACCACTCTTGATGCCATTCTCTACTCGCTCTCCTGTCATGATCAACTCAGTGAAGCCAGATGATGAGCTTCCAATGAGATGACTGTAAAACGGACCATTCAGCGTACACATGAACATATCAACCAATTCCCTATCAGTCAAAGGGGGTTGAACTCTTCCAGCTAAGTCTCTCCACTTCTGAGCATACTCCTTAAAGCTTTCTTTGGCACCCATAGACATGCTTGCTTTATGAAGTAGCTTTGTTAGCTCTAGGATCCTTGCTTGGCTTGCTTTGTAATGAGCCTCGAAAGTATCCCTTTGCTCTTTCAGTTGGATCCATGATCTCTGCAAGTCTTCCATATCAATAGGCATGTCTGGGTGAAGGATGGTATAAGCTGTGTCTCCTTCAGCAACAGGTTCCATGGTAACTGGTAGGATGGCAGGATATGGCATCATGAGTGTCTGAGCACGAAATCGTACCCATCTGAGATAAGCCTCCATAGGAATGGTGTACTTAGGCTCCAGTGTCTTGCTGTCAATCCTGTTTACCTTTTCCCAAGCTCGTATGAATCTCTGACGGTAACCCTGAAGATCGTTGTCGTAGTCAAACACAATGCCCTGAATCAACATGTCATGTGGACCATCGCTCCGGGCGTAACCAAACTGTCGTAAAGCTAGAGATGGGTTGTAGGTGATGCCTCCTCTTATGCCTAGAAGTGGCACATTAGGAAACTCCCCACAACGGTCAATGATGGTGACATTCTCCGTAGATCTGGAGCACCAATGGATGTCTGAGTGAGAAAGTGACATGATCCTCTTGGACCATCTGAACCCTTGCTCATTCTTCATTACTGAGCGAGGAAGGTGAGAAATAAGCCACCTAGAAAGTAAAGGTATGCAGCACATCAAAGTTCCTCTTGCTCTTGTAGTACGGGTGTGAAGAGAATGTAGGATGTCTCCAAGTAAGGTAGGCACTGGATTGTGACTCAGGAATATGTTGATGGCATGAACGTCTATGAACTGATCAGGATTGGGGAACAACACTAAGCCATAAATCAATAAGGCTAAGATCTCCTCAAAAGCATCGTAGCTCATAGCCTTCAAGAACATTTGAGCTTTATCCACTAATACCTTGGCAAGAATACCTTTAACTCCACTTCTCGTCTCTAGAACAATGTCAGACTTCTTCAGATGTAGAGTTGCAGCAATAACTTCTGGTTTAAGCTCCTTCTCTAAGCCTGTGAATGGCTTCTGATCAAGAACAGGTATACCCAGAAGTTTAGAGAACTCCTCCATGGTTGGAACCAGCTGATAATCAGGAAATGTAAAGCAATGGTGTTTAGGGTCAAAGAACTGAAACAGCACACTCATCATGTCTTCACTGAACCCTGAAGTAACTAGATCCAATAAGTGACCATGTCTCTTGTTGAACTGGGAATGATCAGGCACTAGGGAAACCAACTCCTTGAGCTTAGCAGGTATCCCTACAAAGTTGATCCTGATGGTGTTTCTACGAGCAGAAGCCATGACCTGCAACAAAGAACAAAGATAAATCCTTTGGTCCTTGAAATGGTTAGGGAAAATGATATGCTTATGATGCATGATGATGTCATGATGTCATGCTCAATCACAAACATGTGGCACACACAAACAAGTCACACCATAGCCCTAGGTTTAAAGGCTTGCATGAGGTTCAAAGGCAAGTACCCTCCCCTGAAGTTAGATGGTTCATCCTGTCCTACAAAAGTAACCAGGTTCTAAGGGATCTCAATATCATTGATCCTTCACAAGGGTGGTTGTTCAGAAGGCAACTTACTTGCCAACCAAAACCCTCCAAGTTTAAGATCTCAATGAGCGTAGTATCGAGTGTCGACCAACTTCAGTCTGCACCAAAGCCGGTTACCTCACTACTTTCTAAAGGCCAAGATGAGTTAACTAGGGTTCTAAAAGTCAGTTAGTGCATTGACAACATATGGCAGCCTCAATATTATCCTCAACTTGACTTAAGGAATATAAGCACCAACCAAGAAGTCGCACTAACTATGGCCACCAGATCAACCGTATCGATATACGTCGTACAGTTTCCTTGGTCTATTGCCATTTACTTAAGGTACACTAGATCCGGGTTAGGACCTTTCACACATAAGAGCACCCCAACAATATAATAATAAAGCAAACAAGGCAAACAATTTAAAGTGATCTTAATTCCTAAGGGTATCCCTCTTAAATAGGTCCCCAGCAGAGTCGCCAGTTCTGTAACACGGTGGGAGAACTGACTTTAAACAATGTTGCGGATAGCAAGAGTCGCCACCGACTTTTATTTTATCCATAAGGAAAGGTTATAAAAGAACAGGAAAGACCTTAGAGAATATTTTGGGTCCGGGGGGGTAGGTTATGAAAAGGGAAGGTGTTAGCACCCTTTTCATCCATGGTTATCCATGGGCTCTTAGGTACTTAAGCTCACTTTTGAATTGTTTTGAAAGTGTAGTGTGTGAATAGAAAATTTTCAGAATAGTTAATAAATAATCCATGTAAGGATGTGTTAAGAACTTGTTTGAAAACTTGTTGAAAATTTGTTTAAGTGTGAAACAGTTTTGAAGTGAGCAAGCACCTAGGAGTAACCTACCCTAATGTTTAAAGGTCTTTCTTATTCTTTATTCTTTCCTTTAGTAAGACTATCCCTACTATAATGGAGTAGGTAGCCCTTACTTTGGATGTTTAAGGGACATGTGAGGGACAATTTGACTTTGAAGGCCATTGTGGGATGTAATAAGCACATATAAGGGACCATCATCATTTTTCGAAAGGGACTTGATTCGTAAAGGCAACCATAAGGGACTTTGATGATTTTTTTATTTGAGGGACTTGCTTTATACACCCCACTTAACCATTATTCGTAGGCAACTTGAGGGATATCCTTAGGAAGTGAGACGGCGATTAAAATCGACTTACGTGTGTGACGTGTTTATTTTAATTATCTTTATTTAAAAGTGATCTAAATTTATTTTAATATTACATACATGTTGTTACACTCCCTAATTACTAACCATAATAATAATTAAATAATTAAACAACTTTACATCCAAGAAACAATTACAAAATAATAAGCAAAATAATTAAATAGCAAAGATAAATAAAATATAAATAAGCAATAATAAATAATAAAGGGGGTTAGTAAGCAATATTTAACAAAATAATAAGCATGATTAGAATATAAATGGGTTAGTAAATAAGAATAAACAGAATTAATCCAAATATTATAATAATAAGAAATTAACAATTTTTTAATATAATCAACTAAAAAAACAAATATGAATAAACAATTGTTTTAATTTACAAATTATTAAATTATATTTTAATCATGAAGTTACTACAAAAAATCTAATTATTACAAGCACAATTATTTATAAACTAAAGTTATGTAAAAAAATATTTATAAGTATATTTACAAAAATCTGTAAGAATTATAGTAAACATACATACATAATAATTATATTAGAAAATAACATTAAAAAAAAAATAGGATTAGATTTGTATTAAAAAATATTTTTAGAGTTTTATGAAATTAGGGTTTATATGAGAAATAAATTTTTAGGATTTATATATAAAAAAAATAGGATTTAGTTATATACAAAAATTTTCTAATTTATACATATTACAATTTAGACATAAAATATAGAAACAAAATTTGTGAAAAAAACATATTTTTTAAAATTAAAGAAAACAGACATATTTTATTATTATTTATTTATTATTGAGAAATATACATAATATGTTTAATTTTTAATATTATAATATTTAAATCAAATAAAAGGAAAGAAAAAAAAAGCGGAAACTTACCTGGCTGAGGTTTGAACCCAGGCCAGCTTGATTTCCAGGAAGCACAACAACCATCAGGCTGCGGATTTTGCAACGTTTTCTCCTACGAATATTGTTACGAGTTCTTCCACCCTGCGAAACACAAACTTCATCCAAACGGCAAAATTTCACAAAATTGATTGCACCATTGTATTGCTACTGAGTTTTTCAATCGTCCTATGTTTTTCAAATCCATTTATCATTTGAAAATCGTGAAACCCTAAAGAGGGCCGAAAACCCTAATCATGGTGAATTCTTGTTCCTGCAATGAAAATCTAATTGAACCACCCAGAATCGTTCTAGAGTTCATTCTAAACATCCTACAACAATCAAAAACAGTTTAAACATGATAAATCAATGGATTCGAAAACAAAATATTCAAGGTCAAGATGAACTCGGGTTGAGCAATTGGGTGTGTATATGATGCATATGGATGATGATTTATGATCAGAAGAGTCCAAAGAAGCTTGCTATGTCTTCCAAATACCTTGCAATGCTCTGAATTTGAGAACCCGAATATGACTTTTTGAAAGATTTTTGTGCTTTTGATCTTACCTTTAGGCTGCTGCAAATTCCTCTCTAGGGTTATGTTTGTGCTTAATATATATGTGTGATGGATTTAGGTCAGAAACATTGATGTGTTGTGTGGATATTTGATCCAAAAAATATTCAAAAAGATCATTGTATAAATTTCAAATATTTGATCATGAGTGCTTGCTATTTTGGGAGAGATCACATGATTTCCTTCTCATTCTAATTCAATCAATGATTATGAATTTCTAGAAACAAAATCTTCACCCAAAAATAGATTTTTATATTTTTTTATTTATTTAAAATGATTTTTATGAATTAAATCAATAATAAATAAATAAAAAATAATAATTTGGGAGAGATCACATGATTTCCTTCTCATTCTAATTCAATCAATGATTATGAATTTCTAGAAACAAAATCTTCACCCAAAAATAGATTTTTATATTTTTTATTTATTTAAAATGATTTTTATGAATTAAATCAATAATAAATAAATAAAAAATAATAATTTGGGAGAGATCACATGATTTCCTTCTCATTCTAATTCAATCAATGATTATGAATTTCTAGAAACAAAATCTTCACCCAAAAATAGATTTTTATATTTTTTATTTATTTAAAATGATTTTTATGAATTAAATCAATAATAAATAAATAAAAAATAATAATTTGGGAGAGATCACATGATTTCCTTCTCATTCTAATTCAATCAATGATTATGAATTTCTAGAAACAAAATCTTCACCCAAAAATAGATTTTTATATTTTTTATTTATTTAAAATGATTTTTATGAATTAAATCAATAATAAATAAATAAAAAATAATAATTTGGGAGAGATCACATGATTTCCTTCTCATTCTAATTCAATCAATGATTATGAATTTCTAGAAACAAAATCTTCACCCAAAAATAGATTTTTATATTTTTTATTTATTTAAAATGATTTTTATGAATTAAATCAATAATAAATAAATAAAAAATAATAATTTGGGAGAGATCACATGATTTCCTTCTCATTCTAATTCAATCAATGATTATGAATTTCTAGAAACAAAATCTTCACCCAAAAATAGATTTTTATATTTTTTATTTATTTAAAATGATTTTTATGAATTAAATCAATAATAAATAAATAAAAAATAATAATTTGGGAGAGATCACATGATTTCCTTCTCATTCTAATTCAATCAATGATTATGAATTTCTAGAAACAAAATCTTCACCCAAAAATAGATTTTTATATTTTTTATTTATTTAAAATGATTTTTATGAATTAAATCAATAATAAATAAATAAAAAATAATAATTTGGGAGAGATCACATGATTTCCTTCTCATTCTAATTCAATCAATGATTATGAATTTCTAGAAACAAAATCTTCACCCAAAAATAGATTTTTATATTTTTTATTTATTTAAAATGATTTTTATGAATTAAATCAATAATAAATAAATAAAAAATAATAATTTGGGAGAGATCACATGATTTCCTTCTCATTCTAATTCAATCAATGATTATGAATTTCTAGAAACAAAATCTTCACCCAAAAATAGATTTTTATATTTTTTATTTATTTAAAATGATTTTTATGAATTAAATCAATAATAAATAAATAAAAAATAATAAAAATGATGAATTTTGGTCAATTGGGTCGTGCACCATGTTATGAGATGGATTGGGTCATAAATTAGGCAGCCCATTTGGAAAGAAATACTTCTAAGCCTCCATTTTCAACATAAACCATCACAAAATTGCCCAACTTTGCAAGGGCACATTTCTCTCAATTTTAAAGGTATGATGGTGTTCTTGGACTTTTTGGAAAGCTTGAAGAGTCCTCTAAACAACCCCATTGGTTTCAGGTCCATATCATTTACCAATCTCCAGTTATGCCCTTTTGAAGTTGTTGACTTTTTGTTGACTTTTGAAATGACCTATAATGTCTTAGATCATATCTTTCAAATAAAGCATTTTTGGGCTTAACCTTCAACATCAAAGTTGTAGAGAATTCAATTTCCTTCAAAATGAGCTTTGGATGGAGACTTGGTGATGAAGTATGTGAAAGTTATGCCTGGTCAAAGTTCAGTTGACTTTTACTAAGGAAACCCTAATTTAGAAACTCCTGATTATTGATGATCTGGAATCTCCTTGATGAATCATGATCAACCCTTGATCAAATGATGAATTTTACTTCATATACTTGATGTTGGCAAAAAATCATGAAGTTTGACTTTGGTTTGACCACAGTTGACCTCAGTTTGACTTTTTAACTGCATTGACTGCTTTTGACTTATCTGATCATCTGACTGAGCAAACTTTTGAGAAAAGTCTTGAAACTTGACATGGGGGTTCTTATACACATATAAGATGTTATGAAGCTCACTTGAAGTCTTGGAAGTCCATTTAGCCTGATTAAAGTCAAAACCCTAGTTTTGGATGCACTGCTTAGGAGGTGCATTGTCTGAGGGAATTGTCAACTCTTCTGACCAATTGTGAACTTTGTGAACCTTGTGAATCTTCATAAGATATCTTGTGATACTCATGGGAGGTATTGTGAAGCTTGTGAACCTTGTGAACATCATGAAGTGGCTTTGTAGACCTCATGACCCTTAGGAAAGCTTTGTAAACATTGTGAATCTTGTGAACCTTGTGAACCTTCAAGAAGCAACCTATGGACTTCATGAACCTCATGAAAGGTCTTGTAGATGTTGAGAAGTTTGTGAACCTTGTGAACCTTCAAGAAGCAACCTATGGACTTCATGAACCTCATGAAAGGTATTGAAAGCACTGTGGGACTTGTGAACCTTGTGAACCTTCATAAAGTAGCTTGTGGACTTTATGAACTTCATGAAAGGTTATGCAAGTTGTTGGAGCACTTGTGAACCTTGTGAACCTTTTTAGAACACAAGGTCTTGTATTGTGAGGGCAAATTTTGGGGTGCAACAGTGTGGAATATGGTTTCCTTGATATTCATTTAATTTGAATGATTGAAATAGTGTGTAATAACATGTATGTGCGATGTATGATGAAATGTGATCGGATGGATCATGGGCACCTTGCGTGTGCGTGAATTACTATTGTGCATTAGTGTATGCATATCATGATGCATGTTTGGGCTCAGATGGAGCGTGGTAGGGATAGATCGTTGCTCAGATGGAGTGTATGCAATCTATCCTGAGTTTATTTGCCTGTACTCCAAAGGAGAGGGGGTGGTAGGAATAGATCATTGCTCAGTGGAGTGTATGTGATCTATTCTGAGTTGATTGGGATAGATCGTTGCCCGGAGGTGTATGTGATCTATTCCGAATTATTTGCCCGTACTCCGTGGGGAGCTTTGTGGGATAGATCGTTGTCACTGGTGGGTGTATGCGATCTATCCGGGTTCGAGTGAGCGAACCAGTGAGTCGGTACCGCATATCATGGGTTGAGTTGCATGTGTTACATTATCTTATATGCTATGTTGGTGTGGGACAGTAGGTCCGGGTCGATGTATGTGAATGATAGTTGTGTGATTTACTGCCTTTTATTCATGTACATTATTACCGTTATATTTTGATCTTGATTTCTCACCCCTTATTGTTGTTGTGGCCTGTGCTTCTTCAGAAGTACAGATAATCCAGGTGTGTAGCTAGATTGGTTTGTGGCGTGTCGAGTGGTAGGGATGCTCTAATACGTAACACCGGGGCTTTGGGGAGTTATCTTGTTATCTGATGATTTTGTGTGCCCCTGTGGCGTATCGTGTCTGATGAATCCTTTTGGTGGATATGTTTGTATATTTTGACTTGATCGATTATGATGTATATATGTATCTATATGACGAATTTCGTTGTATGTTTTGAAAAAGTATTCAATGAAGTATTTTGTGGAGGTTTCATCTGTGACATCCCGTTTGGTGTGCTAACTCTGATATTTAATTGTTTGATTTATTTGCATTTATTTTATATTTGGGAACGGGGTGTTACAAGCTGGTATTAGAGCAGGTCGGTCCGTCCGGCCAGTGTAGTAGTTGAGTCTGTTTGTAGGATAGAGTTTGTTTTTCTGTTAACCTGGCGTTGTTGTTGTTGAGCAGTATGGCGGGAATAAATGATGATGCGTTGGTTGCAGCTATGCAAGCGATGGTGCAGGTGGTTGCTAATCAGAACCACGTTGCGGGTGCGCAATTCAGGGATTTGGCGCAGTTTCAGAGTAACAAGCCGCCGACGTTTCAAGGAGGAATTTTGGACCCTAAGCGGCGCAGAAGTGGCTTAAGGCGATTGAGAAGATCTTTAGAACGATGGGTTGCAGCGATAAGCAGAAGGTGAGGTTTGGTACTCACATGTTAGAGGGAGAAGCTGAAGCTTGGTAGGACAACAGTCGCCAGAGGTTGGAGACTGCAGGAACTCAAATTACCTGGGATGTGGTCCGAACTAGTTTTCTAGAGAAGTATTTTCCGGAGGATATCAGGAGTGCTAAGGAAATCGAGTTTCTGGAGCTGAAGCAGGGTAATATGACGGTGGCCAAGTATGCGGCTAAGTTTGAAGAGTTAGTGCAGTATTGTCCTCATTACAATACTGACAGAGCGATGACCTCCAAGTGTTTGAAGTTTGAGAATGGGCTGCGTCCGGAAGTGAAGATGGGAATAGCTTGTCAGAAGATCAGGGATTATCCTGAGCTGATAAGCAGAAGCAGGATTTATGATAATGATAACCGGGCGAGGATTGCGCATTATAAGGCTGCAAATGATCGTAAGGGTAAGCAAAGGTTTGGTGGTACTCCTTACAGTGTTTCTAATGATAAGGGGAAGTTTAAGAAAGACTCATCGGGCACAAGTAATAATAAAAGTGAATCAAAGACTCAACTCTCTCTCTTTTTCATCTAAGTGATTGAGAAAATAAATTTGATTTATTTTATTATAAAAAGTTTGATGTGAAATGGATCATTAATATTTTAGAGGAGACAATTATTCGTGTGTGAAGAAGACTCCTCACACTTAAACAATCGAAGAGAGAACTAGAAGATACTAGTCCAACTCTCTTCTCATCTTTTATTGAAAGAAAGTGTTTTATAGTTTTTAAGTGTTTTAGTTGGATTTAAAGAAAATAATCGATATGGATCGAGTTTTTTATTTACGTTCGAAACGGTGAAGGGTGTGAACTAAATGGGATGGAGGACCTAATTAACTAGGGTAATGTTGATGGCGACGCACGAGGCTAACGACTTACAAAAGTTGGGGTAGGGCTTGATATATGGATCAAGTAATTCCTTAGGATTTTGGAATTCAATCGTTATGCAAAGATAGAATATAAACAAGTAAAAGCAAGCAATCAAATTGAATTTTAATTGTGTGCACTAGCAAAGTGGACTAGTCTTCTAAACGATCAACTAGAAGTAATTGATCGAACATGTCTCACTGTAAGAAAGCCCAGGAGTAAGTTATGAATGTTGTGTATAGTAATCAAAAGGTTGACGGTGATGCTTAAAAAGCAATCGACTTACAAGGTGAAAAATGGCTCGACGTGGATCGAGAATTTATTTTTAAAATGGTTTTGGGTGATACAATGACAAGACATAAACAAAATAAAGGAAAGCGGTAAAGTTATTACATTTTAATGGGAGGGGGGTACATGTTGTCGAATGGGGATAAGAATAAGGCGATTAAAAGCAAACCCATCAAACAGATACATGAAAATGAAAGGTGTTCATTGTAAGAAGGCCCAAGGGTAAGCCACGGGACCAGAAAACCAAATGAAATCGAAAGCAACCGAATTTAGAACCATATTAAGCTCATTTGGAGTGGATTCAAGTGAGAACCACTCTATGAATAGTCGGTCCATAATTTGTGCGTTCAAATGATGTTCGAAGGCAAAATCGAATTTGTGCTCCAAATTTATAACACAATAATAGGAAGCACCAATAAAAAAAAAGGTTTTACATATTTACAAAATATATACACCAATTAACTAAATACACACAAATAAATAAATGAACCAATTAATAATTAGAAGGAAAATTAATTAATTAAAATATAATTTAAAAATAAAGAGTTAATCTAACTAATCCACACAATTAAATTAAACAAGTAAATAGAAGAATAATAATATGGTAAAAAGGATGAGATTGGGTGTATGAGCATGCAAAGGGGTAAGAAATCAATAATTTTGCTCAAACCCAAAACTGACAAATCCAAATCCAAACATAATCCATAACCCTAATGAATTACTAGACAATATATAAATATATATAAAAGAAAAGAGAAGAAAATTAGAATTAAAAAAAGAAAAGAAAAAAACAAGCATGGGGATGTAAAAGCCGAAAAACAACACGTGAGTAAACAACTTTTAGAGTGAGGTGAGTTTGAAAATAAATGGATTGGCGAAAACGAACCAACGAAGGTCGTTAAAGCAGCTCGTTCATGGTGGCTCTCGCTTCGTTTCTTCCTCACATATGATGCTCTGCTCCAGTTTTAATACTGCTTTCAGCTCTTTCACCTACCATGACTAAGTCTAAAAAACTTCCTGACATGCAACCGACCAGCTTCTCATAGTAGGTTTTGAGCAACATAGCCATAAACATATCAATCAACTTTCTCTCCATCATTAGAGGTTGTACCCTTGCTGCCAACTCACGCCATCTTTGGTCGTATTCTTTAAAACCTTCATTATTTCTCTGCAACAAGTTCTGTAACTGCACCCTGTTCGGTGCTAAATCACTATTGTACTATTAATGACGAACAAAAGCCTCTCCCAGCTCTCTCCAGCTTTTGACGTTGGTTCTCTCCAGTCCCATATACCATTCCAACGATGGTCCGACCAAACTATCCTGAAAGAAATGAATTAAGAGTTTCTCATCCTCAGAATACACAGACATTTTTCTGAAGTATGCATGGATGTGAGTTCTAGGACAGGTTGTCCCTTTATACTTATCAAAATCTGGAACCTTAAACTTTGGAGGGATCCTTATCCCTGGAACCAAACCCAGATCTAACATATAAAGGCCTAATGAGTTTTGACTCTCATAATCCTTCATCTTTTCTTCAATCATCTTGAACCTTTTGCCATCATCCGACGAAAGACTGACGTCCATTTCTCGCATAGAAAAGACATCATCTTGATGACCTTATTCCCATTATGGGCCAGCAGCCCTATGCACTACATATACACTTACTCCACCAACACCATTACTAGGACCGTTAACAACACCTCCGCCCAGAGGTACCATAACAGTAGGCCCGTTATCACCTTGAGGACTGGCACCACTTCTAGGAGGAAGCACCAGACCAATTCCACCATGTAGAACATCTGTTTCATCAACTCGCATGATCAGAGGTTGGATCAGGGTCTTCAGTTGTTCCTGTCTATTAGCTACATTCTACATCAGCTCCATAAACTGATCCATGCGTGTCTTGACTTCCTGCAACTCAACCTGAACTTGATCCATGATCCTTTGCTGATTCCTTCAAGTTTAGTATTTTTGAAAATTGAATTCCTCAGTCCTGTTGAATAGAAAGCCAAGCAGAGATAAGGACAAAGCCACTGAGAACACCTGTGATGCAAATGAGTATGCTAATGCAAATGCGAACATGTTTATACATTTCAGAGAGATCTCCCCCTTGATTCTAGTTTCACAAATAGACAGACAGTAGAGATAGACAGGATATCAAAAACTCTGCTCATAAATAAAATGAGGATAACAAGTCAGTATATACAATCCACAGATAAGAAAGACAACCGAATACAAGAGCTAAAGATCTTGACCAACAAGTCTGGTGATGATCAGATACAAGAAATAAAAGAGCTACTGAGACATATCATCAATTGAAGATAATCCCCCTAATAATTATGCTCTTTGCTCCAGACCTTAACCTCCTTGAGCATCTCCTTCGTGTTTGGATGCTCTAGTCTTGCAATCAATCCCTAACCAAGGATATTTTTTCTGCATATGACGTCTATCAGACTCTGACAGTAATCTTCCCAAGCATCGTCTCCAAAGACATCTTCAAGCTTAGGCTTCTTCAGCTCTACCTGAATCTTGAGCTCTTCAACAGCTGATAAGGTCTCTTGTAGTTTTTGCTCACTTGCGTATCATCGAGATGACTCTACCGCAACTTCTCTCTCTTTGACCATGAGTTGTGCCTTCAGCTTATCAATCTGATTGTGAAGCTCGTCTTCCTTGTTCTTGTTGGCAGTTACTGTAACGTTCCACTGTTCATTGAATTTGTATATCTCCAAATATGCTTTGTCCAAATTCTTCTTTCTATACTTCAAGAGGCTAGCTACCAATACTCTTCAGCTCTTGACCAATCCGCTCTCTCATCTTGGTCTCCTTAGACAATTCCTTCTCCCTCTGGGTTAACGCTTCCGTCTTCACTTTAGCCAAGTGGACAACTTCATTCTTGTCATGCTCCAACTGACTGATTTCCTTTTTCAACTCCTCATTCTCTTTGTGCAACTCTTCCTTCTTTGCCCAAAGCTTGTTGTAGCTTAGAATATCAATCGTCGTAGGATGCTCAATGACCAAAGGATACAAAAGTTCTTCGATAGAGAAAGGTAATAGTACTTCTTCAACCCTCTTCTGAATCCATTCCACATAAGGATTATAGGCCCTACAGTCACCTTTACTCAAGGAAAGCTCCCCCTTTTTATGAAGTTTTCCCCATGCATCAACAACTCTTGCCAGAATATCAGGATCAGCTATACCAATAAATTACAAAGATTCTTGCACTTCTGCATCCTTTAGTGGTCCCCTCAAAGCATATCCAAATTGTTTGACAACAAGAGAAGGGTTATAATTGATTCCCCCTTTCCTCCCCATCAAAGGTACATTAGGAAAGCTACCACAACTGAAAATAACCTCTTGACCAAGCAGATCCCAGTTAAAGCAGACAATGTTGAAGGTGAGAAATAAACACAAGAAAGGGGGGAATTAAATTGGGTTTATGCCTAAATAAAAACTTTTTCCTTTTCTTGTCTTCTTCTTCACTTGATGCTTTATGCGCTTATATTAAATACATTGCGGAAGCATAAATAATAAAGCATACTGAAAGTAAAGAACACATCATATATCCTGGTTCACTTGAGCAACTCCCAAGCTAATCCAGTCCACCCTTCCAAGGTGATTTCCCCTTAATCAATTAAGGACTTAATCCACTATAACCGAACTGATTACAGATGCACAAGCTAACTGCAAGTGACTAACAAAAGATCAATGAAACGTTCAGGGATCCCCAAGGATATAACGTTCATTCACATCTAATAGAATCCGATCACTAAAGATCACCTATTAGAAAACCACAAATGACTACTGTCACTTGTCATCACAAGTATACTGATCTTCACAAGATCACTTGAGGAACCACTAATTCTAAAATAGAATGTTGTGTTGCCGGAGATTACAATGATGCTTCCTAGCAAGCTAATTACTCCAAGTTAAGCACATAGCAAGTAATGAGTAACAACTCCTTGCTTCCTAATGCAGAAACTAATCTAATGTTGAATCTCTAAGAGATTATAAGAACATAGTTTCCATATTGCTTAAAAGCTTTTCTGTGTGTGAGCACTAAGGCTTCTTTTCATTTAAGCTTTTCTTCTTTCTTTCTTTCTTCACTTCATGCTTACTAGCATGGTAACATTTGAATGAATCAAATGTTATTTCTTATAGTGCAGCTTAACAGCAACAACGTTGCTTAACTCAGCAACCCAGCAACTCAACAACATTTTTGATCAAATGATTCTTCTTTTTATATTGCAGCCAATAGAGTTGTTGTGAGGATATAGTTGTCCTTTCTCATTCCAACGGTCATATCCCAACGGATAGAATAAGCTCATGTGTTAGAACAGTGACCTTAGCTTGTAGCTTCAATATATTTAATCCTTGGAAACTACGCTTGAACAGTACCAATGTCTTTACCACATTTGAATAGTTGCATACGTTGTACTTCAATCTTCTTGATTCTTCTGATGATTCTTCTGATGAGTAGTTCAGAACTACTTTGGTATGAAAACTTCAGCATCAGAGTTGTTAACTCAAGCACATGTTTATCAGATTGAACAACAACAACTTATCTGATGTAACACGTCTTGCATCTGGATGAATCTTCTTCTGACACAATCTTCCACTTCAGAATCCAGTCTTCAGCATTCCAAGAACTAAGTTTCCTCTGAAATAATCTTGAGAATCTTCATGACTAATTCTTCATAAACCATGTCTTCAAAATCTTCAGAGCCTTGACCTTCAGAATACTTCTTCAGAGTCTTGACCTTCAGAACACTTCTTCAGAGTCTTGACCTTCAGAACCTGTCTTCAGAGTCTTCAGAGTCTTGACCTTCAGAACCAGTCTTCAGAGTCTTGACGCACTTGGTCTTTAGAGCCTTCAGCCTTCAGAACTTCAAGTCATCAGAGTCTTCAGCACTTTGTTCTTCAGAGGACTCACTCTTCAGAGATGCTCGTTAGCTTCCAGATCAGATGCATAACTCAGAGCAGAATCTATAGATGCATTGCAACTGCAATATCCAAAACCCTTGATTCTTTACTGAACATGATCAGATGTAGAAACAAACTTGCTTCTTCACTGAGCTTCATTTGCTTTCAGATCAGATGCACTTCTTCAGAGCAGAAACCACAGGAGCATTGCAACTGCAATATCCAGCACCCTTGGTTCTTTATTGATGGTGATCAGATACATAAGCAAACTAGCTTCTCACAAGCGCTTCATGACGTCACACTAAGTAATTCCATAAGTTACTAGCTGCACACATTGCTTCTGTTTGTTTGGTCTAATATATTTAATCTAATATGACCTGCACATAACAAACATTAAACTATAAAATGGTTCTTTCACAAATACTTAATTGTTATCATCAAAACATAGAGATTATCCTGTAGAGACAAATCTTGCTCTTACAATCTCCCCCTTTTTGATGATGACAAAAACATGTATTTTGATAGAACATTTTATACAGGGTAATCACCAAGCATTAACCTATTCAGAGTTCTAAGCAACTGTTTCCCCTGAATGTGTTAACCTTTAAAACATTTTTATGCTTGTTCAGAGACATACTCTGATCCCAAGACTTACAAAAAATAAATTTGATAAAACATAATCAAATAGAGTAGAATAGAAGGAATATTTCCCTACGATATAAGATAGCATAAGTCTTCAGCATCTAGACTAGTTCAACAGAACTTCCATCTTCAGATCTTTAGAACTTAAGCATCGTATCAGAGTCATATAACTTCAGAATCTTCTAAAGCATTTTCTCTTGATCTTCAACATATCTGTTTATCTACAGATGAGAAACTCCCCCTGAGTTTCAGACTGGGTGAAAATCAAATATCCTGACTTGTGAACCTTCCTGGGAGAACTCCCCCTGATTACAGTATGTCAGATATTTGGATCTTCTGATCTTGATACAGTCTTGATTCTTACTTTCTAAGACTTGCTTTCTTCTCAGATTTTTGATCTCTTGAAGCAGTCTTGATTCTTGCTTTCTAAGACTTGCTTTCTTCTCAGATTTTTGATCTCTTGAAGCAGTCTGATACCAATAAAAACCAATAGAATGTTTACTTCTGAATCTGATTCCAATATTGAATCTGAGTCTGATACCCATGTTGGTTCTTAGTCTGACACCAATACATGATACTCATAATTCTGATTATGAATCCAAATCTTGCTTCTATGAAGATTTCTGATTCTTATGCTCTGATTATCATATTCACAGACAATTTACATCTTCTGAACATTCTAATTCTAGATGACTTTAACTTTCAGATCTCTGAACAGTATTGGGTCCATCTGATTCTGAATCTATGTTCACGAAGTGTATAACTTCTATTATATGAACACCAGTTCATTTGAGCTCAGATTTCTTTCAATTATCCTGTTTAGAATGTCTAGTGAACTTGTTCAGAGTTCCTCAGAAAAACATCAAACACACATTTAGTAATAAACGTAGTTTATATGTTTTGCATTCTCTTTCAGGTTATAGAATATATCAAAGCTATATTCTATTTCTCAAAAACATTTTCCATTTCTCCCCATTTAATTTTTCCTGTTATATACTATTATTCCAGATTATATCAAAATCATCTTCATTTCTCCCCCTTTTTGACATCATCAAAAAGTTAGAGTTTTTCATTGAAAAAATAGATTTTAAGAAAAAAATATTTCTCTCTTTTTAATGTCAGAAATTAAAAAGATAGGAGTTAAGAGATAGCACCTGAGAACTTAATCATCTTTCATTTCTCCCCCTGAGAGCTTACTTCCTACAGGTTTATACCAATAAGGTAGGTTGATATCTTTTCCAGATTTCATCTTCTATATCTCCCCCTGCTTCTTAGAGAGTGACAACTCTTCAGAGTTTCTAGAAGCATGCTCTGACTAGGATTGTTGACAAGTTTCTGATCAGCAGATCTTTCTCTGACAACTTGTACATCCTTCATAGCTTGTTGATCTCCTCTATACTTACTAATGTCACGTTCTCAACGTACAAGAGTAATTTCAGAAGAAGAACCAACTATAACAATTTGCTTAGTCTTCTTAGCATCTTCAGCTTCTTGTACCAATCTGGAAGTTTCTTTTCAGGAATCTTCTTCTGCTAGATTTAGACAAGAAAGTTGAAATTCCTTCTTCCTTCTGGCTTGATCTTGATACCAATTATTCCAGTCCTTAGAACAACTTGAAATATATCCAATTTCAGAGTCTAATACCAATTGAAGAAATATCTCTAGAATCTCAAGTTCCAGAGTTAAAGTGTTTGTTCTGGCCTTTGCTTTGACTCTTTCTTTTGAAAGGTTTGATACCCAATTGAAGGTGTGAAACTCAGAGATTTGTGCTAGTGATTTACTCTGAATTTTTGCTTCAAAGTTCTGCACCCAGAACCTTCTGTGTCTTCATTCAAACTTCTTCTGAAGTTTTGCTCAGAGTTATCTGACGCTTTGCTTCTCAAAGATATCAATGTTTGATTTGACAAGCCATCTTCTACTTGAGTCTTTTATCCAGATCTCCAAATGATCCAAAACTTCTGATAGTCTATGACTTCAGATTTGCTCAGATCTTTAAACAGCATCTGATATCAATTGAAGGTGATGTGTTAACAATTTGTATTCTGATCCTTCAATCTTATGGAAATGAATGTCCTTCATTTGATACTTCATCCAGAGCATCTGATACTTCAATCAGCATCAACAGTATTTGCTTTTGTAGGGGAGAGTGCTATTCAGAGGTACTTTTGCATCTAACTCTGTCTTTAGTAACATCAGCATAACGGAAACCTACTAAAAATAATTATATGGTTTTCTGCAACACAGAGTCACGTTAGTAGTACCTTTCAGATACCTCAGAAATCTCTTAACAACTGTTAAGTGATATTCTTCAGGATCTGATTGGAATCAAGCACATACACATGTACTGAAAAGAATGTCAGGACTAGAAACAGTAAGATATAGAAGAGTACAACTCATACCTTTGTAGAGCTTCTGATCTACCATTTTACTAACCTCTTTCTTTCTCAGAGTGTACGTTGAATGCATGAGAGTCTTAGCTGGCTGCTCTCTGACAGATTAATCTTCTGTCTGCTATATTCTTCATCCATTTCAGATTCTTCCTTTGGTCTTCATCTTCTGATCTACCAATTTTGATACCAATGATCATGCCTCTATCTTCCAGATAACTAGCACCAAGACTTTATCCTTTGAACAGACGTGGTTGATCATCACAAATTATCATCAAACCAAGATGAATTTCTTGAAATGATTTGAGTGACAATCTTGTTCTTATCAATCAGTATCTGAGGGTGACTTCTTCTTCTAGAATTCTCGTACCAACTGAAGGTGTGAGAACTTCTGAGTACCAACAGAGAGAGTAGGATCTTCTGCTAAATCACCTTAGGTTTCTCCACCTATGGTTTCGGATTCCAAGCT
Organism: Lathyrus sativus; assembly: GCA_963859935.3. Classification (NCBI taxonomy): domain Eukaryota; kingdom Viridiplantae; phylum Streptophyta; class Magnoliopsida; order Fabales; family Fabaceae; genus Lathyrus; species Lathyrus sativus. The sequence continues at coordinate 670,832,460 of OZ012739.1, forward strand.
TGTTATCAAATCAATCATGATTTGAATCTAAGCAACAGTACTTCATTAGAAAATACTTGATACCAATTGAGACTTCCAAAAACAATATGCATCATGAGAGATACGAATTGCATTTGGTATTTGATCAATCATTCTGACTACAGTATTGAATACTTTCATCAATCATAATTACCAACATTTCCTTTAATGATTGTTCTACCTTTAAAATCTGAACTTGAAAGTGAAGAACTAGAACGTTAGAACCATCTTTCCAACAGATCAATTTCAAACTTCCACTAGATCTGAGGAGTTCAGAGAATGGTGAACAGCAACTGATACACTCATGTATCAACATCTTCGCTGAACATTTTTCTTTCTGAAATAGCTTTAGAATTCTTCAAAGCTATTGCTTAATCTTCTGACGAGATTCTTTACAACAGACTTTCTAATCATAACTATTTCTGTTATGTTAGCAAGTTCTTCTGATCATCAACATAAGGTTGGAGACTGATAAGAGTCTGATACCAACTGATGGAAATGATTCCTTGCATTAGATATTCTGCTTCAGATCTATGCAGCTTAGCTCTAGTGAATGTTTCAGCAAATAATTCATCCAGAGGTATGTTTCAGATCAAACTAGATCTTCAATCTTCAGGATTCCTTGTTATCCAGAAGTGAGCTGTGTTGCTGACATATCAACCAACTGCTTAGAGTCTTCTGTAGAGTTGCTTCTCAGATTCTTCTGACATTTGCCTCTGTAGCTTCACTTCAGAATCACCAACACTTGAAGGATAGATGTCTTGATAAATAGAGCCTCTGCAAAATCAGTGTTACAGAACCTTCTGTACGGCCACTAATCTGACTTCACTATCCTTTTCAAGAATGCTATTTTTAGCTAATGCCTGCATACACTCAACAAACTCCTTTCCAAGTGAAGTATATGTTTCTAAAGAAAATATCATTAACATAAATCTGACAGATTTAAAATATCTTCCATAATAGTCTTATGAAAAGTGTAGTATAAAATTTTCTTTTGTCAAAAAATAGTTTTCAAAAACTGGGAAGTTGATGAACACATACTACTTCAAAAACCATTTAAAAAGTATTTTCAATATTCATCTGATTTATATGATGTTATACTGATCAACAAAGGAGATTGACAAGAATATGAATTCTAACCTTGTCACAGAAGCACCTATCTTTTGTATAGTCAAAAGCTTCTTGCTGATAAGCTCTGAGAAGAAAGAATCTTATTCTTCTGGAATCATCCTTCTTTCCAATGAACGTCTCTTATGGAAGAGAAGATTTGATTCTGGGGGAAACTTCTCGTGGTTGATTCTTCAGAAGCAGCTAATTTAATAGCATATGGGTTAGCTTCTGATTCTTCTGCTGGAACACATTCTGCTTCTGACTCTCTAACATCTTGTGAGACAAACCAGTAACAGCATCTAAAGTAGAATCTCCAGAATAACTCTTCTTGAACTGATCTCAATTCCTTTGGTTGCATTCTGTAGCATCTTTATCAATACAACAACATCTATCTGATTTCTGAGAGACATCCTCAGAGCACAAATATTCGGATCTTCATGAGTAGAGAGCATCTAGCTTCCATCAGGCTTCATCTTCTGAATTTGTCTGCTTAAAATAAATACAGATCCAATCTAGATACAATTATCATCAAACTTAGATGTATCAAGAGACACAGTCTGACTGACAATTTTGCTCTTACAATGCTGAGCTAACTTGTAAAGAGTTAGATCAACAGAGTTTAACAGAAACATCTGCTCTTGAAAAAGAATATCTACTGACTTATTCAGATTGAATAACACCAGAGACTTAAATCCTTTTTACCTTAGACAGAATGACTACTGTCCTTGTATCTTTCCACACAACTTTATTTCTCAAAAAATTCATCAAGAATTTCTGAAAGAATAATGCTTGAAAACATCTGACCAATTTCAGTTTGTTCAACTGAGATAACATCTCAAGTTAACAGAACTTAATTGTCCATGCTACTTCATATCAGATCTTTTGAATTTCATCATATCCAGATGAGTTGATAAACACTGCCTATCTTGAAACCTCTGTAAAAAATTTTGAACCTTATTCAAGAATAGCAACTTTCAAATGCTTTGAATCTGAAGAATCATTTCTTCCAGATTTGAACATTCTTCTGAACTTGCCCTTTTCTGCAAACTACATTCTGGCGTTCTGATGACTAAACTTCACCAGCCAGCAATATATCTTTTCTTACTTAAGATAAATCCCAATGAGTTTTCATGAGAAAGTCAAGTGTGGACTAGTCCGTTTCTTGAAAACATCTCATACTCACATAGAATTAATCTTTAGAAAGCTTGATTTCTTGCTTGCTGAAGATTTGAACTTTGAGCAACTACGTTGAAAATCCAAACATATTTGAAGATCAATATTCAACAGATATATCTACTTATCTGATGAATCTATCTTGTCAACTGATTCTTCATTCTTCTTTCATAATCTACTTAAGGAGATTTGTTGTTGAAGGCTTCAACATTTCAAACTTCAAACTTCACAGAATCAGTGACTTGCTCAAGTAACCAAATAGATTACAATTTTAGAACTCATCATCCTCAAAAACTGATGTGAGGCTGAAATTGTAAGAACAGTGAAAAATCCCCAATAGTATTTCTTCACACAGCCTATGGATCTTTTTCTGACACTGTTAGGTGTTTGATATCCATCAATAATAGAACCAGGCTCTGATACCAACTGAAGGTGAGAAATAAACACAAGAAAGGGGGGGGATTGAATTGGGTTTATGCCTAAATAAAAACTTTTTCCTTTTCTTGTCTTCTTCTTCACTTGATGCTTTATGCGCTTATATTAAATACATTGCGGAAGCATAAATAATAAAGCATACTGAAAGTAAAGAACACAACATATATCCTGGTTCACTTGAGCAACTCCCAAGCTAATCCAGTCCACCCTTCCAAGGTGATTTCGCATTAATCAATTAAGGACTTAATCCACTATAACCGAACTGATTACAGATGCACAAGCTAACTGCAAGTGACTAACAACAGATCAATGAAACGTTCAGGGATCCCCAAGGATATAACGTTCATTCACATCTAATAGAATCCGATCACTAAAGATCACCTATTAGAAAACCACAAATGACTACTGTCACTTGTCATCACAAGTATACTGATCTTCACAAGATCACTTGAGGAACCACTAATTCTAAAATAGAATGTTGTGTTGCCGGAGATTACAATGATGCTTCCTAGCAAGCTAATTACTCCAAGTTAAGCACATAGCAAGTAATGAGTAACAACTCCTTGCTTCCTAATGCAGAAACTAATCTAATGTTGAATCTCTAAGAGATTATAAGAACATAGTTTCCATGTTGCTTAAAAGCTTTTTTGTGTGTGAGCACTAAGGCTTCTTTTCATTTAAGCTTTTCTTGTTTCTTTCTTTCTTCACTTCATGCTTACTAGCATGGTAACATTTGAATGAATCAAATGTTATTTCTTATAGTGCAGCTTAACAGCAACAACGTTGCTTAACTCAGCAACCCAGCAACTCAACAACATTTTTGATCAAATGATTCTTCTTTTTATATTGCAGCCAATAGAGTTGTTGTGAGGATATAGTTGTCCTTTCTCATTCCAACGGTCATATCCCAACGGATAGAATAAGCTCATGTGTTGGAACAGTGACCTTAGCTTGTAGCTTCAATATATTTAATCCTTGGAAACTATGCTTGAACAGTACCAACGTCCTTACCACATTTGAATAGTTGCATACGTTGTACTTCAATCTTCTTGATTCTTCTGATGATTCTTCTGATGAGTAGTTCAGAACTACTTTGGTATGAAAACTTCAGCATCAGAGTTGTTAACTCAAGCACATGTTTATCAGATTGAACAGCAGCAACTTATCTGATGTAACACGTCTTGCATCTGGATGAATCTTCTTCTGACACAATCTTCCACTTCAGAATCCAGTCTTCAGCATTCCAAGAACTAAGTTTCCTCTGAAACAATCTTGAGAATCTTCATGACTAATTCTTCATAAACCATGTCTTCAAAATCTTCAGAGCCTTGACCTTCAGAACACTTCTTCAGAGTCTTGACCTTCAGAACACTTCAGAGTCTTGACCTTCAGAACCTGTCTTCAGAGTCTTCAGAGTCTTGACCTTCAGAACCAGTCTTTAGAGTCTTGACGCACTTGGTCTTTAGAGGCTTCAGCCTTTAGAACTTCAAGTCATCAGAGTCTTCATCACTTTGTTCTTCAGAGGACTCACTCTTCAGAGATGCTCGTTAGCTTCCAGATCAGATGCATAACTCAGAGCAGAATCTATTGATGCATTGCAACTGCAATATCCAACATCCTTGATTCTTTACTGAACATGATCAGATGTAGAAACAAACTTGCTTCTTCACTGAGCTTCATTTGCTTTCAGATCAGATGCACTTCTTCAGAGCAGAAACCACAAGAGCATTGCAACTGCAATATCCAGCACCCTTGGTTCTTTACTGATGGTGATCAGATACATAAGCAAACTAGCTTCTCACAAGCGCTTCATGACGTCACACTAAGTAATTCCATAAGTTACTAGCTGCACACGTTGCTTCTGTTTGTTTGGTCTAATATATTTAATTTAATATGACCTGCACATAACAAACATTAAACCATAAAATGGTTCTTTCACAAATACTTAATTGTTATCATCAAAACATAGAGATTATCCTGTAGAGACAAATCTTGCTCTTACAAATATATTTGGCCATCAAACCCATTAGTCTCTTTGACCATTCAAACGAATTTCTCGAATTAACAAAAGCTCTGGAACAAGGAAGATGATCCATAAACCACTTGTGGAGAAGTGATGTGCAACAAGAAAAAATATTTCCGCTTCTCTTCTCATTCTTGTAATGTACTGAATGGTGTAAATCTCCTAGGAGAGCAGGTACATGATTCTTGGAGACAAAGATACGAACAAAATCTATATTAGCAATGTTCGGTATATCGGGAAACAGTACAATGCCATAAACACACAGATCCAGAATAGCACTAAAGACCACTCAACAATCCTCTCCAGGATACTTCTGGGCTTTATCCATCAAGAATGATAAGTTAAATCCAAAAACTCCATTTCTGCTGACTATATTATCAACCAACTCAGATACGCTCAAATAAAGAGCAGCGACCAACTTCTTGAGATCAGGTTCTTCCCCTGAATGAAAGAATGGCACCTCATCTCGACTAGAGCTTCCAAAATAAAAGAATATTCTTCTAAAGTAGGAACCAACATATAATCTGGGAAGGTGAAACATCATAGCAGAGGGTAATAAAATTGTAATAGAGTATGAATAGTTTCATGCTCATAGCTCGTGACCTTATGAACAAGATTCAAGGACACCGAGATCAGCCATAGAAATTAGACCAAATAAAGGCCCTAACTCCGGTGATGGAAACTTGTATACAATGATCTTCTTCCTGTTTACTTCCATCTCTAAAGAAAACTAGACAACCAGAATTAAAGGAGAGACAAGAACCTGAAAGTATATAAACATGCAATGTTAAGATGCAGAATGATTATGCAGATGCAAACACGAGATCAAGGTATCCAATGCTCGAGATTGCTGCTGCACTGTTGACTGAATATAACTAGAGCTCCTCTCTAATACAAAACTCAGAAAACCAGAATACTAAGGTGATAGAAAACCAGAATACCCAAGATCAAAAGTTTGCTCTGACAAGAAACCAGAAAATCGGGTTAGTTGAAGGTCAAAGTTTCCTGCAAAACCCATCCCCTCTCACATGTGGGTTCTAATCTTGGTCGACATGGCATCCTATGCAGGTCATCAGTATCACGAACTCTCAGGTCGAGAAATAATGATACGTTCACCATTTCTGGTTTGGCATCATGGTCAATCGAGGAGGTCTCAACTGACTTCCTAATGAACAGTCTCTAGAGTTGTTAGCTTTTCTAAGTCAATACTCCCTCAACAGCACCAGACGCGCATGATAGAGTATCTCCATAGAAAAAACCTCTTTTGGACGTGAATTTCATGTGAGCTTTTGCATGGCCAAACGCCACACAAGATCCCACTACTCTCCACACTAAACCTATGTGAAAACTCAAGCTTGTGTATTGGGCTTATCTCTCATGGAACAACCCATCTAACAGCAGGATAATATAATATGCAACAATAAAATGCAAATGCAATAATATACAATAAATAATGTACATAAAAGCAAATAACTTCACAAAAGTAAACACCCAAAGAACAAAAATAGACAAGCGCTAGGATTGACTCACATAGGTAACCAAAGTCGCCAGCTGTGGCAACTGCAAAAAAATTGGCAGAAACAAACAACGTTATTTATCTCAATGCAGGAAAAGGAGATGATCGAAGAAAACCTAAAGAACAGGAAAAGACAAGGCCATCACAACCAAATTTTTGGTTCGGGAATCGGTTACGCAAGGGGAAGGTATGAGTACCCCTCACGTCTGATGTACTCAACGGGATCCATGCTTGTTGTCTAACCAAAGGGTGTGTCATCTAAAAACTACTGTTATACGGAAACAAGAACAAATAAAAAGGAAGAGACTCGATAGGACATCGCCGCCCTATGCCTACGTATTCCCTCGTGCAATGGGAAAGTCAAGAGTCAACGTAGTTCAGAAAACTATGGGTGATGGGGGGAAGATTGCTCGCCAAGACATCACCGTCTTGTGCTTACATATCCTCATTTGGTATGAGAAATCAGAGTAAACATAGTTCGGCTAACGAAACCACAGGTTGGTTAAGTGTTTTTTATGAGTGACGTTCAATTCCAATTCCAGCAGTTAGGGTCGATGCTTGTTTGCGGTAGAACGGAAAAGTAACGTACTCTTTTTGAAAATGATTTTGAAACATAAATCCCGAAGGATAAAAAGGTTTGAACTTTGTTTGTGAGTTTTAGTGAAGTGAATTAATTTGATTTGTGATTCACGTTGCACTAAAGACTATGATATAGGAACGGATGCGTCGCACAATGCCCCCAGATGGGACGTACGCTAAACACTCTAGACGAGCGAGAGGAGACCCCTCTCTCGTCATTTCCCATATGCTTAAGGCTCGTGGTGTACAATGTTCGTCGTATCTATTAAGTATGTTAGAATTGTTTTGAGATGAGAAAAGAGAAAGACGCACGAAAGGTCTAAGGGAAAACTCAGTCCTAACGTTGTCATGCAAAGTGGTCCTAAGGTTGGGATGCAAAAGGAAATTCTATCCTAACGTTAGCATAAAAAAGATGGACCTAATGTTGAGGTTAAAAGGGACTAACCTACTTGTTATCATGCACAGGTTACACTCCTAATGTTTATCCTACTTCAAACCTTAATCGGAAATTAAGTTAGACTAGGATTCCTAAGGAAACATGTAAAAGCAAGGCAAAAACAAGAGAAAACAAGGAAAAACAGCAGCTACAACAACGCTCCCTGCATAAAACAATAATAAAATCCAGCAAGGCAGCACAACAACATTCAAAAACTACTAATTTAACACACAAAAAACATGTGTAAAAGGCAGGTAGCAATCAAGCATAACATAGACATCATGTAAATTCAGAATAAAACAACTGTAGAAAGTAGGATAGCAAGCATGCTTCAACACAATCAACATGAACACACATCAATCATGAACAAGTATCAAGCAAGGATGGACATGCATCAAAAAATCAAACACAAATGTTCAACAAGATTGCATCATCAAGAATCAACAAGAACAACATGCTTTTCACATTAATTCGAGCAATTAAACGATCATGCGACAAAAGGAATCGGAAGAAAATACTAACATGCATCACAAGTCCAATAATATAATCATCAACAATCAACAATTAACATGATACAAACAAGCAAAGCATAAGATCATCACATCAAGCAAGCATCATGAACATGTTAAGCATTCAAACGGAAACCAAAAGTCACGTGTCAAAGAATCACAATCAAATAATCAAGCATGATGAAACAGGTCAAAAATAGTCCACACAAATGCATCATATTAATCCATGAAGGTTAGAGGTGGAAAGAAATCAAAACATGTTTGAAAATAACCAAAAATCACATTCCGGTGCAGTCTTAGTCGATTAACCATTTGCAATGCAAATGTGGGGCCTTCTTGTTATTTGCACTTTATCATTAAATAAAGGACGTTTCGCATTCAAATACTATGATCCCTGTTTTTCTTGTTTTGCATTTATATTAAACAGAAAAATGGCAACGTGTTTTGTTTGTTGCATGACATAATAAACATAACATCCTCATGCAGGTCTTTTCTATCAGATGCCATCGATTCTGGCTCAGCTATGACTTCGTATGACTTTGATAATCCCATTTATCAAGCTGAAGATAAGACTGACGAAGACTGTGAACTACCCGAAGAGTTAACCAGACTTCTCAAGCAGGAGGAAAGGGTCATTGTGCCTCATCAGGAGGATATTGAAGTTATCAATCTGGGTACCGAGGATGATAAGAAAGATGTTAAAGTGGGGGCTGCATTGGAAGACAGTGTCAAGAGAAGATTGGTTGAAATGCTCTGTGAGTATAAAGATATCTTCGCTTGGTCTTACCAAGACATGCCTGGGATGGATACAAATATTGTGGTACATTGGTTACCTCTCAGAGAAGAATGCTCGCCAGTCAAGCAGAAGTTGAGACGGACAAGGCCTGACATGGCAGTCAAGATCAAAAAAGAAGTTCAAAAGCAGTTGAATGTTGGGTTTCTTGCTGTCACGAATTACCCTCTGTGGGTTGCTAATATTGTTCCTATGCCTAAGAAGGATGGAAAGGTCAGGATGTGCGTTGATTATCGAGATCTGAATAAAGCGAGCCCGAAAGACGATTTCCCGCTCCCCCATATCGATGTGTTGGTTGATAACACCGCTCAGTATTCTATGTTTTCGTTCATGGATGGCTTCTATGGGTATAACCAAATCAAGATGGCCCCAGAGGACATGGAGAAAACTACTTTCATCACACCACAGGGAACTTTTTGCTATAAGGTGATGCCCTTTGGATTGAAAAATGCAGGGGCAACTTATCAGCGGGCAATGGTCACTTTGTTTCATGATATGATTCATCATGAGGTGGAAGTCTATGTTGATGACATGATTGCAAAGTCACAGACGGAGGAGGGACATCTAGTCGATCTTCTGGAATTGTTTGAAAGGTTGAGGAAGTTCAAGCTGAGGCTGAATCCTAACAAGTGCACCTTCGGGGTGAGATCTGGAAAGTTATTGGGTTTCATTATCAGTGAAAAGGGTATTTAGGTAGATCCTGCCAAAATAAAAGCTATACAAGAAATGCCTGAGCCGAGAACGGAAAAAGAGGTTCGTGGTTTCCTAGGGAGATTAAACTACATTGCAAGGTTTATATCTCATCTTACAGCCACTTGTGAACCAATATTCAAATTGTTAAGAAAAGATCAAACGGTCGGGTGGAATGAAAATTTCCAAAAGGCGTTTTACAGAATAAAAGAGTATCTGCAAAAACCTCCAATACTCATGCCTCTAGTTGCAGGGACACCTCTGATCATGTATCTCACGGTTCTTGAGAATTCAATGGGATGTGTGCTCGGTCAACAGGACGAGTCAGGTAGAAACGAGCACGCCATCTACTACCTGAGTAAGAAGTTCACCGATTGTGAGTCGATATACTCAATGCTAGAGAAAACATGTTGTGCACTCGCTTGGGCTGCTAAGCGTTTGAGACAGTACATTTTAAACCATACAACCCTATTGATTTCAAAGATGGACCCGATCAAGTATGTCTCTGAAAATCAAGCATTCTCCAGAAGGATTTCCCGATGGAAAATGGTGTTAACAGAGTATGATATTCAGTACGTTTCCCAAAAAGCCATCAAGGGAAGCGTCCTGTCGGAATATCTAGCGAAACAGCCGATTAAGGATTATCAGCCGATGAAGTTTGACTTCCCAGATGAAGACGTCATGTTTTTGAAGATGAAAGACTGTGATGAGCCTTTACCTGACGAGGGTCCTGAGATTGGATCTCAGTGGAAATTGGTTTTCGATGGAGCCATTAATTCATATGGTAACGGAATCGGTGCTATCATTACTACTCCTTACGGTTCTCATATACCGTTCACCGCCCGATTGACATTTGCCTGCACCAATAATGAAGTCGAGTATGAAGCTTGTATTATGGGTTTAGAAGAGGCCGTTGATATAAGGATTAAGAATCTGGATATGACTCAACATTAGTCGTTAACCAAATCAAAGGAGAGTGGGAAACTCGTCAGGCCAACCTGGTGCCTTATAGAGATTATGCAAGGAGACTGCTACCTTTATTCGATAGAGTTGATTTCCATCATATGTCGAGGACTGAGAATCAGATGGCAGATGCCTTGGCCACGCTATCTTCGATGTACAAAGTGAATTTCTAGAATGAAACTCTTGTTATCACCATCATGCGTCTTGATAGATCTGCTTTTGTGTTTGCAGTGGAGAAAGCATTCGATGGAAAGCCTTGGTATTTTGATATCAAGTATTTTCTCAAGACTCAGGAGTACCCATCTGGGGCATCCAGTAAGGATAAGAAGACTCTGAGGAGGTTAGCTGGAAATTTTTATCTGAACAAGGACAACGTGCTTTACAGGAGAAATTTCGACATGGTCTTGCTGCGTTGTGTTAATGAACTTGAAGCAAACCTGTTGATGGAGGAAGTTCACGAGGGTTCTTTTGGCACTCATGTCAGTGGACATGCAATGGCTAGAAAATTGTTGAGAGTTGTGTATTATTGGATGACTATGGAATCTGATTGCTTCAAATACGCCAGAAAATGCCATAAATGCCAGATTTATGCGGATAAGGTGCATGTGCCACCAACTCCTCTAAATGTGTTGACATCTCCTTGGCCTTTTCCATGTGGGGAATCGATATGATTTGAAAGATTGAGCCGACTGCTTCTAATGGACATCACTTCATTCTGGTCGAGATTGATTACTTTACGAAGTGGGTAGAAGCAGCATCCTTTGCCAATGTCACGAGATAGGTGGTCGCCCGATTCATAAAGAAGGACATCATTTGTCGTTATGGAATTCCTAAGAGAATCATTATTGATAATGGTTCAAATTTGAATAACAAAATGATGAAGGAACTGTGTCAGAGTTTCAAGATTGAACATCACAATTCTTCTCCATATCGTCTGAAGATGAATGGCGCTGTTGAGGCAGCTAATAAGAATATCAAGAAGATTGTGCATAAGATGGTTGTGACCTACAAAGACTAGCATGAGATGTTGCCTTTTTCTCTTCATGGTTATCGTACTTTAGTGCGTACATCAACCGGGGCAACTCCTTTCTCACTGGTGTATGGTACGGAAGCGGTCCTACCATTAGAAGTGGAGATTCCTTCTTTAAGGATTTTGTCGTATGTAAAGCTTGACGAAGCTGAATGGGTGCAAACAAGGTTAAATCAATTGAGCTTGATTGACGAAAAGAGATTGGCAGCCATTGTCCACGGCCGGTTGTACCAGAGTAGGATGAAGAAAGCCTTTGATCAGAAAGTGCGTCCTCAGTGCTTTCAGACGGGTAATTTGGTGCTGAAAAGGATCCTCCCTCCTCAAACAGATCACAGGGGAAAGTGGACTCCTAATTATGAAGGTTCGTATGTGAAAAGAAAGGTTTTCTCTGGCGGAGCTTTATTGCTATCTACCATTGATGGTGAAGATTTGTCGTCCCCTGTGAACGCTGACGTGGTTAAAAAATACTTTGCTTAAAGAGACCCGCTGGACACAAAAACAAAAGTCCAGGAAAAAATGGGGCATCCCAGTGAACCATAAAAAAGAATGGGTTCGGGTAAAAATTAGGGATAAAAGAAAAAGAATGAACCCGCAAAGTTGAAAACCTGAAAATGCGACTTTGGCAAAAATGGGTATCCCGGTGGATTGAAAACCCGAAAGGGCGGTCTAGGCAAAAGTTAGGGATTTAAAAAGCAAATGATCACGGTCTACGTTTGATCTGTAAGCTTGTGAGAAGTTATCCCGAAGGAAAGGAATCAGTCCAGTCAGTCTTGTCAGAAGACGAAACATGAGGAACATCAAAGACATACAGGTCATAGCCGAATCGACACATGGTGGTTGTCTGTTTCCATATTGCCGACATTTGTATATTGTATTATTTTTCTTTTGCTTTTGAGCAATGACCTATTTTCAGGAATTGCATCTGAATTGTAATTCTTCTATTTACAGGCCTTTCATCAATAAAGTATTCACTTCAGTCAAAGAGCTTTCTTTTTCTTATCTGTTTTACTGTTTTGTTTGCGAAATGTTTGTTATTTTGGTAAACATTGCAGGTAAAAGCAAGAGGCTGTAAAGAGCATAACGAAAGTGCTGACTTTGCTTGAGCGGCAAGTATCATGGATGGTAACTGAGGTAACCATTTCGCATATAGAACATTTCTGGTGTCTTTCTTTGTTGCAGATCAGCAGGGTTATCCTCCACCGATGGAGATTTTCTTATCCTCAACAATTCAAAGTCGCAGCAAATGGCAGTTGTTATCAGTCGGGTATTCTCAGCAGGTTAAGTTTGATACCTCCGGCAGAATGGACTCGTCCCCAACAGGTTGAATGCAGTGAGGCATGAGCAACGAGGATGTTTGCTTCCCCGTAGCAGAGATTTTGCTTCCCCAGTGAAGTGGTCACGGAATCCGATTATCAAGTCTGAAATGGTGTACCTCCATCAGGATAAAGCTTTATTTTCATGAGAAAGTGGCTCCCCAACAGGGTGGAGCTGTTCCCAGTAGAGCAAGATAGAAGTGGTTCCCTCAGCGGTAGGGTAGGTTGTAAACCAGTATTCTTCTCCAGCGGAGGCAACGTTCGTGACGCCCTTTCCCAACGGAGTTGACATTCAAGTGTTTTCCTAGTAATATCAGTATTCAGGATTTTCTCTAGTAGAGCGTAGTGCTGATTCCCTCGCCAGAGTAAGTGGTAGAACAGGAGTGTGGGATTTCCCCATTAGAATAGAGTTCCTAGTAGGAGTATCTGATATTCCTCAGCAAGACAGGTTGGTACCTGATGTAATCCCAAGCAAAGTGGATTCTTTCCCAAGCAGGATGGAGTTTTCTGAAATGCCATTCAGGGCTGATTTCCCGAGCGAAGTAAAGCCAATCTCAGGCGGTTGGTTGTATTTTTCCTGCAGGGTCGATTCCTCAACAGAAGGGGTTTGATTTAAGCAGAAGGTCGCTTGTTTCCCAGCCGAGTTTTTCAATTTCCCAGAAGAGTTGTATTCTGGGAGACCATCCAGAGCGTTTTCTCAGCAGGATGTGATTTAATCCCCAGCGGAGTGGATTTTTGTTCTTGAAAGAGCAGTACTACCCAAGTTTTGTTCCAGGAGGCCATCCAGAGCTTGTTTTCCCAGTAAGTCCAGTTTACTGGCATGTGCTAACTATCCCCGGCAGGGTCGTTTCCTCTCCCCAGCAGAGTTGGTATTTTCTCTCTAGCATTTATTTTGCGTGGGTGGTTTTTTTGCATTTGCATTTTGCATTAGCATCCTCCCAAATGTGTAGCATTTCCATTTCGTATGGAGCATTACGCCATTTTCAAGCATACGCATGTGAAACATAAGCCATATTGTTAACTCTGTGTTTCAGGTGTATTCCCCGGAGAATTGATCTTTTTGCCCTTGATATCTAGACCATGGCAACTTCTGTTAGCCCGCGTGGTATCCAGGCCCCGACTTATGTTATTCCCCAGCAGTATCATCGGATTTCAGCTGATTATGTTGTTTTATGGACTCATTTGGTAGCCAGACCTTGATGAGTATCTGTGATGAATGTCTCTATCCGTCGAGTACCCAGACTCCGGTCAGTCCCCAATTGTTGATGTTTTTCTCTTTCCATCGATTACCTAGACTCCGGTAAAGACAGTTGTGGTATTCAGACCATGGTGATGTTAAACATATTTTCTTTGTCTGTTGAGTATTCAGACTCCGGTTAATGTTGTTGAGTATTCAGACTCCGGTCAATGTCGTCGAGTATCCAGACTCCGGCAAACCTCCGATTGCAGAAATGTGTTCCTGTGTTGTCGAGTATCCAGGCTCCGGAAGACTTCATTGATTCATTTTATCTGTGCAGTATTCAGACTCCGGCAGTTTAAGATGATATTCTTAAACTCACATGGTATACAGACCATGGCAGCTCCGGTTAGCCTGCATGGTGTCCAGACCCCGGCTTGTGTTATTTCCCCCTGCGGTGTCGTCAGACGTCGATGGATGGTATCTTTGTAAACTCAGGTGGTATTTAGGCCATAATGAATGTTTCTTCGCCCGTCGATTATCCAGACTCCGGTCAATCTTCGTCGAGCATCCAGGCTCCGGCTATTTCGTTGAGCATTCAGGCTCCGGTTTCTCCGTCAAGTATTCAGACTCCGGTGAATTTCCAATTTGGGTTGTATTGCTTTGACCGTTGAGCATCTAGACTCCGGTCAATTTCCGTCGAGTATCCAGACTCTGGTAAATCCCTAGTAAAGTTGCCAATGTCGTTGATCATCCAGGCCCCAGTTGTTGCGTTGAGGATTCAGGCTCCGGTTTTTGTTCGTCGAGTGTTTAGACTCCGGTAAATTTCCAATTTGTGAATCCCTTTGTCCGTTGAGTACCCAGACTCCGGTCATTTTGGTTGAGTGTTCCGCTTCGATTCGTTCGTTGAGTACCCGAACTCCGACAATTCGTGTATTGATTCACTTTGTCCATCGAGTATCCAGACTCCGGTCATTCTTGAGCATTCAGGCTCCGGTTCCTTTGTCCGTCGAGTATCCAGATTCCGGTCATTACGTTGAGTATTCAGACTCCAATTCATTATGTTCGTAGAATATCCAGATTCCGACAATTTGAAGTGTTACCCTTCAGCCGATATGGTATTCATACCTTGACATAATTTTTGATGGATGAGTTCATCTTAGGTGTCTCCTCGACAAAGTTACTTGGTTAAGTTTCTCTTTGTCCCAAAATAGAGTTATTTGTTTAAATTTCTCTTGTTTTCTTCACTAGAGTTGCTTGGTTAAGTTTCTCTCTTCCTCAGCGGAGTATACAGATGTTTATTAGATTCATCTACTTCCGGAAATTTCTATCCCCAATCAGAGTTTGCAGTTTATTTTTGCAGGTGGCAAATTTCCGGATTCTTTGGTATTCAACCGTCTTTTACCTTGATTGTTTGAAAGTCGATGCTCTCATCCCTTCAGGTTCAAGTCGATTGAATATGGCAGTTGTAGTACCCCAAAATTTTCCCTTTCATTTTAACCTTAACTAGCTTTTGTTTCTTTGCATTTTGCATTTTTTTCACATATCATAGCATTTGCTCTCGAGGAATGGGGTCGAGGAATTCCTGTGGTTCAGTTTCATTTCGGTGCAAAAGACTGAACAACGAACAGCGAGCATCAGAGGCTCGGTCATTTATTTTGCCCAGCAGTCAGGCGGCCAATTTTATTTTATTTTGCAGAATAACAGCAGTTCAAAATGCAGCACTCAGGCTCATGACAAGAATTTTTACAGTGATAACATTCAAGAACAAGGTTCAAAAGCTTAACGAAGCTCCAAACAGTTGAAACAGGGCAAATGTGAAGATTTCCCTCCAAAAGGCGCCAAATTCAAATTTTTGAAGGTGTTAATCGGTTAACGCATATGGTTAACCGATTAACCAAGTCAAATCAGGTCAATATGGGGTTCTTTAAAGGTGTTAACCGATTAACCTATATGGTTAATCGATTAACCAATGCAGATTTTGCCTCTGCACGTGAATTTTCAATGCAGAGCCATTTGGGGTCCAATTTTGATCACTTGAATTCAAATTTTACACTTGGGAAGGATCTAGAATCATTTCAGAATTTGATTAATTTCATTTTCCCTCCAAAATCCCATTCCTCATCCCAAACCAAAATTCACAAACCAACTTCCAAGCCTTTCCTTTGGATCCAAACCTAGGTGATATTTAAGTGATTCACTCCAAACCAAAGAGAGCTAATCTTCATTTCTCACTCCCATTTTTCAGAATTCATCTCAATTCTCTCAAATTTTCTCTCATTTTTCCAATTCCAAAACCTTCACCCAAAGCTCTTTTCCATTGAATTCTTTGATTCTTCCTTGGAATAAATGAATTCTTGAGCTCAAACCTCCATCCATCATTTCCATCGAAGTGATTTCATCATTCAATTTTCGTGCACAATTGGATATGAATCTGGAAGTGATTTTGCAAGTGATTATTTGGCTCATTTTGGATTAATCTTGAAGGATCTCCATTGCTACTACAAGAATTGGTGTGGATCTTGAAGTATTCCGGACTTCTAGCATTGGATCTGTTCGATTTCAGTTAATTCAACATTAACCGAAGCAATTCTCCGCTTCGAAGGTTGGAATTCTAGATCCATATCATTTTTGAGCTTATTTGCATGTTCATGTTGATTTTCATATTCGATTGAATTTTGGTTGACATGATTGTGGATGTTGCTGTTTAGATATGTTTACATGTTGTTCTGTTGCTGATTTTCTGCTGTTGGCACAGTGTTAATCGGTTAACGCATATGGTTAACCGATTAACCATCTCAGATTTTCAAATTTTTTCAAAGTTTTCAGAGTGTTAATCGGTTAACACATATGGTTAACCGATTAACCAGTTCAAATTTTCAATTTTTTTAAACGTTAACAGTGTGTTAACTGATTAACCCCTGGGGTTAACCGATTAACACTGTACCAGTGGGTCTGTTTTGCTGTTTTGCTTGCTTATTTGAGTATCGTTTCACTTCGAATCATCGTAATTCGATATGATGCATTAAAAGTGAAATGTTTTGGGATATACGTCGCTGTTTTGATTGTTTAATTGAGATTTCGCCGACATTCGTGTTCTTTTCCACTTGAATGCATGCTTATGGATGTGGTTCAAGGTGATGATTTTTGCATGTTCGTTTGTTTTCATCTTTTGCTCTTTCCTTCATGTTTGCGTCATTTTTGCATCGCTGTTGAGGTCGAGATGCGCTTGTGGCGGCTGCTGCCTCACACATTTTTCCTCCCTCCCTCCATTCTAAGTGTGCATTTTCATGTTTGCATATTGCATTTTATTATGCTTTCTCCTTTTGTCTTCCCTTGCCATGTTCCCCTTAGGATCTAACCTTCCTTATTTAAGGTTGGTTATAGACATTAGGATTCGAACTACGCATGCTAACATTAGGGTAGATGTTTCCCCTTTTAATCCTAACCTTAGGACCATTTTGCATGACAACGTTAGGGCCGAGTTTCCCTTAGACCTTCCGTGCGTCTCTCTTCTCATCTCAAAACAATTCTAATTCATCTAATAAATGTGATGAACGTTGTATGCTACGAGCCTTAAGCTACATGGGGAATGATGAGTGAGGGGTCTCCTCTTGCTTGTCTAGAGTGTTTAGTGTACGTCCCGTTTGGGGGCGATACGCTATGCATTCGCTCATATTTCATAGTCTTTAGTGCAACGTGAATCACAAACTGAATTAATTCACTTCACTAAAAAACACAAACAAAATTTCAAACCTTTTTCCTTCGGGATTAATCAAACTTTCATTTTCAGAAAAGAGTGTTGTTAAGCTTTGGTTCTACCGCAAACAAGCATTGTCCCTAACTGCTGGAATGGAGGTTTAACCCTACTCGGTTAAAACACTTAATCAACCAGTGGTTTCGTGTCAGCCCGAACTACGTTTGCTCTGATTTCTCATACCAGATGAGGATACGTAGGCACAAGACGTGATGTCTTGGCAAGCAACCTTTCCCCGTAGTTAGCCAAACTACGTTGACTCTGACTTTTCTATTGCACGAGGGAATATGTAGGCACAGAGCGGCGATGATCTTCCGAGTCTCTTTTTCTTTTCTTTTTGTCCTGTGAGCCTGTAGCATAGATAGTTTAAACACACCCTTAGATAGACAACAAGCGTGGATCCTGTCGAGTACAATGGACGTGAGGGGTGCTAATACCTTCCCCTTGCATTACCTACTCCCGAATCCAGAACTTGGTTGCGATGAACTCGTCTTTTCCCTTTTTCGTTAGGTTTTTTCGATTTTTTCCTTTCCCTCTCTTTGGGATAAATAAAGAAAGGTGGCGACTCTTATGTTTTCCGTCGGGTGTTTTTCGCAGTTGCGACAACCTCCCACTATTTTCTCTAAAACAGTCTTCAGCAACCTGTAATACACAACAGAATAGTCTAAGCACATAAGCAACAACCCAGGCAAAAACAACATCCAACAGGATCAACCAGAGCAGCAACCAACACCATCTTCCAACCATCTACACTCCTGCCACAACCATACATCAAACTGTATATAGGCCAATCTTCTCCCAGGGCTACCAGAGTTCTTTCCACACAAAAATATGCAGTGGAACCACCCAAAAGAACAACTTCAACATGCCCTAAACAAGATATCAAAACATTTGATAGGACATCATACAGAAGTAGCCACTCCTACTTAGGCAAAACATTCAACAGGTCACAGAAGCTCCTATATCAGAGGGCATAACAGTAGATACAAAGAATCCTTCAAAATCAGGAGTAAACACAAACTCCCCCTAAACTCCATAAGCAACAGCTCAAACATTTAGCAAGATCAGCAAATCAGCTACCACCTATCCTTGTTCAAAACACCAGAAAGTATGTCCCAGAATCTCATCCAGAACAGACTGGATGCCTGCTCTGATACCAATTGAAATTCTGGTATGCAGATCTCAGATGTCCTAAGAGATGCAAAGAACATTGATCTTTGCTAAAACAGAACAACGGCAGAACATGTGCATTTTAATTCACTTAAAAAATTAGCAGTGTCGTGACATCTGCTGTAACATCTGTAGACTGACAGAACAATTTATCTATCCTTTTAAATTGAGCAGAATGTTAAATGCAGAAAGATAAGTAACTGACAGTCGATGTTATATCGGATGTTATGACATCCGCTTCTGAGCAGATTATTAAACTTAGCAGTAAACAGGTAACGAAAGTAGTAAAGAACACAGGAAATTGTTTACCTAGTTCGGTGCAACATCACCTACATCTGGGGGCTACCAAGCCAGGAAGGAAATCCACTATTAGCAGGATTAATTCAGAGCTAAACTCCCAATTTACAACTCCTCACTTAATCTCTACTCAATGCAATTTCTGCCTAGAAACCACTAGACAAGAGACACCTCTCACTCCCCCTCAATCACAGCAGTGATAAACAATTCAATACAAAAAGAAGACTTTAGAAGACACTCTTCAAAGTTACAATACTTGATTTTGCTTAACAGCTTCAATCAAGAAAATACACTCTTGCTTAAAAGCTTTGAGTGAACAATTAACAATTAACAGCTAAACCCTTATTTTACACACACAAGACTCTCAAAACCCTAAACCCTTATTTTACACTCAAGTTTTTCTTGTTGTGAGTGCTTGATTTTCCTTGCTTCTGCGCCTTCTTAAGTAGTAATGCAGACTGGGCTTGGGCTGGTCAAAAGTAACAGCAGGAAGAGAAGATTTCAATCTTCATAAATTGCAATAGAAATTAGGTTTAACCAAGTTAATCCAGTCTCCACAATTCAAGGTGCTAAATAATAGGTCATAAGCATTTCATGTTATGCTCAGCACTGCCTAGAGTCTCACCTGAGATAACTAAGGAACCCTAGCAGGTTTCTTGAAATCTACCCTGAGATAACTCAGGAACCATAACAAAAAAAAACAAACACATGCCCTTGCTGGCAACTACCTGATGTCATAACATTCAGTATGACATCCAATACACTATGTTCTAGCTAACCAAACTTACCCAGCAGTACACTACACAAGTATGTCATGACATCAGCCAAGACATCTATACATACAGCAATGTTTTATAAAATGCAGCCAATCAAGAACATCTACAAACTCCCATTCTTCTGCAGAATATTCTTCATAATAGTAGAAACAAATATATTATAGTTTCCTAAAAAGTCTCAAAGATCCTTTTTATGAACACTAATTAAATCTGCACTTTGTTCCAAATAAATTTCTTTGACCTGCACATACTGATGAGGTATATCCAACAGGATCTCATCAAACCAAAACACCTTTGTCAAGAGATATAACATAGCAGCTCCTGCTGTACCAGACAAAGATGGCATGGCATTTGTCTCGACATCTTGATTAAAACACATGACAGCAGTTCTGTCTTGACAGTAGATGAAGATGTTATAACATCTTGGTTATGATGGACCTAACAGTTATGATGATATTCCTATGAGTTTTGATGATTCTATGATAACATGATGATGATTGTGATGATGATTATGATGAATAATGATGCACCTATGATGTTATTATGAGGATGTTATTGACGTGTGCATCATGCACTCATGTGCATCCGTACTTCGGTTCAGGACCTGGATTTCTTTGGCTTCAGTCCCATTGTATGGATGTGAGGTATTTTGATGTGCTACGATTCTCGAGTAGATTTGATCCTATTGATAGCGATCTATGGAGGGTTGATGGCCCAGTGTCCATCAAGCTGTGATGATTGGTACCACATGCATGAGTCTTGTTGCATTGCATTTATGAGATGATCTTGAGTAATTAATGATGTTGTGGCCTTTGATGTCCATTGATGAATATGATGATGTTGAATATGAAAATGATGCCATTTTATATATTGATTTCCTACATTAATTATTATGAATAGTTTTACTCACTCTGCCTGTTTGAATGTTGCCTCCACGTGGGTAACGTGCAGATGACCAGGTTTAGTCGTGGACGTCGTCGAAGATATTTTTGGAGTTTTGAGTTGTTGGCCTTTTGGTTAACTTAGAGGGTCTTGCTCTGATAGTGTAATATCAGGTTGGGGTCTTTGAGTTAAACCATGTTTTATTTGATTTGGTTATTTTGATTATGTTCCCGTATAAGGAAAACTTTGGATTATGCCTTTTGAGTTCTGCTGCAATTTTTTATATCTTTTGGGAAAACTCGTTGTTTACGAAGCTTTGACTTATATTTGATTTATTGGGAAATGTACGCCCTTTGAGGTGATTTTTATTGAGTTTAATATTTGACTCTGATAAATGTGAATATTTTGCCTTTAAAATTATGGGGTAGAAAAGGGTGTTACATTTTGGAGTGAGGGTTTGAAAATTGGAATGGGATTAAGAATGGTAATTTGGAGGGAAATTGGATTGGTTTCGAAAGTTAATCAAAGTTTAGAGTGATTCTAGATCCTTCTTCTGATGCAAAAGTGGCAGCATTGAAAATGTACGTATCTGGGCAAATTTTCCTTTGTTTAATTGATTAACCATTTGCTAGTGCAAATTGGTTAATCGGTTAACCACTCACAAATTTTGAAAAATGCGCCATTTGGAGGGAAACTTGCACATTCGCCTGTTTTCACCCGTTCTGAGCCCCGTTAAGCCTCTGAAACTTGTCTTTTGATATTATAACTGTGAAAATGCTTGAGATAACATGTGACCTGTCTCCTGTGCTGAAAATAACTTGCTGAATGAAATAAAATTGGCCACTCGATTGCTGGGCAAAATAAATGTTGAAGCCTCTGACGCTTGTTGCTTAAACTCTGCAATTGAAGCGAATCCTGACCCATGTCTCAAGAACCAATACCATGATATGCAGAAATGAAAAATGCAGAGAAACACAAGCTAGTAGATCAAGAAACAATGAGGAAAGTTTTGGGGTGCTACAGTTTCCAAGAAGCCTTTCTTGAGGTTCACCCATTATTATTTTTGTCTCTAACTCTGAAGCTATATCTAAATGCTCCGAATAAACATAAAATTCTTCTTCTTTTTCTTTTTCTAGGATTGAAGTCTCCTCTTCTAAGGCTACCAAGCTTGCTTGTTTAGCTTGTCTGAGCCTAGCGTGCAAAGATCTTTCAGGTTCTGCGTCAAAAAGAAAATCAACTGGGGGCTTTCCTCGCATACAAAGATTAGACAAAGATCAGTAATAATAATAATAAACAAAAATAATATAAGCAGAAAATAAAATTTTAGTTGCAGAGCAACAAAATTCTAATTGAAATAAATCTGTGAATTCTATTATCTTTGGCAGTCCCTGGCAACGGCGCCAAAAACTTGATCGGAAAAATAGCAAGTGTACTATTTTTCCTATGTATTAATAAGGGATAAAGTCTCAAATATCGATCTCAAGGACTGCTTGAGGATATAGAGTTCTGCATTCAATTTAACTAAACAAAAACGTGGGGGTTTTAGATTGTTTGGTGAAGTTATAAAACAATTGCACATAAACTAAAGAGAGTAATTGAGTGGTTTAAAAAATATATTAGTAAACTATGTCAGAGATGGTGTGTGATCCGACTCAGTAACAACTCTGAATTAACACCAGAACAACTTATTTTAACTAATTAGTTACCAGTTCTTTAGAAGGTTTACTCCTA
Organism: Lathyrus sativus; assembly: GCA_963859935.3. Taxonomy (NCBI): domain Eukaryota; kingdom Viridiplantae; phylum Streptophyta; class Magnoliopsida; order Fabales; family Fabaceae; genus Lathyrus; species Lathyrus sativus. Next base: position 670,854,838 of record OZ012739.1, read on the forward strand.
AGTCCTTAGTGAGAAAACCTTTAATCATCCACCCTAATTGCTATTCCCATAAAGAATTACAGATGAAATTAAGCAATCAATTATCAAGAATATTTCGGTTTCTATAGGGTATCCTTAGTCATAAGTGATATCTACTATAGAATAATCCAAAGCAAAGCATTAACAACGACGGTCCAGCCTAATCGTTAATCAAAAATTAAACCCTGTTTGTTTGATAGGGCAAGCATTAAGAATAGCTAGAGATCAAATCAATTATGAAAAACAAAGAAATTGTTATTGCAATACTAATATCAGAGTTATTACATATCCAAATCAGGGACACCCCCTAGCATTGTGGGGATTTAGCTGCTCATATTGTTTAAAGAAAATACAATGTAAAAAGTAGACATTACAAGAATTTGGATAAACTCGAATCGTCAATTACTTCCGCTCATGAAAATCCTTCGCCCTCCGAAAACCTTGTGCTCTCCAACCTTTGATCGTAAAATTCTTCTCCAGTCAAAAGTCCATTCTCTCATCGTCAAAACTCATCTAAATTGTCAAATCCAATAACAGTAGTGAGAAATGTCAAAAACATCCTCACAACTTAACACTAGGTCCAGAAACAAGAAAATATAAAAATCTGCGCATTGGGCTGACACGGCCTGTGTTAGGTGACACGGGTGGCCGTGTCAGCCTTCTGTTTTCCAATTTTTGCGCTTTGAAGCTCTAGTGTTTTCTCCAAATTTTCACGCAAGTACCCAGCTTCCTGACAGGCCCATGTCAGCTGACATGGTTGGCCGTGTTGCCCTGCTGTAGGATGGACAAATTTCCACCGACACTACGTATTTTCCTTTTTCTCACATCGAGTTCTTCCTGAATGCTTATTCGAACCTAAAAACATTAAAGAGACACAACCAAAGCATAAAATTTGGAAAAAGACAAATAAAACAACTAAACATAACAAGATTGATTAAAATTCACGGTAAAAGAAAGCATAAAAGCCACCGATCAATACCTAACACTAGACAATAGTCTTATTGACTCATCATGGAGCTTGAATCTCACAGATCCAATACTTGAAATCTTGCAAGCTTTATTGTTTCCCAACAACACTGATCTACCATCTTGATCACATAATTCTTTAAACACATTCTTGTTTGGAGTCATATGCCAAGTACATCTGAAATCCATAATCCATTCTTTGCAAGAGTTGTTTCTGGACACCACAAGGACATCAGATGATTCATAATCATCTTGCACAATAGTTGCATTTCCATTGTCCTTACCTCCATGATTATTTAGACATTCAGGACATACCTTTCTTGTGTGACCCTCCTTCTTATAGTGATAACACTTAATACCATAAATATCACCACCATAAGACTTCTGTCGAGTTTTACCTTTCTTATTCTCAAACCTACCATCTCTTTTCGAGAATTTTCCTTTAACGAACAACCCTTCGCCAACTGATGATGGTTTCTGCTTCTTTTTTTCATTCAGATCCTTAGAATACAAGGCTGCTTGAACTTCTTAAAAGGCCAGAGACTCTCTTCCATACAAGAGGATTGGTTTGAAGTGAGCATGCGACTTAGGTAAAGAACACAGCAATAACAACGCTTGATCTTCGTCATTGATGGTAGCATTAATATTTTCAAGATCAAGAATCAGCTTGCTGAACGTATCCAACTGCTCTGTCAACACTTTGTCTTCATTCATCTTGAGTGAATACAAAGCTTGCTTCAAGTACAAACGATTCACCAAGGACTTTATCATATACAATCCTTCGAGTTTCAGCCAAACACCAGCTGCCATCGTCTCCTTCAAAACCTGCCTGAGAACCTTATCACCAAGACTCCAAATAATGGCACTGCGGGATTTTCGATCATCGTTGTCTTATCCTTTTCCGTCAATGCAACATTCATGGCTTCTTATCCCTTGAACGCTTCTAGCAAACCCTGTTGAACAAGAATGACTCGCATCTTCAAGCGCCATAAACCAAAATTATTAACTTCGGTGAACTTCTCAATTTCAAACTTTGTTGACGGCATCTTCTCCTTCACGCTCACCGGACCAGTTTGTTGTAACAAACAATACCAATTAATATATTCTTGATTGAAAAACATAGTTTCTTGGGTGAATAATGAAACAGTTATAGTAGAACAAAGAGTGAGAGAAGAAAGAATAAAGAAGAAAGAAGAAGAATAAGATTTTGGGCAAACTGTTTTCTATTCACTTACTCAATTAGGGTACAAATGATTACAAGTGAATAACACAATTGGCCTCTCTCAACAACTTGAGAGATCTAGCCTATTTATAGGCTACTAAATTAACTTAAACAACAAGTTAGCCTAAACAATTGGATCCATAACATAAGGCCCAATTTGACATTACAATTTGAATACTAGAACTAACTTCGACTACAACATGTAACACTTTGACATCAGCATGTGAACGAGCTTTGACTTCATGCTTGTCTCCTGTCGAAACATGAAAGCTACCCCTGTTGACAACATCCATGTCGACAACACTAGAGTTCGATTCAATATCTCACAACATCCAAAATCCTAGCTAGTCTTCTTTATCGAGCCTCCCGAAATCCTAAATATTTAAGTATTATAAAATAAATGACTGTGTGATTAAGACTGCACAACATTTAACATTCCCTCATTTCCATCTTTATCATCACTTTCTGTCCCTGTCCCCATCAAGATGAATATTTAATATCAAAAACAACAAAATCCTCCATTTTACCACGTAGTCTTTCCAAATCTCACCTGTCTTCACGTTACCTTTCTAAAGCTAACTTGTCATCCCCTTTCCAAGACATAATAACTTGTCTAAATGCTTAAACCTCTCAATGAGTTGTTCTATTTGCGTCAGCGTTGGGCTGAACTGATTTCCCGATTTAGGATTGTGATGACCTTAAAACTAAAAGAACTCACCTTGTTTCTTAATGTCGGACTTTCTTCCTACCTTTTTTTAAGTCGAGAAGAGCTTACCCATTTCTTGTAATTTTCAAAGAGAATCTCTTAAAGCACCCTATATGTTTCTAAGTCACCGTGGAAATTTCTAAAAATATCTCCGTTTTCAAGATGCATTTTTGGACGCACTCAATACACACATTTCATTCGTTTTTGAGTTACATCTCAATTTTATAAATAAATTTATTCCGAAAATATATTTCTGAAATTTTTTAAAAATTATATTTCCAAAAACTAAAAAAATATAAATTGTAAAAAGCCACTTGCAATAGCTCAATTTAATATAATTACTGAGGCAGACACTTGCGTATAAATTGAGTTCATGTTAATTGTGGTTTTATCAATGTCTTTTTTTTATTGTGAATGTCTGTGATTATATAAAACAAAAAATAATGAGGTAGGACTATAAATCATCTTTCTGATTTTATAGTTTCTGAAAATATATATATTTTCAAAATAAATTTATTTATACTTAAAAATAAATAAAATATATATATATTAAGGTACATCTGAAAATATATTTTTATAAATAAAAAATATTTTTAAAAATTTGAGAAGTGCCTTAGAACATACAAGATGTTTTGAAAAAAATTCTCTTTCCAAATTATTTACAAAACTACTATTTGTAAGATCGGTTTATTAGGCACATATCTTATTACTATGCGATAAATAAAATACCATAAAAAACTCTAATTGCGTCGTGATAAGGACACATAGCAGGCGTCATATAAATTATATTATCCTTTTTATGATTGTTGTAATGTTGTCCAATGGCTGCATCATTGTAGACATATGATGATATGAACAGTTTTAGAAACTCTATACAATCATATTTATTGTCGCATTAGAAGATTTAAACACTTTTTATTAATTAATGGATTTATGTTAGAGTGATTTCTGACTTTTGTCATGCTTAATTATGATTAATACATAGTTGATGGTTACTAATGATCAACCTATTTATAGAAAATAGATATATTCCCATTTATAAAACGTATCCTATAGTAATAATCCAACTGTTTGGAGGAATTTCCCTTTCATGTAAGCATTCCATTCCACCCACCCCTGCAAATACACTTTGCTTTTGCCAACTTGAGTCATCAACATGGCCTACTACTCCTCATCATCGACAAGTCATTCATAGCCCCACTAATATTTTTGAGGCACAATTTTTTTTAAAATAGATTTAAAATATGGATTTAATTTAGAAGAGATCTTTTATCATCTTATTCAAATAATGTTGAAAATATTATTTAACTTGATTATTTCAGCAAATTGTTTCAAACAATATAAAGAACTCGTTTTTATTTACGACCTCAATTTTAAAACTTAGATTTAATGTCTTCTTTATACATATTGGAGATGATTTGATTCATATATTTTTAATCAAAATATTTTTAAATTCATTATTAATTTTTTTTATGTAAATAGTATAAATAATTCAATAAATATTTTGGGATGCTCACAAGATCCATGTGGCAAGGTCCAAGAGCAAAGCGTTACCAAAGAAAGCACAAAGGAGTAGGTACAATTTCATCCAAATTCAAAGCACGTAATTTCGACCTCCTACTAACTTTTCATCGTCAAATTGAGTTGAACGGTGATTCGCATAAAACATCATGTCAATCAAAAGTAATTTTAACCTCCTATTCTATATAAAGCTCTTCACATGATAAGGCTTAGATATTTTACTCATTCTCACTTTCATACTACTTATCATTAATTCAGTGATTTGAACGTTGAAGTGATAATCTTACAAGTCTACCTCGCTCCGCCTTACTAAAAGCACGCTCCACGGCGACTGAGTCTTATCTTACTTTGTTATCCACTATTTCTGGTTCGTGAACAGAGTAGTGGCGTTGTATGTGGGATTCTACATTTGATTCATGCAAAATTCAACGAGAAACTAGTGTCTCTTCACCATAACTCGAGAACCTCTGATTTCCTCTTTTCTTGTTTGAATCACCGATCGAACTCTTGAAACGATGGCAACTTCGAGAGCTACTCGATCAACCATTCAATGTAACACAATTTTTGTGGCCGCTGAAACTATCGACATTCCCAATCTCTCTAGGGAGGCTATTCCCTTTCATACGATTTAGGGAAATCTTGTTTTAATGACTTCTCATTACACTCCTACACCACAAGATCCAGTCCCTCTAATGATAGAGCAAGGCATTTTCTAAGTCCTTTCGATGTTCCAATCTTTCCAACAACAACTCCAAGGCTAGAAATCGAAGAAACCTCTATTGCAACCATTGGTTCCTGGACAATAGATGCTCCAGAGCCTCCAGTAACTACAAGTCAATATATGAAGGCTAGGGGAAAGTAGTCTACTCAACAACTTCTATAACCTAGTGTAATAAAAAAATTCACACTTGCTAGCAGAAAGAGTACTTAAAATCAAAGAAAATTTGCAATATGCTCCTCTGAGTGATCATTTTGTGTGCAAGACGACATTAGGCGGTGATCAAGAAGATGAACGAAAACCAATCCCTATTCGAAATATTGCCAATGTATATCGGCCCCTGGATGCCCAGATTGTGTCTGGGGTCATGAAAATCACATTTCACCGCACTCATTCGGGGGAAGAGAAGCCAGTCAAATTTTGACCTTATTGCCATTCATTGTCAAACCACTCCCGAAGGAGGAAAGATACGGCGCCAAAGCGCTAGCTCCCCAAAATAAGAAGAACTTGTTCTCAGTTTGCATCTTCAATAGAAAATCCTAAAATCTCTCAGGGAAACTCCAGAGTTGGATAACTATGATGGCTTAGGAGATCCAAATGAGCATATCAAACACGTTGACACTAAGCTTGACTACTACCATACTAAAGGGGATGTGAAATGTAAATTATTCATGTTAACCCTTAAAAAGCTATAATGGCATAGTTAAAAGAAATCGCAAGCAAAAACATAAACTCCTAGAGAAAGCTCTGATACTCTTTTATTTCCCAAATCATTATTCAAAAGCAGCAACTCACTATGATAATGATACTTAGTCGAATTCAACAAAAGAAGAAAGAAACCTTATGGGAGTACAATGATATTTTCACCAAAGTAGAATTGGAATTAGGGGAACAAAAGACGGATTGAAGTATTGGATATTTAAGAAAAGAATGAGAACATATTGCATGTATCGCGTGAAGCTAGGGATGGAAATGGTGTGTAGCTTGAATGATCTTTTGAATAGAGACCAACCATACATCAATTACGAGGGATAACTCATGGTCGTAGAGGTAGAGAAAGGTTGGAGAGCAGGACACTCAGGAAACAATAAAGGGCCGGAGAGAGACAACAATCGTCATCTAGACAATGGGGACAGAGGCCTTTGAATCAAGTTCTCGTCCTATACTCCATTTAACACGTCATAAGATAAAATTTTAAAATATTATGAAAATACAGACTTCAAGGAAGCCGCTTTAAGAAACCTATATCCGCCCAAAGAATCCTCCATTGACTGACAAAACAAGGTATTGCAGTTTGCAAAAGATTCATAGCTACAATAAAAATTAATGTGTTCATTTAAAGGACACGGTAAAAGAGATGATTAAGAATGAGGTACTTACCTGACACACCCAAGAGGGAGGTCAAAAAAATGACCAAAAAAGAAAGAAGAAGAGAAAGTAATGACCCTCTCACAGAGAAAATGGATCTCCTAAGAAGACTATAGAGGTCGTGTGCGAGGCCAGAGCAAAAAAGGATAGTAGTAGTGATTAAGAAGAAGACAAAAAAGGGAAGCACCTGTATATCTCATCCATTACTAGAGGCCTTCCCTGACCAAGAAACCCTTCCAAGGTCACCATTGAGACAAGAACCATTGAGTTAATGGAAGTCATCAAAGAATAAGAGGCACCTTGTGAAAGGAAGCTAGATAGACCTGTCTTTGGGTTCCACGATAGTGAAAAGGTGGGCGGAATCCTGAATGAAATCTTTCCCCTAGTAATAATGATGATTATGGGCAAATTCGACGTGTCTATAATCCTTATAGACCGGGGGGAGGGAGCTCGTGGGAAATCATGATTACATAGCTTTTTGAGATGCTCTAGTTGAAGAGGGAGAAACTGTTACCATACAAAGGATACGAACTACAAGCCTTCAATGACATTGTAACTCTCCCATGGGGATACATCAATATGATGGTCACACACATGGAGAAGGAAAAGACATCAGAATGGTCGATATGCATTTTTGGTAGTCCCATGTAAGAGCATCTAAAATTGCACCCTAGGCAGGCTCTTCACAATATTGGATGCAGTGGCCCATTCAATCCACTTTAAGATGAAATATTATAACATCCAAAATGAGTCGGTAAACATATGCATAATTTTCCAAGATCCCAAAGGATACCAAAATCCTTATAGTATGATAGAGGATGCAAAGGCGAGGAGAATGTGATGAAGGTCAACATGACCTCCCTCGGTAAGCAATTAGAAGGGTTGTTGATCGGCCACCAAAGAAAAGAACCGGTACTTCCACCATGTATGACATAAATGATTCTAAGATTGATAATTGCAAGAGGTGGACATGAAGGAAGGCTAAAGCCAAAGATGCCCGAAGATCTATAAATAGTGAAAAAGTCACTTGGTTAAATTTCTCTATTTTACATGTATATAATTTACTCTATTGCATAATATTTATAAATAAGTAGCGATATAGTCGCAAGATTAACCCATTTATCTGATTCAATAACAAAAGACACAAGTGTAACCCCTTTATTTTCTCAATCTCTCCTCCTTTTATATGACATATCTGAAAAGAAGAAAGATAGAAACGAATATGCATTTAATCTAATAACCAAAACCACACTAGTACAAATGTACATATGTTTTGTTAACAATAACATAAAATTGTTATTAATATACTCTTTCATTTACTATCTATATATAAATTTATTATATTAATGTATCTAAAATTATTTTTCACATTTAGAAATGTTTAAACTTAACTGTTATTTTCCAAAGCACTCAATTTAAATTAAAATGTTCTCTCAAAACACTTAAGAGAAATGAAAAACTCGAAGAAAAAAAATATATTTAGTGTGAATTGTAAAAAAAAAAAAAATAATAATAATAAATAAAAAATAAAAAAAAAAGAGAAAAAATGTCAGAAGTGGGATTTGAACCCACGCCCTCTCACGAAGACCAGAACTTGAGTCTGGCGCCTTAGACCACTCGGCCATCCTGACTTGTTATATAAATTTTATATTGTATATATTTATTACAATAGGTTTACATGTTCATTCGATATTCTTGACACCCATACTATCTCACCTCACATCTCTCTCAATTTTATGGGTCGTAAGAGGTGATTGTGAATTTTTTATTTTTGGCTTTGAAATTCAATTTTTGTTTGTTTGATAAAATAGAGTTATTTTGATTTTTTTATTTAATTTGAAAATAATTTTTACTAAAACTAAAATAAATTTTTTAAAATTCTTTTTGTTATGAAGATAAGAGACTACCATCAATGGTCGACCACTACTCCAGCCATTATTATGACAATCAACGACCATCACTAACCACTATTGGCCACCACTAACAACAATAAACCACTAGTTAAACCATTAATTCAACCACGTTTCTAATCACCTTAGGCCATCACTCTGACCACCTCCAACCACCGCCAACCATCACCGACTATCACTAAAATCATTTTTGATCACCCATTTATCCACACATGATCTTTAATTTAACCACCATTCATACAACCATCAACCACCACTATGGTCACCTCTAAAACCATTATGACCACCACTAGGGCTGGCAATGAACCGAACCAACTCGAAAATAGTTCGGAATTCGATTCGGCAATTAAATTGTTGAACTAGGTTCATGAACCAAATGAGTTGAGTAAGAGCGAAAAATTAAATTCGTTAACTAAATGACCTGGACTTATACTATACATAGTTCGACTCGTTAGGTTCATGAGTCAACTCGATTACATATGAAAAGAATTATATTGTCATTAAGATTAGGTTTAAATATTTACTCCTAATCTTAGACAAATTTAATCTTCAATTTAGTAGTTTTTGAATTAGACTCTCAAATGTATCTCTTGAAAGTTGTGTAGGTTTTGAATTAGTAGATTTCGAAGATAAAGTTAAATTTCAATATGATAACTTTTATTTTATTTTAATATTTTATTTTTAAAAAATATATTTATTTAAAATGTCAAATATACTAAAATATATATATTTTAAAAAAATAATTTTTAAGTCTGTGAATCATGTGAGCTGAACCTAATGAGATGAACCTAACGAGTTGAACCGAACTGTTCGTGAACTTATAATGAGTCGAGTTTGAGCTTAAAAAAAAGTTCGTGTCGAACTCGAACTCGAACCAATTCTTAACGAGTCGAGCCGAGCTGAGGTGACTTCGACTCGACTCGACTCATTTCCATCCCTAGACCACCACCAACCATCACATTAATCACCCTTAACCATCATGTTTAACCACATTGTCAACCACTCCAACCATCGTCAATCACCAATACTAACTACCAGTCACCACAATTGGCCACCACTCTAACCATTGTAAACTACCACTAGTCATTACCACCAACCACCACTATAACCATCGTAAACCAATATTTTTAACCCTTATTTTAAAATACTAAATAAATACATTATATATCAGTAGTATTCTAATTATTTACAAATATAATGTTATGAATTGTTTTGATTAAGATAAATTATCATGAATATTTATTTTTATGTATATGTTTAAAACTATTACTGTCTGACCAAAGACCCAGTAAAACATGTCAAAGTACAATGGTCCAGCCTAAAGCATCACCATAGAAGGATAGATAATAGGTAGAACCTCGCAAGAGAGTCGAGCGTCTGATCCAAACTACTAATTCATCTACCACCATTAGATCTGGTCGGAAAAATTCCCATGACATGCATTAGATCAAATAAGTATAGTTTTAATTGTGTACCATATATAAGCTACATTACACGCCATAATAGGTATCATATCATTTTAACTCTTGTGAGTTACTCTGCTATTAACTCACTGACTTGGACGTTAGAGTGCTAACCTTAAAGGTCCTCCCCAATCCACCATACCATATATTCTTGACACCGTACCTAAAAGAATTTCTCCCTTCATCTAAGCATTCTCTTATTCCATAACCGAAACAATGGCACTATATATGAGAATCGACTTATAATTCTTTTGAATTTCCAGGAAAGTCCACTATCTGTTAACCGTTGCATCAAACTGACCTATCTTTCTTCCTTTCTAATGTTTTATTAATTTTGTACCGACTAGGATTGCATCTAAGTCTACTCGGATCACTGCCCAGTGTAACACTAATTTTGTTGTTGAAGTGGAGATTAGTGCACCTTGTCGCTACCGCGAAAAACAACCGGCGGAAAAAACAGAAGAGTCGCCACTTTCGTTATTTATCCCAAAGAGAGGGAAAGGAAACGATCGGAAAAACCTAACGAAAAAGGGAAAAGACAAGGTCATCGCAACCATGTCTGGATTCGGGAGTCGGTTACGCAAGGGGAAGGTATTAGCACCCCTCACATCCGTCGTACTCGACGGGATCCACGCATTGTTGTCTATCTAAAAGGGTGTGTTGAAACTATCTAGCTAAAGGCCCAAGGACAAAAGAAAAGAAAAAGGACTGAATCGGCAGAGCATCGCCGCTCTGTGCCTACGTACTCCCTCGTGCAATGAGAAAGTCAGAGTCAATGTAGTTCGACTAACTACGGATAAAGAAGAGGGGAAGGTTGCTCGCTAAGACATCGCGTCTTATGCCTACGTACTTTCATCTGGTATGAAAGATCAGAGAAAATGTAATTCGGGCTAAAAGGACCATAGGTTGGTTCAAAAGTTTTTAGGCCCGAGTAGGGTTAACAAATAGTTCTAGCAGTTGGTGTATGCAGCTCGACCATTGGAGACTTAGGCGTTACCGTTTGCGGTAGAACTAAAAGTTAACGACACTCTTTTATTCGAAAAGATTTTCTTGATTAAGATCCCGAAGGATGAAAAAGGTTTGAAGTGTTTTTGTGTTTTTTAAAGAAGAAGTGTTTTGAATTTGATTTGTAACTCATGTCTCACTAGAGACTATGACCTAAGAGCGAATGCATCGTATATCACCCAAAGGGTGTACACTAAACACTCTAGGTCCTTGAGAGGAGGCCCCTCAATTACCATTTCTCAAGTAGCTTAAGGTTCACAGCGTGCAACACTTGTTATTCTTTATTAAGTGTTTTATGAAAGTTTGAAGATGAGAAGAGAAGAAGGAACACTAATGGGAGACTAATCAATCCTAAAAGTTATCATGAAAAGTGGACCTAAAGTTGGGATTCAAAAGGGAACTACCTAATTTTATCATGCATAGTTAGGGACCTAATGTCTATCATAACCTCAAGAGGTTAGAGAACTTATGGGGAGCATGGCAAAGAAAAGCAAAAGAAGAAGAAGAAAAAGAAGAATGCATATGCAAATGAAGATGCAAACATAAGATGCACAAATAGAATGAAAGTGGGAGGAAACTAGTGTGGGGCAGTAGCCTCCACAAGCTCATCTCAACCAAGCATGCATATGGAGATGCAAAAGAAGAAAGGAGAAGAAGATGCACAAAAGCAAACAAAAGTGGGATGAAATGGCCTAAACCAAACAACATCAACCACAATGCACAAACAAAGACACAAATGAAAGGCAAATGAAACCTAAAACAAAGTGAGGATGGGAGGCTAGAATGAGGGCAGAAAGTTCCTCATAAAATTCAATCAACAATGAGCATCACAAACAATGTGCAAAGAAGCACAAGAAAACATCAAGAAAAGTCCTCTAGGATTCCATCACTTTAGGTAGCTTCAAGTACCTCCTAAGGAGGGACCAAACCACCTTAAATGACACTCAAAGGTCATTGGACAGAAGGGGGATGAAGAGAAGAAAGCTCAAAAGCTAGAACAAAACAAATCAAGAAGAAATGCAAGCAAGAGCACAAAGGAAGCAAGCACGCACCATTTAGGAGCTCAAGTTGAAAGCATAAAAAGAAATGCACAAACCAACAATCAATGAACATAATTTTGACCTAAAAATGAACATACAGCAAGCTCAACATGTCTAAAATGTGAAACAAGAAGAGTTGAGAGCTTATTGGATCCACAAAGGTCACTTCCAATTCAAACTAGGTCATGCACTTGTGTGAGTTGTCCTATGAAATGACCTAACTTGTAAGTCATCTCAAAAATAGGAAAAAGGCTAAAAAATACCAGATAAAATACACAAAGAAGCTAAACATGTTGGCAAACAGAGGCCAAAAGATCAAGACAAATATTCCCTCAAAGCACCATTAAAAGAAAAGATTCATTTAGATGTACCACTTTGAAATGGGAGAAACAAAGGCAAAAAGAAAAGCCACAAAAGTCAACCCAAAAGTCAACAACCAGGGGCAAAATGGTCCTCAAAAACTGATCAACTCATCATTAAGATGAGAATCAATTTTCATTCATTGGATCAAAAAGGAATGAGAGAAACAAATCAAGAAGCAAACAACGCCACAATTCACTCCATTTAAAACAACTCCAATATTTAATTCTTTTTTAAATTGAAAATAAAATAAAAAATAAAAATAAAAATATCCAAAAAATATTAGACATCTCAAAGCTTATAAAAAATATTTTTGGTGAATTTTTAGAGTATTGGAGCTGTTTTATTTGATTTAAATTGCAAACAGAAAATAAAACAAAATAAAGAAAAGAAATGAAAAGAAAAAGAAAAACATTAAGTGCAAATAGCAATGAATTAAAGTGCAAATCGTGTATGGGCCTAAGAGGGGGGTTCAGAAAGCACCCACGGTCAAGGCCCAGTCCAAATAAAACAAAAACTTTAAAAAAATAGGCAATTCCATGCAACACAGTCAACTAAGGACTAGCATGGAACACAATCAGGAGCGCATGATTAATTGGTAATCACATCACGTGGCTGTCAGGCTGCCAACACATTAATGAGATATTTAAACGTTATCACATGCATCAAGTCAAAACCAGACTACCATGAGTCTTAATCTCACACGTTAAGGCAAAAAGTAATCCAAACGAACGCACTACAATATGCCACGTAAGCGTCTTCCTCACACAAAACATGGAGGGAACCAGCCACCGGCCGGACTGCAACTCCGGTTGTCTTCCTCAACAACTCCAATCACCGCGAGCAAAGTAAAAACACACAGATCTCAAATCTCAACCGTTTTGCACAAATCTTATATAGAAATTCATCTAGAGATCATGAGGATCTCAAATCCAACATCAAAAATCAATTATCATGCAACATGAACTCAAACCGAAGCAAACAAGTTTGTACATCAAAACCAAAAGTTCACTAAAACTCACTCAATTTGGTTCAAACATCATCTACATGTTATGGAGGTTACAGATCCCCCAACAATCAAGCAAAAACACGCAAGAACAAGCCATACCAGATCACAACAGTTTGGAGCATCCACCAACAATCATCACAAATGCCAGTTCGTTTTAGTGATTAATGATCTACATGTTTCCTAGGTCTCAAATATGCAAAAATGGCAATGAATCATGGCATATTCAGAGTGTAAGGTTGATTTGTAAATACCTAGTGGAGAACTTCCACTGAGCCTTCAATTGATACCTAAGCTTCAAGAAAAGTATCCAGAAACGTTCACTGATCTTCAATGAAGCTTTTGCAATTCACAATTTGGCTTGAAACTTGCTAATTCTCAAAATTCAAATTTTGAATTTTCACCACTTTTTCCAAATGCTCTAGCTCCAATTCTCCTCCAATTTCGTGTTCTAATGATTTGTGAAGGTTAGAAACCTTTTATGTAATGGATTTGAATCAGAATGAAGCCCAATTCTAGTCCCTAGAGCCCAATTGAAAATCCATGGGAATTGATTTTGGAGCTTCTTCAAGTGCACGAAAATGCTTCAAATTTGGCTCCAAATTGGTTCAAAACTCTTGTTGGGAGTTGTCGCACCCTAATTTTTTACCATAAGATCTCACCTCCTTATGTTTTTTTTGCTTGTTATTTTTATATTTGCATGTATGTTTATTACGGCTAACCAGTTGGTGCAGGAGCGATAATGATGAGTGTAGACCCTCACAGTCAAGTACTTAAAGGCGTAAGCATTGGAGTCCCATTATAAATCTCATTGGGTGGTTACATTGGGATTTGTGTCATTACTTTCAAAGAAAAAAAACAAGGATGTTCTTAATGGTGGTTCACGACCAATTTTTTTTGAGATGTTGGGATTATATGAGATCTTGAACTGAGCCTTGACAAAGAACACTTTGAAGGAATCCATGAATCTTGATCCTCACAAGGTCTAAATGCTCAAACTTCCGGCTATACTAAGATTCGCCGACTTGCCTTTCGTTCACGAGTTTCATTTACAAAATTCAGTCATGTTATGAGTGAGTTTGATTCACGTCAAGAATTTCATGATAAAAGGGGTATTTACTTGCTATTGGTGTTTAAGTTATTAAGTGCTATTTATCAGTTTCTTTTACCATTAGAGGGGATTCAGCATGTGGAATTTAGTTTCCTGGCCCACCGTACCCCTTCTATCCACTTTGCCAGTAAGGATGTAAAGGACTATTTTTAACACATAGATAACTATGAGGTCATAAGTTACAATATGTTTAATATGAAGGAACTCAGGAAATTCAATTGAAACAAACAACCAAAGCGTTACTCGGATAACCCTGTCATATGGTTCTTGTCATCATACAATCAAAAAACTGAAATACATTGAAAGTGAAGGACTACAATATATGAATATGCTGCTACCAAGAAGAGTTTTTCTCCATGCACACTAGAATGAGCCGACTCGGTAGCGAAACAAGTTTTCTCAGCAACGACGATCTTCGAAGATGCCCGCTCCAATTCAGTTCTCGAATTCATGTTGGAAGCTCGACGACATGGCAACTTGTTCAGGCCGCATGAATGAGTTTCTTCGGGATCTAGGATTCATGCTACTTTCTTCTGTATACTTGCCCTTCGCCGCGCCTTGTTCGTAATGTTACCTAAGCATGACAAAAAAGTAGTTGGCATCCGAAATGGAAACGAATACAAGCCAAGAGAAATAAGCTTAGAAGCTTTAGTGACAACTTTCAAAACTTCTTCACCAATCCAAATCCAGCTGCTACGAGTAATAATCATTAAGACAGAATCAGTTCCAACACCAATCCGAATTTAAAATTGAAACAGGTTGTAGAACAGACTTTGAAGAAGGCAACCGGCCCTTTTGAGGATCAACTTTCGGTCGACGTACCATCAGTTCCATGAACATCTTTGTCATCGTTAGAAAGACAGAACCAGCCACCTGCATCAAGCGTACACGAGATAAAATGCAGACAGCAGCGGTATAAATAAAGGAAACCATTGGAAGAAATCAAATTAAGGCAAGGATGATCGAAAAGAACCATAACCACTGCTAATTCCAAAAACGCTAGCCACATTTCTGCATCCAAGGACAAACTCACTCTTGCTAGAATTGATTTACTCGGAAAACATTTTCACCCTACTGGAGGAAATAGATTGTCTCTTATTGCCTTCCCTCACTTTCATACTTTTCCTTCTAGAGTTCATAAGTGAATCACTCCTGGGGAATATTGATGTCTATAGGCATGATGCAACGTCTGCAAGGGTTGGCAGCATGTCCAGGAAGTAGCCAAGATTCTACCCTTCAGGAAGGAAGCAAACTAAGACTTTGTTAGATGATACTTTCTATTACACAGGCAAAGGTCAAGATGAACAACATCATTTTTTTTCTGCATAAAGAAAAAACAAGTGTTAAGTTCATTAAAAGCACAAGACAGATTCGAACTTTCTAATTGCAGACCAGGCCCTGTACCTCAAAGATACCACCCGCAACTAAACTGTGATGCCCTGCCTCAACACCATGTGAAGCTTTGGACCTGTTGGTCTGATTCGCATTATCCAACTTGGTTTATAGCATTGTATTGAACCGCCAACCTGGTAAGAATCATGTCGGACCTACATCAGTCAAGGAAATCAAACAGAAAGTTAAGCATGCTCAAATGGGAAGGAAGGTATCCTCACCAACCATGTCCAAGATTAAAGCTGCTTATGCAATTGCTCCTCTTCATTAACCTGCAACAAAATCAAAGAAATCACTGAACCAATATACAATTACAGATTCAAAAACATTTAACAAACACGATTACCCCATACATATGTGCTGTTGTTTTCTTCCAGTGAGGTCATACGATTGCTCGAAGCTCCTACCAGCAGCAATGCCACCAATAAGGCGTTCACAGGAGGAGCAACTTGTCGGTTACCGTCAACAAACATGTTTGAGTGTCATCTCGCCTCTAGTCAGAGCATCATTGGGTTTCGCTTCAAGAAACTAAATTAAGTCTAAAGATTTTAGTCCCTCAAACTCGATACTCGCCAACGAACTCGCTTCTAATACTTCTCCAGCTGGCTCTACTGGTGACTGTTGCACCCCAAAATTTGCTCAACATCTTTTGCTTGGTTTATGTTTCATTGAATTATCATTTGCATAGTTCTATCATTTGCATATCATGGCATATCATTCATCCAATAGGGGATCAAGTGTGATTATTATTAAGAGAAGCCTAGCAAGAAATCTTATCCAATCCTGAGAAGTCATCCAAGTCATCAGGAGGTGGTGGGAGGTCTTGATCAGTTGAGGACCATCAATGGGATGTGAAGCATGAGGTGTGAATGTGAGATGTGTATAGAGCTCATGGAGTGCCTAGAGAGCCATGATGGAGCTAAATCAAGCCATTGTGTCAAATGCAAGAGCCACAGTTGAAGTGCAGACAATTAGGGTTTCATCTGGATCAACCCTAGGTCAATTATGCAATTGAAAAGCATTCAAGCCTACTTTGAGGTCATAGAGTTCATGGATTGATGTGATAAGACATTTGTGGTGTTATGCCAAGATTAAATCAAGAAGAATCAAGAATGTGGGAAGTTGCTAAATTAGGGTTTCAGTGCAAAATTACCCTGTTTAGTGCCTAGTTTCAAGGCCACATAAGTCAAGATACAAGTTTCAAATGGATATTTGGCCAACATGAAACTTGTAGAGCATCTCAATACCTTTAATTGGTGTACTAGAAGTCCTCAAGGGGATTTGTAGAACTCAATTTATGGTCCAGACAAGTTATAGGTCCTCAGATGATTCTGAAATTTGTCTGTGAAAATCATCTGACTTCAAGGCTATTTTTGACCTAGAAGGAGGTTTCACCTGAACTTTTGGTCAACATAAAAGTTGTTCCTCATGATCTTAGATTTCTAAATTGTACTAGAAGTCCTCCATCGGATTTGTAGAACTCAAGTTATGAGGTTTACAAGTCAGGGGTATTTTGGGAAAGTGAGATTATAGGTCATTTTCAATCATAGGTCCATATCTCCAACTTGCAAGCTTCAAATGGATATTTGTTCAACATGGAACTTGCTTAAAATGATGTTTTGAGTGCAACCAAGTGGTCATGAGAGTTTTGTTTGGCTCATATCAAAAAGTCACTTGAAATGGCTTGAAAATGAAGGAAATTCAAATATGGAAAGGAGGGGAAAATGTGATTTTGTGCTAGATGCCTCAAACCAAGCAAGTGGGTACATTTTCTGATTGGAAATCACATTTCAAACACTTTGGTTTTAACAGAATTTTGAGTTCAATTCAAGTTTTGGAAGTTGCCATGTAGTTGCTTCATTTGCAAGTTACATCACCAAATCAATACACAAAGCAATTCAGTCCATTCTACCAATTCAAACTCATTCTAAATGACATGTGCAAGGTGTGAGAACCTTCTGGAACAAGGAAAAGCTTGCAAAGCACGACTGATACATTGCCTTTGAATCAAAAAACCAGAAAATGTGAATGACTGTTTTGGGCTTCAATTTGGATCCAAAAGCCCATGAAACTCTTCTATATATTGATTAGAATGAGTTCAGATCAAGGTTGAACTTCATTTCGCACCAGAACCAGAGAGAGCATTTGAAATTCCACAACTGCAAATTAAAATCGTGTTTTGTGATTCAGACCAATTCAAGCCAAATTGAGGTGTGCAATCTCTTCCTTGTGGATCATTGAAAGTTTCTGGAGCTTTTTGAAGCAAGCCACGAGTTCTAACTGCATCTATTTCAAGATCTATACCAGGTTAGCATCTCTCAAAATTCAGCATGATTTAGCATAATTTAGATAGCTTTAGACTTACGGTTAGGATCTAGACAAGACATAGATCGTTTTAGGCTTGATTTGGAAGCATTTGATGATGATTGAAGATGACATGCCATAACTGTTTGGACTTGAATCTCTTGATTCATAAGGTTTTAATGTTAGTTGTTTAGATCAGGTTGATGTACGCAACGTGATGAAGAGATCTATACCATTGGTTTTGAGTTTAGTGAGAGTTGTTGATGATGCTATTTCTGAAACTTGGATCGTGTCTGACTATGTGTTGAGAATTAGAACATTTTGATGATAGATCTGGAATGTACGTGAAATTTTGAGCAAAATTGTTATAGACTTTGTCATTTTTGATGACCTGAACCTGGACCCTCGCCGGAGAAGACGACCGGAGTCTTCTCCGGCCACCACCAACCACCAGCCTAAATCTCCATTCTGATGACCAGTTTTGTGAAGGAGATAACCTCATTGCCCTTGGATCATCACTTGACCTTTGACTACAGCCTAGATCCAACGCACGTGACTTAAAGTTGGTTTTGAATTTCTGATGGCAAAACACTGTCGTTTCACTAAACATCGTGGCATCACTGCAGCGCTTGGATCCATTGACTTTTCCACTCATCTGAAGGCCATTGTTATCTCGTAGCTTTTAATTGATTTTTATTCCATTTTGTTTTATTTTAATTGCTTGTTGATTCCAAAAATCATATTAATTCCAATTTTGATCCAAAAATTATTTTAAAAATATCCTCATGATCCTTATGGAATTTATGATTTTCTGGGATTAACAAAATGCAATTCCATGCATTTTTCAATTTAATATGATTTTTAACATTTTATTTTGTTCTTTATTTTTGCATAATTCTTCATCTGCCTTGTCTATTTTTGTTCTTCCATCTGGTAATCTTTCTGGCTTAGATCTTTTAGTATGTTTTAGGGTAGATATTCATGTTCCCCTAGCATTTTTATTAGAATTTTAGAACAACATTAGGTTCTGTTTTAGGTATTGAGATTAGGACCCTCCCAAAATTGTGGATCCCCTTGACCTATCTCAATGTAGGAATTGTTTAGATAACTTACAAGTTGATTTAAGCTTCAATCTTTTTACACTAGGTTGTTCAAACATGTATGTTCCCCTAGGAAATTAATTAGAATTTTACAACTTCATTTTCTATTTTAGTTGTATTTTTCAAGTTGCTTGTGTTTGTGGTTTCCTCTCTTGAGTGCTTTGGATTGTTTGGTTTGGTTGGTTGCTTTGGAGTGGGTTTAGGCTTGATTTCTTTTTGTTGGATCTTCTGGATTCATTGAAGATGCTTGGGATTGAATATTGGAGCTTGGAGTTGAAGGCTTTTCCTCTTGGGGAGGTTTTTTTTAGGAGCTTGGGAAATTAGGGTTTTAGGAAGTGCCTTAGATCTAGTTTTGATTCTTTCTTCAAACATGGAGTGCATTGTTTGCCTCTATTCTATCCAATGACATAAAGTCCTCCTTGGGAAGCTCCATCTCTCCTTAGGAGGGATGAGTGGTATGCTCAAGTGAGTAGAACTTTGAGGATACCTTTCATTTGTAATGTTGAGTTCTTAGTGATTTCCTTTGGTTGTCATTAAGTTCCTTAACATTATAGCTTGATCTTGATGATTGATACTCTTCTTGGAGTGTGCTTGTTGGAGCTTGAATATTGATGAAGCTTGAAGATAGAATCTTGCTTGAAGATGAAGCCTTTGCTGTCAACTTTGCTGTCTATCCAACTTTGTTGTTTAGAGTTGTTGTTGTTGTTTGATGTAGGAGTTTGGTACTACTGCTTGGGCTGCCCCCTCTGTGTCTTTTGTTTTTCTCTGTATTGTTTGTTGGCTTGTGTTGCTTGCCCCATAGGTTTGAAGTGAAGTTGATTCACTTTTCCTGTTGTTATCCCAGGTTCGAGGTAGAGCAGGACTCCCTTGCCTCGCTTGTATTGCTGCATTGCATGCATTTTACTGTTTACTGTAATTGCTTACTGTCTTTTGCTGTTTATCCCCTAGGATCTTTGATTTCCTCTGTGCAAGAGGAAATTATGACAGACATTAGGTTTTGACCCATGCATGATAACATTAGGCTAGTTTCCCTTTCAACCATAGGCTTTTTAGAGCGTCTTTCTCTTCTCATCTCAAAACAATTCAAAAACACAGTAATAAGGATAACGTGTGTTGTACGATACGAGCCTTAAGCTATTTGAGAAAAGGTTGCTGGAGGGTCACTCTTCAGTAATCTGGCTGCTTAGTATGGTACCCTTAGGGTGACATGCGGCGTAGTCACTCTCAGATCACAAGTCTTTAGTACAGTACAAGTTGCAAACAGACTAAAAAACAGTTCTTTCGTAAAAAACTGAAAACAAATTTCAAAATGTCATTTTTATCCGCTTGGACCCTTAATCAGGAAAACCCTTTTCAGAAGGAGATAAAAAACTGTCAGACAAACTTGTGTCTTCCGTAGCCCGAACTACGTTTGCTCTGATCTTTCATGCTGTATGAAAGTACGTAGGCATAGGATGCGATATCCTAGCGAGCAACCTTCCCCTCCTTTCTCGTAGGTAGGCGAACTACGTTGACTCTGATTTCTCGTTTCAGACAGGAATACGTAGGCATAAAGTGCGATACTTTTCCGAGTCATTTTCTTTTCTTTTTTTTTAACCCAGACCTGTAGAGTAGACAGAATAACACACCCTTAGATAAAAAATAAGCGTGGATCCCGTCGAGTACGACAGACGTGAGGGGTGCTAATACCTTCCCCTTGCGTAACCGACTCTCGAATCCAGGATTTGGTTGCGATGACCATTCCTTTCCCTCTTTGTGTTAGGTTTACTCTGACCGTTTCCTTTCCCTCTTGTGGGATAAATAACGCATGGTGGCGACTCTTCTGTCATAGCCGGCGCCGATTTTCGCAGTAGCAACAGCGACTGACCTTCATTAGGCATCCGTTTCAACCTCAGCGCATAACATGTGTGACAGCTCAAGGTCTAGAAGTCCAAGCCACCAATAACCTGAGGTCAAGAAAAAAAACACGATGAGTTCATAAGGGAAGTAATGACACCAATACTATTCCAATACAAGATTGAGACAGAATCAATAACTTACCAAACTGATACAAACATGCCCTGCTGATTTGGGAAGGACAGTAAAGTGTATTAACTCACGAGATCAGGAGGAGTCCCCATCAACCTGCGTCAAGAATCGAAAACATTAAATCAAAATCAAACATATTGAGCAGAAAAAGGAAACTCATAAATCGAGCAATCATGAATGTCAAGACGTTTCCGAGACATGTTTAAGACAAATCCAGTTCTTTACAAAAATGTTAAAGCCTGAAATGGAAGCTTATTAATCAGTATATAAATTCTCTGAATGAAGGTTGAGACTATAAATTGAGAAACAAATCGGTTTCAAGGGAGGGACGAAATTCATAGCAGAAATTCACAAAAAACCACAGCATCCGAATAATTTCTACAAAGTACCAATTGAAACCCTAAAGTCAGAAAAACGGAGAACTTATCTTTTCCCGTCGACCGCGACTCCACCATGAGTCCCTTCAACGGAACTCCATCGTGAACCACCCTCGACGTCACCACTCGCGAAACATCCGCCTTGCAATCTCGAACCCCCGCCGTCCAGAACTCGCGGTAACCCATTCATTTGCGTTAAAATATATTGAAACTTTTGATGTGTCATTTGTGTTTCAGGTGTGAAAGAAGAGCGGAAGATAGCGAAGGGACAAACGAAAGGGATAAGATTGAAGGCAAAGGAGCGATCGATTGAGGAAAGTGAGAGAGAAGAGACGATGGAAAACGGAGAGTGAGGACCGGGAGAGTGAGAACGACGGAAGAAAGGGGGTTCGGGGGGATTAGGGTTTCTGTGTTTTATTTTTCTTATTTTTGTTTTGTTGTAATGTAATCATACCACACACACACTAGCTACACATCCCACCGTTAAACACCCCTTATCCACCGTTAAACACACCTTACCCACCGTTAAACACATCTTAACCACCTTAATCACCTTAATTAACTTAACCGGTAATCTAATCTTTAATTTTTTATATAAAATAAATAATTAGTAATTCGTTTAATTAATCCCTTTTTTATATAACTTAATAACTTTTAAACAAACATAACTTATTTCTTAATATAAATCTTTTTCAATAATTTAATAACTTGTGACTATTTAACAAAAAGAAACTATTTTTTATTTAATAGAAAATCATTTCATTATCTAATTAATTTACTTTTTAAACCTTTTAATAAAAAATTTAACCAAAACTTTTTATTAATAAAACATTTTCTTAACTAAATTAACCTTTTATTTAATCATTACATTTTTATAAAATAAATCTCTTCATATATTCATGAGGTAATCACTCTTTAGAATTTAAGTAATTCCACATCTAAGTCTTATTAAAATAAAAACTACCCTCTCTTTAAATTAATCTCCTTAAAAATTAATACAACGTCTTTTATAAAATTCATCTCACCAAATTAATCAACATTTTCTTGAAAACATAATTGACTATTTTCTCAAATCAATTCAAATGAACTAATATAAACCTTTTCTTCTCTAATCAAACGCCCATTAAAATCGATCAACATCGAAAATACAACCTAATCGTGCACACTCACATTCACGACACATTCACTCTCACACACTTCAGCGCTTTCATGCGTATGTGTATGTTTACTTATTTGCCCTTTATATTTCCGCAATTTATCTTACATTAATTTACATTATCATCATTTACATTTCCACATCGCATCCGTCCAAAAGAAAAACCTACACATAAGTCAATACTTGTGTGTAGTGCACATCATTTGCATCATATTCCCCTTGATCCTTGATCCCATTCAAGTTTGATCTTTCTAAGATAGATCCTACCCCATAGGAGGACCTTTATCTTTCCAACTTAGAACAAAACAGTCAACTCAATACAACAATTATTCAAACACATTAGAGAAAGATGCCAAATCATCTTAAGCGAGATAGAATCTCCACCCCACATCAATACAATCAATATCGTAGGAACTTTGCCTTAAGAGAGATAAAGGCGTACCTCGTCGATCCCTATCCGAGTACTTGAGCCCTTCTCTTAAGACGATGCAAAGACTATTTTCTCACAACTTGTGGTGGTTAAATCTCCCTTAAAATAAAGACTCATCTTTTCTCCTAAAATCAATCAATCAACTACCCTAAACCCGTAGGAACTTTGACCACGGTCAAAGAACTCCTCAAACCCTTTAGGGGAACTACAAATACTCTGATTCCACTCCCGTAAGGATATGTAGGCATAAGATGCGACATCTTATCGAGTATACTTAGAAATAAACCCCTATGTCTTTTAACCTTAAGCAGATAAAGACTTAGCAATAAACAATATAAAAACAAGAGGTTCCTGTAGAGTACTACAGAAACTTAGGATGCTAGTACCTCCCCTAAGTTTAACCAACCCCCGAACCTAAACTCTCTAAACCTTGCATTTGCATTGCATTGTGGGAATTTCGATCTTTATCCCTTCCTTTGGACAAATCAAAGTTCGGTTGCAAATGAATTAAAGATTCAAACTAATCAATAGTTTGGTATCCGATTTTCACCGCGACAGAAATGGCGACTTCACTGGGGACCTCTTTTGTGGGTTCCCCTATCTTGTTCTATTTACTTGTTTGCTTATCTGTTTATTTGTATAATTGTTTAATTGTTACTTTTGGGTTGTTACCTTTGAGTGGTGAGACAAAGTCCTACACCCAGACTTGAGAGAAATTATGATAGGATGGTGATATATTCGATGAGGCTTATAGGGAGTGAGTCCCGACTAAGTTGACTCGAGAATCCCGCTTAGTTGAGACCCTTTTGAAAATAGTTCGGTTGAACGAGCTTAGTCGTGAAAACTTTTACTACTTTTAATTGGAGTCCATGATGCTAAGGACCGTAGTTACCTTTAACCCCACTTTGGCCTTTATTAGGATATAGTGCGAGGCAATGAGGGAGTAAGTCTCGAAATAGTGCTACACGATGCTACACTCAAAAGAAGTTATCTTGAGAATATTATTAATCCCCGAGTTAGTTGGGAAATTGATAATATCCGATAGATGGACTAATGACTTTGGGACTTCCTTAGAACCTTGTTCTGCAGGTACCATCCATCTCTAGTCCTTGTCCTTTGGGAATGGGTATACCTTTGGCTCCATGCTCGTTGCAAACCTAGGGTCTCCTTTGTTTGTTTATCTTTGTGTGTCCTTATATGCTTACTTGTGTTTGTTGCACTCATATAGCATCATATTGCATTGGTTTCTTGGGATCTCGAGTTTTATTTATAAATATTACAGTGAACCATAAGGATTACAAAAAATATTTTTAATATTCTTTTAAGAGTCTCAACCTGGATGACCTAAGGAAGTAGGAGGGGCTTCCCTTTATTATTGAGGATCAAATGAAAGACTTTCATCAATGTTGAAGGTTCGAATGAACAAGGGCTTCCTTCTATATTTTCCAACAAGGATTTATTTTCCTCTACCATATTACTCCCTAGAAGACGATTATGGACCACTTATCTTCAAGAAGATCCAAGTGGAGGAACAAACCAACAAGCACGATGAAGGACTTTCTTAGGACTTTATTAGCTTTTATTTAGCTTTGGGTCAGGACTCTTATGGGAATGTTCATTTGTAATCGATATCAAAAAATAATAAACAAGTTTTCTTTGGTATTCAGTAATATTTATAAATACTTGAGTTCCATGAAACCTTTTATTTTGCATTCTTGCATTTGCATTTGCATTTGCATTTTGCATCAGCATAACATCCTTTGCATTCTGGGGGGGTCTCACTCTTGCTTCATCTTCACAGACAAGCTGAATCACCAGTATGGCACTCGAGCCAGTCAACATCAAAAGATGGATCAATTGGAACAAGAGAACAGAGTACTCCGTGATGAAGTTGCAACTCTGAAAGAAAATTTGGAAAGGTTGAATGGTATAGTTGAAGCTCTGTCTAACCAGTCTGCACTCAACAATCAAGAAGTTCAAGGGACCGTTATCTCCGAAGTAGTATCAACACTGATCCCAGTGGTGTCTACTGTTACTGAAGTGACCTACAACATGCCGCCAGGTTTTTCATGGGGGATGCCTCCTTATTTCACTCCGGCCTGTTATCGTCCACCTGTTCCCGAGGTTCCTGTCGCAACCACTGTTCAAGCCGTTCCTGCAATTACTGCTGTCATGACTACCGCACCTCCACATGTGAATACTACTCCATATGTCCTAAACGAACCAATTTTCCATAGGGTACCCAGCGAAACTGTGGGTTTGGAAGAAAGGATGGATGGTTTTCAAGACCAATTTTCCGAGATGCAGAAAGAATTAAGAGCCCTTCATGGAAAAGATTTGTTTGGAAAGAGTGCTTCTGACTTGTGCTTAGCTCCGAATGTCAAGGTTCCGCCAAAGTTCAAAGTCCCTTATTTTGAGAAATACAAAGGGAATACTTGTCCTCAAAGTCATCTCATCATGTATGCCAGGAAAATGTCTGCACAAACTGACAATGATCAACTGCTCATTCATTATTTCCAAGATAGTCTAACAGGCGCTGCACTTAAGTGGTATATGGGTTTGGATAGTGTGAAGATTCGAACTTTCAACGATTTAGGTGGAGCCTTTATCAAGCAGTACAAGTATAATGTGGACATGGCTCCTGACCGTGATCAATTGAGAGCCATGGCTCAGAAAGGCAAAGAGAATTTCAAGGAATACGCTCAGCGTTGGCGCGAGTTAGCCGCCTAAGTCATACCGCCATTAGAAGAAAAGGAAATGACCAAGATTTTTTAGAAGACTCTCGGTCCATTCTTTTATGAGAAGATGGTAGCAAGCGCACCCAGTGACTTCACCGAAATGGTAAACATGGGAATGCGCCTAGAAGAGGGGGTTCGCGAAGGAAGATTAGTCAAGGAAGGGAGTGCTCCCAATAATGCTAAAAAATATGGGAGTGGTTTTGTGAAAAAGAGAGAACATGAGGCAAGTGTTGTGCAGCAGGGGCGATCCAAGAGAGGGTATCCGCCCCCACATCAGGTTGCTGCGGTTCATCAGCCACAACATCAACAAAATCAGCAAAATCAACCATTCAACAATCAGAGTCGTGTACACAAAAGATTAGACTTTGATCCCATCCCGATGATATACGATGAATTGTTCCCATCTTTGATTCAAAAGGGTCACATCCAGACGAGAGCTCCACCTAAGGTACCCAAGAAACTCCCGTATTGGTACAAAGTTGACAAATTTTGCCTATATCATCAAGGTGCTTCGGGCCACGATACTGAGAACTGTTACAGTTTGAAGGCAAACGTTCAAAGGTTGGTTAAGGACGGAATTTTATCCTTTAAGGGTTCCATTCCTTATATGCAAGGTAATCCGCCACCTCAACATGGTTCGTCCTCCGCGAACATGATCCAAGGTTATTCAGGAAGCTCATATCAATATGGTGCCTGAAAATGGATCCGAAGGCGACATATCAGACAATTCTGCAAGCTTCTCCATTCCATATAAAGACTGAATAAAGTCCTAAGAAGGGCTCATCAGGGTGTTTTCTTTTTGTTTGCTTGTGCGTATTTCATTTCTTTGATTAAAAGCATGTTTGGCTTGCATGGCTTGTTTATTTTGAATAATTAATGCAATAAAATGTTTGTCTTGAAGAAATCCATTTGTTTCACTCGTAAAACATTTCTCACAATTTATAATGCCAACTATACCCAATTCTCTCACTTTGGTGAATAATTGGAGGGAGGATGATGAAGTAAAATGCAAGATCTCTCATTGTATGCTTTTAAACCCTACTGATGATGTAAGGCATATGTTTCGAACCTCCTAAAACACCAGAAGTAGTCAACCCTTCTTTTAAGCCTTGAGAAAGGATCTGTTCTTTTCTCTCCCAAACCAAAACCTCGTTTTAACCTGGGGGCAGGGTATCATCAAAAATAAACACCTTCCAAAAATTGGGTGGGCACAAATATAATTTGACCTTTATTCCTCTGCTTTACAAATCATAAACCAAACCCATATATATATAACCCATAAAGTCCTAATTGAAGTAAGGTCTAGTCCGAAAGCATACTCGATGAGATACTGTTTCCTGACTCCTATGAGCTATGCTCAATTTGACGTTGGCATCATAAATTATAAATTAATATTCTAACTAGTGATTTTGTCACAAGTTATCGCAATATCTATTTTTAAAACTTCAAGACGAACATATGTGTTGCATTAACAGTTTCAGAATTGACATTTCTGACTTGCTAGATTTGCCTGATGTCTTAGAAAGATTACGTGAAGAAATCACCGATTTAAATTTGAAGACTTTGCTGACCTGGGGAAAATTATTTCGTCCAAGAGTTTTGATATGTACAAGTTTGGATTCACCTAGAACGCAGTTTTGAGGACTCAGTTATACCGTCAATCAGGGGCATTTACGTCGAGCTTCTGCGAATCTCTCCAAGAGTTTGAAAACCGTGGGGCATTTGGATGCCGTGTAATCTGTAAAATCCTCCCGAGACGACTTCTCTCACGAACCGTGTGGCTTGGGGCACCCGAGAATCAAAGGTGTTTGTGACAATTCTGTAACGAATATCCTCAATGCAAGAAATATCCAGTCAGTGACCTGAGAATTCCCAATAAGCTGATTAGCTTCACCTCTCCAGCAAAGCGGATGTCTATTTCATCCCCGGTCGAAGTTTCGACTCCAACATTTTCAACAGCTTTGTTAACCCAGTTTTCCCCATATAAAGTGGATATTTATTCCACCCGGGGAAGTTCTCCAGGCAACGTTTGATCTGTGAAGACTTGGTTTGAGTGCC
The DNA here is from genome assembly GCA_963859935.3 of Lathyrus sativus. NCBI lineage: Eukaryota > Viridiplantae > Streptophyta > Magnoliopsida > Fabales > Fabaceae > Lathyrus > Lathyrus sativus. Next base: position 670,882,835 of record OZ012739.1, read on the forward strand.
CTCCACCTAGGATGCTTTTTCATCGCCATTTTTGGTTATCATACGCATAGCATATAGATAGATAGCATGGCATATGCATTTTGCATCTTTGTGTTTGTTTGTTCCGTCACTTTGGTCGTGGTTATCCCCGAGTGACTGAGTTTTGTCTTATCCACCCAAATAGAGTTATCAGCCTTAGGCAGAAAAAGCGCAATGCTTCTATTTCCCCACAGAGTTCGATCCTCATAGAAGATAGTTGTTTTAGTACGTTCCCATTTGAGTTCATACCTCATTGGTCGGGTCTTGTTTGACAGTTTCTCTTCAGTTATTCCCTGAATTGAACTTCGGTCCTTGGCAATCACATTGTGGACATCTCCAGCTTTTGAATATTGGATTCAGTGTGCATTTATTTTGCACTTGGCTCCCCAGAAAGAGTTTTTATATGAAGACAACTACTGAAAACAAATATTTCTCCAACAATATTATCAGAATACCTCAATAGTTTGCATCCAGATTGCAAGCGATCTCTTTATTTGAGCAACTCGTTTTGACCAGGATTCCCTTTAAAACGACAAATAGTAGTCTTCTCAAGACAATTTATCCACTCCCAGTGGATTTATCAAGATTATCAAGTCATCAAAAGGCATTCCTCCAGAAATCTGTCAGAGAAAGGCATCGAAGACATTACAAATATTTCTCTTTATTTGAGAACTTACACTACAAGGATACATATTTTATAACTACAACAAGATACTCCTCAGGAATGTATTCCCCGGCGAGTCTATCACACAAGCTTTAACTCCATCAAAGAGCATCTCTTCCAAGAAGTTCGATGAAGTTTATTACAACTAGTCTCTCTTTATTTGAGAGGACATATTTTGCTGATCAACAGACTTACATCTCTTGAAGATCCCCGTTGAAGATTTGTAATCTCTAGTACATATCATCTTGGGTTATTACCTCTGCTTAGGCTATCATACGTATGATAGTAGGTAACACGCCTTTCTTTTTTGTGTTCACCTAGGCTATCATATGTTTGATAGTAGGTAACATGTATCGTTTTGGTTAGACACTTTTTCTTAGGCTGCCATATGTTTGGTAGTAAGTGATCTCTCCTTCTTTGGGTTATTACCTTTTCTTAGGCTATCATACATTTGATAGTAAGTAATATATCATCCTTTTGGTCAGATACCTTTGCTTAGGCTGCCAAGATTGGTAGTAGGTCACCTTTCCTTTTGTGTTCACCTTTTCTTATGCTATCATATGTTTGATAGTAGGTAACACGTATCGTTTTGGTCAGACACTTTTTCTTAGGCTGCCATATGTTTGGTAGTAAGTGATCTCTCCTTCTTTGGGTTATTACCTTTGCTTAGGCTATCATACATTTGATAGTAGGTAATATACCATTCTTTTGGTCAGATACCTTTGCTTAGGCTGCCAAGATTGGTAGTAGGTCACCTTTCCTTTTGTGTTCACCTTTTCTTATGCTATCATATGTTTGATAGTAGGTAACACATATCATTTCGGTCAAATACTTTTTCTTAGGCTGCCATACGTTTGGTAGTAAGTGATCTCTCCTTCTTTGGGTTATTACCTTTTGCTTAGGCTATCATACATTTGATAGAAGGTAATATACCATCCTTTTGGTCAGATACCTTTGCTTAAGCTGCCAAGATTGGTAGTAGGTTATCTTTCCTTTTGTGTTTACCTTTGCTTAGGCTATCATATGTTTGATAGTAGGTAACACGCCTTTCTTTTTTTATATACCTTTGCGTAGACTATCATACGTTTGATAGTAGGTAACATGTGTTTCGTTGCTTCAACCAGATACTGTTGTTTAAGCCGCCACACGTTGGTAGCGGGCTACTCTCCACTTTCAAGATCACGTTTCACTGTCCAAGCTACTATATTCCTGGTGGTATTATTGTATCTTATCTTCATTTTGGAGAATCCATAATGTTGGTTGTTGTCTCTTCTCGTGGTGTCTCGTGCCATTGAGTTTGCTCTCCGCGTGTTGTGTCCAGTTTATCCCCTATGACATCTTTTCCTCACAGGATCCCGTATGTCTTACATTTTCATATTATTGCATATCATTTGCATTCAGTGGCATCTTAGGGCCAAAAATTCGTGCAATGTTTGTATTTAAGTCCCTCCTATCTCGTCGAGACGAAGATTTCAATCTTCATATCTCCGAATAGAAGTAACTTAAATAGGGGCATCTGTCGCACCCTTATTAATCAGTATATAAATTCTCCGAATGAAGGTTGAGACTATAAATTGAGAAACAAATCGGTTTCAATGGAGGGACGAAATTCATAGCAGAAATTCACAAAAAACCACAGCATCCGAATAATTTCTACAAAGTACCAATTGAAACCCTAAAGTCAGAAGAACGGAGAACTTATCTTTTCCCGTCGACCGCGACTCCTCCATGAGTCCCTTCAACGGAACTCCATCGTGAACCACCCTCGACGTCACCACTCGCGAAACATCCGCCTTACAATCTCGAACCCCCCTCGTCCAGAACTCGCGGTAACCCATTCATTTGCGTTAAAATATATTGAAACTTTTGATGTGTCGTTTGTGTTTCAGGTGTGAAAGAAGAGCGGAAGATTGCGAAGGGACAAACGAAAGGGATAAGATTGAAGGCAAAGGAGTGATTGATTGAGGAAAGTGAGAGAGAAGAGACGATGGAAAACAGAGAGTGAGGACAGCGAGAGTGAGAACGACGGAAGAAAGGGGGTTCAGGGGGATTAGGGTTTCTGTGTTTTATTTTTCTTATTTTTGTTTTGTTGTAATGTAATCATACCACACACACACTAGCTACACATCCCACCGTTAAACACCCCTTATCCACCGTTAAACACACCTTACCCACCGTTAAACACATCTTAACCACCTTAATCACCTTAATTAGTTTAACCGCTAATCTAATCTTTAATTTTTTATATAAAATAAATAATTAGTAATTCGTTTAATTAATCCCTTTTTTATATAACTTAATAACTTTTAAACAAACATAACTTATTTCTTAATATAAATCTTTTTCAATAATTTAATAACTTGTGACTATTTAACAAAAAGAAACTATTTTTTATTTAATAGAAAATCATTTCATAATCTAATTAATTTACTTGTTAAACCTTTTAATAAAAAATTTAACCAAAACTTTTTATTAATAAAACATTTTCTTAACTAAATTAACCTTTTATTTAATCATTACATTTTTATAAAATAAATCTCTTCATATATTCATGAGGTAATCACTCTTTAGAATTTAAGTAATTCCACATCTAAGTCTTATTAAAATAAAAACTACCCTCTCTTTAAATTAATCTCCTTAAAAGTTAATACAACGTCTTTTATAAAATTCATCTCACCAAATTAATCAACATTTTCTTGAAAACATAATTGACTATTTTCTCAAATCAATTCAAATGAACTAATATAAACCTTTTCTTCTCTAATCAAACACCCATTAAAATCGATCAACATCGAAAATACAACCTAATCGTGCACACTCACATTCACGACACATTCACTCTCACACACTTCAGCGCTTTCATGCGTATGTGTATGTTTACTTATTTGCCCTTTATATTTCCGCAATTTATCTTACGATAATTTACATTATCGTCATTTACATTTCCGCATCGCATCCGTCCAAAGGAAAAACCTACACATAAGTCAATACTTGTGTGTAGTGCACATCATTTGCATCATATTCCCCTTGATCCTTGATCCCATTCAAGTTTGATCTTTCTAAGATAGATCCTACCCCATAGGAGGACCTTTATCTTTCCAACTTAGAACAAAACAGTCAACTCAATACAACAATTATTCAAACACATTAGAGAAAGATGCCAAATCATCTTAAGCGAGATAGAATCTCCACCCCACATCAATACAATCAATATCGTAGGAACTTTGCCTTAAGAGAGATAAAGGCGTACCTCGTCGATCCCTATCCGAGTACTTGAGCCCTTCTCTTAAGACGATGCAAAGACTATTTTTTCACAACTTGTGGTGGTTAAATCTCCCTTAAAATGAAGACTCATCTTTTCTCCTAAAATCAATCAATCAACTACCCTAAACTCGTAGGAACTTTGACCACAGTCAAAGAACTCCTCATACCCTTTAGGGGAACTATAAATACTCTGATTCCACTCCCATAAGGATATGTAGGCATAAGATGCAACATCTTATCGAGTATACTTAGAAATAAACCCCTAGGTCTTTTAACCTTAAGCAGATAAACACTTAGCAATAAACAATATTAAAACAAGAGGTTCCTGTAGAGTACTACAGAAACTTAGGATGCTAGTACCTCCCCTAAGTTTAACCAACCCCCGAACCTAAACTCTCTAAACCTTGCATTTGCATTGCATTGTGGGAATTTTGATCTTTATCCCTTCCTTTGGACAAATCAAAGTTCGGTTGCAAATGAATTAAACATTCAAACTAATCAATAGTTTGGTATCTGATTTTCACCGCGACAGGAGTGTATGGAGTGTGAATGGCCATGATTTACTCCTTGTTTAATCTCAATGGTTGATGTTTGTCATGTTACTTCTTCTTGAAGCAACTCAAAAATTGGCCATGAAATGAGACTCAACTTGAAATTCTAATAATGCCAATATGTTCAAAACATCAAATGCACTCAAAATATGCACAAGCTTGCATAATTTTGAGCCAATATGAATTATTTTGAATTTTTCCATTTTAATGCCTTTAAAATGCCCTTTTGTAAGATTTTCTTCAACCAACTCTCATTCCTATCCATATCAATGAACCCTCAATGCTTGGTTGAGTAAATAACCCAATTTTAAGCAACTTTCAAGTTGGACAAATTTCCATTTGAGGCATGCAAAAAGGTGAAATGGACCTATAATTTTATGACCTATAATCTCATTTTCCCAAAATACCCCTGACTTGCAAGCTTCATAACTTGAGCTCTACAAATAAGATGAAATACTTCTAGTACTCTTTGGAAATATAAGACCAAGATCTACAACTTTCATGTTGGCCAAAAGTTGAGGAAGAACATCCTTCTAGGTCAAAAATGGCTTGGAAGTTGGTTGACTTTTGTTGACCAAAATCACATTCATCTGATGACCTGTAACTTGTCTGCATCATAACTTGGGTTCTATAAATCCAATCAAGGACTTCTAGTACTCAAAAGAAAGCTAAGAACATTCTCTACAAGTTTCATGTTGGTCAAAAGTTTAGATGAAAATTGTATCTTGAGATAGGTGGTCTTGAAGTTAGGCACTAAACAGTGGATTTTACACTGAGAACCCTAATTTAGTAACTTCTCACACTTTTGATTCTTGATGAATTGATCTTGAAATGATATACCATGTGTCTTAACACAACATCCCATGACCATAGAGACTTGGAATTGAGTTTTAATCTCCTTCAATTTCACAATTGACTGAGGATTAACCAGATGAAAACCCTAACTGCAACATCTTTGACTGTGGCTTGTTCCACCTCACACAATAACTTAATAAGCTCCAAATGGCTCTCAAAGCACTCAATGAGCTCTCTCAACAACTTATATCCATAATCATGAATTCACAATCCTCTGATGATCTTGAACTGGCCTCCAAGTTAGGAGCTGACCCACATACATCCATGCTTTCTTTCACAAAACTTTGACCACTTCAAGATGACTTGATGACCATCCAAACTTGAGTAACACCCCTTTCTTAGGCTCAAACCTCTGAGTAGACTCCTCTTGCTATGCATAACCTCTTGATCCCCTGTTCAATGAAAAATGCTATGCAATGCAAATGCTAGACAGAAATGAAATGAAACATAAACCAAGTTAAGAAAAAGTTGGGCAAATTTTGGGGTGCAACAGCTGCCCTTATTCAAACGACTTGGACCCGAATGAGTGAAAAGCGAACGTCTTTCACTCCATCAAGGTAAAAGACGGTTGAATACCAAAGAACCCGGAAATTTGCCAACCGCGGAAAATAAAACCGCAAACAAGAATCTCCGGAGATAATTGCTCTGATTACAAACACATTCCACTGGGGAAAAGAGAAACTTAACGAGTAACTCTGTTTGAGGAAAACCCTGAAATAGGGGAATACTTCAAATTGCCAGAATCTGGATATTCAACGAAAAAATAAATCAATGGAATTTTCTGGAGCCTGACCGCTCAACGTAATAGCCGGAGCCTGGACACTCGACGTAAAAACCGGAGCCTGAACGCTCAACGCAAGATTGACTGGAGCCTGAATGCTCAATGAACAAAAGGATATATCATTTGCAAATTCACCGGAGCCTGGATACTCAACAGAGAAGCCGGAGCCTGGATGCTCAACGTAAAATTGACCGGAGCCTAAATACTCATCGGAACAAAAAGTACACCATCAACTGGAATCTTATCAGAGCCTGGATACTCAACGAAATCGGAATCACGGAAAAGTTACCGGAGTCTGGATACTCAACGCACAAGAGAAAATACCATATATTGGAAATTGGTCGGAGTCTGGATACTCAACGTAATACATCGGAGCCCGAATGCTCAACGAAAATAAACTGGAGCGTGGATGCTCGACGAAATGAACTAGAGCCTGAACGCTCAACTAACAAAGGATCATCACCATACAAAAATTACTGGAGTCTGGATACTCGACGGAAAACTTGACCGGAGCCTGGATACTCAACGGACAAAACCAAATACCACAAATCGGAAATTCACCGGAATCTGGATATTCAACGGAGAAGGAGTATAACCACAAAACTTATCAAGGTCTGAATACCCAACTGACTTTACCGGAGTCTGGGTACTCGACGGAAAAAACAATACGTCACGAATGGAACACATACCGGAGTCTGAATACTCAACGGAGAAATCGAAGCCCGGATGCTTAACGAAGAAGGGGAAATATTACAGATATACTCGTCAAAAACTGAACACCACACTGTCTTCACCAGAGTCTGAACACTCGATGGAAAACACAACAATATCAATCACTGTGGTTTGGATACCACAACCATCCTTACCGGAGTCTGGATACTCGACGGAGAAAGGAAAACCCCATCAACTGGGAGAAAACCGGAGTCTGGGCACTCAACGGATAAAAGAAACTCCCCGTAAATACTTATCATGATCCTCTGAGATCTGAAGATACTGCTGGGGAATAACATGAGCCGGGGTTTGGATACCACGTGGGCTAAGAGAAATCACATGGTCTAGATACCAAGGGAAAAATATCAAACCTCAGAAGATACACGTGAAACAAAGAGATAATAGCTTGGCTTATGTTTCACATGCATATGTTTGAAAATGGCGTAATGCTCCATACGAAATGGAAATGCTACGCATTTGGGTAGATGTTATGCACGCATGCAGATGCAACGGAGCAGAATCAGCAAAATAGATGCTGGAGATATAGAAAACACCCTGTTGAGGCAAGAAAATAACCCTGTCGAAAGAATCAACAATTTTGTCGGGGATAGAGCATAAACTTGCTCATGCCAATACAATTGGACTTATGCCGAGAAACGGGCTCTTGCGGGCTTCCGACGTGACAATATTCCTTCATTCTGCTAAGGAAAGAAGAACAAGTCTGCTGAGGAAACCACCCCTTTCAATCTGCTGGGGATTGCTCCGCCAGGGAACGAACCTAACCAGGCTGCAAATTACTCTGTGGGGAGAAAATCCAATCACGACTCGTTGGGGAGTGCATACAGGCATGCACCTTGCGGGGATTAAATGTGCATCAACGGCCGAAGGAAAGCGTACACGTTGCCTGCTCGCTCAAAACCGCATACAAACTTTACTGGGGATAGAGATGAGAACCTCACTGATCGAGAAGTATATTCAGGTTGGGAATAGGACGGACTTCATCCACACCTTCTTGCCCCAAGGGTAATGACCCTGCAACACTGAACAAACAGACAAGATATCCTATGTAATCAGAATCATCTTAGTCATCATTCGTGACGCTGTTCAATTAATTCAAAGTTTTAACAATTATTGGCCATGGCCTGCAAGTTTATGTTAGCGCAAGTTCATCAAAACATTGGGCGTTTTCATAAACAAAACAGTAAAAGTTAAAACAAAGCACACAGATCAAGTACTGAATAGTATATGTTTATTGATAAACGGCCTGTAAATAGGCAAAGTTTTACAACAGATGCAACTCCTGAAAAGAGGAAGTTGCACAAAAACAAATACAAATATGTACAGAAATATACAAAAGTGTACAAAATGTCGGCAATGTGGCACAGACAAACACCATGAGCTGATCCCTCTATGACTCGCATGACTCTGATGCTTTCCCGATGCTTCGTCTTCAGAAGAGATTGATTCAGATAAACACACGGCCCTCAGGTTCTCCTAATCCACTAAGCAATGAAGTTCCAACATAAACTGCAGTCATTTTCTTTTTCAATCCCTAACTTTTGCCTGAACTGCCCTTTCGGGTTTTTGGTTCACCGGGATACCCTTTTTTGCCAAAGTCGCCTTTTTAGGTTTTCGACCTTGCGGGTTTACATCTTTTCATTTTTATCCCTAATTTTTGCCCGAATCTATTTTTCTTTTTTATGGTTCGCTGGGATGCCCCATTTTTGTCTGGACTTTTCTTTTTGTGTCCAGCGGGTCTCTTTTTAAGCAAAGTATTTTTTAACTGCGTCTGCGTTCACAGGGGATGTGAAATCCTCACCATCTATGGTGGCTAACAACAAAGCTCCTCCAGAGAAAACCTTTCGAACGACATATGGACCTTCATAGTTGGGTGTCCATTTGCCCCTGTGATCTGATTGTGGTGGGAGAATCTTTTTCAGCACAAGATCGCTCGTCTGAAAGCTTCAAGGGGGCACCTTCTTATCGTAAGCTTTCTTCATCCGGCTCTGGTACAACCGACCATATGCAATTGATGCTAGCCTCTTCTCATCCATCAGGCTAAGCTGATTCAATCTATTCTTTATCCATTCTGCCTTGTCAAGCTTTACGTCAACCAAAACTCTTAAAGAAGGAATCTCGACCTCCAATGGCAGGACAACTTCCATGCCATATACCAGCGAGATAGGAGTTGCCCCGGTTGATGTACGTACCGTCGTACGATAACCGTGAAGAGAAAAAGGCAACATCTCATGCCAATCTTTATAAGTGACAATCATCTTTTGCACTATCTTCTTAATATTCTTGTTGGCTGATGGGCTAGAGACGTGTCTACTTATGCGTCTAGCGGTATCTTACTGCAAGTGCACAGCCTATCGAAGTAATATAAAAGATTGTCGAACCCACAAAGACCAATGTCAATCTACCGTTATCTATTGTTACGGCGTAAAGCTAAGGCGAATGGTTGTCACGATTTTTGTTGGTTTCTAAGACTATTAAAGGCGGAATTAAATTTAAGTTTTAATAAAATAATATTAAGGCGGGCATTTTGAGATACTTTGTTTGTGTAATTCTAGAACCAGCTCATCATGTTGCTCGCATCAAGAGGAAGTACTCATCATCAGTGTTCCCACCAGCAGCGACACTCGTAGGAATGTCCGTGGGCATAGCTCATCTTCTCAGATCGTCATCTAGAGAGTTTTCGCTTAGATATAGCTAAAGAGTAACAAGCGATACATTTCTTTTATTTTCTGCAAATTTAAACAAACAAATTAAAATAAAGACCTTGTGGGTTGCCTCCCACACAGCGCTTTGTTTAGCGTCGATAGCTCGACGGCTAAGGAGTGCAAGTACTCATGGTGGTTCTTTCGAGAATGGTTCCTCGATCGAACTCTGAATAGTCTTCGGTTTCCATGGCCACTTATCAAGCCATCTCTCATATCCCTCACCTTTTCGTTTCTTTCTTCTGTAGGGTGGTTTCTTGTTTTGAACGCGTGGTGGTGGTTCTGGATCTATTCTGCGTATCAGCTTTTCAAATTTGGGCTTTGTTATTTCATCCACCACCTCAAAAGTTAATCGTACCCTTTTAACAGTAATAATGACCCTAGTTTCACGGTCCTCGAATTTTCTTTTTCTATGAAGGGCCTTAGACAAAGGTGCATTGGTGTGTATATTTTTCAATACCTCCACATATGTTTTGGGTTGGGAGTCTACCTTAACTTCTGCAAACCTTTGTGGGAAAGAAATAGGTGGGGTATAGGGAGGAGGAGCAACAATACGTGCTTCCTTCTCTACCTCTTCGACAACCTCCCTTTCGGTTGGTGTCGATGGATTTTTCTCAATATGTATGCTTTTCTCACCAAAAATTTCCTCAGACTCATGATTACTCTCTCTAGGATTTTCTATTCGTTCTTCATTAACGGTTGTTACAACATTCACATGTCCTTCTGGGAAGGGTGCTAGAGGTGTTTGTCTAAGCAGGGAGGTTTGAGTCTCCAAAGTCTCGATGTGAGTTGCGAGGGAATCGACAATAACGTTCAACTGCCTAAGGTCTTCATTAATTTGGAGATGTTGTCTTCTAAAATCTTCGTTTTGGAGAGTTTGTGTCTCCACAAAGCGCTCCATCATAAATTCTATCCTAGCGTGAGTAGACGTCTCATTGAATTCTTCTAGTAGTAGTTCGAGGTTGGATGTATCAAAATCTTGCGTTTCCTCAAAACATTGGGAGTCGTCATCATAGAGGGAATTTGGGTGAGAGTGCGTAGTATTGAAATCTTCTAATAATATTTCGAGGTCGGATTTAAGCGGAATTTGTGGTTCCTCGAAATATTGGGGGTGGTAGTTATAATATGGAGGGTGGTAATTATGAGGGAAATATGGGTTATACATAATGATTTAGATAAGAGTGCCTTAGTCTATACTATGCAACAACGGAATCACAATATTGACTGTTGGTCCCCGGCAACGGCGCCAAAAACTTGATGGGCTAGAGACGTGTCTACTTATGCGTCTAGCGGTATCTTACTGCAAGTGCACAGCCTATCGAAGTAATATAAAAGATTGTCGAACCCACAGAGACCAATGTCAATCTACCGTTATCTATTGTTACGGCGTAAAGCTAAGGCGAATGGTTGTCACGATTTTTGTTGGTTTCTAAGACTATTAAAGGCGGAATTAAATTTAAGTTTTAATAAAATAATATTAAGGCGGTCGGTATGTAATTGTACTAACTTAGGTGGGTCAATCTAACCTAGGCTTATAAAGGTGTTCACTTAATCTATTCGGTAGAGATTACCAGTTTAAATACCCTCAACTCACACTCTCGTGGTCTTATATCAGATCTTATCCCCAAAGCCCTATGCCTGCTCTCGCTAGCCCATAAGTGTTTAGAGATAATTTTTGGAAACTAAATAATTCTAATTTATCTTAAAGCGCTCTCGCTGTATTTAATTTAAATGCCTAACTTTAGCTATCTGGTTAAAATCTCACACTCTCGTGGTCTTGACCCAACCTAATACCCTTTTCTTACTCTCGTAACGAAAAGGTCGAAATCAATTAAAAAGCATCAGCCAGAATGTTAAGCGATTAATTATTTTAGCCCATGGTTAAATTTTACCGGTTAAGTTGGTTATAACTACATACCGCCCTAAGGTATTTAGCTACTCATCGAGGTTAAATCAGACTCAGAGTTAAATATTAACTTACTAATGGCAGAAAAATAAATAGACATTATAAATAAATTAAATTGCAATGTAAATGAAAATACCGATAAAACTAATTTAGCTAGACATGATAATTAACGTAAATGAAAATAAACATAAACAGCAAAATAATGAACATGCATACTGACAGAAATAAAATAGTAATTCAATTAATAAAAACCTGTAAATCGTACTGATCTCGAATCCTTGAGTAGTCCTCCACAATGTCGGCAGGATTCTACTTTGGCGAGAATTAAAAGGTACAGGAACAAATAAAGCGATACAAATGAAAATAAAAAGGAAAGGAAATGGGAAAATAATGCAAGAACGTAAATTTGGCTTCAATGGGAAATTTGGCAGCACTTCGATACGTCGAAGGCCTCCCCTAAAACTCTGAATCTAAGGCCTATTTATAGGAAATAATTCATTCTTCAACTTCCAGAGATCATGGGTGAATTATGGAGGGAGTGGGAGTAACTTCCAGTAGTGGGCAGTGAGTGGAGAAAATGTAGGAAAAAAGGAGGAAAGTGCTCATGGCCACTTCTTTCTGTTATTTGATGCATAACGGTTGTGAGGAATCTGTGACAAGCGTGAGAAGCATGACGGTCGTGACATGGCCGTGACGATCGTGAAGGCTGTGACGGTCGTGACATGGTCGTGACGACCGTGACAGTCACAAATTCTGTTTTCTCTATTTTCTGTATTTTTCTTCTCTTTTTCTTTCTTTAGTCCAAATTCTCCCCAATCTGCAAAACAAAGTAAATTAATCATATAATAGAACATAAATCAAGATAAATTAATAAAAGTCACAAATAAATGCATGCAAATCAAGCCAAATAAACGATATGATTTCGCGTTATCAAACATCCCCACACTTAAACCATTGCTTGTCCTCAAGCAATCAACCAACATGGTAAAAAGAAATAAACATAGTTCGAAACGAAGACATGATGAGACTCTAATCATACGTGGCTACTAGGCTAATGTTAGATCAATAGGTACTAGATATCAATACCAATGATATCGTAATGACACAATTTCAATAACTCCCTACTTATGCAAACAAATCTGAATCATGCCATTATAACTCAACCTATAACTCATGCTCACTTTCACCCCATTTCATTATAGTGCAATCACATTAAGCCCGTTATCCATACACATTCATGGCAAGTAAACCTGTTAGTGACTATGATCTTATTTTTATTTCTTTTTTTTTTCACTACAATTATGCTTAAGCATCAATTGAACTTTAAAGAGTTTGTACCGGTGGGCTAAGTGATCGGGTGAGGAGCACCTAACTTAGAAGGAACATGTCTTTTTATTCATATTTTTTTTCTTTCTAAATTTCTTATTTTAAACTAGAGATCATACACTTATTTGCATTGGTTTCTTACTTAGTGTGTTTAGGATGGTGCTGACTGCTTAAATAAACTACTTAGGGATTACTACAAGAACCTGGAGTTTTAAGGTCTCGGCATAATGGTTACTCAAATTTATTTTGCATATTTAGGGGGTTAAGGTTGTCAGGACGATATCAATTTTATCAAAACTTTCCCAAGTTTTTCTAACATAGCCTAAACAGCCTATATACTTTCGGAGTACCATGTCATGAATCAAAAAGTTTTTGTTGGAGGTTAAAATTTTGAAATTTTGAAATTTTGGGGAAGTTTGAATAACAGGCGAAAACCACTCATAAAGACTCGACAGCACATGTAAAGATTTTGACATAGCATTAAAAATAGATAAAAACAATAAATCAAACTAAAAGGCAATAAAATGAAAGCGATAGAGTTCCTCCCCCACACTTAAACCAAACATTGTCCTCAATGTTTCAGTAAAAGGTGGAAAAGGAAAGATATAACCTGTATGAATGCTACTGCTCTTGCTATCCTTGTCTTTGTTGATCACTTCTACTTCGGTGGCGGGCATTTTGAGATACTTTGTTTGTGTAATTCTAGAACCAGCTCATCATGTTGCTCGCATCAAGAGGAAGTACTCATCATCAGTGTTCCCACCAGCAGCGACACTCGTAGGAATGTCCGTGGGCATAGCTCATCTTCTCAGATCGTCATCTAGAGAGTTTTCGCTTAGATATAGCTAAAGAGTAACAAGCGATACATTTCTTTTATTTTCTGCAAATTTAAACAAACAAATTAAAATAAAGACCTTGTGGGTTGCCTCCCACACAGCGCTTTGTTTAGCGTCGATAGCTCGACGGCTAAGGAGTGCAAGTACTCATGGTGGTTCTTTCGAGAATGGTTCCTCGATCGAACTCTGAATAGTCTTCGGTTTCCATGGCCACTTATCAAGCCATCTCTCATATCCCTCACCTTTTCGTTTCTTTCTTCTGTAGGGTGGTTTCTTGTTTTGAACGCGTGGTGGTGGTTCTGGATCTATTCTGCGTATCAGCTTTTCAAATTTGGGCTTTGTTATTTCATCCACCACCTCAAAAGTTAATCGTACCCTTTTAACAGTAATAATGACCCTAGTTTCACGGTCCTCGAATTTTCTTTTTCTATGAAGGGCCTTAGACAAAGGTGCATTGGTGTGTATATTTTTCAATACCTCCACATATGTTTTGGGTTGGGAGTCTACCTTAACTTCTGCAAACCTTTGTGGGAAAGAAATAGGTGGGGTATAGGGAGGAGGAGCAACAATACGTGCTTCCTTCTCTACCTCTTCGACAACCTCCCTTTCGGTTGGTGTCGATGGATTTTTCTCAATATGTATGCTTTTCTCACCAAAAATTTCCTCAGACTCATGATTACTCTCTCTAGGATTTTCTATTCGTTCTTCATTAACGGTTGTTACAACATTCACATGTCCTTCTGGGAAGGGTGCTAGAGGTGTTTGTCTAAGCAGGGAGGTTTGAGTCTCCAAAGTCTCGATGTGAGTTGCGAGGGAATCGACAATAACGTTCAACTGCCTAAGGTCTTCATTAATTTGGAGATGTTGTCTTCTAAAATCTTCGTTTTGGAGAGTTTGTGTCTCCACAAAGCGCTCCATCATAAATTCTATCCTAGCGTGAGTAGACGTCTCATTGAATTCTTCTAGTAGTAGTTCGAGGTTGGATGTATCAAAATCTTGCGTTTCCTCAAAACATTGGGAGTCGTCATCATAGAGGGAATTTGGGTGAGAGTGCGTAGTATTGAAATCTTCTAATAATATTTCGAGGTCGGATTTAAGCGGAATTTGTGGTTCCTCGAAATATTGGGGGTGGTAGTTATAATATGGAGGGTGGTAATTATGAGGGAAATATGGGTTATACATAATGATTTAGATAAGAGTGCCTTAGTCTATACTATGCAACAACGGAATCACAATATTGACTGTTGGTCCCCGGCAACGGCGCCAAAAACTTGATGGGCTAGAGACGTGTCTACTTATGCGTCTAGCGGTATCTTACTGCAAGTGCACAGCCTATCGAAGTAATATAAAAGATTGTCGAACCCACAGAGACCAATGTCAATCTACCGTTATCTATTGTTACGGCGTAAAGCTAAGGCGAATGGTTGTCACGATTTTTGTTGGTTTCTAAGACTATTAAAGGCGGAATTAAATTTAAGTTTTAATAAAATAATATTAAGGCGGTCGGTATGTAATTGTACTAACTTAGGTGGGTCAATCTAACCTAGGCTTATAAAGGTGTTCACTTAATCTATTCGGTAGAGATTACCAGTTTAAATACCCTCAACTCACACTCTCGTGGTCTTATATCAGATCTTATCCCCAAAGCCCTATGCCTGCTCTCGCTAGCCCATAAGTGTTTAGAGATAATTTTTGGAAACTAAATAATTCTAATTTATCTTAAAGCGCTCTCGCTGTATTTAATTTAAATGCCTAACTTTAGCTATCTGGTTAAAATCTCACACTCTCGTGGTCTTGACCCAACCTAATACCCTTTTCTTACTCTCGTAACGAAAAGGTCGAAATCAATTAAAAAGCATCAGCCAGAATGTTAAGCGATTAATTATTTTAGCCCATGGTTAAATTTTACCGGTTAAGTTGGTTATAACTACATACCGCCCTAAGGTATTTAGCTACTCATCGAGGTTAAATCAGACTCAGAGTTAAATATTAACTTACTAATGGCAGAAAAATAAATAGACATTATAAATAAATTAAATTGCAATGTAAATGAAAATACCGATAAAACTAATTTAGCTAGACATGATAATTAACGTAAATGAAAATAAACATAAACAGCAAAATAATGAACATGCATACTGACAGAAATAAAATAGTAATTCAATTAATAAAAACCTGTAAATCGTACTGATCTCGAATCCTTGAGTAGTCCTCCACAATGTCGGCAGGATTCTACTTTGGCGAGAATTAAAAGGTACAGGAACAAATAAAGCGATACAAATGAAAATAAAAAGGAAAGGAAATGGGAAAATAATGCAAGAACGTAAATTTGGCTTCAATGGGAAATTTGGCAGCACTTCGATACGTCGAAGGCCTCCCCTAAAACTCTGAATCTAAGGCCTATTTATAGGAAATAATTCATTCTTCAACTTCCAGAGATCATGGGTGAATTATGGAGGGAGTGGGAGTAACTTCCAGTAGTGGGCAGTGAGTGGAGAAAATGTAGGAAAAAAGGAGGAAAGTGCTCATGGCCACTTCTTTCTGTTATTTGATGCATAACGGTTGTGAGGAATCTGTGACAAGCGTGAGAAGCATGACGGTCGTGACATGGCCGTGACGATCGTGAAGGCTGTGACGGTCGTGACATGGTCGTGACGACCGTGACAGTCACAAATTCTGTTTTCTCTATTTTCTGTATTTTTCTTCTCTTTTTCTTTCTTTAGTCCAAATTCTCCCCAATCTGCAAAACAAAGTAAATTAATCATATAATAGAACATAAATCAAGATAAATTAATAAAAGTCACAAATAAATGCATGCAAATCAAGCCAAATAAACGATATGATTTCGCGTTATCATTGGCCGCTTCAACAACGCCATTCATCTTCGGCCGATAGGGTGATGAGTTATGATGCTCGATTTTGAAGTTCTGGCGTAACTCCTTCATCATCTTATTTTTCAGATTCGAACCATTGTTAGTAATGATCCGTTCGGGAATTCCATATCTGCAGATGATGTCCTTCTTTATGAATCTTGCTACCACTTGCTTGGTCATATTAGCGTACGAGGCTGCTTCAACCCACTTGGTGAAGTAATCAATGGCGACCAAGATGAAACAATGACTGTTGGATGCGGTGGGCTCAATCTTGCCAATCATATCGATACCCCACATGGAGAAAGGCCACGGGGATGCCATAACATTCAATGGGCATGGCGTTACATGTATCTTATCAGCATAAATCTGGCATTTATGGAATTTCTTCGCAAATTTGAAACAATTTGACTCCATAGTTAGCCAATAATACCCTGCTCGTAATAGTTTCCGAGACATGGCATGTCCGCCGGCATATGTACCGAAAGTACCCTCCTGGACTTCTTCCATAAGCAGCGTTGCTTCTTTTTCATCCACACATCTCAACAACACCAAATCATGGTTCCTTTTGTATAGCACACCATCTGGGTTTAAGATAAAAGTTGCCAGACAACCTCCTCAGCGTCTTCTTATCCTGAGCCGAAGCCCCTGGTGGGTACTCCTGCTTCTGGAGGAAGTTATGTATATCGTAAAACCATGGCTTGCCATCAGCAGCCTCTTCAATGGCGAATACGAAAGCGGGTCTGTCCAAGCAAGAAATGACTATTCTGGGAGCATCATTCCATAAATTCACTTTGTACATCGAAGATAGCGTTACCAAAGCATTGGCCATCTGGTTCTCTGCTCGTGGTACATGGTGAAAGTTTACCCGATCAAAGAAAGGTAGCAACCTCTTTGCATAATTCATGTAAGGAATCAGATTAGGTTGACGAGTTTCCCATTCTCCCTTGATTTGGTTCACGACTAGCGCGGAATCTCCATATACATCAAGATTTTTAATTCTCAAATCAATAGCTTCTTCGAGACCCATGATACACGCTTCGTACTCAGCTTCATTGTTGGTGCAAGGGAATGTCAACCTGGCAGTGAACGGAATATGAGTACCATGAGGATTTGTAATAACTGCCCCAATTCCGCTACCATAGGAGTTGACACCACCGTCAAATATCATCTGCCACTGAGAATCTTTCTCTGGACCTTCATCGTATAATGGTTCTTCACAATCTTTCGCTTTGAGGAACATGATATCCTCGTCAGGAAATTCAAACTTCATTGGTTGATAATCTTCGATTGGCTGCTCAGCAAGGTATTCTGACAGAACACTTCTTTTGATGGCTTCCTGAGAAACATATTGTATATATCGTACTCTGTCAATACCATCTGCCACCTGGCAATCCTTCTTGAGAGTGCTTGCTTCTCGAAGACATACTTAATCGGATCCATCATCGAAATCAGCATGGTTGTATGATTTAGCATGTATTGTCTCAAACGTTTGGCAGCCCAAGCAAGTGCACAACACGTTTTCTCGAGCATTGAGTAACGGGACTCACAATCTGTGAACTTTTTACTCAAATAATAAATCACATGCTCCTTCCTTCCAGTCTCGTCGTGTTGACCGAGAACACAACCCATACTGTTCTCAAGAACCATTAAGTACATGATTAAAGGCCTTCTAGCTACTAGGGGTATCAATATTCGAGGTTCCTGCAAATACTCTTTTATTTTACCAAATGCTTTTTGACAATTCTCATTCCATACGACCGCCTGATCTTTCTTTAACAATTTAAACATTGGTTCACACGTGGCTGTGAGATGAGATATGAACCGAGCAATGTAGTTCAATCTCCCCAGGAAACCACGGACTTCTTTTTCTGTTTTCGGCGTTGGCATGTCTTGTATGGCTTTTATCTTTGCAGGATCAACCTCGATTCCTTTTTCACTGACAATAAACCCCAATAGCTTTCCGGACCGAACTCTAAAAGTGCACTTATTTGGATTCAACCTCAATCTGAACTTTCTAAGCCTCTCAAACAGCTTCAACAAGTTAACCAGATGCTCCTCCTCCGTTTGGGACTTAGCAATCATATCGTTAACATAAACCTCAATCTCTTTATGCATCATGTCATGAAAGAGCGTTGTCATAGCATGTTGTTATGTTGCTCTGGCGTTCTTCAAGCCAAAAGGCATCACCTTGTAGCAAAACGATCCCCGCGGTGTAATGAAAGTTATTTTCTCCATGTCCTCTGATGCCATCTTTATCTGATTATAACCCGAAAAAACATCCATGAAGGAAAACACCGAAAATTAAGTCGTATTGTCAATCAATACGTCGATGTGAGGGAGCGGGAAGTCATCCTTAGGGCTCTCCTTGTTTAAATCCCGATAATCAACACACATCTGCACCTTACCATCTTTCTTCGGTACAGGTACTATGTTGGCGACCCACAGAGGGTAAGTGGTTACGACTAAAAATCCAGTGTCCCATTGCTTTTGGACCTCTTCTTTGATTTTTATCGCCATATCTGGTCTTGTCCTTCAAAGCTTCTGCTTGACCGGCGGACATTCTTCGCGCAACGGTAAGAGATGAACCACTATGTCGGTATCAAGCCCAGGCATATCCTTGTACGAACAAGCAAAGATGTCACTATACTCTCGAAGCATCTCGATCAGTCTTTGCTTGATGTCGCTCTGTAGCGCGGCCCCTTTCCGAACATTTCTGACAACTTCTTCGGAACCCAGGTTAATAACCTCAATTTCCTCCTGATGAGGCAGAATGATTTTCTCTTCTTGTTTCAAGAGTCTAGCTAACTCTTCAGGCAAGTCTTCATCCTCATCAATCTCTTCTTCAGCTGATATATCGGTTGATCAAAGTCGAAGCGAGTCATAGGAGATTTTGAATCGGTGTCATCTGCAATAGGAATCCTGCAATGAAAATGGTTAAATGTTTCAAACAATTTGCAAACAGATATAAACCATAATTCCATTTTATTGTTAAAAATAAAATAAGAAAAACAGAGATCACAAAATTTGAATGAGAAAATGCCCTTTGATTAATTGATAAACAATGTTCAGACATAAACAAGACCCTGAAATAAAATACCATTATTCCCCGGGTAGGACATAGGGTAGTACAATAATTGGAAAAATAAAGCATTACTATTCTTTCGTCACTTGAATGAATTCTTCAATTGACCAGTTGCGCAGACTCTGTCCCGGAATACACGGCTTGATCCAGGCGTCCATATCATAATCGATGTCTCCATCTTCATCATCAGAAATGGCATTAATCTGCTCAAAGAAGACACCTCCGCTAGTGAACCTGATCGGCCCCTTGAACTTCAGCGTGCTTTGTGAAGACGATGGGCGGTACCCCAGACCGAATTTGTCTTGCTTCTGAGGTATATCAATCACCTGCCCCCAACCTTGGGTTGAACCAGCTTGCAGCACAACATGTGCTTCTTTAAAGGAAGACATAGCCACCTCAGGCTCTTTTCTCACTACCAGAGACGTGTCTTTAATCTTGACTGTTTCGAAGGCCTGGCAAAGAGTTTCATGGATCTCTCCATCCACTTCAACATACTTAAAAGATGATAAATGGCTGACCATGATATCCTCCTCCCCGCATACCGTAACAACGCTACCACCAACCATGTATTTCAACTTCTGATGCAGAGTTGATGTAACAACTCCCGCTGAATGAATCCACGGGCGACCTAGTACACAATTGTAGGCTGGATGGATATCCATGATGTAAAATACTGCATCAAAGACTTCAGGTCCAACCTGAATCGGCAAAGTTACCTCCCCAAACACAGATCTTCGGGTTCCGTCAAACGCACGCACCATGAAATCACTTGGTGTGCAAATCAACCCCTTCATATCTAACTTCATTAGGGCCTTCTTCGGAAGCACTTTTAATGAAGATCCCGTATCCACAAGCACGTGAGACATGACAGCCCCTCGACATTCTAAAGATATGTGCATAGCACAATTATGATTTCTGCCTCTGGGCGTCAAATCCAGGTCTGTAAAGCCTAAGCCATTTCCTGCGTTTACGTGCGCCACCACTCCCTCGAGTTGATTGACTGAAATTTCCTGTGGCACATAAGCGGTGTTTAGTATTCTCAACAATGAATTCCTATGCGCCTCATAGCAAAGGAGCAATGACAGGATAGATATTTTAGAAGGAGTTTGCTGCAAATGATCGACTATCTTATAGTCACTTTTCCGAATCAGCCTCATAAATTCCTCCACGTCTTTCAACAAAGATTCTCTCTCCCCAGATTGAGAATTATCTTCCATTACCGGTCTTTTCCCCTTGTCCACCTTGTCAACAGTCACTTCAGGCGATGAAAAGACTCGGGCACTGCGAGTAATACCTCCTGCTCCCACGAGATTGTCAACTGAACTTGTAGGGGAACCATTCAAGTTTATCTTTTGCCCATTATAGTACACTTCGGCTTTGTAGTTCCACAGAATAGCCTTAGTGCTCTCAAACGGCATAGGACCCGCTTTGGTGATAGTTATCGTTGGCGGCTTTGGTGCATATATAGTAACAATCTTGTACGGGATGGAGATTGTCGTAATCTCATCCTTTTCTTCAGCCACCAAATCCTCAGACTCTCTTCCAATAGAAAGGTCAAATTGTAAAACTCTGTCATCAATCATCTCCTGAATACACCTTCTCAACAGCCCACATCCTCTCTCAGGATTAGCAGAACATTCAACACAGTCCTCAGCACAACCCGAGAAAACACCCCCCTTTAGCAATCTGGCTTTCACAAAGCTTAAGGGTGTCTTCAGTTCATCAACATCCGTTACCAAATTCAACACCTCCTCCTTGAGAATTACATTAACCCCAGCCTGCCCGTGATTCGGCATGGGATTCTGCACCACATTGGGAACATCATTAGAAAAATTGATCGCCTTGCTGTCAATCATGTCTTGCACTTTATGTTTGAAGGCTTTACAATTATCAATGTTATGTCTTGGAGCACCCGAATGAAATTCACAACGAGCATTTGCATCGTACCCAGGTGGAGGAGGTCCGGTCAAAGGAGCCAAAATCCTTTTCTGAATCAATTGCAGTTGTAGCAAAGCCTGCAATAACTGAGAGTAAGGCATAGGAGGCGCATCAAAATGCCTATTTGATGCCCGGCCTCTATCTTGGTATTTGTCGTACCCCTGTTGATTTTGTTGCGATCGTTGTTGTTGTTGTTGTTGACGTTGTTGTTGCTGTGGTTGTTGAACTGCTGAAATGGTGATGCTGGCAATTTGCTGATGTTGCCGATTCTGACCTCTATTTCTTCCCTGTGAACTGGATACAACGTTAGTATCTCCCTCTCTCATTTTGTTTCTAAACACCTTCTTGTTCCCCCCAGCTGAGGGCATATCACCAGGATTGATCTTTCCTAACTTAATTCCATTATCCACCATTTCCCTGGTGATTATTAAGTCAGAAAAGCTGCCTGACATACTGCTTATAAGCTTTTCATAGTACACGCCCGGTAAAGTAGCAACAAACATATCCACAAGCTCTCGTTCTACCATTGGTGGTTGTACCCTAGAAGCAAGCTCTCTCCACCTCTGGGCGTATTCTTTAAAGAATTCATTGCTCTTCTGAGAAAGATTCTGCAGCTGGACTCTATTTGGAGCAAGGTCACTGTTGTACTGATAGTGCCTTACAAAAGCTTCGGCTAGGTCTCTCCAGCTACAGACATTTGCAGGCTCTAAGCTCATATACCATTCCAGCAAGGGACCGGATAAACTATCCTGGAAGAAATGCATAAGTAGTTTCTCATCATCGGAATGTGCAGACATCTTGCGATAATAAGACCTCAAATGAACCCTAGGGCAAGTGGTGCCCTTGTACTTATCAAAATCCGGGACCTTAAACTTCGGTGGCACCCTCAAGCCTGGGATCAGCCCCAAATTAGACATATCCAGCCCCATAGAGTTTTGGCATTCAAGAGACCTCATCTTTTCTTCGATCATCTTAATCCTTCTATCAGCCTCAGAAGGTAATTCCGCAGCTACAACTCTTGGAGAAAACACATCCACCTGCCTATCCTCATTCCAGACATGGTCCATATTACCATGTATGGCACACGTGGTATCGAGACCATAGCCATTTCCGTTACCATTACCACCATTAGCAAAACCAGCATTACCACCATTTCCAGCACCAACAGCGTGGCCACTCCCTCCAGCAGTAGGGATGACTAAAGTTGGCATAGAATTGTCTGCCCGAGGAGTTTCAATATGAGGAGGGTTAGCAGCAATCCCACCGTGTAACACACCATCACCATCCACTCGTGCAATCAAAGGTTGCACTAAAGTATGAAGTTGCGCCTGGCCACTAGCAACCCCTTGCATGACCTCCATCAACTGTGCCATCCGATCTCTCATCTCTTGCATTTCAGCCTGCATCTGATCCATCATTCTTTTCTGGTTTCTTCTGGTACCGTACCGGTGAGTTGTCACGTCAGCAATCCTGAAACACTAGTAAACCACAGGAGAAATAAGGATAACAGTTCCGGTGCACCTGCGAGTGCGGGAAAAATGCTAAATTGCAAACGTGTATTTATGCAACAGGGAAATTTCCCCCTCGATTCTAGGTTCTAGAAAAACATAACAATGGAGAACCCTGCGGACAAGCATAGAATACCAACTCTTCGTATATAGATCAAGAGCCAACAGGCAATGTACAAACTACAACTGAGTACAAATAAGGAAAAAACCTCAACCAACAAGCCTGGCGATGGTCAATACAACAAGTAAACAGCAAAAACTACAACAGTAATAGACAAAATAGGTCAACCAGGATGACGCGATCGGAAATCCTCTAATAGCCTCAACGTATTAGGACGATCCGGTCTAGCAAGCAGTCCCTGAATAAGCAAATCCTGCTGGCTAACAGTATGTTGTAGACTATCAATGTGATCTTCCAAAGCTTCATCCCCAAAACATGCCTCGAGCCTGCGTCTCTTGGAATCAGCTCTCAACCTGAGATCCTTCAAGTTTGCGATCGCTTCATTCAACCTGTACTCACTGTCTCGTCTAAGTGATGCTTCTGCTGCAATCTCCCCATCTTTGGCATTAAGCTGAGCCTTCAGCTTGCTGACCTGAAGTTTTAACCTGTCCTCGCGCTCCTTGTTGTTAGTGAGCGTGGCATTCCATATTGACTCAAACTTGGAGATCCTTAAGTAAGCCTTATCCAACTCTTCCTTCTTAGTGACAAGAACACCGTGGACGACATTCAAGTCTCGGTCGGTGCGCTCTCTATCTCTAGTCTCCTTAGTTAGATATGTACCCAGTTTGTTGACAAGCTCGGTTTGTCTCTTGAAAGAATTGACGACATCGATCTTCTCGCTTCGGAGCTGGATGATCTCTTTCTCCAATTCTTCATTCGCTTTTCTCAGCTCTTCCTTCTCTGCCAATACCTGATTATATTTTTGGATATCTACAGTAGTGGGTTCCTCTATCATGAGAGGATACAGAGGTGCGACTGCAGGGAATGGCATCAAGAACTTCACAACTCTATCATGAATCCAAGTCAAGTAATGGTCATACGCTCGGCTGTTATTCTTCCCCAAAGCTAACTTCCCTTTCCGATGAATGTTATTCCATGCATGCTCAAGTCTTCCCAAAGTCTCGCCCTCTAATAAACCAGTAAGATACAGAGATTCATGTATCTCCTCTTCTCTAGGAGGCTCCCTCAATGCATACCCAAACTGTCTCACCAATAAAGAAGGGTTATAGTTGATGCAACATTTCCTTCCGACCAAAGGGACGTTAGGAAAACCACCACAACTATAAAAAATATCTGTACCCAGCATGTCTCGATAAAACCAAATAATATTCTCTGCAGATAGCCTCATCAACCTCTCCGACCATTTTGAAGTACTAGCAGTAGCCACAAATGGATTCGTCTTGGGCATATGACTAGCAAACCAAGCATACAATAGAGGAACACAGCAAGCCACATTCTTTCCCCTTCGTTTCTCATTCTTGTAATGCACAGAATGATAAACGTCTCCGAGAAGAGTAGGCATTGGGTTCCTCGAAGCCAGTATATGAAATGCATCCAAACCCACAAAGTCAGGGAGATTAGGAAACAAAACAATGTCGTATATACAAAGAGCAAGAACAGCGTTAAATGCAATCCAGCAACCATCCTTAAAAAATTGTCGAGCCTTATCAACTAGGAAAACCATGCACTTCATTCCACTCTGTCAAACCCCCATGTAACTCTGAAGCATCCACATGTACTATGGAAGCTAGCTTAGCCAGATCAGGCTTAGCATCAATATGAACAAATGGCATCTGACTAAGAACAGGCACATCCAATAATACTGAGTACTCCTCCAAGGTAGGCGCTAGAATGTAGTCAGGAAAAACAAAGCACCTCAACTGTGGATCATAGAACTGCAGAAAGGCATAAAGGCCATCCACCTCATATGTTGAAGGCTTGCAGACCCATCTCAATAATCTCCCATAAGACTGCCTGAAGTCCTCCATCACCTTCCCACCAGCCGGGAAATCAAACTCAGCAAAGATCTAACATCTGAAGTTGGAAGCTTGTAGTCCACCGTTCTCTTCAAGGAATCCATATCAGCAAGGAGGGAATAAGATCACTAGAATCGGAGGAGAAATATGCACCTGCAACACAAATACATGTTAATGAAATGCAGATGAAAATGCAAGTGCAAATGCAAACAAGGGATCAAGACCGCTGTGTTGTTGGTCGAGAAGAACCAGCGCTTCGCCTTAGCAAGAACAAAGTACCAACAATAGGACCCAATGATAAACAGATTCACACTATAAAGAACTGGGTATTCTGAAAGCTAAGGTTTCCTGCATAACCCAATCCCTCTCACAGGTATGGACCTATCCATTGATAAGGTTCGGCATCCTATGCGTTCGTCAGCGTCACAAACTTTCAAGAAATGATGATACGTTCACCATTTCTGGTTTGGCATCATAATCTCTTAAAGAGGCCTCACTTAACTGACTCACAAATGATCGGTCCCCAGAGTCGACAACCTTCAAATCCAAAATTCCTTCGAGCCCAAAGGGCCAGAAAGAAAATCGTCAAAGAGAATCTCGTCCAAGCATGAATTTCATGGTGGACTAGTACGAGCAAAGCAAGCACATCCCCCACTAATTTCCACTACTAAAGCTAGATGTATACTCAATCCCAGGTTCGGCTTATCACTCAATGGAACTTCCCTCCCCACAGCACAGCAGTAATGACATATGATGCGGAAAATAAATGCGGGAAAGTAAAATGCAAAAGTAAATAAAGCACATATTTACAACACCCAAAAGATAAACAGGCAAGCGCTAGGATTGACTCGCATAGGGAACCAGAGTCCCCAGCAGAGTCGCCAGTTGTCGCTACCGCGAAAAACAACTGGCGGAAAAAACAGAAGAGTCGTCACTTTCGTTATTTATCCCAAAGATAGGGAAAGGAAACGATCGGAAAAACCTAACAAAAAAGGGAAAAGACAAGGTCATCGCAACCATGTCTGGATTCGGGAGTCGGTTACGCAAGGGGAAGGTATTAGCACCCCTCACGTCCGTCGTACTCGACGGGATCCACACATTGTTGTCTATCTAAAAGGGTGTGTTGAAACTATCTAGCTAAAGGCCCAGGGACAAAAGAAAAGAAAAAGGACTGACTCGGCAGAGCATCGCCGCTCTGTGCCCACATACTCCCTCGTGCAATGGGAAAGTCAGAGTCAACGTAGTTCGACTAACTACGGATAAAGAAGGGGGGAAGGTTGTTCGCTAAGACATTGCGTCTTATGCCTACGTACTTTCATCTGGTATGAAATATCAAAGCAAACGTAGTTCGGGCTAAAAGGATCACAAGTTGGTTCAAAAGTTTTTAGGCTCGAGTAGGGTTAAAAAATAGCTCTAGCAGTTGGTGTATGCAGCTCGACCATTGGAGACTTAGGCGTTACCATTTGCGGTAGAACTAAAAGTTAATGACACTCTTTTATCCGAAAAGATTTTCTTGATTAAGATCCCGAAGGATGAAAAAGGTTTGAAGTGTTTTTGTGTTTTTTAAAGAAGAAGTGTTTTGAATTTGATTTGTAACTCATGTCGCACTAGAGACTATGACCTAAGAGTGAATGTGTCGTATATCACCCAAATGGTGTACACTAAACACTCTAGGTCCTCGAGAGGAGGCCCCTCAATTACCATTTCTCAAGTAGCTTAAGGCTCGTAGCGTGCAACACTTGTCATTCTTTATTAAGTGTTTTATGAAATTTTGAAGATGAGAAGAGAAGAAGGAAGACTAATGGGAGACTAATCAATCCAAAAAGTTATCATGCAAAGTGGATCTAAAGTTGAAATTCAAAAGGGAACTACCTAATGTTATCATGCATAGTTAGGAACCTAATGTCTATCATAACCTCAATAGGTTAGAGAACTTAAGGGGAGCATGGCAAAGAAAAACAAAAGAAGAAGAAGAAAAAGAAGAATGCATATGCAAATGAAGATGCAAACATAAGGTGCACAAATAGAATGAAAGTGGGAGGAAACTAGTGTGGGGCAGTAGCCTCCACAAGCTCATCTCAACCAAGCATGCATATGGAGATGCAAAAGAAGAAAGGAGAAGAAGATGCACAAAAGCAAAGCACACAAAAGCAAACAAAAGTGGGATGAAATGGCCTAAACCAAACAACATCGACCACAATACACAAACAAAGACACAAATGAAAGGAAAATGAAACCTAAAACAAAGTGAAGATGGGAGGCTAGTATGAGGGTAGCAAGGTCCTCATAAAATTCACTCAACCATGAGTATCACAAACAATGTGCAAAGAAGCACAAGAAAACATCAAGAAAAGTCCTCTAGGATTCCATCACTTTAGGTAGCTTCAAGTACTTCCTAAGGAGGGACCAAACCACCTTAAATGACACTCCAAGGTCATTGGACAGAAGGGGGATGAATAGAAGAAAGTTCAAAAGCTAGAACGAAACAAATCAAGAAGAAATGCAAGCAAGAGCACAAAGGAAGCAAGCACGCACCATTTAGGAGCTCAAGTTGAAAGCATAAAAAAAATGCACAAACCAACAAGCAATGAACATAATTTTGACCTAAAAATGAACATACAACAAGCTCAACATGTCTAAAATGTGAAACAAGAAGAGTTGAGAGCTTATTGGATCCACAAAGGTCACTTACAATTCAAACTAGGTCATGCACTTGTGTGAGTTGTCCTATTAAATGACCTAACTTGCAAGTCATCTCAAAAATAGGAAAAAGGCTCAAAAAATACCAAATAAAATACACAAAGAAGCTAAACATGTTGGCAAACAGAGACTAAAAGATCAAGACAAATATTCCCTCAAAGCACCATTAAAAGAAAAGATTCATTTAGATGTACCACTTTGAAATGGGAGAAACAAAGGCAAAAAGAAAAGCCACAAAAGTCAACCCAAAAGTCAATAACTAGGGGCAAAATGGTCCTAAAAAATTGATCAACTCATCATTGAGATGAGGATCAATTTTCATTCATTGGATCAAAAAAGAATGAGAGAAACAAATCAAGAAGCAAACAATGCCACAATTCACTCCATTTAAAACAACTCCAATATTTAATTCTTTTTTAAATTGAAATTAAAATCAAAAATAAAAATAAAAATATCCAAAAAATATTAGACATCTCAAAGTTTATAAAAAATATTTTTGGTGAATTTTTAGAGTATTGGAGCTGTTTTATTTGATTTAAATTGCAAATAGAAAATAAAACAAAATAAAGAAAAGAAATGAACAGAAAAAGAAAAACATTAAGTGAAAATAGCAATGAATTAAAGTGCAAATCGTGTATGGGCCTAAGAGGGGGGTTCAGAAAGCACGCGCGGTCAAGGCCCAGTCCAAATAAAACAAAAACTAAAAAAAAATAGGCAACTCCATGCAACACAGTCAACTGAGGACTAGCATGGAACACAATCAGGAGCGCATGTTTAATTGGTAATCACATCATGTGGCTGTCAGGCTGCCAACACATTAATGAGATATTTAAACGTTATCACATGCATCAAGTCAAAACCAGACTACCATGAGTCTTAATCTCACACGTTGAGGCAAAAAGTAATCCAAACGAATGCACTACAATACGCCACATAAGCGTCTTTCTCACACAAAACATGGAGGGAACCAGCCACCGGCCATACTGCAACTCTGGTTGTCTTCCTCAACAACTCCGGCCACCGCGAGCAAAGCAACAACACACAGATCTCAAATCTCAACCGTTTTGCACAAATCTTATATGGAAATTCATCTAGAGATCGTGAGGATCTCAAATCCAACATCAAAAATCAATTATCATGCAACATGAACTCAAACCAAAGTAAACAAGTTTGTACATCAAAACCAAAAGTTCACCAAAACTCACTCAATTTGGTTCAAACATCATCTACATGTTATGGAGGTTACAGATCCACCAACAATCAAGCAAAAACACGCAAGAACAAGCCATACCAGATCAAAACAGTTTGGAGCATCCACCAACAATCATCACAAATGCCAGTTCGTTTTAGTGATTAATGATCTACATGTTTCCTAGGTCTCAAATATGCAAAAATGGCAATGAATCATGGCATATTTAGAGTGTAAGGTTGATTTGTAAATACCTAGTGGAGAACTTCCACTGAGCCTTCAATTGATGTCTAAGCTTGAAGAAAAGTATCCAGAAATGTTCAGTGATCTTCAATGAAGCTTTTGCAATTCACAATTTGGCTTGAAACTTGCTAATTCTCAAAATTCGAATTTTAAATTTTCACCACTTTTTGCAAATGCTCTAGCTCCAATTCTCCTCCAATTTCGTGTTCTAATTATTTGTGAAGGTTAGAAACCTTTTATGTAATGGATTTGAATCAGAATGAAGCCCAATTCTAGTCTCTATAGCCCAATTGAAAATTCATGGGAATTGATTTTGGAGCTTCTTCAAGTGCACGAAAATGCTTCAAATTTGGCTCCAAATTGGTTCAAAACTCTTGTTGGGAGTGTATGGAGTGTGAATGGCCATGATTTACTCCTTGTTTAATCTCAATGGTTGGTGTTTGTCATGTTACTTCTTCTTGAAGCAACTCAAAAATTGGCCATGAAATGAGACACAATTTGAAATTCTAATAATGCCAATATGTTCAAAACATCAAATGCACAAGCTTGCATAATTTTGAGCCAATATGAATTATTTTGGATTTTTCCATTTTAATGCCTTTAAAATGCCCTTTTGTAAGATTTTCTTCAACCAACTTTCATTCCTATCCATATCAATGAACCCTCGATGCTTGGTTGAGTAAATAACCCAATTTTGAGCAACTTTCAAGTTGGACAAATTTCCATTTGAGGCATGCAAAAAGGTGAAATGGACCTATAATTTTATGACCTATAATCTCATTTTCCCAAAATACCCCTGACTTGCAAGCTTCATAACTTGAGCTCTACAAATCAGATGAAAGACTTCTAGTACTTTTTTGAAAGCTAAGACCAATTTCTATAACTTTCATGTTGGCCAAAAGTTGAGGAGGAACATCCTTCTAGGTCAAAAATGGCTTGGAAGTTGGTTGACTTTTGTTGACCAAAATCACATTCATCTGATGACCTGTAACTTGTCTGCATCATAACTTGGGTTCTATAAATCCAATCAAGGACTTCCAGTACTCAAAAGAAATCTAAGAACATGCTCTACAAGTTTCATGTTGGTCAAAAGTTTAGATGAAACTTGTATCTTGATATAGGTGGTCTTGAAGTTAGGCAATAAACAGTGGATTTTACACTAAGAACCCTAATTTAGTAACTTCTCACACTTTTGATTCTTGATGAATTGATCTTGAAATGATATACCATGTGTCTTAACACAACATCCCATGACCATAGAGACTTGGAATTGAGTTTTAATCTCCTTCAATTTCACAATTGACTGAGGATTAACCAGATGAAAACCCTAACTGCAACATCTTTGACTGTGGCTTGTTCCACCTCACACAACAACTTGAATAAGCTCCAAATGGCTCTCAAAGCACTCAATGAGCTCTCTCAACAACTTATATCCATAATCATGAATTCACAATCCTCTGATGATCTTGAACTGGCCTCCAAGTTAAGAGCTGATGAAGGTGAGCAAATTACTTAGAAGGGGGGGTTGAATAAGTATGACAAATAATCAAAGATTCAAACACAGTTATTTTTATCCTGGTTCGTTGAACTCAACTACTCCAGTCCACCCTCTCAAGAGTGATTTGCCTTTCTCAGTCAAGGACTTAATCCACTATTTAATCAAACAGATTACAATAGTAACACCTAAGAACAACTGTTCTTAGTCTTCTCAAGAGCTACTGATCCCAACTGGATCCTCTTAAGGAAACCTTTTACAAACAATGTAAAACTATTACAAGAGTAAGAATGCTTCTAAAAAGCTATTATCACAACTGTGATATTTCTCTTAAGTTTAAGAATAATGTTACAGCAAATAAGATAAAAGAGCTTTTGAGAGATTTGCTTTTAGTGAATTTTTTGCAAGAAGTTCGTTACTGAAGAAGATGGAGTGGACTTCTTTATATAGGCACTTAGATCCATGAAGTTTTCTCAATGTTGAAGGTTGTGCTGAAAAAGCCTGGAGCCTTTTGTCTTTTCATTGGAGGCTGTGCTAAAAAAGCCTGGAGCCTTTTGTCTTTTACTTTGCAGAAACTTTCCTTAGAATGGAATGCACAGATAAAACCTTTTTGTCTGTGTTCTTGAGTCTAGCATAAAAGAGGAAAGAGCTGTTGAGATATGCTAACGTACATATTTAAATCTTCTTCACTAAGTAAATTCAACTATCAACATCAGAGTCTGGATCTTCAGAATCTCCAGAGTAGAGATCTTCTGGATCTGCAGAGTCTTGGGATGTTCTTCAGATTATGCTGAATCAGAGTATGTGCAGCTTATGTGCTTGAGCGTGTAATTCTGTCAGAGCAGAGTCTTCTATATCAGATTCTCAATACTTATGCAACACAGTATCTTCAGAGTCTTCTGATGACTAAGCTTCTGAACTCTCAGAGTCTTCTATTCTTTAGAGGCTTTTGCTTCAGAATCTTCAGTAGACAGCACTCAGATTCTTCTGGAGACAGCATTCAGATCTTCATATAAGATGCTCTTGAGCCTTTGAAGCCCTTCATAATATCGTTGTTCAGATCCAAATTTGTTCTTTTAAGAATATTTTCTTTAGTACCTGTAGTAAACAGTCTAGAAAAAATTTAGAGTATATAATTCTTGAATACAAAATTCATAAGTGTTATCATCAAAACATAGAGATATTACTAAGAAACAATCTGTGTTCTTACAATCTCCCCCTTTTTGATGATGACAAAACATGAGAAATTTTGATCAATAAGAAAATATGAATTATAACTCCCCCTGAGATTAACAATCTCCCCCCTGAAATAAATACTCTAATAGAAGAAAACACTTCCCTTTTTGATTAAGTATATTTCAGATTCAGAACCTGATGCAAGAGGTTTGACTTTCAGAATCAAATCTTGATACCAGATAATTATGACTTCCTTCAGTCGGAGCGCCTGGTTATCATCTTGCTTGAATTATCTTCCAGAGTAAAGGTATCAGAGTAAGCTATCAGAGTTGATTGAATACTCAGATTTGCTTTGAAGATCAGGTTCTGGTTGGAAAAGTCTTAGGGTAACTTAAATGAATTATGTCAGATATATCAATGTAATCTGAAAGACTTAAATTCAAAGTAAGTTAATAAAATGTTTGAATTTCAGTTTTAGTAATTGCTTATAGTTTGAACAATCAGATTCTCTTTTTCTCCCCCTTTTTGTCATAATCAAAAAGATTTTTAAAGACATAAAGATACAGAAGAAAAAAAGTATATAGAAGCAAAAACATCAACATTCATTTAAGCATATCAGAGTTCACAATTAAACAGATAGATGCCAAAAAGCATAACACAACAATAAGAAAACAACAAAAGCAATAACATGTGCAAAAAACATCAAATAAAACTAAGTCTGGTGTGAGGCAATTAGGGTCAGAAGCTCTGTCATTTTGGCAGTTGACTCTTCTTGCTTAGACATCCAGGTCTTGATCTCATCAGTTGTTTTCTCTTGCTTGACCATCCAATCTTTTATTTCCTTGACATCATTCACAAGCTCTGTGACCACAGATAAAGCAGGAGCAGATGCAGTAGCAGCAGTGTTCTCTTCAGACTGGTTTTCTTCAGAAGCTTGTTCAACCATTTCAGATTCAGGAGCCTCTAGAGGAGCAGCTTCCAGAAGCAACACAGGAGGAGGAGGAGGCATGTTCATCAGAGTTATCTTGATTAATTCTGCAAACTGAGTCTTAGCAAGCTTAGAGCATTTAGCTCTAACTTTTAAAGCAGCTTTGTTGAACATCCAGATGAAACGCTTCCAAGCAGCATTTGAAACAGTTGGATCCAAACTTGACATGCACACATCCTTAACACGAGCATATTCAGAATCTATCTCCTTCTTGAATATTTCAAACATAGCATTAACACATGATCCTAGATCTGACTGTTCAGACTGTTCAGAGGGTTTAGGATTAGGAGTGTTGATAACACGAAATCGTATATATATTTTGATGCATAATTCAACTGATGTTTAACTGTTTTCGATCCGATTTCGGGTTATTTTCTTGTTATTTGTCTGATACTTTGCAGGTATTTGATGATCATGTCTAAACAAGGCAATATGAAGAAAAAAAGCAATCTCAGATGAAATATGGACGAAAACCGGATGAAAACAACATGAAAAACGCAGAATGCTGATTTTGCTGCTGTGACAACCGTCACAGCTCCATGACGACCGTCACACGGGTGACGATCGTCACACACCGTGACGACCGTCATGGAGGCAAAAACGCCCCACTTCAAATGCACGTGAAAGAAACAGTTCCAAGTCCCAAATAGTGGACCACTACTCCCTGATAATTCTGCCTCAAAGTCCACCTTCTTCAAGTTATAACCGTTAGAATTCCATTTCTATAAAAGGGGGAAGAAGGGGAACTCAGAGGGGAGCCGCATTCAGACAACGAAGTGTTTCCCAATTTCATTTCCAGAGCAAACAGTTTTATTTTCTTTCCTATTTTTTTGTTGCCTTTCATTTCTTCTGTAATTCTTATTTCCGTTGTACGATCAATTGGCACAAAGACCAGAATCCTGCCAACATTTGTGGAGGATCTGCCCAAAGGTCAATTGGAATATTTACAGGTTTCTCATTTTAATCGTAATTCCAGTTTTATTATGATGCATGCTATTATTTATTGTTTTTATTTATGTTTTACCTTTCCCGAATCCATGTCTAGCTAAATCAAAGTAATCGATATGTAATAATAATTCGGAAGGGATTTGATAATAACCGGTTGAAAACTATCTTTTTCAAAAGTTGTTTATGGTCTGAGTGTTTAAATTAATTTACTGAATAAACTTCGTCGCGAAAGCGAGAACTTATTTAAAAGTAGTTTTGCCACGAAAGTGGGAAATTAATTAAGGTACGAACCAACAAGCGAAAGTTGCGGCAAGATCAGATGGTAAACACTAGTCATCCATTTTAATAACAGCGAAAGCACTTTAAAATGAATTAGAACTTAGAGATTTCCAAAAAATAGTTTTAACCCCGAATGGGACACGAAAGCGTACGTTTGGCCCTTAGAATTATGATTAGCGTCAATAACCATCGTGAGACGAGAGTCTTCAGATCACTATTTTCTGCTTAAGTAAACTCTGAAAAATATTTCATATGCCGGTAACTTGTCAAATCCCCGAAGAACATAATTACTGCATATCGATTCACTTAATTATAATTTAATTAACATTCTTAGTTCCCCTTAGTGACAATCTTATTCCCTCAAACATTATCTACCTAGCTAAACATAGTAACTCCCGAGAACACTAGTTTGATTACGAGTCCCTGTGGGATCGATATCTATTATTACTACGCGATAGACTGTGCACTTGCAGTTAGGTTGTATTAGACATAGAAAGTCGCGATCAAGTTTTTGGCGTCGTTGCCGGGGACCCGTTTAGTCAATAGTGTAACCTTCTGTTACGCCGTATAGACTAGGTTAATTATTTTCATTTTTCCTTTACTAGTGCTGTCGATTGTATGCCAAGTGATCGCCCACAAGGCGATATCTTGAAACCTTCAGTCGTAGAACTAGAGCGCTTCTTACATCTAAGAAGCCGAATCATTGAGTACCAACTCAAACATAACATTCCCGATCCTCTCACTCCCATTCCCAAATACGAAGAAGAATCAAAGATGGCTGAAGGACCTCCAAACAAACCGCTGAAGGTATACGCTACACCCTCTCAGATGGAGCCTAGAAGTAGCATTGCTGCCCCAGCTATTACCCGAAACGATTTTGAGCTAAAACCATCATTGTTGTCAGCTGTACAACAAAACCAATTCTCAGGAAACGCAACTGAGGATCCAAACGAACATTTAACGAAGTTTGTACAATACGCAGACACAGTGAAAGCAAATGGAGTAACTCCAGACGCGATAAGACTTCGTCTTTTCCCATTCTCTCTTAGAGACAGAGCGTGGACATGGTTACAATCCTTACCATCCAACTCTGTTATGACGTGGGAATAATTGAAGAACGTATTCTTAGCGAGATATTTTCCGCCAAGCAAAACTGCGATGCTTAGAGCTCAAATCAACGGATTTCGACAAAAAGATATTGAATCTCTTTACGAAGCATGGGAACGATTCAAAGATATGATGAGAACATGTCCTCACCACGGTCTAGAAGACTGGGTGACAATCCATACTTTCTATAATGGGCTTTTATAAAATACCAGATTGACAATAGACGTTGCCGCGGGCGGTGCACTTATGGATAAGCCATACGACGAAGCCTACCAACTAATCGAAAACATGTCTCAGAACCACTGCCAATGGGGAGGTGAACGCACTCTAACAGAGAAAACCACAGCGAAAGGTGGGATGTACGAGATCAGCAGCCTTGAAAAGTTCAACGCTAAAGTAGATGCTCTAGCACAGAAGATTGACAGTCTAACCGTTAACCCCACTGCAACCGTCGCTGCCGTAACTCCAAACTGTGAGTTATGCGGAAGCACCACTCATAATGCGCCCGAATGCCCATTGCTAACCGGAATCCCACCAGACCAAGTAAATTATGCTCAAGGAAATCCTTACGCAAATACCTATAACCCAGGTTGGCGAAATCATCCAAACTTTTCTTACAAAAGCGAAAACGCATTGCAAATGCCTACTGCTCCGCCAGGATATCAGAAACCAGCTGCTGCTCAGACCGCACCTAGGAAATCAAACCTCGAGTTGATGATGGAAAAATTCATAGCTACTCAAGCTCAAACAAACAAAGAATTCCTGAATCAAAACATACACACTAGCGAGCAAATTAAACAGTTGACCGGAAAGGTAGACGCTTTAGCCACACACAACAAAATGTTAGAAACACAGATATCACAAGTCGCTCAACAACAAGCCTCTGCTGCCGCACCCGCCGGCATATTTCCTGGACAACCCGAACAGAATCCAAAAGGTTAAGCAAATGCTGTAATACTAAGAAGTGGAAAAGAATTGGACGAACCGATCGATCCGAGGACCGAAACCTCATCCATGCAACAAAAACCAACTGAACAAACAGGAAAGGAATCCGAGTTAGAGAAGAAGGAAGACAACGAGAAGGAGGACACCGCAAGTGAAAAAACTCAAGCACCTCCAACGCCATATAAACCACCTATCCCTTATCCTCAAAGATTAATAAACTCCAAAACTTCAGGACAGTTCAAGAAATTTGTAGAGCTCCTTAAACAGTTGAATATCACTATTCCTTTTACAGAAGCGATAACTCAAATGCCGTCATACGCTAAATCTCTCAAAGAAATCCTGTCAAATAAGAGAAAGATCGAGGATAACGAAACAGTTACACTTACTGCAGAGTGTAGCGCTATTATTCAAAACCGCATGCCTCCTAAATTAAAAGACCCAGGTAGTTTCTCCATACCCTGTGTCATAGGAAAGTTCGTGATAGACAAAGCTCTATGCGATTTAGGAGCCAGTATCAGTGTTATGCCTTTATCTATATGCAAAAATCTGAATATGGGAGACCTCAGACCAACCAAAATGTCCGTACAATTAGCTGACCGATTAGTAAAATACCCCGTTGGAATACTGGAAAACGTTCCAGTACGCATAGGACAATTCTACATCCCAACCGACTTCATAATCATGGACATCAAGGAGGACACTGTTACCCCAATTATCCTAGGAAGACCGTTCCTAGCTACAGCCGGAGCTATTATAGACGTGAAGAAAGGAAGGCTAACATTCGAAGTAGGAGAAGAAAAGATAGAGTTCATTCTCACCAAGTTCTTACAAGCACCAGCCATAGACGATACCTGCTATTTAGTAGACGAAATTGACGAATGCATAAGAGAACTTGAAAATGAAGAGACCACGTATTCGGAAATAATAAAGATTCAAATACCCAATATTTCTGAAGACGATGATTGGCGTAAACCGTATAAAGACGACAGCCTAAGCGAAAGCTTAGCGCTGACCCCAAACCATATGCCAGGTCTGAAAAACCCATCTTTAGAACTTAAAACACTACCCAAAAACCTTAGATATGAATTCTTAGACGATGAACTAAAAAGACCAGTGATAGTCAACGCTGACTTAGGACAACCAAAATCCGAAAAGCTATTAGAAGTCCTAAAGAAGTACCCCATCGTGTTAGGCTATAACATAAGCGATCTAAAAGGTATAAGCCCTTCAATCCGTATGCATCGAATTACAATAGAGGAAGACTCTAAAACCTCTAGAGAGCATCAGAGGAGACTGAACCCCATCCTAAGCACTGTAGTCAGAGATGAAGTAAATAAATTGCTAGATGCAGGAATCATCTATCCAATCTCCAATAGTGAGTGGGTTAGCCCAGTTCATGTCGTACCAAAGAAAGGAGGAGTCACAGTAGTTAAAAACGAAAAAGGCGAATCAATAACTAAAAGAGTCGTGACTGGAAGCAGAATGTGTATTGATTATAGGAAGCTTAACAAAGCCACACGAAAAGATCACTTCCCGTTACCCTTCATAGACCAAATGTTGGAAAGATTAGCCAAACATTCATATTTCTGCTATCTAGATGGTTATTCAGGATTTTTCCAAATTCCCATTCATCCTGATGACCAAGAAAAGACTACATTCACATGTCCTTATGGTACTTTTGCTTACCGCCGAATGTTGTTCGGACTCTGTAATGCTCCAGCAACCTTCCAAAGATGCATGATGGCAATCTTCGCAGATTTCATAGACGACATCATGAAGTATTTATGGACGATTTCTCGGTATGTGGACAAAGTTTCGAAGGATGCCTACAAAACTTAGAAATGGTATTAGAACGTTGTGTAAAAGTGAACCTCGTCCTAAATTGGGAAAAATGCCATTTTATGGTCCGACAAGGAATAGTTCTAGGACATGTCATATCAAATAAAGGAATTGAGGTCGACAAAGCTAAAATAGAGATTATAAAAGATCTCCAACCTCCAAAATCCGTACGAGAAATACGGAGTTTTCTAGGACATGCCGGTTTCTACAAAAGATTTATAAAAGATTTTTCAAAAATCACAAAACCTTTGACCGGCCTGTTGATGAAAGATGTTGAGTTCGTCTTCGACAACGACGGTCTAAAAGCATTCGAAACATTAAAGTCAGCCCTTATCACCGCACCGATTATGCAACCACCCGATTGGCGACTACCGTTCGAAATCATGTGTGATGCGAGTGATTATGCCGTAGGCGCAGTTCTAGGACAAAGGAAGGACAAGAAACATCATGCCATCTACTACACCAGTAGAACCTTAGATCCTGCCCAAATGAACTACGCTACCACAGAAAAGGAACTTCTAGCAATTATATTTGCGCTTGAAAAATTCCGTTCTTACTTAGTAGGAGCAAAAATTATCATATACACAGACCACGCTGACATTAGGTACCTAATAAGCAAAAAGGATTCCAAACCAAGATTATTGAGATGGATCCTGTTATTACAAGAGTTTGACTTAGAAATCAAAGATAAGAAAGGAACCGAGAACGTTGTTGCAGATCACTTATCCCGAATAGAAGGCATCAAACATGAACCCGTACCGATAAACGACGATTTCCCGTACGAACGTCTGATAGTTGTTGCACCCTAATTTTTGACTGCAAGATGCCACCTCTTTTTGCGTTTTTTTTCCTATTATTTGACTTTACTTTAACATTTCTGTTTTTCTGCGACCATTATTACATTTATTTCTATTATATTTATTATTATCTTTATGTTATCTATTTCATTACTAACATCACTTTCACACTTGAGCTACTAATCGGACCATTACACAGAAGACATTTGGAGATGAGGATGACAAAATCTAAAGTATTAGTAAGCGAAACAAGACAACTTATGGGGTTGATAAATCTACAACAATGCTTCGGGTCCCAGTTCTGTCAAAATGCCAGTGGGATGCGAATAGATCAATTAATAGCTCATCTCAAATCAAATTACAAAAACAAGTTCGGGACAATTACAAGACAAGTTCATCACGAGACAAATTCCCGATTATTAAGACTCAATTACTACAACGGTAGAAGTGTTGTGCCACAGCAGAAGTTCAAAACCGCAATTATACAACAACCAAGATGCTACTAAGGAAAATAATGAACATGTAGAGGATGCAAATAGCTATCCTGTGAAACATATTCTCAGTAAACAAATAAAACTACAATGGAAGATTGTCTCCTAGGATTGATCAAATACGGTAGGCTGTTCCAGGAAGCGATTGGAAAGTGCTTGTTTGTCCTTCAACAATTTTTCACAATGACAACTTGCAGAGGAATGCGTAACCTACTAGAAAAGCCTGAATGGGGCTTGCTCCAAGGACTCCCACAACGGCCTAATAGCCAAACTGACAACTCTGGCTCGTTGATTGTCGCCTGCATTCCAAGTTGCGAATCCGTTGGTTACGCCCAAAGTCGTAGTCATCAAAGGGGTGCAGCTTCCCAGCGTTTCCTGAGCTTTCGAAGTGCAATGTCGAATTATGAGGGCGCCGGAGCCATCAGAGATTGTTACCTGTTACAATAAAACAAATATTTCGCATCAAGTTCATCCCAATTCGAGAACTCAGAAAGGTACTATGTTGGTGTTGAAAGGATTTACCTAACATCGCAGTTTTGGTTGTGCCCAATTCGCTGTTGAGGCTGACGCTAGCAGCACCCTGGAGTTGGAGAATGGTTCACTAGTTGGTGGCCGAAAATTGCAGCGAAGCACAAGGCCTCGTCCTCCTCATGAAATAGAAGGTTGAAACCAAAAGCACAAGGACAAGACTTAATCACTGAGAAAATCGAATTAAATTGAAATACAGCTCCGTCAGTAAATCGGCATACCTCAAAGGGCCAGTCATGAAGTTCTGTCCCATTATGTTTAGCTCAATACTCTTGACTACTACTAGATAATACAGGTTCACTCTGCATAAAGATAATAGTTGTTGGATCAATCCATTTGTAAGAGATTAGAGTTTGAAAAGAAAATAACATTGAGCATGAACCTGAAGCTCTTGAAAATACATCATAAGAAAATGGTAATAGCATACTCCAAAGAGGTTGAGAACTAAAACCGGAGGACGCTCGAATAAGCTCTGACACAGTGGATCCCCCATCTTCGCGTATTCGACATTGATAGACCTTCTCTCTCAGCGTCCATCTAAACCGAGCATATTTATCCCTTCGTCGAAGTAGTTGATTCGTTCGTACCTACGCTGTCACAAGACGATGTCAGTAAGTTTGGACCAACACAGTTTCGGCACAGAATCAGTTTTAAATGTAAAGGAGTCGAAACCAGATACTTATCTTTTCATCATACCACAACCTACAGAGAACACCACGGAAAGTCAAGACATGTTGTTAACGAAGTGAACTGCAAGACTGATAATTTAAAAGAGAGCAGGATTTATTTTCAGCCCTCAGTGCAATTCATCATCGGGCATGAGGTCTGAGCAGCCAGAGCGGCAACGACCGAAGTCGTCGCCAGACCCCTACTGAGCATCGAACAATGTAAAATTCGAGCTGCAAAATTACTAAGTGGCACCCTGAAAGAGAACATCAGTAGCAACAGCCCATTAAAAAAACAACAACAAGCATACACATAGTAGCTGTGAATACCGAACAGGGCAATTGGAAACAAGCATTCACCAGAATGGTGTAATATCAACAATATCATCGCCGGCTACGGACAACGACAATGCAAGGTACAAACATCTGATACAAAGCCCAAGAACAGAAAATCAAGATAAGGTACATCCCTCAGATCAACTCATCATAGGGCTAAAATTCGAGCGGCCGGGAGGACTATGACTGAAGCCATTATCAACTCCTTACCAGACATCGAGAAATTCAAATCTAGACAACGGGACAATCATCCTCAGTTTTTTCTCAACACAGGCCAATGGCACCAACGGCACAGCCCCAAGCACGCAAGTTCAGACCATTCATGTCATCATCACCACTATACATTTCTCGACACCGGAGTTAAGATCAAGTGGACTCTGAACC
This sequence comes from Lathyrus sativus, assembly GCA_963859935.3. Taxonomy (NCBI): domain Eukaryota; kingdom Viridiplantae; phylum Streptophyta; class Magnoliopsida; order Fabales; family Fabaceae; genus Lathyrus; species Lathyrus sativus. Next base: position 670,923,955 of record OZ012739.1, read on the forward strand.
GATCATCAGCAACCTGAAGAAAAAAGAGAAAAGTCAGTAGTACAACAATGCTAACTGCAATTAATATTCACAATAGATGAACAACAACAACCAACTTCCAGCCAGACGGTTCCTACACCAGGATTCACAACCAACATCAATCCCTCATATACGAATAAGGGTTCATCTCTCAACACAGGCTACTCATATGGAACTTCAAACAGTCAAATGGGAAGCCTCGATCCTCATCGACTTCAGAAGATATCCTCCTGCACTCTCGACAATGGTATCAACAAAATCCCTAACACTTTCAACAACTACACCATTACGTAAATCACAACAACAATCATCGGTCTCAGTATCTAGTCAGCACGGTTCATTACCCTAGCACCAAAAGACAGAGTTGACAAGCCAGTTCACGTGAAGAAATTCCCAAGTTCATGGCTGTTACCAATGATGAAATTTTGGGCTTCTAATCCATCCTCTGGCCCAAAATCCACCGCTATCCACACCTGTCAAGGTACCCAAATGAAAGTTAGCAAAGTCCAGAAGAATATTCCACAAACGATTCGGAGAATATCCAAATCCAAACATTGAACCTAGATGGATAACATTCAATGGATTTAACACAGCAAATCAAAGATTTAATTTTTGTTCAATAGACATTTGAGAGTTTGAGATAGAAATAGGAAAGTTTTCAAATCTATTGGTACCAAAACGGAAGGTCCAAAATCAATCAAAATCAGCATTCAAGTACCATATAATTGTTTTCAATTCTGAACCCTATATAAGACAGAGAAAAATCCACTCCAGGTTCACAAATCAATTCGAAACAGAGAAACCCCAACTCAGAAAAAGAACAATCCACAAACGGAGGCAACATTCAAGAATCCCCAAACATAAAACCCTAACAGAAATTCACGACACTCACAAAGGAGAACCCACAAAAAAGAGAGAAAGAAGCTTATCTGTTCAGGTGTCGAACCCTTCAAAAGAACCCGCCGTCAACTGCGAACTCAAAACCATCGCAAATCCCTCCATCAGTCACCACCATCGCACGCCGTCGGGGTTCTCGTGAAGCCACCGGCGAGCCATCTTCATTATTCCTCGTGGGTAAACTCCGTTCAATTGATGCTTTCCATTTTATAACTGATGTTTTGCGTTGTGAGAATTTGATAGGTCACCTAAGAACCAGAAGCGGAATCAGAGGAAAGAAGACATTGGAGATGCGGAGGAATCGCAGAAAGAGAACAGAGGTAGGAGGAAGAAAGGAGCGATCGGAGAAGATGAAGGGGATTAGGGTTCTTCTGGCTTTTGTTTTTTTTCTTTTTCCTTTCTGTTCTGTAATTAGTACATCTAATCACACACCATCACCACTTATCACCTTTAATCACCCCTTAATCACCGTTACTCAATTTAATCCTTAATTAACCTTTAATTAACAATTAAAAACCTAATATAATCCTCTCATTAAAATAATTGTAATGCAATATTAAATCTAAAACATAATTAAACCAATTAAATCTTTTTTTTATTATCGATCTAAACTTAATAACTTTTTCTATTAATAATAATTCAATAATCAATTTTTCTTTATTTTATAAAAAAAAAAGATAATAATAATTAGTAAACTTTTAAAAACTTATTAACCTTTTATATATATGTATATATCATTTTTTTTAAGTAACTAAAACTCTTTTATTAACAAAACAATCAACTTATAATTTAAGTTCGTAATTTAAAATTAATATAACTTTTCTCACAAATCAATTCAAATAAAACAATACAACTTCTAAACAACTCCCCGCTCAAAATCAATTCAACATCAACTAAATTAATCATTTCATATAAAACCAATCCTACAACTTAATCAATCTCTCGCATAAAATTCAATCGTGCACTTCACGACACTTGCACCTACACCTCAGCGCTTTCATGCGTATGTGTATGGTTTACATTTCCGCAACTTATTCATTGCAATTTACATTACTGCATTTACATTATCGCATCGCATTTCGTCCAAAGGAAAAACCTACACATGAGTCAACACTTGTGTGTAGTGCACGTAATTTGCATCATTTCCCCACGATCGTTGATTCCATTCAAGTTGATCGCTTAAGATAGATCCTATCCCATAGGAAGGACCATTATCTCTACAACTTAGACAAACAAACAATATGATACAAACTTTTCAAACACAATAGAGAAGGATGTTAATCATCTTAAGCGAGATATAATCTCCACCCCCACAACAATACAATCAAACATGTAGGGACTTTGCCTTAAGAGCAATAAAGGCATACTCGTCAAACAATCCGAGTACTTAAGCCCTTTTCTTAAGACGATGCAAAGACTATTTTCCTACAACCTCTTACACTTGTGGCGGTTATATCTCCCTTAAAATGAAGACTCATCTCTTCTCCCAAACTCAATCAAAACAACTACCCTAAACCCGTAGGAACTTTGACCACGGTCAAAGAACTCCTCATACCCTTTAGGGGAACTACAAATACTCTGATTCCACTCCCGTAAGGATATGTAGGCATAAGATGCGACATCTTATCGAGTATACTTAGAAATAAACCCCTAGGTCTTTAAACCTTAAGCAGATAACACTTAGCAATAAACAAATATAAAACAAGAGGTTCCTGTAGAGTACTACAGAAACTTAGGATGCTAGTACCTTCCCTAAGTTTAACCAACCCACGAACCTAAAACTCTCTAACCTTGCATCTGCATTGCATTGTGGGAATTTCGATCTTTATCCCTTCCTTTGGACAAATCAAAGTTCGGTTGCAAAATTGAATTAACGATTCAAACTAATCAATAGTTTGGTATCCAATTTCACCGCGACAATAGCCAAATTAGAAAGTGACACGCCCAACTCAATCTCGGAAGATCTAGAATTCGAAAAAGCTGTAGAGGTCGTCTATGCCCAAGTCACATTACCTTGGTATGCTGACATCGTTAATTACCTCGCTGCAGGCGTGCTTCCACCGGACCTCCCTTATTAGCAAAAGAAGAAATTCTTCCACGATCTGAAACACTATTATTGGGATGAACCTCTACTCTTCAAGAGAGGGGCCGACAACATATACTGTCGCTGTGTCCCAGAGGAAGAAATAGAAAATATCATTTCCCAATGCCATTCAGCACCATATGGTGGTCATGCTAGTACATCCAAGACGTGCGCTAAGATTCTCCAAGCCGGCTTATTCTGGCCTAACCTCTGGAAAGACGTTCACATCGCTGTGCTAAAATGTGATCGATGCCAACGAACTGGCAACATCTCACGACGCGATGAAATGCCTCAGAAAGGAATCTTAGAGGTAGAAATCTTTGACGTATGGGGAATAGATTTCATGGGACCATTCCCACCTTCTTTTGGTAATAACTACATACTCGTCGCTGTAGACTATGTGTCTAAATGGATAGAAGCCATTGCTGCTCCAACAAACGACGCACGAGTAGTAATCAAACTCTTCAAAAACACAATCTTTCCTAGATTCGGTGTACCCAGACTCGTCATTAGTGACGGCGGATCTCACTTCATATCGTGAATATTTGATAAACTTCTTTCTAAATATGGAGTCCGACACCGAGTGGCTACACCCTATCACCCGCAAACTAGCGGACAAGTAGAGGTCTCGAACAGGGAAATAAAACAGATATTGGAAAAGACTGTCGCTACCTCAAGGAAAGATTGGTCATCAAAGCTACATGAAGCTTTATGGGCTTATAGGACCGCCTTTAAGACACCAATAGGTACTACACCCTACAAATTAGTTTACGGTAAATCCTGCCATCTCCCTGTAGAATTAGAGCATAAGGCCTTCTGGGCCATTAAAACACTAAATTTCAACTACACTGAGGCAGGAGAAAAGCGAATCTTGAATTTACACGAATTGGAAGAACTTCGATTAGACGCTTACAAAAATTCCCGTATCTACAAAGAACGAACTAAAAGGTGGCATGATAAACGTTCAGTCAAAAAACAATTCAGTGTGGGAGACATCGTATTGCTATTTAATTCAAGATTAAAACTCTTCCCAGGTAAACTAAAATCTAGCTGGTCTGGACCTTATGAAGTGACTAAAGTACTTCAGAGTGGAGCTGTTGAAATTACCGATAAGACGAATGCACCGTTTATCGTAAACGGGCAACGTCTAAAACATTATAATAAGAACGAAAACAGCCCTCAAGTCTGCAGTATAGCATTGCTTGAGCTTCCAGCTCAAACACCCGAATAGCTTGTCACCAAGCTATCGCCAGGCTTTAGACGTTAAAAACAGCGCTTACTGGGAAGCAACCCAATTTTCCCGCATTTTTCCTCGTTACTGTATTTTATTTTTATTTAAAATTTTACTTTGAAACTTTACCAAAAATTCTAAACTTAAAATTACTACTATTTTTACTTTTGTTTATTTTCATATTTTAATTTATTTTATATTCTTCCTTTATCTTTTGTTTTTACCGCCTTTAGTTTTTAAAATCCTGACTTCAAACTTATGTTTTAAACTTTTCAGGATTTTCAAAGTCTTCAAAACATTCCTCCTGTTTTTTCTCCGACTTACCTGCGAGTATGGCCGAGTACGACTTCACAAAGGTTCATTTTCGAGGACTAGCTCAAAAGGCAAGATTTGCAGCACTAACTGAAAGAGAAATAGCCTTAACGTTGTATTATGATAAGTCTACCATGGAGAAACTAGGAATCACGGATAGCATCCAATACCTGTTCAATCAACTGGGTTGGGAGAACACTGCTTTGAAAACACGGTTTGCTACCTATAAGGACCTCACCTACGAATTCCTTAGTTCCTTCAGATACCTACCCAACTATGGTTTTGGATCCAACACAGAGTTGATTACCTTCCGAATGTTTGGAATGGACCAAACCCATAGCCGGATGTCACTAGCTAACCTCCTAGGATTTCCTAGCGGACCGCATGTGTTCATCAGTGCAGAAGATGACGATATTGATTTTGAACTCGACCAATTCTAGGGTAGAATCACAGGCGACTATCACCCTGGACCAGACAGAAGGTATAATGATGAGATTCATAACCCAGCTTTCAGATACTTCCATAAGATACTAGCTCACACCCTTTTCGGGAAAGAAGAAAATATTACTACAGTATCTAAAGAGGAGTTATTCATCATGTTTTGTGCTTCTCAAGGACGTACAGTAAATGCAGTGCCTTTCATGATGAGATCTTTCAGACGCCTCACTCAGGACCCACAATCACCTATTCTAATAGGAGGCCTTGTGACAATGATTTCCCACGAGCTTGGCCTTAGATTCCACTTAAATGCAAGCACTAGTTTTGGCACCATCCGACCCATGAATATACAGTTCTGCTTTAACAGGCGCATTTTAGGAACTATGGGACCTGGACCTTACGAGTACCTCATCAACGAAAAACCTGTCCAGCTATTCACACTGCCTAATCATCAGATGACAAGTATCCATAACAAGGACAACTGGCTTTATGAATTGGATGAGCCTATGGGACCTCCTTCACCTCAATCAACACCACAGAACTATATGTACGACAGTGACCACATCTCTGAGGCACACAACTATATGTACAATGAGGATGTTGTATCAGAAGCTGAAATGGACCCTACGACCCCTCCGCATTACAACACCTATCCTGAGCCTATTCCTGAGGAGACCACCGACAAAATGGATACTGTTCTAATCCGGTTGGACAACGTTGATGCAGCTCTGACTACTGTAAAAGACGACATCGCAGGCATACACAGCGAACTCGTAGTCTTCATGGACTTAGTTTGTGACCAGCTCGACTACTATGCACGGAAGTTTGATGAGTTGAAGGCACGAAAAGACTAGATACTAGTTTTAGTTTAGTTTAGTTTAGTTTAGTTTCGTTTAATCATTTGAATTTTTGCATTGTTAATTTCTTTATGTACTACATTACAAGCATTCTAATTACTTTTTACTTTTTTATTATTTCAATTATAGTCTTTACCTATTTATTCTGTCTTTACGTTGTTTCCTTATTTATTGGCCACTCTAATACATTGCCATATCAATACTAGGCCTAAAAGTCACTGCAAGAACACCCTCACAGCAAAATTTTGCGTTCTGCAGATTTTGTTGGTGTGACGACCGTCACAGGAGCCTGACGAGCATCACGCGGGTGATGACCGTCACAGATACGTGACGACCGTCACGAACCCAAAACTGTTATCTGATATAACAGGGGTTGCGTTTTCTCTCCCACTCCTCTCCTTTCAACTTCCAATCATCAGAACTCACACCCCACTCCCTATTTTCGTTTTCCCCACCTTGCACCATATATCCCAACTCCCATCTCAACTTCCTACTGCACTTCTGTCACATTTTTTCCACTCCTCAGAACCACCTCAACTCTCCAACAATGGCCAAAATCAACGAAACCCCAGACCTCAGCAACATTGTGTTCAACGAAGGTGACTCTGGAGAAAGACAGCGGGCCAACTACATCGCATTCCATCAACGGTCGCTCAAACCGACTCATTATCCACATATCCCATCGCTCACAGAGCTCGGACTCCTTGACGGCGTCACTTGGATGCTTCAAAGAGCCGGCATCTGGAACCTCTGCACCAATCCACTGCTGACGTACGAACAACTCACTCTCGAGTTCCTAAGTTCATTCACCTACGTCACTTCCAGCGGCGACCTCAGCCAACACTCCAGTGCCGCATGCTTCCGGATGTTTGGCACAAACTATCAAGTGAATCAGAACCAGATTGCCGCCATCTTACAACTCCCTCGTGGCGACAATGCTTACCGCCGCCTCACCGATCAGTTCTAGTACGAAGCCTTCGCACTCTGGTACCAGTTGACCGGCATCAATGCCGATGGTTGGAATTCTCTGCACGCAACGCACATCCACAACCCGACCATCCGGTACTTCCACCGAGCATTGAGCAACACAATCTTCGCCCGGGACAGCAACCATAAGGTGAACTCGAAAGAGCTCTTCTTCCTCCGCTGTGTCTTCAACAACGAGCCTATCAACGCCGATCCGTTCCTCCTGGCCCACATTCAGGCCAACTGTAACCGTGGCTCCAAGCCATTTTACTTTGGCGGGATTGTCACTGCCATTGCACTTAGGCTGAACCTCAGCGACTGCCTCCAACACCTCCATGCCATCCCCTCGGTGTTCCTTGACACCGACCACTGCAGAGCCTCTCACCTCATCTGTTCCAGAGCCGATGGCAAGTACCACCCCGTAGTGCGTGGCAAAACCGTCCGAAGCACCATCCTTCCATCACGCATCCGGATACACCCAGAGGATCGTACCAACTAGTTATTTGACCTCACTGCCCCTCCTGCTGCCGCTACTCCAACTCAGGACCACACCCAAGGTTCTGACGATGAAATCCAAGCTGAGTTGGACAGACCAGAGCAACCGGAGGCATCGCAGCCTCTTCCTTCCGAAGGTACATCCTGCCGCCGCCGCCGCCATCGTCCCGTGCCCGACTACTCAGAAGAAGACCTTTGTCGCTCTCTCGACCAGCAGGCCCAGATACTCGCTATGATGCAACAGCAGAATCAGCGAGCAGAGCAGTTCGAAGCTTGGCATCGGACCCAAATGCAACAACTACAAACTGGCCAAGAAACCATTATTGAGAACTTGGCGAATCTGACCTTGCAGGTCGAAGGACTCCGCGACTATGTCTACCACACCGGAGCTATGAGTTTTGAGGACCGAGTCGCCCAGGTCAGAGCCAGAGGACGCGAGCGAGGACGTGACCAAGGCAGAGGCCGTGATTAGTTATCATTTTCTTTATTTGTTTACTATATGTTTAGTTTCTTTGTACTTTCATTTCCGTTGTATCTCCCTCTCGCATACTTTCAAATCAGTGGGGACACTGATTGAGATAGTGTGGGAGCGGAGCGTTTATTTCCCATTCCTGTGTACTTTTATTTTCGTAATTTCTATTCAAACATTTTCTATTTTTAGAAAATAAAGCTCGTTTATATATCCTTTTTTCCGTTACGCAAACATCCCCACGTTATTCGACGTAAACAACAAATTTTTTCGTTCGTTCCTCAAAAGCAAAAAGCATCACGAGAATGCACCCGAGTTCAAACCAAGTTTTGAAACTCCGAGGAGACAACAATTCTAACAAAACCAGTACCGTCCTGACACCTTAGATCTCCGGTTTATGCGAGTCGGTTTCACTACCTACGTGTACCAAAGTCTCAAGTGTCTACGCAAACTCAGCCCGAAGTAGTTTATACTAGCAGTCAGCACCATCCTAAAGCGCTTCTAAGCGAGCGACCGATGCAAATAAGTGTATGATCTCCAAAAGATGAAAAATCATGAAAAGAAAGCCATATGGACAAAAATATAAAGACACGTTTCCTTCTAAGTTAGGTGCTCCTCGCCCGAGCATTTAGCCCAACAGCACGAAAGCTCATTGAAAAATCAATGATATAAGCCTATGATCAATGAAAAAAGATCAAAACAGAAATGAGATCATATCCACTAACAGGTCGACTTGCCATGAAAGTGTATGGACAACGGGCTTAATGTGATTGCGCTAGAACAAACAGGGTGAACTTTCCGCGAGGACCTTGACACCAAGCTACAGTAGCATGATTGGGACCGATTTGCATAAGAAGGAGACCTCTGAAGACTTGTAGTCCAGTGTCGTCATGGTACTCGTTTTGTTCTTACTAAGAATCCCGGTTTTTCCCAACTTTGCGAACGAAGAAGCTGCCTCGTGCTTGCCGACTTTTTCCTGTTTTACTTGAGGACAAGCAAAGATTCAAGCTTAGGGGAGTTTGATAACACGAAATCGTATATATATTTTGATGCATAATTCAACTGATGTTTAACTGTTTTCGATCCGATTTCGGGTTATTTTCGTGTTATTTGTCTGATACTTTGCAGGTATTTGATGATCATGTCTAAACAAGGCAATATGAAGAAAAGAAGCAATCTCAGATGAAATATGGACGAAAATCGGATGAAAACAACATGAAAAACGCAGAATGTTGATTTTGCTGATGTGACGACCGTCACACATCGTGACGACCGTCATGCAGGCAAAAACGCCCCACTTTAAATGCACGTGAAAGAAGCAGTTCCAAGTCCCAAATAGTGGACCCCTACTCCCTGATAATTCTGCCTCAAAGTCCACCTTCTTCAAGTTATAACCGTTAGAATTCCATTTCTATAAAAGGGGGAAGAAGGGGAACTCAGAGGGGAGCCGCATTCAGACAATGAAGTGCTGCCCAATTTCATTTCCAGAGCAAACAGTTTTATTTTCTTTCCTATTTTTTTGTTGCCTTTCATTTCTTCTGTAATTCTTATTTCCGTTGTACGATCAATTGGCATAAAGACCAGAATCCTGCCAACATTTGTGGAGGATCTGCCCAAAGGTCAATTGGAATATTTACAAGTTTCTCATTTTAATCGTAATTCCAGTTTTATTATGATGCATGCTATTATTTATTGTTTTTATTTATGTTTTACCTTTCCCGAATCCATGTCTAGCTAAATCAAAGTAATCGATATGTAATAATAATTCGGAAGGGATTTGATAATAACTGGTTGAAAACTATCTTTTTCAAAAGTTGTTTATGGTCTGAGTGTTTAAATTAATTTACTGAATAAACTTCGCCGCGAAAGCGAGAACTTATTTAAAAGTAGTTTTGCCACAAAAGTGGGAAATTAATTAAGGTACGAACCAACAAGCGAAAGTTGCGGCAAGACCAGATAGTAAACACTAGTCATCCATTTTAATAACAGCGAAAGCACTTTAAAATGAATTAGAACTTAGAGATTTCCAAAAAATAGTTTTAACCCCGAATGGGACACGAAAGCGTACGTTTGGCCCTTAGAATTATGATTAGCGTCAATAACCATCGTGAGACGAGAGTCTTCAGATCACTATTTTCTGCTTAAATAAACTCTGAAAAATATTTCATATGCCGGTAACTTGTCAAATCCCCGAAGAACATAATTATTGCATATCGATTCACTTAATTATAATTTAATTAACATTCTTAGTTCCCCTTAGTGACAATCTTATTCCCTCAAACATTATCTACCTAGCTAAACATAGTAACTCCCGAGAACACTAGTTTGATTATGAGTCCCTGTGGGATCGATATCTATTATTACTACGTGATAGACTGTGCACTTGCAGTTAGGTTGTATTAGACATAGAAAGTCGCGATCAAGTGTTAACAGGAGTAGGTTCAGATGGTGTAGGTTCAGATGGTTGTGGTTGAGGTGATGTTAGTTGAGATGTTTGGATGTCAGATTGAGGGAGTTCAGATGGTTGAGGAATGGTTTGTGTTTCAGATAGATTGGTTTCAGATGGTTGAGGGATGGTTTGGGTTTCAGATGTTTGAGTTTCAGATGGTTGAATTTCAGATGGTTGAGATATGGTTTTCTGAGGTGGGGAGTTGGGTGGAGTATGAAACATGGAAATGTTAACATGTTCCTTCATAGCACTGTCAGAACGCGCTTGTTTGAGTGACTCTGGTTCAAAATCAGATGAATCAGATGATTCACAATCAGAAGATTCATCTGAGTGAACAGATGTTGAAGAAATGTAAATGGATTGATTGAAGGGTTCTATTTCCAGAATATTGTCAGAAAGATTTGGATCTTCTGATGGAACTGGTTATTCAGAGTGTTCAGTTTGAATAGTCTCTGGTTGGTTTGGTTCTGAGATGATTATATCTGGTTGGGGAATTTCTAATTGGGGATTTTCTGGTTGTGAAATTTCTGGTTGTGGAATTTCTGTTTGTGGAATTTCTGTTTGTGAAATATCTGGTTGAGTAGATTGAGGGGGTTCAGATGTAGTATGAGTTTGGGGTTCAGAGGGAATTGGTACAGAAGATGGTTGTGAATGTACTGGTTCAGATGAAAGGTTTGCGGATTGTTTGGGTTTAGAAGTTCTATGTCTAAGGTTTGGAGAGAGTTGAGGTGATGAAAGGGGTGAATGAACAACAGGTATAGGATCAGATGTTAATACCTGATGAATAGTGTCTCTAATCTCTTCCAGAGTGGCATCTCTAGAATTGATTCTGGCTTTCTTTACTCCTTTCTTCTTCTTCCTTGGAACTTCAGATACCTTCCTTTTCTTCTGAACCGATCCTTCTTCAGCTTTTCTTTTACTACGCCTTTCCTTCATCAGATTGGGCATTTCTTATCCTTGTTTCTGAACAAGGTTAGCAGGTAGAGGAATTCCTTCCTTCATACATTCTGCAATGTAAGTCCAGACAATACTTTTTGGTTCATCTGCACTGAACATTGGAAAATCTTCTATGGGTATCCTTCTGCCATTGACCTCCTCAGAGTTTATCTTCCTTAGTTTACCATTCAGCTCTAAAATGATCTTCATCCTTTTCAGAGTGAGTCCATTTATCTCAGATCCAATGATGTATGACAGATCCTCTATTATCTTTGCATCTGTCAGATGCTTCACCAACTTGTTTTCTACAAGGATGTCTGAAATAAGTCTTCCCAGAGGTATCCAAGTTCTAACTTTCCCAGCTTTAGCTCTGACCTCTTCTCTAGTCTCTTTGACATGAGTCAGAAGATGACTGAAAATCAGATAGGGCAGATCCACCTTAATATTCTGGTTGATGCAGTACATGAAGTACAAATGCTCTGAACTCACATAGTCTGGTGAGTTGGTTGACTTTCTGTGAAAGATTGTACTCATAAATATCTTTGCCCATATCATATAGATAGGTTTCAGATCTTTAACCTTACTAGTTGGTGTTCCAGCTACAGTAATTTCTTCATATACCTTAGCCATATTAATACGTGAAGAGACTAGGTTTGTGACACCATCAGATTCTGTATAACTGAACAGTTACCTGATCAGTTTCTCAGTAATCACTATCTCCTTCCCAAGGACAGATGAGTGAATGAACTTAGGACCAGTACTAGCGTGAATCCAGAATTCCTTTACAAGAGTTGGGTATACAGGACCCATTAGTCTCTCAAAGTACTTCTCCCATCCTTGAGCTTTAATGGCAGTTGTTAGGTCAAACCCATTTTCTTCTATTGATTCAAGATCAACAAAACACTCACACAGAACCTCAAGATCTACAACTGGAGTAAATAGAGTACATTATGGTTTCTTGTACATTATATTTTTGTTGGAGATTTCAGCAGCATTTGACGTGGAAGCCATTGATGATGATGAAGCTTTTGATTTTGGTTTAGGGTTTTGGTAGAGGTTGAAGAGAGAACAGAAACGCATAGGTGTAGTGAGTGTGAAAAGTGTGAAAATAGTGTGATAGGTGGTATTTATAGAAAACTAAAAAATCAAGCATTGGGCACATCAATAGACACCTACGCACGTTTACACATAGCATTTAATGAAAGTAATCATTTTAATTTAAGATTATGACAGTTGGGGGGAAATCCAAGAAAAATGAGATTTTCAAAGCAATACCTCAAACGTCAATTCAGTAGAGCACTTCATCTTTTCAGATACTGAGTGACATGTGTTTGCTTTGTATGTGCATCTGATATCTCTCAAGAAATGAAACGTTTCCAACGTTCAGATCTTCTGAGTTTGTTAGTTCAGAGTTTCACACAAATAAATCAATTAAAGATAAATGAACAAATAATCAGATGAAATACTTCAGATCTTTAAACATTTTTCATCTGAGAAGTTGCCTCTGATAAATATTACTCTGGACAAAAATCCATACAAATATTTTTCAGAATGAACTTAAATCTATCTTCAGCAAGGGGTTTTGTGAAAATATCAGCCCATTGATGATCTGTATCAACAAAGGCTAGATTTATTACACCCTTCTGAACATAGTCTCTGATGAAGTGATGTTTAATTTCTATATGTTTAGCCTTAGAATGTAAGATTGGATTTTTTGACAAACATATAGCAGAAGTATTATCACAGAAGATAGAAAGATTACTCTCAAAGATCTGATAATCTTCTAACTGACTCTTCATCTAGAGCATCTGCGTACAACATCCAGCAGCAGCAATGTATTCTGCCTCTGTAGTTGATAGTGCAATAGTGGGTTGCTTCTTGCTGTACCATGAGATCAGATGACTTCCAAGAAACTGACAGCTTTCAGAAGTGCTTTTACGTTCAACTCTGTCTCCAGCATAATCAGCATCACAGAATCCAACTAATGAAAATTCATCAGATCTTCTGTAACATAGACCCATGTTAGTAGTACCTTTCAGATACCTTAGAATCCTCTTAACAGCTGTTAAGTGTGATTCTCTAGGATCTGATTGGAATCTTGCACATAAGCAGACGCTAAACAGAATATCAGGTCTAGAAGCAGTCAAGTATAGAAGAGATCCTATCATACCTCTGTAGAGTTTCTGATCTACCTTCTTACTTACCTCTTCCTTACCTAGAGTGCTTGTAGGGTGCATTGGAGTTTTTGCCATCTTACTATCAACCATGTTGAACTTCTTCAGAAGCTCTTTAACATATTTGGTCTAATGTATGTAGGTGCACTCTGGAGTCTGGTTGACTTGGATTCCCAAAAAGAATCTCAATTCTCCCATCATGCTCATTTCAAACTCTGTCTGCATACATTTAGCAAACTTCTTTCCAAGCATAATATTTGTTGATCCAAAAATAATATCATCTACATAAATTTGACAAATCAACAGATCTTTCTTAAGAGTTTTACAGAATAAAGTTGTATCCACTTTTCCTCTGATAAAATTTTTCTTCAGAAGGAAATTGCTCAACCTTTCATACCAAGCTCTGGGAGCTTGATTTAAGCCATAAAGGGATTTCTTTAGTTTAAAAACATGATCTGGAAAGTTTTCACTTTCAAAACCAGGAGGTTGGTGGACATATACTTCCTCTTCTATAATACCATTAAGAAAGGCACTTTTAACATCCATCTGATATAGAGTGATGTTATTTTGTGCAGCAAATGAAATAAGAAGGCGTATAGATTCTAACCTTGCCACTGGAGCATAAGTTTCAGTGTAATCAATACCTTCTTGTTGATTGTAACCTTGAGCAACCAGCCTTGCCTTATTCCTTTCAACTTCTCCCTTTTCATTCAACTTATTCCTGAAGACCCATTTTGTTCCAATAACATTGAATCCTTTAGGTCTAGGAACCAGATCCCAAACTTCATTTCTGGTGAATTGATTTAGCTCTTCTTGCATGGCAATAATCCATTCATTATCTTTCAGAGCCTCATCCACAGATGTTGGTTCAATTATTGACACTAAGCCAAACAATGAAGATTCAGATGTTCTGAGATAGGATCTTGTCCTGATTGGATCATCTTTCTTTCCAATAATCACATCTTCTGGGTGAGATGCCTTGATTCTGGAAGAAGATCCTCTGACATTTGATCTTTCAGAAATGTGTAAGTTGTCCAATTGAGAAGATAGGGGAATAGCATCTGGAGTTGCTTCAGATTCCTTTTCTTTATCCTTTTCTGCCTCTGATCCTTCAGAGTCTGTGAGAATCACTTCTCTATCTGCAGAATTTTCAAACTGCTTTGGCTTTTCAGAGCCAAGCTTATCATCAAATCTTACATGAATAGATTCTTCCACAATCTGTGTTTCAGTATTGAATACTCTGTAGCCTTTAGAGCGTTCAGAATAATCAAGCATGAAACACTTCTGTGCTTTGGAATCAAACTTGTTAAGATTTTCTTTAGTGTTAAGTAGATAGCAAGTACATCCAAAAGGATGAAAATATGAAATGTTGGGATTTCTGTTCTTCCACAGTTCATATGGAGTCTTTTTCAGGAGAGGTCTTACAGACACTCTTTTCTGAATGTAACAGGCTGTGTTGATTGCTTCTGCCCAAAAGTGTTTTACCAGATTTGTCTCATTGATCATGGTTCTGGCCATTTCTTGCAGAGTCCTGTTTTTCCTCTCTACAACCCCATTTTGTTGTGGAGTTCTAGGACAGGAAAAATCATGAGCAATGCCATTTTCAGAAAAATATTTTTCAAAATATTTATTTTCAAATTCACCACCATGATCACTTCTGACTTTTATAATTTTGAAATCTTTTTCATTCTGGACTTGCTTGTAGAGGTCAAAGAACACAGAATGTGACTCATCCTTGTGTTTTAAGAACTTTACCCATGTCCATCTACTATAATCATCAACAATGACTAATCCATACTTCTTGCCTCTGATGGATGCAGTTTTCACTGGTCCAAACAGATCAATATGAAGTAATTCTAGTGGTTTGAAAGTAGAAACAACATTTTTTGATTTAAAAGATGTTTTTGAAAACTTCCCTTTTTGGCATGCTTCACAAAAAGCATCTGAGGTGAACTTCAGATTAGGAAGTCCTCTGACAAGATTAAGTTTATTAATCTGAGATATACGTCTCATATTAATATGGCCCAATCTTCTGTGCCAGACCCATTGCTCTTCATTAACAGACAAGAGGCATTTAACATTCTGAACTTTAAGTTCTGAAAGATTTATTTTATAAATGTTATTTTTCCTCTTACCACTAAATAGGATAGAGCCATCCTTTTTACTAATAACTTTACAACATTTTTTATTAAAGGTAATATCATAACCATTGTCACTTAATTGACTTATGGACAATAAGTTATGTTTTAAGCCTTCAACAAGTAAAACATTAGTTATAGAGGGAAGTTTACCATTTCCAATAGTGCCAGATCCAATGATCTTGCCTTTCTGGTTCCCTCCAAACTTCACGTCACCTCCAGATCTAAGTTCCAGGCTTTGGAACATAGACCTTTCTCCTGTCATGTGTCGTGAGCATCCAGAATCCAGGTACCATGACTGGCGTCCTAGTCTTGCTTCTAAGAACATTTGCAACAGGGATTATTTTGCTCTTAGGTACCCAGATCTTCTTGGGTCCTTTAGGGTTAGTTGGTTTGTAGGTTTGTCTAAACTTCTGTTTTTCAACATAATGTTTATTCTGACTTGCCTTGGGTTTAAACACATAAGTATTCTTCTCAGAGCTTGTGTGTTTAATGTCATTTAAGTGACCAAACTTAAATTGAGAGTACAGAGGTGTCTTCTTGATGAAGAGTTTGTCAACAGATTTTGGATTACTTCCAGAGGAAGATTCATATCCAATACCTCTTCTGTTATTCCCACTAACACCATAGATCATAGAAGCCATCTTGCTTCTGTCTAAGCTCTTAGTAAGGAATCTTTGAAAGCTAGAGTCATATTTTTCTAAAATGTTTTCACATGACTTAGTCTCAGATTCAGATTCTTGTTGAGCTATTTCAAAGTCATTTTTGATTTTCAGATTAATTTCTTTTTGCTCAACAAGTTCTGTCTTCAGAAGATCAATTTCAGATTCAAGACTGCTTTTCAGCTTCTTGTATTTGAGTTTGATATTGTTATAACTTTTCAGAACTTTTGATAATACTTTGATAAGTTCTTCTTTAGTAAGTTTAGCCATTACCTCTTCAACGTCATCGTCAGATTTAGAATCAGATTCAGATCCTGAAGTTCCTTCCTCCTGATCTTCTATGCTGGCCATCAGTGCAACATTAGCACATTCTTCTTCTGATTCAGAAGATGATTCAGATTCATCTGAGTCATCCCATGTTGCCATCAGAAACTTCTTCTTTTTGTCAACATTCTTCTTGGGTTTTTCTCTTTGAAGTTTGGGGCAATCATTCTTGTAATGCCCAGGTTCTTTGCACTCATAGCATACAACTTCTTTCTTGCCAGATCTTCTGTGTCCAGAAGATTCCTTTCTCTGATCAGATTTTCTGAAGTTGTTGAACTTCTTTCCCTTGTGCTTCCAGAGTCTGTTGATCCTTCTGGACAACATGGATAATTCATCTTCTTCTTCAGAAGAAGATCCTTCAGAGCTTTCTTCAATAACCTGCAAAGCTTTAGCAGATTTATTAGATTTTAAAGCAATAGATTTACCTTTCTCTTTCTTCTGAGGTTCATCTTCCTCAAGCTCAATTTCATGGCTCCTCAGTGAGCTGATGAGTTCTTCTAAAGATATCTTGTTCAGATCTTTAGCCATCTTCAAGGCAGTCACCATTGGTCTCCATCTGGTAGGTAGACTTCTGATGATTTTCTTTACATGATCTGATGTGGAGTATCCCTTGTCCAGAACCTTTAGACCAGCTGTAAGGATCTGAAATCTAGAAAACATAGTTTCTATATTTTCAGATTCTTCCATTTTGAACGCCTCATACTTCTGTATAAGCGCCAGAGCCTTGGTCTCCTTCACTTGAGAATTCATGAGTCATTTTAAGTGACTCAAACATTCCATGAGTTGTTTCTCTGTTAGTAATCTTTTCATACTCAGTATGAGAGATTGCATTAAGCAATATTGTCCTAGCCTTATGGTGATTTTTGAAATCCTTCTTCTGGGCTTCTGTCATTGATTTTCTATCAATTTTCTTGCCATCCTCATTTGTAGGATGTTCATAACCATCAATGACCAAGTCCCACAAATCGGCATCATACCCAAGGAAGAAACTTTCTATCCTGTCCTTCCAGTAATCAAATTTCTCTCCATCAAACATGGGAGGCTTTGTGCTGATTCTATCCCCTTCATATTTGTTACAACTGGCTGTATTGGATGTAGAAACATCACCCATAATGACAAACAAATATATACCAAAGTAACTTTTCTCACTGGATCTTTACTGACACGGTTAAGTGGTAGCACACGCAGAACCGGAGCTCTAATGCCAACTGAAGGTGAGAAAATTACTTAGAAGGGGGGTTGAATAAGTATGACAAATAATCAAAGATTCAAACACATTACACAGTTATTTTTATCCTGGTTCGTTGAACTCAACTACTTCAGTCCACCCTCTCAAGAGTGATTTTCCTTTCTCATTCAAGGACTTAATCCACTATTTAATCAAACAGATTACAATAGTAACACCTAAGAACAACTGTTCATAGTCTTCTCAAGAGCTACTGATCCCAACTGGATCCTCTTAAGGAAACCTTTTACAAACAATGTAAAACTATTACAAGAGTAAGAATGCTTCTAAAAAGCTATTATCACAACTGTGATATTTCTCTTAAGTTTAAGAATAATGTTACAGCAAATAAGATAAAAGAGCTTTTGAGAGATTTGCTTTGAGTGAATTTTTTGTAAGAAGTTCGTTACTGAAGAAGATGGAGTGGACTTCTTTATATAGGCACTTAGATCCATGAAGTCTTCTCAACATTGAAGGTTGTGCTGAAAAAGCCTGGAGCCTTTTGTCTTTTCATTGGAGGTTGTGCTGAAAAAGCCTGGAGCCTTTTGTCTTTTACTTTGCAGAAACTTTCCTTAGAATGGAATGCACAGATAAAACCTTTTTGTCTGTGTTCTTGTGTCTAGCATAAAAGAGGAAAGAGCTGTTGAGATATGCCAACGTACATATTTAAATCTTCTTCACTAAGTAAATTCAGCTATCAACATCAGAGTCTGGATCTTCAGAATCTCCAGAGTAGAGATCTTCTGGATCTGCAGAGTCCTTGGATGTTCTTTAGATTATGCTTAATCAGAGTATGTGCAGCTTATGTGCTTGAGCGTGTAATTCTGTTAGAGCAGAGTCTTCTATATCAGATTCTTAATACTTATGCAGCGCAGTATCTTCAGAGTCTTCTGATGACTAAGCTTCTGAACTCTCAGAGTCTTTTATTCTTTAGAGGCTTTTGCTTCAGAATCTTCAGTAGACAACACTCAGATTCTTCTGGAGACAGCATTCAGATCTTCATATAAGATGCTCTTGAGCCTTTGAAGCCTTTCATAATATCGTTGTTCAGATCCAAATTTGCTCTTTTAAGAATATTTTCTTTAGTACCTGTAGCAAACAGTCTAGAACAAATTTAGAGTATATAATTCTTGAATACAAAATTCATAAGTGTTATCATCAAAACATAGAGATATTACTAAGAAACAATCTGTGTTCTTACAGCTGACCCACATACATCCATCCTTTCTTTCACAAAACTTTGACTACTTCAAGATGACTTGATGACCATCCAAACTTGAGTAACACCCCTTGCTTAGGCTCAAACCTCTGAGTAGACTCCTCTTGCTATGCACAACCTCTTGATCCCATGTTCAATGAAAAATGCTATGCAATGCAAATGCTAGACAGAAATGAAATGAAACATAAACCAAGTTAAGAAAAAGTTGGGCAAATTTTGGGGTGCAACACACCCAATCCCACAAGATAAGCTCATTGAGGGAGAATATGGGCACCAAATGGTTCATAAGGGAGTTTTCATGTACTTTTCCCTTAAAATCAATTTGAAAAAAACACTTCTTTTCAAAAGTTAGAGTTTTAAAAACATATGTGTTAATAACAAGCGGAAGCAACATATAGTATAGGTTTTATAAAATATACTATTAATGGATTTTATAGTTAACCAAGGTTATCATAAATCACAACAACTGAAAAGGATTAAGTTTCTTAAATAAGCAATTCAACAATTATCATAATTCAATTTTCACACAAAGTTCAAATTGAATTTTATTAATCGAATGGCCAATCTAACGACAAGAATTCAAACAACCATATTCGTTAGAGAGGATACCAACCCACTAGATCTATCACAAACCTTCACTTATGCAATAAATCATTAGAAGTAGATAAAATCTATCGATATGTGATTCTAAAAGCAATAAATTCTAAGTCATGAAAATCTAGGCTGAAATGTAAAAGAGATAGAGAAATATTGTACACCAGGTTTATATTGGTTCAGTGTATTTGTCCTTGCTTTGCATTTAGTCCAATTTTTAATGGCAAGCTATTAAAAAATTGTAGGACCTTCCACTTTCTTGCATATAAACGCACAAACTTTTTGTTACAATGGATAATAAAGACATCAATATATTTCAAAGCCAATTAATATTTAAGCCAACACATATGTAAATCTGGATGTTTCTTCTGTTGTAACAGATCACTAAAAGCTGCTGAATTCTTAAATTTTTTTTATTGAGCTTGACCTAAACTTTTGCTACAAGCTTCTTTTTTGTAGTAGTCTTTACTCAAATCTGTTGGTTCCTTATATAAGCCCTTATTCTACTCAAGGATCTTGAAAACTCCTAACTTATTTACACAACTACCTTAACTTGGTACTATTATAGTCTTCAATGGAATCTAAAATAATATTTTTTTTCATGTTAGAAGTCATTCTAAAAGCATCATAATCACAACATTTAATATCCAATATGATACACACATAAAGAAAGAAGGTTCTTCCCTCGTGCTCCTTCTCTGGAAGTTCTCCTCCCCACCATCAACAAAGAAAAATAAGTAGATTGACTACCTAGTGCAGAAGCTCACTAACTAATTCAATATATTACCCATGTTTTTCTACTTTTACCAACTCCTTGAGAGATACATTATAATCATAAAAGGAGGGGATATGGATATATGTGCTTGCAAGTACAACTGCATATAACCACTAGATGATCATGATGGTTTTGATCATGACAATATAAGTAGAGATGCACCTAAGAGAGGGGGTGAATTAGGTACTCAAAAACTTTTTCCGGTCTTTATGTATATTTCTTGTTTTACTTTTCTAAAAGTTACTAAGTGTTGAATGCAGAAAAAGCGGAAAGTAAAGAGACACGGCGATGTATCCTAGTTCCTCTCACAGCCCGAGAGTACTCCAGACCCCTTTCAACATGAAAGAGATTTTTCAATATTGTTAGATCCTAAGACAAGACTTCTACCTAGTCTTTCTTATATAGATTTTAACCAATCAAAACACCAAGAACAATCCTCTTGGATTTTTAACACTAAGTCCAATGAGAACAATCCTCTCAAAATGGACCTCTTGCTTCCAACAATCCTGGACAGCAAGGTTACAGCCTTACAAACTTATTCCAATAATCCTGGAAAAATAAGATGTATTCAAAGAACAAATAATTCTGATTTGAGTAATTTGCAGCAGTATTTGATTATCAATCTTGCGACTGATCTTCTTCTTGAGATATTAACTATTATATATCAAATACAAGTGTTCAAAAAATAGTGGAATGAAATTATGATGAAATAATGAAATTTGAGGTGCAGTAGTTTCACTCTTGAAATTTGAGAATTTTTGACACTTGTGAAAATTTGGAATTTTAGAGATGAAATGAAATTTGACTTTTTGCAAGAAGGTTAATCTCAAAGTCTGAGATTATGAGGTATATAAATGCCTCTAAACATCGTTTTAAAAGAGTGCAAATGATCAAGAGTTATCATGATTCAAGAAGAATTGAGAAAACAGAATGCTGCCAACAGATGCAATTTTCTGGCTCATATTGCCAGTAGTAATCGGTTACCATATGTGGGTAATCGGTTACCAGCCTCAATGTTTGAATTTTTTTGAAAGTTTACACAGGGTAACTGACTACCAGGAATAGGTAACCGGTTATTCAGAACAGGTTTTGCTAAAAAAACACTTTGAAATAGAGGAAAAATGCATTGTAAGAGTTTTAAAAAGATTTTAAAATGATACGTAAGAATGAGAGATGAAGTTGAACACTTGTAAAAGCTATATAGAAGCTGAATGTTGTACCTTTATTTATGTAGAACTTTGTCTTCATTCTTTAACAAGTCTTGACATATTGATTTGACATTGAAGTTCTTCAAGCTTGATTTCATTGGGATTCTTTTATCCATCCTTGTATGTTGTAGAGTGTGTCGTCATCAAAATAGTTTGAGAAGCCATATCTTCACAGTCTCCCCCTTTTTGATGATGACAACATCTTCTTTGAAAGTTTTTGCGGCTTTTCTAACAAGTGCTCAAGTGCTCCCCCTCGGATGATGCTCCCCCTTAATCTATGATTTAAGAGCGTCTTGAAATTATCTGCAAAATTTGTTAGAAGAGCAAAAAACATCGGATACAAACATACAAACACAGGAAATTCTTCTCCCCCTTTGTCTATAATAAAAAGGACGGGAAAAGCGTTTCAAAAAGAAACACATGTGGACAAAAACGAAACACAAAAACATAAAGAAGAACACAACATGTCACAAATACGAAACCAAAATGAAATGAAATCGAACATAGTGTACGAGTTTACAACATAAAAACATAAGGAAAAAACTTAATCAAAATAGAAAACATTGTTCAATCACTTTCAGACATTGCATCCTCATCTTCATTTTCTTCTTCATCTTCATCACCTTCTTCTTCTTTTTCTTCTTCTTCTACTTCTGCTTCTTCTTGTTTGCAGAGAGCTTAAAGTTGTTGCATAACTAGTTGTTTGAACATTTTGCACATATAAGCCACGTCTTTCCAATGTTCCCTTGCATTAAGATCAACTTAGTTCTCAAGAGCTACTATCTTTTTGTAGATAACCTCATTGGTGAATCCTTCTTCAGGAACAAGAGCAGCAGTAGAAGAAGACGAAACATCTTTATAAACATACTGTTTTTCATCATTTTGTACAATTCCAGCATTCTTGGTTGCGGTGGTAACATTGATTTTATTTGCCCGTGTTGTCATCATGGTCTGAGGTTCCCGTTGAAGACGAATAAAGCTTGCCTCTAGAATGATAGAAATGATTCGTCCATACAGAAGTCCTCCAGCAAGAGATTTTATATAGTGCATACGATGCATGAACACATATGCCCAATTCACCTATAAATTCTTCTTGATTGCAAACAGGAGTTGAACCTTCATATCACTCACCTGAGAATGATTGGAGTGCTTTGGAACTAGAATGTAGGCCAGGACAAAGTGAAGCATTCGATTACTCACAATACGGTTTTTATCCAGGTTGAATACCCTCGAAGTTTTAGGATTTTGTCTGCTTAACAATTCTTCTTGGGTTATTCTAGAGATTTTAATGTAATAATTCATACTTGAAAAATCTTTCCACGGATCAGCCTCTAATTGAATTCCATACCTGATGTTTTCTCCTTCAAAAGGGATTCCTAAACATTCACCTAACTCTTCTAAGTTCATAGAAATGGTTACTCCTTTAACAGTGATTTGAAAAGTTAAGTCTCCAAATTCATCATGACCCAATTTTTAAGAAGTAAACAATTCTTTAACTAAATCTGGGTAAACCGGTCCAATATTGCTAACAAGTTTATCTATCCCTTGAGTTTTCAACAGTTCAGGAAAATCGAAGCTATGAGCAGGAAATGAATTTAGACTCACATATTTAACCGGCATCAATGGACGATTCTGGATGTTGAATGTCAGTCTTCTTACTTTGACCGTCTGAGCTTGCTCTTCTTCAATGGGTTCTGAGCTTCATTCTCCCAATTTCTTATTTCCCTTGTTTTGCATTTTGGGTGCCATGGATGTTGTTGGAAGCTTTTAGGGTTTCACTGATGGAGTGGATTGATGAAGAGATAGGAGCTTTGTTTAGGTATATAAGGAGATGTATGTGATTGTGGATATTGATGATTGTTGACCAATTCTTTAATGGAGAAGAGGAGAAGATGGAAGAGTGAAGAGAATGAATATGGAGGAATCAAAATGTCTTAAAAGTCTGAAAAAGTGCTTATGAGAAATATGAAGTGGGTTTTAAATGAAATTTTGAAATTTTGTTTTTAATGAACAAAATTTTTGAAAAACGCGCAGAGGTTACCGGTTACCAGATATGGGTAATCAGTTACTATACCAAAAAATGGAGAGTAAAAGTGAAAAACATAATAGGCATAACCGGTTATCAGGTTTGGGTAATCGGTTACCATGCAAAAAATAGTGAGCAAAAGAGAAAATGTGTCATGTTAGTCTTTTTGTCTAATTAGCAACAAATTTAGCGACCGATTTTTGAAATTTTCTGTCGCTAATTAGACAAAAAGGACTAACATGACACGTTTTAAAATTTAAGGGGTCAATCTGACACAAAAAAAAATTAAATGATCAATATGAACTTAAGAGTATAGTTAAGGGATCAAATATGGTATTTTGCCGTTATATTTTCTTGTAAGCGGGTTTTTCAATGCTCTACCTGATCTCGAGTAAATGAAGCGGAAAGGTTGGGAATCTAGGTTATATGGTTAACAATATATTGATTTTGTGCTTAACATGGAGGAAGGCATTTGTTTGTTTGAGAACTCGAGCTTTTGAGTAGTTTGGTTTCGTCCATTGAGAGTTTTAGATGCTCTCTTGAGGATGATACTTGGTGGTGGTCGCTTGGTAAGGATGAGATGTACTTTGTCAAGACAAATCATTCTTCTCTGATTTGATCAACTTAACATTATGGAAACCTTTACCCTGATGTTGATAGAATTATGCCCCATATTTGAAAAATATGGAATTTGTCTAATTTATTATCTTCTCTTGGCAGGGAGAACCTCTCTAAATGTCACGTGGTTATGGAATATGAAGGGCTCTCTGTCACACCCTCATTTTCGCCTTTAGCCTTTATACCTTACATTCGCCATATCATACATCATTTTATTGCATATCGGGCATGTGGGTACGGATTGGGTCGATTTGTCATTTTCCATTTTTAAATGAGATAACTTGTCTATCTTGAACTACATGGAAGAAAAGGTTCATCATTTAAGGTTTGATCTAAATTGGAAAGTCTATTCTTGTAGATTTCTTCAAAGAGAAGTTACTTGACAAAATATTAGGATATTCAAGATATATTCCTAATGACCATGAAATGCAAGGTAATTCAAGATTGCTTCATCCAATTTTATTTTAAATTCTTGATCAAGTGGAGTTCAAATTTGCAAAGCATGAGTCAAGATTACAAGTCCATAATTCAAGACTTCATCCATTTCAAGCTTAGTGGTTATAAGGAAATTCATCATGAATTCAAGATTAAAGGCAAGAATATTACAAAGAGAAATTTTATGACATTAGAAGAATGTCATTTGTTGCAAGATTTCCAACTCTAAGTAATGTTTAGAAATTAATTTATTTCTAATACTTCTCGTCAAATTCATGTTATGGTAACACCACACCAAGTCTACATTATGTTTACAAACATCCAAGAAACATGCAAGGATTAAATCAACATTGGAATGTTTTAGGACCAAGATTATGCATGTTAGTCATGAACAAAACAGCCCCATGCAAGAGGAGACAAACTACTTCATGTCACAAGATCACATGTCACAAGACCAAGGGAATAACATGTGACAATGCATCTAAATATCAGATTTCAAAATGCTGTCAAGAGGTAGTAGCTTTGACCAAGAGGAGCTGTCCAAACACAAACCAACAAAATGGGTGCAAGGCACAAGGTGCTGCAGAAAAACAGCATAGGCAAAGTGCAACAGCAAAAATGCAGCATAGCTCTTGCATGGAAATGGAAAGAAAGAGAGTGGCATGAGAAAAGGTGGTAAGAGACACCACTCCATGAAAAATCTGATATGTGGGGAGAAGTGAAAACCCTAGAGGAGCTGAGATAAGAGGAGGGGGCTGTAAACAAAAAAGGGGGACTCTTCATTCATTCAAGATCCATTCTACACACATTTGCAAAACCAGAAAAGAGAGAGAGCAAACAAAACCCTAAAAACCAGAAAAATAGGAAGCTTTGCAAACCAGAAAAAGAGAGTGATATAGAACCAAGAGGATCATAGAGAAACAAAACCTTCACAACATAGAGTGAAGAGGAGTGAGGTACATTCAACCAAGACCAAGGAGGACTTGCAAGAAGGATAGAAAGCTCTTGGTATCCATTTCCTCCAACCTTTCTCTCTTTACTTTTTTTGCTATTTACATTCATTTTGTTTACTCTTTTATGTGTTGTTGTATTGTATGTATCATGTAAAGGTTCCAAAGGGACCAAGAAACCGTTCTTAAGAAACCACAAAAACGAAAGAAAAATATAGAAAAGTTAGGTTTTTTTACTCTGGTAGCACGACACGGGCCGTGTCACACAACACGGCCACCCGTGTCACGCAACACGGGCCGTGTCACACAACACGGCCACCCGTGTTGCACTTCTGTTTGACATTTCAACATCCGAAAACCCCAGACATCACAACACGGGCCGTGTCACACAACACGGCCACCCGTGTTGCACCCCTGTTTGCCCTAAAACTCATTTTTTCAGACATCACAACACGGGCCGTGTCACACAACACGGCCACCCGTGTTACACCACTATTTTGCTACTTTTTTCGATATTTTACCTCCAAAAAAAATTTTCTCAAGGAGTTCGTTTTTATTGCATGTCTCGATTTTTTGTATGCGAATAACCCGATATGTTTGTATATTTTAGTATGAATGTCGCTATTGTCCTTGGTGACTTTTGATTCCAAAAACCATTTTCAAAAACAAACTCTCGATTTTATCGAGCCATTTTCAACCCTTGTAAGTCGGCCGCCTTGTGCGTCCGCCATCGACCTTGTTCGTATCACCTCAAATACTTTTACAAACAATAAACCTTGATCCAATGTCAAGTGATTCTCATTTTCTCAATAAAAGAATCCAAAACACAATAACATAAACAATTAGAATTATGCACCACGAACTTTAAAGTGGTAGAAAAGGAATGAGAATGGAGTCCTCCTACACTCGTTCCGAATGTTTTGGATACAAGGCGCTCGACTTGGTTATTCGAAACATTCATTTCTATCCAAAGTCTTTTGTGTATAATCCTAATCAAGAACAATTTCTCTTAAGAAACTTAAAAATAACATCAACTCATCAAACCTATTTTCGCCTTAGGGCATCAATTTAAAAACCATTTTTCAAGGTATAAAATCAACCAACAAACAACAATTTCACAAGCCTCCGAACTACGGAGCTCTGATTCTTCACTTCTTTTAAGTGAGGATACGTAGGCACAAGGGCCACAATCCTTGGCGAGCATTAAAATAAATAAATCAACCCCTCTTTTCTCTAAACAAGCAAACTTTTAGAATAAAACACCCATTCGTGCGAAATAACCTAGGAGGTTCCTATCGAGTACGATGGATGCGAGGGGGTGCTAACACCTTCCCCTCGCATAACCGACTCCCGAACCCTAAGACTTGGTTGCGATGACCATGCCCTTTTTCCAAAGGTTTTATCGCTATTTCCCTTTCCCTCCCGTGGGATAAATAAAATCCGGTGGCGACTCTGTGTCATTTTTCGCGTAGCGACACTCTCATGTGTGAGTAGTTTCAATTTTAGGGAGGTTTTTGAGTAGAATGGTTTCATCTATTGAGAGTTTTAGATGCTTTTTTTAGGATACTAGGGAGTGGTCACTTAGTAAGGACGGAGTGTACTATGTCAAGATAATTTATTCTTCTTTGATTTAACGGATTTTAATTTATGGAAACCTTTCCCCTTATCGAGATAGGGTTTTTCCCCTTATTAAAAAAGATAGACTCCTTTCCACCGATGTCGACAAGGTTCTGTCCCTTATTTGAAAAAGATGTGCTTTGTAAAAATATTGCTTTCACTTGGCAAGGACAACCTCTATAAATGGCATGTGATTAGTTATTTGAAGGACTCTCATGTGCGAGCAACCTCAACTTTAAGGAGACTTCCTTCTATTTAATATTAGATTGAAAATCAGTTGCGATTTAATTTTACCTACGAAATTAGTCATTTTTGAATTAGTGAGGTCTCTTAGTTTGAGATCTAGAATTAGAGTCAGCCTTCTTGTGTGAGATGTTGGATCAAACTCTAGTATGGTCGAAGTCTGTTCGCGAGTAATGCATGTTGTAGTCGAAGTTTGTTCTAACATGCATTAGTCAATATTACTAGGGTTGTTAGCATGTTGAATTGGGCCTTGCTTGTAAGCCCAATTGTTTAATTTAGCATGTACCCTAAGTTAGCTTGTAATGGGTAATTGTTAAAAAGCCCATTAGGTTAGTGTGCTATTTTATTATAAATAGGATGCTAGTTTCTCAATCTTGACTTAAGAAAAAATAGGAAGATAAAATCCTAATTTCAAGAGAGAGAGGTTATTTTGTTATTCTTGTATACTTGTAATCTTGTTCTAAGAGAAAGGAAAGAATAGAAGTTTAATAACCAATCCTTATTGTTTTCTTCTTTATTAACCTTAACCCTTGTGTGTTTCTGACTAAGAAACCGTTTATACTTTGTTTAAAGGTATCCGATTCACAACAAATTGGTGCGGTGAGCATGGAGAAGATGCCTTCAACAAAATATGAGATTGAAAAGTTCACCGGAGTGAACGAATTCGGTCTGTGGCGCTTGAAGATGAAAGCCCTATTGGTTCAGCAGGGTTGTTTGGAAGCATTGAAGGGTGAGGCAGCCATGGACGCTGCGTTAACGGCAAAAGAAAAGACGGGCATGATCGAGAAAGCCCACAATGCAATATTATTGAGCATTGGTGATAAGGTTCTTCGACAGGTATCAAAGGGGACTACAGCATCGGGATTATGGGTGAAACTTGAAAGTTTGTAAATGACCAAATCTCTGGTGAATCGACTCTACCTGAAGCAAGCTTTATATTCATTCAAGATGAGTGAAGATAAAGTGTTGGCTGAGCAGTTGGATATGTTCAACAAGTTGATTCTTGATCTTGAAAATATTGATGTGAAGATCGACGATGAAGATAAAGCATTGTTGTTGTTGTGTGCTTTGCCCAGATCACATGCTCACTTCAAAGAAACTCTCTTGTATGGAAGGGAGTCCTTGACCTTTGAACAAGTTTAATCAGCCTTGTATTCTAAGGACTTGAACGAACGAAAGGAGCATAAACCTTCGACGGTGGGTGAAGGTTTGGCCGTTAAGGGAAAATTCTTACGAAAGGATGGTAAGTTCGACAAGAAAAAAGGTAAAAGTCAACAGAAGTCTTATAGTGGCGAAACATCTAGTATTCGATGTTATCACTGTAAGAAGGAGGGTCACATAAAAAAGGTGTGCCCTGAACGCCTGAAAAATCATGGACGTAATGGCAATGCAGCCATTGTTCAAGATGACTTTGACTCATCTGATGTTCTTGTGGTTTCAAGTGGCGACTCAAGGAAAGAGTGGATTATGGATTCAGGTTGCACTTGGCACATGACTCCAAACAGAGAATTGTTCGAGGAGCTATGTGATCAAGATGGTGGACCTTTGCTGCTGGGAAATAACAAATCTTGCAAAATTGCAGGTATTGGATATGTGAGATTCAAGCTCCATGATTAGTCAATAAGGTTATTGACAGAAGTCAGGTACATACCTGACTTGAAGAGAAATTTGATTTCTCTTGGTGAATTCGACAGAAAAGGATACGTTTTTCAAGGAGAGAAAAGTATCCTAAGAGTCATGAAGGGGTCGAAGGAAGTCTTGAGAAGCGCGAAGAAACAAGGCTTGTATACCCTTGAGGCTGAGGTTGTAAGTGGTTCGACAAATATTGCATCCACGAAATCTATGTCGAAGACAGAATTATGGCACATGAGATTGGGCCATGTCAGCGAAAGAGGCCTGGTCGAATTGGGGAAGCAGAACCTGCTAGGAGGTGACAAAGTCGAAAAGTTGGAATTCTGCGAATCTTGTGTATTTGGTAAATCCTGTAGGGCGAAGTTTAACAAAGGCAAGCAAAGAACACATGGATCCCTGGATTACATTCATGCTGATCTTTGGGGGCCTGCAAGGAATCCTTCACACTCAGGTGCAAGGTATTTTCTATCCATCGTTGATGACTATTCCAGAAAGTTATGGGTATTCATTCAGAAGACGAAGGATGAAACTTTTGAGAATTTCAAAAGTTGGAAGATTATGGTCGAAACTCAAACTGGCAGAAAGGTCAAGAGGTTGAGAACCGACAATGGCCTTGAATTCTGCAACGAAGCGTTCAACAGTTACTGTGTTGAGTCTGGGATTGCAAGGCATAAGACTGTAGCAGGTACCCTCAACAAAATGGCTTAGCTGAGAGATTCAATCGAACAATCCTTGAAAGGGTCAGATACATGTTGCTTAGTGCTAGATTGAAGAAGGTGTTTTGGGCGGAAGTTGTTTCGACAGCAGCTTACCTAATAAATAGATGTCCCTCGACTGCCTTGGGAATGAAGACACCTGAAGAAGTTTGGTCGGGACATCCACCTAGTCTCGACAGACTGAGAGTATTTGGCTATGTAGCCTATGCTCATATTAGGCAAGACAAGGTCGAACCTAGAGCTCTGAAGTGCATGTTCATGGGATACCCTGAAGAAGTCAAGGCTTATAGGCTATGGTGCCTAGAGCCAGGTCACAGGAGGTGTATCACCAATCGAGATGTAGTTTTCAATGAAGCAGAGATAGCTTTCAAGAAAACTGATGATGCTGACGAAGAGCTGGAGCATATTGATGCTGAATTGCTTACCCCAGATGAAGTCGAAGAAGACGCAGAAGATGTTTTCGAAGATGAGGAGATTGATAATGACTACCTGCTAGCAAGAGACAGGTCGAGGAGAGTCATCAAGCCACCTCAGAGACTTGGGTATGCAGATGTTATAGCTTATGCCTTAATCTCTGCTAGTGAGGTTTTAGATGAAGAACCTAGAGACTATAAGGAAGTTATGAGGAGTCGAAAGAAGACTGAATGGCTGAAGGCCATGGATGATGAGATGAAATCTCTTCATGATAACAACACCTGGGAACTGATCAAGAAACCTGCTGGAGCCAGGTTAGTCAGCTGTAAATGGATTTTCAAAGTTAAGGAAGGAATCGAAGGAGTGACGTCGAAGAGATACAAGGCAAGATTGGTTGCTAGGGGGTTCACTCAGAAAGAATGTATCGACTTCAATGATGTGTTCTCTCCTGTTGTGAAGCACAGATCCATTCGAATGTTGCTTGCCATGGTGGCCCAGTTCGACCTTAAACTGGAACAGATGGATGTGAAGACTACGTTCCTGTATGGTGATCTAGATGAAACAATCCTGATGAGGCAACCTGAAGGGTATGTCGAATGGGGGAAGGAAGATTATGTGTGCAAACTGAATAGATCTTTATATGGACTGAAACAATTTCCTCGATAGTGGAATAGGAGATTCGACAAGTTCATGGCACACATAAGTTTCATCAGAAGCCAGTTCAATCACTGTGTTTACTTCAGATTTCGACCGGGTAATTCATTTGTTATTTTGTTGCTCTATGTGGATGATATTCTAATAGCAAGCAACAATGTCGGAGAGGTAATGAGGGTGAAGGTTGAACTCAATAAAGAGTTCGACATGAAGGATCTGGAAGCTGCGTCCAGGATTCTTGGGATTGACATTCGAAGAGATAGAAAGCAGTCGAAATTATGCTTATCTCAAGAGGCATACCTACAGAAGATTCTCGAAAAGTTTGGTATGTCGAATTCAAAGCCTGTTGTGACTCCGACGAACCCTCAATTTAAGTTGAGTATAGATCAGTGTCCCAGCACTGATGTTGAAAGAACTTACATGAATAGCATTCCATATGCTAACATAGTAGGTTCTTTGATGTATGTTATGGTTTGTACTAGACCCGACATAGCATATGCAATAAGCCTTGTAAGCAGGTACATGGCAAATCCTGGAAAGGCTCACTGGCATTAAAGTAGATTTTAAGGTACATAAATGGGTCTTTAAATAGAGTCCTAATTATGCAGGTTGTATGGATTCTAGAAAATCGAAGGATATGTCGACTCTAACTATGCAGGTTGTATGGATTCCCGAAAATCTATCTTTGGATATGTGTTCATTATGTTTGGGACATCAATCAGTTGGAAATCAACACTTCAGAAGTTGTGAAGGAAGCATTGTGGCTTGAAGGTTTTGCAAATGAGCTAAAACTTTAAGGTTGAGTTATCATTGTTAAATGTGATAGTCAAAGTGCAATACACATGTCGAAGAATTCAGCCTATCATGAGCGAACCAAGCACATTGATGTGAGACTGCATTTCATCAGAGGGGTAATCGAGCGTGGAGAAGTCTAAGTGTTGAAGGTTTCGACAGATCATAATGTTGTTGATATGATCACTAAGACGTTGTCCAGTTGCAAGTTTTTCCATTGTATGCAGTTAATAAAGCTGTATGAAGAAAGCTAGTTTCTTGATGTTATAGAGTTAGATCCAAGATGGAGATTTGTGAGATGTTGGATCGAACTCTAGTGTGGTCAAAGTCTGTTCACGAGTAATGCATGTTGTAGTCGAAGTCTGTTTAAGTTAGCTTGTACCCTAAGTTAGCTTGTAATGGGTAATTGTTAAAAAGCCCATTAGATTAGTGTATTATTTTATTATAAATAGGATGTTAGTTTCTCAATCTTGACATAAGGAAAAATAGGAAGATAAAATCCTGATTTCAAGAGAGAGAGGTTATTTTGTTATTCTTATATACTTGTAATCTTGTTCTATGAGAAAGGAAAAAATAACAACTTAATAATCAATCCTTGTTGTTTTCTTCTTTATTAACCCTAACCCTTGTGTTTCTTGCTAAAAAATCGTTTATACTTTGTTTAAAGGTATCTGATTCACATCATCTTGCATTCTTTAATTTGAGCTTTAATAATGTTGACTTAATTGTATATTCTAAACATGCTTGCCAAAAATCATACTTCAATAAATTTATAAATAATTGTATATTCTAAACATCCTTGCCAAAAATCAATAAAAAATATAAAATACCAGCAGATTAAAACTAAGTGCACGAAAGGTTTATAAAGATTAGACCTATAATAATCCTAAAAGTAACTAATAACTCAAATCAAGTAGAGCATTCAAAATCTCATGGACGGTTTGACATTAGTTAATGATGCATATCCGTGAATTTCATTTATGTTGTGGGAGTTTTTTTCCAAAAAGAAGCATTAAACATTATGAGACTTTTTTCTAGTAACACCTTTGTGAGAGACACACCACATATTCATCCAAAATCTTAAAGTGATAAATGTATGGATTCTTCCACTTATAAATGTTCAAGTCTCCACATTTTTAACTAATATGGAACTATTACTCATATTACCCATACTTGTTACACTTGCAATATTCTCAACAATGTCTAGGTTAGGAGGTCGTGTATTTATATATCTATTTACAGTTGTAACAGTTTCTGCTATGCCACTAAAAATGCAGAATCACTTGCATAAAAGGGAACTTACATGTTAGCAGTAAGTAACTAATTAATTCAAAAAACTACAGTTGTAACATTTCTGCTATGCCACTACAACTGCAGCATTGCTTACAAATAAGTAAACAATTGTTTGCAGTAACTATTTAATTCAAATAACCAAAGCATATAACTAAAGGCATAAGATATTCTCCAAAATAAAATGCCGTCACCAACCGCAGACAAAGTCAAGACATCTATCCCTTGTCCCAAGCACAACATTTTTTGCATTTTCTTCAGAGAGGGTTTGATGGCTACCCTAGTGACGAATATTTCCTTTTCTACCATGGAGCATGTGGAGCAGAGAGATACTTCCATTTGACCTTTTAGGATCATCGTGTGCACCCGACTTCCTTGTACCCCTGTTCTCCTGCAAACCAGATAGATACTGTTAATACTTAACAGCATGTGTTTTTCTATCGACGCGGCAACATTCAATTTCGTGATGTACTGCACAGATCACTGGTCCAAAAGAAAATTAAAAAAAGTATTATTCAGTACCTTTAATTTCTCAGATTCCTCAAAAAGATCAAAGGTGCTCAAGTTTCTTGATAACATGGATGAGGAAGGCATAAGTGTCCTGATTTCAACATATCACATACATAAAAACCATAACTGGTAAGTATGGAAGGAAAAACGCCACTTCAGTACTCTTTAACGATAAAAACACCACCCACCTTTTTGCCTTAGGAGGCAGCTTGCGGGAGGAGTTATTGACTCCTTTATCTCTCTGGGTTTCAGTAGATGAGACATTTTTGGGCAATGAAGGATCCAAAATGCCGTCTTTTGTTGACAGCGAAGAATCTAACAATTCCTGAAAGGTGAGTTAACAAGATGAAAGAGGAAAGCAGAAACAAACTTCCTGAAAGCTTAGCATGGTAACATGAACAGTAATTATTCTGTGAAGCACTAAGCAGATGGATAGAAGGATTTCACAAACTTATTTCTCATTCTTGTTATATTAAAAGATTATAAAGGTTCTTGAACATTCTGTTAACAACTTAGCTTCGATAAAAGATGGCGATCAATTATCAGCATCTTTGTTAAAACAAATATTTTTTCTCCAAGACAGAATCCATTCTCAGCTTTCCCCATCCCAATGACCCATAGTCATGAATTAAAGTTAGTAAAAGATAAAGATGGGCTAGAACTTCTCCAATGGCATAAAGTTTTAGGACCGTTGGTGATTTGTTATACATGAACACTATCTCTTAATTTTAATTTCCTCAAATAACTATTTGAATATAAATTATATAGATGCAAGAAAAAGTATGTCTACATATTAGCAAATGGAAAGTCTACTCACACTCAGTATCTTGCTCTTAGATTCGATTACCAAATCCTTATGATCCCCTGGTTTTGATGAGGAGGCCAAAACACCCCTAATGTATTACATCAAGCAGGAAATAAGGAACAAAGCCATAAATACTAAAAACTGAAAAACAGAGCATGAATCACGCTCAAGAAGTATTACTCACAAGACTAAACTATTTGGTTTTTCTGAATCTAACTGTCTGCCAGGACCAGTCATAGGCTCAGATGATGTCTGCGGGTCAAATTTTTCCTGGAAGGAATGGATGAGCAAATAGTGAACATATAATATTAACAGTCTGAATTGTTCAAAAAATTTATTAACAGTCGGAGGCTTTTTGAAGAACAAACTAGTGGATGAAATTAATCATACCGCTTCACATGTTAGATTGAATGCCTCATGTAGCATAACAGTTTTCGCTTTAATTCATTAACAAGCTACTAAACTCAAAAACTAGCAATAACTATTGTACAGCAAGAGTAACAGTCAGACTTCCTCAACTAAATAAATGGACGCTTACTCTCAAACTTAGTTTATTACTAAGTACTAACTCAAATTTGAATTCACAGAACAAAGTATTATGTTAAAGCAGATGGAAAGTCAACTCACAGTGTCAACCTCCAAAGAATTATCATGCACAGGCTTTGATGAAGAGACTGAGACTTCCCTATACAAAGTAAGCAATAGACATATTTGTTCAAAACCAAGAAAAATAAATAACAATAATAATAATAATAATAATAATAATAATAATAATAATAATAATAATATGCAGAAGATATCAACTACAAGACTAACCTATCTGATATTTCATAGTCTAATTTTGTACAGTTAGAACCAAGCATTTGCTCTTCGCCCAACTGGTCAATTCCAGCTTCAACCTCCAAAGAATTGTCATGCACAGGCTTTGATAAAGAGACTGAGACTTCCCTACAATATATCAAGCAGGAAGTAAGCAACAGACATATTTGTTCCTAGCCAGAATAAATAAATAAATCTATACCTATATATAAAGACAAAACATAATTTTGGTGTAGCCTTTTTTCCTTCCAAATATACCTTTTTCAGTTTTTATATTAAATCTTAACTCTTTCTAACAAAGGGTGGTTATGTGACGGTTAACTTTTACATCATTATCTATTACTACTATTTTATAAATAATAAATAATAAAATGAAAATAATAATACGATTTATGTTTTACGCGCGTGACTATTATAAAAAGCGGACAGACGGGCACGTGAACACCAGTAATAGTAATAATAATAATAATAATAATAATAATAATAATAATAATAATAATAATAATAATAATAATAATAATAATAATAATAATAATAACAACAACATGCAGAAGACTATTAGTTACAAGACTAACCTATCTGATATTTTAGAATCTAATTTCGTACGGTTAGACCCAAGCATCTGCTCTTCACCTAACTGGTCAATTCCAACGTCAACCTCCAAAGAATTATCATGCACAGGCTTTGATGAAGAGATTGAGACTTCCCTATACATTATACCAAGCGGGAAGTAAGCAACAGACATATTTGTTCAAAGCCAAGAAAAATAAATAACAATAATAATAACATGCAGAAGATATCAACTACAAGACTAACCTATCTGATATTTTATAGTCTAATTTCGTACAGTTAGAACCAAGCATCTGCTCTTCACCCAACTGGTCAATTTCAACGTCAACCTCCAAAGAATTGTCATGCACAGGCTTTGATAAAGAGACTGAGACATCCCTTCATTATACCATACATTATACCAAGCGGGAAGTAAGCAACAGACATATTTGTTCGTAGCCAGAATAAATAAATAAATAATAATAAAAATAATAATAATAATAATAATAATAATAATAATAATAATAATAACAATAATAATAATAATAATAATAATAATAATAATAATAATAATAATAATAATAATAATAATAACAACATGCAGAAGACTATTAGTTACAAGACTAACCTATCTGATATTTTAGAGTCTAATTTCGTACAGTTAGAACCAAGCATCTGCTCTTCACCCAATTGATCAATTCCAACGACAACTTCCAAAGAATTATCATGCACAGGCTTTGAGGAAGAGACTGAGACTTCCCTACATTGTACCAACCAAGCAGGAAGTAAGCAACAAACATATTTGTTCAGAGCCAAGAAAAATAAATAATAATAATAATAATAATAATAATAATAATAATAATAATAATAATAATAATAATAATAATTAATTATCATTATTATTATTATTGTTATTATAATAGTAATAATAATAAGATGCAGGAAATTATTAGTTACAAGACTAACCTATCTGATATTTTTGAGTCTAACTTCGAACAGGTAGAACCAAGCATATGCTCTTCACCCAAGTGGTCAATTATAGGCTTAGACGGTGACTCTTCATTGATCGTTTCCTGAAAAGAATGGATAATCAAATACCTAACACACTTATATAATGTAATTTTCTGATCACGTACACCTAAAGGAAAAACTAGTTGGTAAGCCATTTCTCATGAAAGCAGAGAAAAACAAAATTATGGCGGTTCAGATATTAGATAGGATGCCTCAACTAGCATAATAGTTTTATTTATCTATTGAAGAGAATTTATCCTTCAAAGAACAAAGTAATATGTTAAAGCAGATGGAAAGTCAACTCACAGCGTCAAACTCCAAAGAATTATCATGCCCAGGCTTTGATGAAGAGACTGAGACTTCCCTACATTATTATACCAAGCGGGAAGTAAGCAGTAGACATATTTGTTCAAAGCCAAGAAAAATAAATAAATGAATAAATAGTAATAGTAATAGTAGTAATAATAATAATAATAATAATAATATTAATAATAATAATAATAATAACATGCAGAAGATTATTAGTTACAAGACTAACATATTTGATATTTCTGAGTCTAACTTCACACAGGTAGAACCAAGCATATGTTCTTCACCTAACTGGTCAATTATAGGCTTAGACGGTGACTCTGCATTGATTGTTTCCTGAAAAGAATGGATAATCAAATACCTAACACATTTATATAATGTAATGTTCTGATCATGTACACCTAAAGGAAAAACTAGTTGGTAAGCCATTTCTCATGAAAGCAGAGAAAAACAAAATTATGGCGGTTCAGATATTAGATAGAATGCCTCAACTAGCATAATAGTTTTATTTCTCTATCGAAGACAATTTATCCTTCAAAGAACAAAGTAATATGTTAAAGCAGATGGAAAGTCAACTCACAGCGTCAACCTCCAAAGAATTATCATGCCCAGGCTTTGATGAAGAGACTGAGACTTCCCTACATTATTATACCAAGCGGGAAGTAAGCAGTAGACATATTTGTTCAAAGCCAAGAAAAATAAATAAATAAATAGTAATAGTAATAGTAATAATAGTAATAATAATAATAATAATAATAATAATAATAATAATAATAATAATAATAATAATAATAATAATAACATGCAGAAGATTATTAGTTACAAGACTAACATATTTGATATTTCGGAGTCTAACTTCATACAGGTAGAACCAAGCATATGTTCTTCACCTAACTGGTCAATTATAGGCTTAGACGGTGACTCTGCATTGATTGTTTCCTGAAAAGAATGGATAATCAAATACCTAACGCACTTATATAATGTAATGTTCTGATCACGTACACCTAAAGGAAAAACTAGTTGGTAAGCCATTTCTCATGAAAGCAGAGAAAAACAAAATTATGGCGGTTCAGATATTAGATAGAATGCCACAACTAGCATAATAGTTTTATTTCTCTATTGAAGACAATTTATCCTTCAAAGAACAAAGTAATATGTTAAAGCAAATGGAAAGTCAACTCACAGCGTCAACCTCCAAAGCATTATCATGCCCAGGCTTTGATGAAGAGACTGAGACTTCCCTACATTATTATACCAAGCGAGAAGTAAGCAGTAGACATATTTGTTCAAAGCCAAGAAAAATAAATAAATAAATAGTAATAGTAATAATAATAATAATAATAACAACAACATGCAGAAGATTATTAGTTACAAGACTAACATATTTGATATTTCTGAGTCTAACTTCATACAGGTAGAACCAAGCATATGTTCTTCACCTAACTGATCAATTATAGGCTTAGATGGTGACTCTGCATTGAACGATTCCTGAAAAGAATGTATAATCAAATACCTAACACACATATATAATGCAATGTTCTGCTCACATACACTTGAAGGAAAAACTAGTTGGTAAGCCATTTCTCAAGAAAGCACAGAAAAACATAATTATGGCAGTTCAGACATTAGATGGGATACCTCAACTAGCATAATAGTTTTATTGATCTATTGAAGACAAATTTACATGCAATCATTTGAAACCCAGCAATAACTATATGTCAATGGAGAATAGGAGTTCGAGAAACAAGTTAGCGATTAATATTTATCTGGTTAAAGTGAACTCAGCATGCAACCACTATAATTAAATTTCATGACATAAAACTGCAAATTAAATGCACACCTACCCTCAAGCTTAGTTTATAATTGAACTGACAAGATTGGAACTTGATTAAAATCCAATTTCTCATTTAATGAAGCAATAAATAAAGTTTAAGCAGATTGATTCATTTTATAAACATATGGAAAGTCAACTCACATTAGATATGGTCCTCACAGCATTAACTTCAAAAGCCTTAGGAATTCCTGAGTTTGATAGTGATCCTGAGACTTGCCTGAATTATCATACCAAACATGAATAATGAATTAAGGAAGAAGCAAAACATACCAAAGCCTAAATAAAATAAAATAAAAAAGCAGGGATCACGTGTGGAAGTCCATTAGTCACAAAACTAACCCATCTGATTTTTCAGGTTCTAACGCCCTGTAGGTAGAACCAAACATATGCTCTTCATTAGATGGCTCAAGTGATGACTCTGAATGAAATATTTCCTGGAAGGAATGGACAAGCAAATAATATGTAAATTGGATACTGCAAGCTGAATGAAATATGTAAGTTAATACTGCATTTTGAAGAACAAACTACCTGGCGAACCATTTCTTATGAAATGAAAAAACACAATTATGTTAATTCAGATATTAGATGGGGTGCTTAAACGAGTATAACAGTTTTATTAACCCATTGAAGCCAAAGTTTACATGGTATCAAAAAATTAAACCCCAAAACCCAGCAATAACTAATTGCCACTAGTTCAATTTATTTTACGTCCCAGACTTTGTCAATTAAGTGCTCTCAAGCTTAACTTATATTTGAATATGCAAGATATAAACTCAATTAACCAGCAATCTCCCCTCAATTAATAAATGAAGTTCAAAAGGTTGATTTATTTGTGGAATTTGTAATTGTGTCTAAAACAGCACACCTCACTTGTATTAATAATGTAATTACAGTAAACACATTGAATGCTAAATTGATTGAATGCTTAATTTGTTCTCAATCAGCAACATAGTACAGCTAAGAATATAAATATGTGACTAATTCTAACAATTAGCAAATGGAAAGTCAACTCACACAAGGCATTTTGTCCATAGCATCAACCTCCAAAGCATTATGATGCCCTGACTTTGACAATGAGACGGAGAGTTTCCTGTATTATCACACCAAGCAAGAATTACGGAAAGAATAAGAATTTTAAAGCAAAAATAAACCAGAATCACAAGTGGAAGATCAGTAATCACAAGACCTGTCTGATTTTTCATAATCTAGCTCTGAACATGTAGAACAAGGCATATGCTCAGCATCTGACTGATCAAGTCTCTGCTCAAATGATGACTCTGCGTTAAATTCCTGGAAATAATGGATAGCCAGACAATATAAATAATAATAATAATGCAATCAGAAGTTCAATGCACTTTTTAAGGATAAACAAGTTGGTGAACCATTTCTTATAAACGACCACAAAACACAAATGTGAAATATGTCAGACGTTAGATGAGTCAAAATTTATAAGCAATTGAGACATTGGACCTCAAAATTCAGCAATAACAATATGTTAGGAAAACAGGAGTTGGTGACGCACTTCAATACATTAGACGGGATGCCTCTAGTAACACAACCTTTACTTTAATCTATTTAAGAATATTAAAACCAAATTCAAGCAGTAACTATAACTATATGTCAGACAAAATTAGGAGTTAGTGTACAGGTTGGCCAACGAATAAGTATAAAAATTAATGAGCATTTAAGTTGCATCAACTGAATCATCAAAATGACCTTTAGACAAGAAAACATGAATATATATGAGTGCAATACTCAACCTCTTGGTCCAAATTATGCAGGCGATCAAGATCAACTAATGAACAATCTTTAATATTGGTTTTTTCATCTCCTCCTCTGCAACAAGTACAGGCAGCCCTGAAGGCATTCAGCTGCGTTTCCAACTCTAGATTTTTTTCCTTTTCATGTCCTATGATTTCCTTGAGACTGAGTATTTCACTTTCCGCAGCCTGATTGTAAAAAAAGTGTAAATATGATATGCCTGTAATTTGATTATGTATGGACACCATTGTACAAATAACCAAAAGGAATGAGAAAAAAATAAACTACCGTCTTGAAATTAGTGATTGAAGGCAAAAAAAAACATTACCTTTAATTTGGAATTAGATTCCTTCAATATATTCCATATAACTCTTGCGAAATTCCTCATTATACTATGACTTCTCTCACTCCCGGCATGGCTATCGCATTCTAACTTTAAAGGGACAGAACTGCTATCATCGAATTTAGACACTGTTGAAGTATCTGTCATAAAATCATAGTCAAAATAGCAGAAAAAAACAGAACAAATGAGTTTAACACAATTTTTAAATGTCTAAAGTGACCTTTCTTCGAAGTGTCACATTCTTCAACACCCTTTTCAGCATTCTGAAGAAAAAGAAACGGTTAGGGATTTACCAATGGTACATACTAAATTATTGTCATAGAAATTAATATGAAGATGGCCAATTTGTAAAGTTTAATTTTCCAAGAGTAAATCGATTATTGAATATCAACAGACCATATCAAAAGTCTATAATAACTAATCATGAAGACAACACCATGCTATGAATGAATTACTATTTACTTTCAGTTAAGCGAGATAGTTTTCTCACTTTTATACATCAAACTAAGCTTCTAAATGCACCATAGCTTTTAATTTGTCAAATTCAAAGAAAAAGGTGTATCTCTAACTTTTCAGCAAAGTTATGTTGTCAAATCCCAAATTTCTCATTTCCAAAATAAACGGATTACTTGTCTTAATTTGTCAAATTCAAAGAAAAAGGTGTATCTAACACTTTTCAACAAAGTTATGTAGTCAAATCCCAAATTTCTCATTTCCAAAATAAGCAGACTACTTGTCTTTCTAATTACTAAGAAGACATCTTTAATTATATCAGTTTAAATAGAAACGCCCTTATACCCTTCATGCATACTTCTCACAGTACACACTTGTGCATTGTCTTTTTGACACCATAAGTTTATAAGAGCTCACTACTTGCTCATACAGCAAATAGCTTATGCAAAGAGTAACCAAATGCAAGCCAATAGCTTATGCTAAGAGTAACCAAATGTAAGCCAATATTAAATCCATCTGCAATATAAAGAATATTAATGCTATATGGTCATACAGCAATTCATGTATGAAATATTTAAATGAAAAATTATAACGATAAACAAGATAAGAAGTGAAAGTGAACCTGCACAGTATGTTCACCAACGAGTTTCATTCTCTTTAAATGTGCTAATGAAGGTGATTGCTTTGCACTATCAATTATGGAAGAAGCTTGGTGATGCCTTTTTTTGGGAACCATATTTATTGATGGTTCAACTTCATTATACCTAACAAGAATGGACAGAGATACTTAGAAATCAATCTAGGGTAAATATGGGATTCAAGTTAGATTATATGTGAAGATGAAAATGAAGAATTTTACTTGATTTGCATGTAAGGAGAAGCTTGTCTAAGTAGGTGAGAAGTATCGAGATAATCATCTGCTCCTGACTTTGCTGTTAAAAGCTGCAAACAGAATTAAAAAGTTAAGTTAGTATTAGGAGTTTTTGGCAAGATTAATATATTTGGAAAAATAAAATCAAATATCTATATCAGAAAGGCATGTGATTCTCATGAAAAAGAAAAACTCCCATATGGCAAAGTGGTATCTACATACCAAGGTCATGCGCTTTTTGCCCTCCAAATAATCTCGCAGATACCTTGTTAACTGCAATAGTGATAGACAGAGTTAAACTTGTAACCCTTTCCCATTAAATACTTCAAAGTTATTATCCAAAAGAGAAAGATTATGATAAAACAAATTAGAATGTTGGCTTATAAGAGATAGTAACAAAGACAAACTCAACCCAGCAACAAAATATAATTACAGTATAACCAATACCATAGAATTTTGGAAGTGCTTTTGCAATTGTTTCTTGGGATTTTTTTGGTGCTCCAATAAAGACTGAAAAAAAAATTAATAGCATACACAAAATAAGAACAATCTATAGAAGGTTAAGGCGAAACTGAACGAGAGAAGAAAACAAAAATCAAATAATTCTCAAACTTCGAATGCAGTGCAAAAAGCAACTAAGTTCTAGTAATCAAAGGCATTATAACTTGAAGTCGTAATTTGAAGCATGGCCTACATACTCTTAAACATAAGCCAAACACCATCAACGTGTTGTTGATAAAATTGCTTTCAACCAATCTTGTCCCCTACAACATCACAGAAAAATTGAGATGAGGGTAAAAGTAGATGATTTAAAATAACAATCAAATATTATTCCTTTAGGTGGGTCCACTGCATGGATCATCAATCCAATTACAAGTGTAATCAATCTTGTTTACG
This sequence comes from Lathyrus sativus, assembly GCA_963859935.3. Taxonomy (NCBI): domain Eukaryota; kingdom Viridiplantae; phylum Streptophyta; class Magnoliopsida; order Fabales; family Fabaceae; genus Lathyrus; species Lathyrus sativus. The sequence goes on from OZ012739.1 coordinate 670,966,974, forward strand.
AGATTAAGAAATGATGATTTCAAGCCATGTATCAAAACTTTGCGCACTTCTCCTAGAATTGAGAGATTACATTTTTATCACACAGTGCATCTAAAGTTCAACACATCAAATGCTCAAATCAAGTTTGGTAGTCTCATAATGGAAAAAAGGAATGAAAACCTGATTTCCTGTTCTTTTTTCTCTTTCAGCTCCAGCAAGGTCAATGATAGTCAAAACAGCATTGTTTGACTTAGAATTGACCACTCCTTTACCTTTTTTAGGAACGTCGCGAATGTTTATGATGCACTGTGACCGGCTACAGATACAAACAAGGAAGGAATCAGCCCTTAATGATCATAAAAAAGAAAAGTTGTATGCATAGTATATTAATTATTAGAGAAAGGCACCAAGGAATTAGACCTTACTCATCATAAAAAGATTAGATGTATAATAGTTAGCGAAAGGTACCCAAAAACATTGTGATTTCTATAAGCAAACTTACCAAAACTATCAACTATTTACCATAGATTTATTCAAAATATGCTGAGCTGCATATTAAGGTAGATAATTTCTTCTCTTTTAATTTACCTTTTCTATCCATTTTTTGGAAGAAATGAACCCTTTATCAGTAGCAAACCAAGTACTAGGGTCTAAATACAAAACAATCGCTTACATGCTGCAACTATTAAAAAATGTCATATATTTTCATTGTAGGACAAGCCTCCACGTTAGTTCATTAGTAGAGGTACTCTCAAGCGAAAAAACCATCACATACTTCAAACAACCTCTTTCTAAAGTTACAGTATTGAAGACTTTCTACTGGAAGAATCATTAAGCAAACAATAAAAGGAAAAACCATCCCATACTTCAAACAACCTCTTTCTAAAGTTACAGTATTTAAGACTTTCTACTGGAAGAATCATTAAGCAAACAACAAAAAGATTATTCTTTAGGAAAGGAGAAAACGTTCATAAATTCCCATTTTATAACCCACCTAGACTGACTGTTGGTATTTGTCATTGCAGTTGCACGTTTTATCACTGCTTGAGTTATCAAGGATTCTGCCTGTTCAGCATTAGAGATGAGAACCTGTTTACATAAATGCAGGAAGTCAAAATAAAATACCAACAACATCATACACATCCAGTGAAATAAACAGATCTAGCATTAAACCTCTTTCTGGCCTTTTATGGTGGATTGCTGCATACTTAGTTCACTGCCATCTGGTAATAAATCAAACAGTTTTTCTGATTTTCCCCGTTCAGTATATATCTCGAATATAGCAACGTAATAGGATCTGCGAGTCGTGCCAAGGGATGAAATTGACATTTCATTCAGTTAAACAACATTAATAAATGATCAAACACATACACAGTTGCAAATATCACTGTGCTGTCATGTTCATGTCATTACTGAGAACAGTTAAACATATAAAAATCACTTGAGTTACATTTTCTCCATGTATGATGCTTCCTAACTTCAAGGAGAAGGAGTAACCCCTCGGCAACTCTTTCTAGAAATATAATCCGGCATATTTTATTGATAGTATCAGCTTTTCAAACATTCAAATGTAAGGTCTGATTACACAACATATCCAAATACAATGTATATCTAAGTAATTACAGAACACCACAGCTTAGCTTAAGCTTAGTGGTGCATTAGATTTACGAAGTATCCGTTTAGAAAAACTTAATAACAAAGCACTTAAAGAAAATAAATTATCAAAAGAATCTAGCATTAACTAGAGTTTTTTCAAAAACGGATTCTAGTATAAGTTGAAATTTGATTCTGCATCTCAAATTTTCTAGAACTCTCTCACTTGACTACTCTACAGTCTATAAACATTCATAAACTTATAAAAGACTTTCATGTGTTGAAATTTGATTCTGCATCTCAAATCTTCTAGAACTCTCTCACTTGACTACTCTACAGTCTATAAACATTCATAAACTTGTAAAAGACTTTCATGTGTAAGGAAACATAAATTTATATCAACTTATAAGCTCTCGTAAGCTAAAAGCTAACTTACACTAGGTCTAAATAAATAAAGGACTCACTTGACAGTTGACACAAATAATTTCCATCGTTGATCTTGAAAATGTTAATGCAACAACAGACTAAAACTAATAAAGAGCACCCAATGAACTAAGCAAAACTTGAAGTCTGATGCATTCGTCAATCAAATGCAGCTTATGTATATATGTACAAAGGTGAATTGAAATGCACAAGAATACCTAGAAGCCTCAGTCTCCTTGAAAATATGGCGTAGAACAAGAGGTACCATTCCAGGGTCCCTCGGGGTTCCAAAAACCGAGTGAGTCTTCCCAGACCCACTGGGACCTAATGCAGCCAACATTCCACTTTTACCCTTCATAAACTCATCCACCATAGGTTTCACCATTCTCCGGTAAACTTCCAACTGAAACAAACAAGTACATCACATTGTTAGCTGAACTGAAAGTGAAAAACCGTGAATAACGCAAAAAAACGATAAAGCAACGATATCACTACCTGAGATGAATCAGAAGGAAAAACGTGACTGAAACCACCGTATGTTTCTGATTTAACTCTCTTCGCATCTTGCAAATCTGAAGGAACTAATAACGTCACTGACTGTGAATCGTTAATGCATATGCACGAAGAGGAGCTTTTCTTCTTCAAATTGTTAGTTACATTTTTCGTTTGATTTTTCGGCCACGCAGTTTTGGCTCTCACGCGCTGAGCTTGATTTGGAGGTTGAAATGGACGGATTCTGAGAAAAACTTTCAGATTCTCGTTCTCCTCCGATGTAATTGGATTTATCGGATTCTCATTCTCGGATATTGATGGGATTTTCGGAATCTCATCCTCTGGATTGTGTGATACTTGTTCGGACAAAATTTCTTCGTTGGGAAACGGTGTAATTCCGTGGGAAGGAGTAGCACGAGCTCTCCGGGGAGGGTTCCGGCGAACGGTGACGGTGAAAGGGTACGATTTTGAGTTGCTGTTGTCCTTCTTCGTCGTGGACATGGCGGAAATCGCGACTGGTGTAGCACGAAATGGCGGAAATGCTGGGGTTTTGAATTTTGGGGGAAGAATAATGACGTTGCGATTCAGCGCTAGCGAGAATTTGAAATAGTTCTGCTTTTTACACCCTTCAAAATTTATATATTTGGATTTTTTTTAACCTTTTTTCAAATGTGAACAAATAAAAATGATTATTTTTGTTAAAATATATAATTATTAATTATTAATGATTAATAATTCCTATTAATTTTATATAATCATTATGTAGATTATTGTTGATGGCATTTAATAGGCATTTAACTACAAGTTATTTGTATCATTTTTTGGTCTTGGTATATGGTGTTCTTAATTGTCACCTACAAGTTGATAGTTAAATGCCTATTAAATGTTGTGAAAAATTTTCTTAAGATAATATTAGTGGTTGTAGGTATAGCTTGTTTTTCTTTATCATGAATCAAAATTTTAAGATATTCGTTAGTCTTAACTCTAAAAAGTACCACATACAATTGACCATAACTAAAAATATTTTTGGTAAGTATAAATCAATGTTGTCTAAAGATTGACCTTGTGATTTGTTAATTGTCATAGCAAAAGAAACAATAATTGGAAATTGTCTTCTAACTAATTTAAAAGGTCATGGTGATTATGAATGGGACAAAAACATTCTTGGAATATAAGGTATTACCAGTATTGTTTTCAGAAATGATCTTAGCTTCAATGACATGATTAACACGTCTTGTTACAGTGAGCCTGGTACTATTGCATAATCCTTCAGATTGATCCAAGTTTCGCAACAACGTAATTGTGCTCCCAATTTTTAACTTGATTGGATGATTAGGCAATTCTGATGTTTTAAGAGTATTCGAGAATTCGGGTGTCAAGTGTCCAAATGCATCAAAGTCAGTTGCTTCAGATCTATCAACGGATTTGCTACTGAAGTATTCATTTTTATTTCCTTAAATTAAAAAATAATAATGTATTTGAGTTCAATTCTAAGAAAGAATACATTATGGAATTAAATACATTAAGTAAGTATGAATAGTACCTAGAAGAAGGCTTGTGATGTATTGATTGATATCATCCATCACTTCAATAGTTGAAGCCAAAATTGCACGACTTTGAAGGTAATTGGAGTCATTGTAGTTATGAATGAGATTAGGGTAAGTACTTTCAACAATAGCCACAATAGGATCTAAAAAATCAAAAATGAGAAATTCTTGTGGGATTGAAATTTCAGCATAACCATCATTTGGTTCAGACGTTCTTCCATCTCCAATTTTTAAGATCCACTTAGAAAAAATTTTAATCTCATTAGCGGTAGCTGTCATTATTCCACTTTGCAAGCGCATGTTCTCTGTAAGTTTGAGTACCTTGCAATGATCCTAAATATAAGAAGCATTTATGATTGCATGAATAATATCTTATCTAGTACCTCTTGGTATAACAGGAAAAATTTGTCTAAAATCACCCCTAAAAACAACAACCTTCCCTCCAAATATTTTCTTTGACACTTTTGAATTTTTACTCATAATATCCTTCAAAGATTTGTCAAGAGCCTCAAAGCAAAATCTGTTAGTCATATGAGCCTCATACCATATGATTAGATCAGTCAACTTCAATAGGTCAGCAAGTTCATCTTTTTTTGTCAATGTTGCAAATGGATGTTTCCAAATTAGGGACTGGAATCTTAAATTTATAATGAGTTGTTCTTCACCTAATAACAACAAACTTGCAAGCCCACTTGAGGCAATAGGCAACAAATTTTTTCTTTTAGCACGAACTGCAACTGACAAAGTGCTCCACATAAATATTTTACCTGTTCCACCATAACCATATAAAAAAAATACACCACCTTTTTGTTTTTCTAAACTTCCATTATTTCTTCAAAAATCTTTCTTTGCTCATTTACAAATAACATAATCATAACAAAAATATTAGTATGATCAACATCTAAATGATATTGTTATACTAAATAAATGGATTTAGATGTTACCTGTAAGAGATGCATGTAAATTTAAATACAGTTGTTCTTGAATAACTGGATCATATTTGAAATTCTAGATACCCAACCGTGGATGTTATCACGGATGTTATGACATCCACTATAACACACACTACTGAACTTAATAATAAACTGTAAATGAAAGCAGTAGATAACACAGAGAATTGTTTACCCAGTTCAGTGCAAACCACACCTACATCTAGGGGCTACCAAGCCATGGAGGAAATTCACTATTAGCATAATTAATTCAGAGTCAAACAACCAGTTTGCACTCTTCACTTAAGACCTACCCAATGACACTTCATCCTAACACTAGACCTGAGTTACCAACTCACTCCCCCTCAATCACAGTAGTGATATCAACCAATTTAAAATTACAAGTAATATTGAAGACACACTTCAAACAAACCTTGATCTTGCTTCACAACTTTGATTAAGATACACAACACTCTTGCTTAAAAGCTTAGAGTGACACAATTCACAGACAGCTCAAAACTCACTAGTCCAATGCAATCATACAGCAGATGATTGCTTGGCTCATAAGTATTCCTAAGACACAATACACACGTGAAGAACAACTGATGCAGTCAGACTTCTTCACTCACAAAATACACTCTTCAATCTCTAAACATTGTCCAAAAGCCCCAACGAATTAGGATTGCTACTTCTGTATATATAAGCAGCATATAGTCTTTGGGCCTAGGTGTAGAAATTAGGTTTATCCAAGATAAACCTCTCTTCATGAAGCTGCGCACATCCAATTAAGTCAGGGGCATTCCATGTTATCCTCAGCAATGTCTGACATGTCGCGTGACTTAACTATGCTTTCTAAAATGTTTCTTGAAGTATAGCCTGAGCTAATACCAGAAAACTTAAACATGTGCCCTGATGTCATACGCTTGATGTTATAACATCCGGCATGTCATCCAACTTAACTTGCTCTTAGCTATCCCAACTTACCCTGTAGAACACCCTTCATGTATGTCATAACATCAGTTATGACATTCACACATACTCCAATGTTTTGCCACAAAATGAAGCCAATCAAAAGCATCTACAAACTCCCCCTTTGGCAAATATTTTAGCTAAAACACTCTGTTACCATATCAGAGATAGCTGTTGTACCCCAAAATTTGCCCAACCTTTTTCTTTGGCTGGCTTGTGTTTCATTTCATTGTTCTAGCATATTGCATAGCATATCATTTTGCATTCACAAGGGATCAAGAGATGTGTGCATAACGAGAGGAATTTGTCAAAGGCTCTAAACCTAATCAAGGGTTTGTATTCAAGTTGTCAAGCGGTTATCATCGTCAGAGACAAGTTAAAGCCCTTTGGACAGGCAGAAAAGTGTATGTGGTTCACCTCCTGTTTAAGAGGCCATTTAAAGGTCATATGAAGACCACAAACCCATGGTTATGGAGGGAGATTATCAGTTAATCTCATTAGAGGCCTTGAGGGTCATTGTGGAGTTCATCCAAGTGTTTATATCAAGTGAAAGTGGCTGCAGTTGAAAAGGTTGGAATTAGGGTTTCGATTTTAATTAGGATAAAGTTTGTTTCTTCAAGAAAACTTGTGTTCCAGGGATCTACATATGTCCTAAGGTGTTTGGGGATGAAATATTGACTATCAATTTTAATCATAAGAGCTTCAATCGATCAGTCAATTGAAAATCAGAAGATTTTGGGGGAAAAGTCAACTATAGTTTGACTTTTGATTTAAATGGTGTTCCAATAGGGGTATCATGGTCCATGAAGTTACATGGCTTAAAGAAGTCTACTCAAGGAGTTTCAAGGTCTCAAAAGACCCGAAACAGCAACAGTCGACTCGGTAGGCATCGATCGATCGTTCGGTTGACCGAAAAGTCAACTCTGCAATCATAAGGAATTTGACCTCAAAGTGTGAATAGAAAATGTTCCTAATGACATATTTAACTTACCCATGAAGTTTCATGACCATTGGATCAAAGATGGAAAAGTAATCAAGAAATTGGGAAATTAGGGTTTTGAAAGGGGCAAGACCATAATTCCCTAACCACACATCCAATTGAGTTGGTTCAAAGCTTATTGGAAAGCTCTTGACAAGTCCTACAAAAGTCCCACAGTGGTCCATGAGCATAAAATGCATAGATTTTGAGTTATGGCAAAAATCATTACAAGGGGGAAAAATAACTTAGAAAAATTCTAAGTTATTGAACTTTTTAGGCGTGTTTTTCAGCAACTTTGAGTGGGTTTTTGACCTAGTTCCATTTGGAATCTGAGGATCATGAAAACATAAAAGTTGTAGAGCTACATGAGGACTTTCCAAAATATACTAGAACTCCTCCATAGCCCTTATGAGTTGAGAGTTATGAATCCAACAAGTTGAGGTTTTAATACTTGAGTTCAACATTTTCACTTTTTCACAAACTCACCTTTTGGTCACTTGAGCTATTCTCAACCCTTGGATCATGTTCCTATCTGATATTTAGAGAATATGAGGAGAAGAAATGCAGAAAATTAGGAGGTTTGATGAGTCTTGCAAGTTGGAGGCAAGTTGGTATTATTTTAATCAAAGAAAAGGAAGAAAGAGAAACTTTATGGAAATCTTGCAGCAACAGCCCTCCTACTACCTAGCCACACTTCAATCACTGTTATGTTATTCATACCACTTGAGTAATGCATTAGCTTGAGCCAAATACTTGAACTTGCAGCTGCCACAAATCTCAAGCAAGATTGCATTTTCAAATCTCCCTCCAAAAGTGCCAAAGTACCAATCTGCCCCAAGCCTCTCCTTGCCTATAAATAGAGATTTCCTCTATGTTGAGATGTACACCAGAGCACTCTAAAACCCAAGATAAAACCCTTGCTCTCACTCTACCTTGCATTTTCTTACAAGTGAAGAAAACCATCCAAAACACTTAAAAATTTGCCTTGAGCAAAACAGCTGCCAAAACCATTTTTATCCACTCAAAATCACCACAAACCATCCACACAATCCACAAATGATGTGTGGGAGGTGTTCAAGCTCTTAAACCAACCAAAAACCTAGTATTTCCAAAAGTCAACCCTCAACCTTAGAGAACTTTGACTTTTTTGCATAAAACAAGGGAGTTCTTTGTTCATGCTTGTTTCAACCCTCATGACACCTCAAACACCTTGGATATAAGGTGTGTCAACTGTCCAAAACATTAAAAAACAACTACATCATCATTTGGTGGATCTGTCACAAAGATACATTTGTTGCTTCAAGTGTAAGAAACTTGCTTTTACACCAAGACTTGCTTGTAAGAGGTTGAAGCTGCTTGGACTGTGCATTTGTGGTATGGAGAAGCTATTCAAGACATATATTCTCAACTAGGCAGCTTATCATTAAAGATTTCATTAGGATTCTTCAAGAGGTATGTGATTTCAAACTTACTCATTATGCATGAGTTTAGAGTACCTTGAGTCATCATAATTTCACTCTAGGGCTGTTGCTTAACTGTCTAGGTCTAGCCTCTTGTTGAATTTGTGAATTGATGAACCCTTGCTGTGTGGACCTTATTGCTTTTGTTTCTTGTTGTCATGAGTAACAGTTCTCTTTTGAGACTGTGAACTTGGAGTGATGTTAATATTTTGTTTTTGTTCAAGTACTGTGTTGAAGTTTAGTTTGTTGCTTGCTGAAATGAACTTTATTTGGTGTTGGCATTGTGATGGTCAAACTACTACTGTCATGAGACTTGAGGACTGACTTGTTATCTTTGGTCCTCCATTTATGCTGGACCTGTTATGTTGCTAATAGGCTGCAGGAGTTGTTTTGATTCTTATTTGAGTTTTTGCTTTTGTAAAAAGGCAGGGTAGGAGATTTCATCATGTGTATTAGTTTGAACTTTAATCTGTTGATTACAACCTTGCTGTCTAAGTCATTAAAGTTGTTCTTGCTTGGAGGTTGTCATTATTTTTCTGTTAGGAAAATTTGGCTTTGTGATAGATCAACTAGTGTATAGGTTTGTATCTTGAACATGACTTTGGTTAGTGCTTCTCATTTGTGAGCTTAAACCTTGAATTTGTCCAGCTTAGCATAGTCATACCAGGACTGTTTTTGAGACTTGTTGATTTAAAACTTGATGCAAGGGAATTTTATGTTGGACCTATTTAGTATGTTTGTGCCAAGAACCTAAAAAATCATGTTGCTGCTATGGATGTCAAACTCAAGCCTTTGTCATAAACTTGCAAGTTTGTTGTGTGCATTAGGAGCATTAAGGTGATTGTACTAGCATTGTCATATGTTGCTGTCATGACTGTCCTATTTGAACCATATACCATGCTGTTATGCTTTGTTTTCAACCTTTGACAATCCTGCTTGTCTTGATTTATTTGTAAACAAGAACATGATTGTTTGATGCTAATAAACATGCTTGCATTTGTGGCTGCTAGAAATAAGTCTTTTTTCTGTTGCAAGGCATGTTTTGAATTGATATGTTTGGTTTGTTATTGTAATGACCATAGACTTGCTGTCATGATGTTTGACCTATGCTCAACCTTTTAGTCATGCTTGGTGGAATTTGTGTTGAGACCAAATTGTCTTGGTATGAATTGTATGTGTGTATGTTGTCTTGGCCAAGAAGCAAGTTTGCTGTCAGTTCTATTTTCACCTCATATGCTGCTATCACCATGTTAAGCCTTCTTACATTTTATGTTTGAAATCATGTTTGTTATGTGTATGTGAACCACTTCATGTGTATTAAGTTGAGGAATGCCTGTTGCATCATAAACTATTCTCATTTTCCAAGACAGCATTTCAAGCTTTTTGTTCCATCCTTGCAACCAACATACCCGTTTTTTATTGGGATGGTTTTTGTGTGATCTTTGCATGTAGAATCCATGAACAACACATTTGAAACTTGTGCATACCTTTACTTGATCATAAGCACATCTATTTTGATTTGTGGCTGTCATGTTCACATTTTGGCTGTCAAGTTTCTGTTTTGTGTTTTCAACACATTTGCCAACTGTTGATTGTTCTTTCTTGCCATTTGTGTTCTGAATTCATGATTTGGTATGTACATGAATCATCCAGTGTGTATTAATGCATTGAGGCATGTAGGCTGCATCATGGCTATTCATGTCTTCCAAACAGCATCTCAACCTTTTTTTAATTGTGCCACTTGCATACCAGTTTTATGTTTGAAACTTTTAAAGAAAACCTAGACTGTAGTGTATTGTTTTGCTGATTTTCAAGATCAAGAAACATTGTTGATGTTGTGAATAGGGTTGAATCTTTTGAAGAATGATATATCCCAACTGTTTTGAAAAAACTCCCATTTGCAAGTCATTGCAACTCATGTGTGATATTCTGATTCATAGCAAAACCTGGATCTCCTAAGCATAGAAGTCAGTGAACAACACATTTGGAGCATGTATAAGCCTTCAATCAGTTCATAATTTGACAATTTGGATCTCTTTTTGATATGCATCATGACTGTTTTTGTTCCTTCAACATCATTTTATTAACTTGCATCATGGAAGTCATTTTGTGATTCAGTGAGGGTTTGGCCTATTTTTCTTTGAAAATAATCATGAGCAATGTGTTTAAGACTTGTGTGGACCTTTGCTTGCTCTTAAACCCATCTGTTTGGATCATTTGATCTTCAAATGCTTTTCAAATACAACTTCACCCTTTGCAACTCACATACTAATGTTTGGCTCTGGTGCATTCTGAATAAACTTGTTGTTGGAACTCATCCCATACTACATTTCAAACTTGTGCAGACCCTTACTTGCTTTTAAATCCACCAGTTTTGATCATTGGATCTCCAAATGCATCTCAAACTTCATTTCTGCAGCTTCTACCACTTTTGTAGTTAGGGGCACAATTTGAGAAAACTAAATGCACCATCCTTTTCCTTGTCAAAAATCATACAAGTTAGACTTTGAGTTTGTTAAATTTGATGATGTTTTGACCTATTTTAGATGTTCACGTTTTTGCCGTAGTTGTCTTAATGCATCTTGTGTGAGCCATCGAATTTCTTTGTGTATACATTATTTGGGAAAACTAACAGCACCATCATGTTCCTTGTGAAAAATTGAGTGAGATGGACTTTTGTTTCATTGAATTTGGTGGAGTTTTGAGAAAGTTATGACGAAACTGTATTTCATGAGTTTTCACTTGCCTTGTCTTGCATCTTGCCCAGCCATGCGCACGTTTAAGTTCATGTATTTATGGGGTGGCACTAATACTTGGATGTATCGCCACCCCAGTGGTTGTAACCTTGCCTTGCATTGCCATGTACCCGTGTTCGAGCCCTGCTGGGGCGTTTTTGCTTTCCATTTATCATTTTTCATTGCTTCTAATATTTTACTTTTTTCCTCCCATGTGTTTTCACTTGTGACTAAGTGGTAGAATTGGTTTGTTGTTTAACTTGCAACCCCAAGGTCAAGAGTTCAAGTCCTAGTGTGGACTTTTCTTTTTTAAAGCACTTATTTATTTCTTCTCTTTCTTTTTTTATTTATTTATTTATTTCTTTTCTTGTTTTTATTTATTGTAAAAATAGTTTTAAATATCCAAAAACCCAAAAATCATTTTGTCTATTATTTTTAATATGTTATTTTATTTTCTATGTTTTTATTTTATTTTCTATTTTATTTCATCATTTTTTTATTTTGAACTCACCATTTTATTTTCTTTCTCATTTCATCTACGATTGATTTATCTGTTGTTTACTTGGCCTTGTGCCATGATCCTCCTAGGACTCCTAGTCCTTCCGTTTAGAATGGGAGTAGGAGAGACATTAGGTGTTCAATCCTATGCATGATAACATTAGGATAGTTTCATACCCTTTCATCTCAATCTTAGGATCACCATTGCATGACAACTTTAGGTTTGATTTAGTCCCCCTTTAGTGCGTTTTTCTCTTCTCATCTCAAAACAATCATAAAACACCTAATAAAGGTTAATGAATATTGTACGTTACGAGCCTTAATCTACTTGGGAAATGGTTGTTGAAGGGTTTCCTTTCAATGGCTTGATTGTTTAGTATAGCACCCTTTGAGTGATATGTGACGCATTCACTCCTAAGTCATAGTCTCTAGTGCGATATGAATTGCAAATCGATTCAAAAACACTTCTTCTCTAAAAAACACAAAAACAAAAATCATTGAAACTCCTTTTTTGCCCTTTGGGGCTTTTAACTTTGGAAAATCATTTTCATAACAAGAGTGTTGTTAACTCTTAGTTCTACCGCAAACGGTAACGCCTAAGTCTCCCATGCTCGAGCTGTATACACCAACTGCTAGAACTACTTGTTAACACTACTCGGACCTAAAAAACAGTTGAACAAACCTGTGTTCCCCCGTTAGCCCGAACTACGTTTGCTCTGATCTTTCATACCAGATGAAAGTACGTAGGCACAAGATGGCGATGTCTTGGCGAGCAACCTTCCCCCCTTTCACCCGTAGTTAGCCGAACTACGTTGACTCTGACTTCTCATTTCAGATGAGATACGTAGGCACAAAGCGTCGTTGCTTTGTCGAGTCATTTCTTTTTCTTTTACCCTCAAGCATTTAGCTAGATAGTTTCAATCACCCTTTTAGACAGACAACAAGCGTGGATCCCGTCGACTACGACGGACGTGAGGGGTGTTAATACCTTCATCTTGCGTAACCGACTCCCGAACCCAAGATTTGGTTGCAACGACCGATCTTATCCCTCTTTTCGTTAGGTTTTCTCTGAGCGTTTCCTTTCCCTCTCTTGGGATAAATAATGCACGGTGGCGAATCTTCTGTCATTGTCGGCCTCGATTTTCACAGTAGCGACAATAACAGGCAGCAGAAATCATACCATATATGCAGGAAAGCTACTAGCTAACACCACACACAGCTACATTATCATACCAGAGTCATCTTCACACCCTAAGTACTACCTACTAGTCCAGACAGCAGGTAACACAATAATCTGTGGATCATCTTGTGATACTCCCCCTCAACTGATGCACAACATATCAGTGCAACCACAACCTGCACAACCTGCAGTCACACAAATTTATCCAGACTGCTCTGGATTATGGATGTCAGTACATTCAGGATGACATCCTGAAGAATACAATCACCTGTTAGCCTAGACTACAGATGTCACAACTTTTTATGGAACATCCTGTGCTACTCCCACTAAAAAGATGCACAGCCACACACATTCTGCAAACACACTGCAGACACACACATTATTGGCAGTTATACTACTACTACTAGGTTCCACCAAGGAACACACATATCTTAGTAGCTTCAACCAAAACTCACACAATTCTAACATACATTCCTACACATATTAGGAACTCACACATCAGCAACAACATCCTGTTATCACACCTGCAAGCATGTTCAGTTCAAACATGCACAATAGCAAACATGTCCTCATGCATATTAGCAGTAACACCTGTAGCACAATTAGAGCAGCAACAACAACCAAGTCTTCCACCTAATCTTCCACCTGCGAGGGACACAAATCTAGCCCTGTTGTTACTACCACCCCCCCTTTTTAGCCACAAATTTAGATCAAAACTAATCAAATAGTATATATCAAAATAAGTATGGAAGCACAGAGTTAGGGGTTATTACAACACAAAGCTCATGAAGAGCAACCCAAATATCCCATGTTGTCACAGAAAATACCAAAAAACAATAGTCTAACCAAAAGAACCAACAAAAAAACCTAGCCAATCCAACAACATTATCAGCCCAGCAGACCCTCATCCTGAGCCACACAGCAAGCCACCAACACCAACACTTTAATCTTCCTCCTCCTCAGCAGAACTGGATCCAGCCTCCTTAACATCTTTATCACTGCCTTCCTTAGAACTGTTATCAGCTTCTTCTGATTCAGCTTCCTGACCATCAGACCCATCATCCTTGTCCTCATCATTTTGAGTAGACTCATTATCTTCATCTTGCTCAAGAGCCCTGATCAACCTTTCAAGTTTTTGCTTCCTTGTTTCCAACTCATTGCGAGTTTCTTTTAGCATGGCAATAACCTCAGCCTTTCCTGTCTTAGAGCTCCCTTTGGATGTCTCTGCTGATGTCATGACAATGTCAGGAACATGTGTTCCTTGAAACAGCTTGTGATGGAAAGACAATGGGCTTTCTCTCTTGCATGCAGAGTCATTCTCTTTGAGGAGATTGGGATACTGAGTCAAAATTATTCCACAGATAAGAGAGGGAAATGCAATAGGGCCTTTGACACTATAGCTGCCTGCATGCTTCATGGTCTGATAAAAAATGTAGGTTCCATAATCAAATTTTGTTTTGGTCCCAACAACATAAATAAACTTCCCCAGGATAGTTGCAACAATTGATTTATGATTTGTGGGCACCCAGTTGGCAGCACCAATCTTATGCAGCATAGCATACTTCACACTCAATTTACTTGCAACCAGCTTTCCTTTTGTAGGCCAGCTTTTGACCTGGTTGCCAGTAATAACTTGACACACTTTGTTGTCAGAAGCATCTATATCAGGTTGTGCTCCATCTGATCTTCCAAGATAGTTGTTGATGATTGTTGAGGAGAAGGAGACACATTTCCCTCTTACATATACTTTGCCAAACTCATTAGATTTTCTATCAGCATGTTCTTCTTATAGGTTTACTATGAATTCCTTAACGAGTATTTCATAGCACTGTGGGAACTGAATGACAGTCTTCAGCAAACCAGCATCATGGATAAGATTCATGATCTCCTTATTTTTAAGCTTGCTCTCTCTCCAAAGCCAACCTCTTTTGATACACATATTTCCATCTGTTGACACTAGATGGATAATGGAAGGAGACATTGTCAATAGGGACATCTGGAACACTAGCAGTCAGTTTGCTAGTTGTGGGTCTCTTCTTTGGTTGGATGTCAGTGACGTCACAAGCAACATCTGATTCAGAGTCTGATTCAGAACTAGTTTGGGCCTTCCTCTTCTTTGGAACTACCTTGATCCAAGCTTTGGTAGGTCCAATCTGAGTACTCTTTGTCGCAACCTTCTTCTTAGGAGTATTCTGCACAGCTGCCTTCTTCCCTTTCCGACTCATGAGCCTTTTGGCTATGCCAGGGTTAATTGTGGCTATCAGATTATTATCTGAATAGTCATCAAGGTTCACAATATTAGCATCATCCTTCTGAACCTCATTTTTCTCATGGTTATCACCTTGTATGTCAACATCATTATTCTCAGAAGTTTGAGCCTTGTCATTTTCCTTTTGTGAGGTCATTTCCAAGGTTTCAACATCGTGAGTGACATCAGCTTGTTCATCCAAATGGGGAGCAGAACTCTCAGTGTTGGGGGGAATGGATATTCTTGGCACATCATATGGCTCACTCAGAACCCTGGATACCAAATTAGCAATGATGTTGTAGATTTGCCTAGCTTCTTCCCCATTGATATCATCATTAGGAATGGAGGTTGAAGAGTGAGGAGCCTGACCAGTGACTAGGTCTTTAGGTCTTCTTGCATGTGAAGACCGTGGTTTCTTCACCATCAGTCCTTCTGGGGTTAGCATTCACAAAGGAGCTACCTCAAGAACCTCGTTAGGGTTGCTAAAATTAGTTTTAGCATCAGCATCTGCATCAGCGATGATGATCATCTTTTTGGAAGGGGAGGATTTTGGTTGTTGAGACATTTTAGGTGACTTTGATCGTGAGAGGGAAGGTTTTCTGTGGTTGTCGAGGGAGGTATGGAAGATGAAGAATTGGAATGGGCACCAAATGAAGTAAGCGTAATGTGTGAAGGTGCTAGAGGGGTAATATTACACAAGAGGAGAGAACTTAATATTTTGACCAATCACCAAATGATTAATTTTCAAAATATAAGTCTCTATTACCATTAATTGCTACAATTCCTCATTAAGGCAAGTCCTCAACTGGCTTCGTAACTTTTCAAATTTAGTAACCTTGAGATCTTTTGTAACCATGTCAGCAATTTGTAGCCCAGAGTTCCCAAGCTTCACACAACCTTCTCTAGAGTGATGTTTGTTATCCCTATGCATGGCTTCATTAGGCTGAATTGGATATGATGTCATGACATCTTGAATGACATTGCTCCCTTTATGTTGGTTATCTTTCATGGACTCCATCAACTTCCAGTACAATAGATCTAGATTTCTATGAGCTCCATTCTATGGATGTGCTGTCTTGGCTTGCCTCCCAACCTGATATTTACCCCAGCCTGTTCTTCCATCTAGAGTTAACTTTGGAGTTCCTCCTACTGCTTCCTTGGATATGGTCTTCTTTATCCTTTGAAGATGTCCACCCTTTTTATTCCACAGTTGATCCTTCTTTTCTTGTATGGTCAAGGGACAGATATTCAAGTTACTTTTAGGATCCCATAAGTAACAATTGTTCTTAGCTCTAGACCCTCTCATGACTTCCTCATTTTCTCCATTGGTGACAACACATCCACACTTAGTGAATTTGACACTGAGACCTTGGTCACAAAGCTGACTGATACTGATTAGATTTACAGTTAGTCCTTTAACCAACATAACATTATTCAGTTCTGGAACACCAGGATAATCTAGTTTTCCAGTACCTTTGATTTCTCCTCTGGCTCCATCACCAAAGGTTACATGACTTGAGGAATGAGGTTTGATGTTCACCACAAGGTTCTCCATTCCAGTCATGTCTAGAACAGCCACTGCCAAAATACCAGTCTTCTTTGGTTGGCATCCTTAGAGAAGTATGAGCTACTAGTGCCACATTCTTAGCAACCCATTGTCTTTTCTTGATGGGAGAAACCTGTTTGGGTTTGACTTGATGCCTGTGGCTAGAAAACCCATGCAGCCTGAAGCAAAAAGCCTTAATATGCCCAAATCTTCCACAGTAGTAACACCTATGTCTTTGGTATTTTTTCTTGATCTGGTTCCTGCTTTTATTTCCCTGATGTTGTGATATTGGTCGTGACATCCAGTTTGACCTCGAATTTTCAACCTTTGGCCTCTTGCAACCCAAGGTGGGTTCTTGTTTACCAACAAATCCTAGTTCATACATGTCTCTAGCTTTCTGACCCACTTGTAGAATTTCTTCTAAGGTGTCAGTCCCATTGTTTAACATCCTGATGGACTTTGACATCTGATCAAGTTTGGTGTTTAACAAGCTGACTTCACTGTTGAGTGAGTCTATTGTTGCAAGGTGTTCCTTCTTCTCAGACTCCAACTCCTTTATGATTTTCTTTTGATGCTCCCCTCGTTGATAAATTTTTGCACTTCTGATGCATAGCTTTTTATATGAAGCTGCCAGTTCATCAAAAGTCAGCTCATCTTCACTTGAATCATCATGAGATACACATACATTATTTAATGCAGTGACATGTTTTACAGACTCTTCTTCTGAACCACTCTCAGACTCTCCATCAGACCAAGTAACAGTTAGGCCCTTCTTCTGCTTCTTGAGATAGGTGGGACATTCAGCTCTAATGTGACCGTAGCCTTCACATTCATGACACTGAACTCCTTTACCTTGGCTGGGCTTTTCTTCATATTTACCTCTTCTGCTGATGTCAGAAGAAGTGTTCTTATCATTAGGTCTAGACTTGTTATCTATTTTTTTGATCAGTTTGTTAAATTGTCTTCTAAGCAAGGCTATTGCTTCTGATAAATTCTCCTCACTTTCTGAGTCATCTCCAATATTTGAGACAAGAGCTATGCTTTTGTTCTTCTTCTCAGTCTGGTCACACATTCCCATCTCAGAGGTTTGAAGAGAACCAATGAGTTCATCCACTTTCATGTTGCTTATATCCTGAGCTTCTTCAATAGCAGTGACTTTCATGGCAAACCTCTTAGGCAATGATCTTAGAATCTTCCTCACAAGATTTTCATCAGACATCTTCTCTCCTAAAGCTCCTGAGGTATTGGTAATCTCAAGAATATTCATGTAGAAATCATGAATAGTCTCATCCTCCTTCATTCTCAGATTTTCAAATTTAGTGGCCAGCATCTGCAATCTTGACATCTTGACCTTTGAGGTGCCTTCATGAGTTTTATTAAGGGTATCCCAAACCTCTTTGGCCAGTTCACAATGATGCACCAGTCTGAAAATGTTCTTGTCTATTCCATTGAATAAAGCATTCAAGGCCTTAGAATTCCCAAGAGCCAATGTCTCTTGTTCTTTGGTTCATTCTTCCTCAGGTATTAACACAGATAATCCATCTTTATCAGTCTTCACTGGATGTTCCCATCCTGAGTTTGCAGCTCTCCATGCCTTGCTATCTAGAGACCTCAAGAAGGCTATCATACGAGGTTTCCAGTAGTCATAGTTAGAACCATCCAGAATTGGTGGTCTATTTGTGAATCCTATATTCTTGTCCATTGTACCAGAATTTATCTTCCCTAGATCTCACCCAGAAAGTAACAGGCAGGGTGCCTGCTCTGATGCCAATTGACATTCGGGTAACCTTACAGTGGATGTTATCACGGATGTTAAGACATCCACTATAGCACAAACTACTGAACTTAATAATAAACTGTAAATGAAAGCAGTAGATAATACAGAGAATTGTTTACCCAGTTCAGTGCAAACTACACCTACATCTGGGGGCTACCAAGCCATGGAGGAAATTCACTATTAGCAGAATTAATTCAGAGTCAAACAACCAGTTTGCACTCTTCACTTAAGACCTACCCAATGACACTTCAGCCTAACACTAGACCTGAGTTACCAACTCACTCCCCCTCAATCACAGCAGTGATATCAACCAATTCAAAATTACAAGTAATATTGAAGACACACTTCAAACAAACCTTGATCTTGCTTCACAGCTTTGATCAAGATACACAACACTCTTGCTTAAAAGCTTAGAGTGACACAATTCACAGACATCTTGAAACTCACTAGTCCAATGCAATCATACATCAGATGATTGATTGGCTCACAAGTATTCCTAAGACATAATACACACGTGAAGAACAATTGATGCAGTCAGACTTCTTCACTCACAAAATACACTCTTCAATCTCTAAACATTGTCCAGAAGCCCCTAACGAATTAGGATTGCTACTTCTGTATATATAAGCAGCATATAGTCCTTAGGCCTAGGTGTAGAAATTAGGTTTACCCAAGATAAACCTCTCTTCATGAAGCTGCGCACATCCAATTAGGTCAGGGGCATTCTATGTTATCCTCAGCAATGCCTAACATGTCGCCTGAGATAATTAGGCTTCCTAAAATGTTTCCTGAAGTATAGCCTGAGCTAATACCAGAAAACTTAAACACGCGCCCTGATGTCATACGATTGATGTCATAACATTCGGCATGTCATCCAACTTAACTTGCTCTTAGCTATCCCAACTTACCCTGCAGAACACCCTTCATGTATGTCATAACATCAGTTATGACATTCACACATACTTCAATGTTTTGCCACAAAATGCAGCCAATCAAAAGCATATACAATATTGTCTCTGATCATAAATAAGCCTATTCTCAAGAAAGAAAATTACAATTTTTTTTGGATATGGCATAGACTTGTAGTCCTTCAAACTTTTCTTGTTTTTTTTTTATAATTGTGTTTCAATAGCCATAAGTGTAAGTTGTTGTATTTCTTCATTCGTAAGTGTCAAACCTAAGGTATAAGAAAACTTATATTTAAATCACCTAATCTTAAAGTAAATAAATAGAAAGTAAAATACCATGAAATAAAAAGTGTACCTGAGTTTCTTATCAACAGACGTTGTTCATAAAGAATACCATCAGATAAGTACAACCATGAATTATTCCAAACATGTTGAGTTCTACTCATGGATGATGATAATAACATAGTAACAAACAACTTCCATAAAAAAACACCTGAACCCCAAACATGTGCCTCTTTAATTGCCTCAATAAATTCTCTATCATCTTGTAAGAATCCCATAGCAAAGCATGCTTCTCTAAAAGTTTTATGTTGTACACCATCAACAAATTTGATATTTTTGTAACATAATAGCCCTTTCTTGTATACCCTATTTTTCTAGGTTTTCAACTCCTACTTGGTTTATGGTAAACAAACTTAGAGACAAAGTCACCATATGTGTAACAACTGTTGTTGCGGTGAGAATCAGATATCAAGCTATTGAATTAACTTGAATCACAAATCATGAAGTTCACCACCGAGCTTTGATTTATCCAAAAGGAAAGGGTAAATATCGAAGAAAACTCTAAGTGCGCTATGTAAGACCACAACTAGAGATCTAAGGTTCGGGGGTTGGTTATAACTAGGGAAGGTGTTAGCATCCTAAGTATACGTAGTACTCTACAGGAACCTCTTGTTAGTATTTGTGTTATGCTATAGTTTGCTTTCTAAGGGAAAATGTTAAGGTAAACACCTTATTGCACTAAGGATGGGTACAATTCAGTATAAGTCATCGGGATCGGAGGGACGAGAGGCTTTTCTACTGGTCTTTTGTTCTGAAAGTTTAGTATGTGAGCTTGAGTTTGATGTTGTTATTTCTGCTAGTAAGCCAGAGCATTGGGTGCTTGTTGATAGCTTTTTTGTTATTACACTGGTTGATAAATCGATGCTCGTTGCATTGTTTGATAAGCTGAAATTGGATTGTTGAATGTGGGTGTGACAGCTACCACATAAGGTTGCTGGGCATACTGCATACGGTACATCAGTTGCTGAGTATAACCTTCTTGAGGTTGCTGATATTGCTGGTAAGGTTGTTTTCAAGATTAGTTTCTCCTTCCTACTGATACAACATTCGTCTCTCCTTCTTTTTTCTTCTGAAAAATGCTACTAGACTTCTTGGCATTATTATTACTTGAACTGCCAGAAGTATTGGTCATCTTCCCATTCTTCATTCCTAATTCCACCCTTACACCTACAACCACAATGTCAGAAAAGTTGGTTGTGACACTGCTGATCATCTTCTCATAAAATTTTGGCCTCACTATGTCTACAAACCAATCAGTCAGCTCTTTCTCGGTTAGAGGAGGCTCTACCCGAGAGGCAATCTCCCTCAAACATTGTGCATACTCTTTAAAAGACTCAGAACCCTTATGCAAAATGCTTAAAAGTTTCCTTTTATTCGGGGCTAAATCCATATTGTATTTGTAATGCTTAACAAAAGCATCAGCCAAATCCTGAAAGGTATGAATGTGGGATTGATCTAGGCTTAGATACCACTTGGCATATGTCTCTTTCAAACTATCCTAGAAACAATGGGCCATCAACTTATCATCTTCCACATGAGAGGACATTCTATTGTAGTACATAATCAAGCGTGTCTTTGGACAAGTTGCACCCAAGTATTGCTCAAAGTTAGGAGTATTAAACTTTGGAGGGATTACCAATCCAGACACTAGGCACATATCTCTGGCGTCAGCACCAAAGATGTTGTTTCCTTCCATTGCTCTAACCTTCCTTCCAATGGTTTTGGTCAAAATTTTAAGAAAATTACATATGATGGAGGTGGCTCGGGTTAGGCTCCAATCTGCAGGTGTTAGGGGATGTGTTTGTTGGTTTGTGCTCAGAATGCATCATAAAAATGAAAGGGAAAGGTCAACAAATCAGTTGCACAAGGTTTGACTTTTTATGTTTTCATGTATATGCCAAATATGTCTTTTGTATGTCATAGCAAGAGTGAGCTCAAACTGGCAAGTTTTGGGATCACAAATTACAGGTTTGGTGCACAAGAAATGAGACTTTGGGTGTGTCGCATCGCTGCGAAGAGGGGCCGGCAAGGACAGAAGAGTCGTCACTGTTCGTTATTTATCCAAAAAGAAGGAAAGGAAACGATTAGAGAAAACCTATGAAAACGGGAAAAGACAGGTCATTGCAACCAAATCTTGGGTTCAGGAGTCGGTTACGCAAGGGGAAGGTATGAACACCCCTCACGTCCGTCGTATGATAACGCGAAAATGTATATTATAAATGTCATGATTTTATGTTGTTAATGTTTAGTTTCACCCCGATTTCAGATTGTTTTGAGCTATTTTGTCAAGTATTTTGCAGGTATATGAAGTTCACACTCCAAATGAGCAAGACCGAGAAAACTCATGATCAAATGCACAGAACAGATGAAAAGAGACAGGAAATAGCATAAACGAAGATTTTGCTGATGTCACGGTCGTCACACCCTTGTGACGCCCGTCACAGACATCACGACCGTCACAGGCCCATGACGACCGTCACGCTCCTCACGACCGTCACACCTCCCTCACGATCGTTATGCAGGCAAAAACAAACCAACGTTCAGAATTAGGACTTGTCCGCGAAAACTGAGATATTGGTGGAACGTTTTCCCTATATTGTCTCACCATCAACTCCACTTCCTGAGCACTTCACGCAGAGAATCTCAGCTATAAAAGGAGGAGTCCTGGACCTGAAAAAGGGAGCCGCATTGAAGATCACGAAGTGCTGCCGAATTTTATTACTGAAGCCAAATATTATTCTTGTGTCCTTTTTCTTTCTTTTATTTCCATTGCCCTGCTTTTATTCCTTTTCCCGCACATTTAATTCTCGCCAAAGTAGAATACTGCCGACAATGTGGAGGACTACTCAAGGACCGAGAGCTGAATTATTTACAGGTTTTTATTATTAATTGATTTTTCGTTTCCGTTATAATGCATGTTTACTTATTATTCTGCCATTGTTCAATTATGCAAGTTCTAAATCCCATGTCTAGCTAAACTGCATTAACCAGTATGTAATAAATTAGTAGGACAAGATACGATAACATCCGGTGTTTTTCTGCTTTTCAAACATGTTTCTGGTCGTAGTTTTTAATTTAATTTCCTAAATAAATCTTTGTCGCGACAGTGAGAAATTATTTACAGTAGTTTTGCCACGACAGTGGGAAATTCATTAAGGTCCGAACTGGCACGCGAAAGCTGGGGTTCGAACCAGATAGTAAAAACTAGGCATTCATTTTAAATACAGCGAAAGCACTTTAAAAGGAATCAGAACTTAATAGTTTTCAAAAAGCAATTTTAACCCCGAATGGGATAGCGAAAGCATACATTCCGCCTTAGAGTTGCGACTAGTGTAACACCCATTTTTAATTATTTAGCCTTTCTGGTGTTATTCTATTTTCGGTGTGTCTTTGTGGAGATTGTTTAATAATTTTGAGAGTTTAATATTAATATAATTAATAATGATAATAATTTGATATTTAATAGTAATATTATTATTATTATTATTATTATTATTATTATTATTATTATTATTATTATTATTATTATTATTACTATTATTATTATTATTGGTATTATTATTATTGGAATAAAAGATATAAGGATTTAAGGGTTATAAGGGGTATTTGTGAGTTTGGAAAGGGAGGAAAAAGAAGAACACGGTCTATTGGGAGAAGAGTGAGGAAGAAGAACAAGAACAAGAGTGAAGAAGAGGATCAAAGAGGAGGCCAAGATTTCTGATTCTTCAAGAGTTTTCAGCATCTGATCAAGTTATCAAGGTAAGGGAGGGGGGGAGGGAGGGAACAGGTCGAATTCGGTATGTTGCATGAATTCTAGGTAGAGGGGATTTCCCTAACCCCATAGGTTTTGGTGAACATAATTGAGATATTGTTGTGATTCTGAATGGTTACTGATATGTTGAACTTGTTGTATGTGATGGTAGAGTAATTGTTCGGATGATTTGGGGGGTTTCGAGTAGTTTGCAATTTTAAGCCGAAAATGATTAAATTAGTAGAGCTGATGTTTTATTGGGTAGAATCTAGAATAGATTTTGTAGCTAAGTCGTGGAATGTTAGTCTGGTGCTGTGGGAACTTGTTTGGGTGAAATCGGATGATTTCAGAGAGTGTTGCCGATTCTGAACAATAGAAGTTTATGTAGGAAGGAAACCCATAAAATACTCATGATTTAGTGGATTTTTGAGTTTGGTAAATACCCTAACATGTGGGGATTGATTTTGGTAGCAAAGAGGGAAGGATTGGTGAAAAATACAATTTTCTGCATAATTTTTCGAAAACCCACCGTAAGCAATCGATTGCACCAAGTGAGCAATCGATTGCATATCAAAACAGTGGCTAAAATGTGAAAAATTTAGGCAAGCAATCGATTGCACTAATACAGCAATCGATTGCATGCTGTATAAAAGCTGAAAATTGGAAATTTCTGTTCCGACGATTTTGGCCATAATTTTTAATCCGTAAGTCGGTTTTAGTCCCCGTTCGAAGCGTTGGAAAGCTAATGAATAGATCTATAACATAGTATAGACAATATAATTAGTTGCCAAATAGTTTTATATCTAATATGTTTGGGGAGTCATTGTTTAAGTAAATATTAACTAAACCGTGGATCTATTGAGATGATTTATTGATTATTTACTTGAGTTAATTGTTGTGCACTTAGTGTGCTTGTGTTTATTTGTTGTGTAATATATATGATGCTGGGTGATGTGATCATATGGATCGTGTGCACCTTGTGTGCTTGGATTGTTGTTGTGCATTGGTGTGTGCATAGTATGATAGGGATAGATCATTACCATTGGTGGGTGTATGTGATCTATTCCAGGTTTGATTGCCCGTACTCCGAAGAGGAGCTTGGTGAGGGTAGATCATTGCCATTGGTGGGTGTATGTGATCTATCCGGGTTTGATTTCCCGTACTCCAAAGGGGAGCATAGTGGGGATAGATCGTTGCCATTGGTGGGTGTATGCGATCTAACCGGATTCGATTGAATGAACCAGTGAGTCGGTACCGCATATCATGGTGTTGTGTTGCATATGGTTGCATTGGCTTATGTGTTATGTTGGTGTTGGACAGTAGGTCCGGATTGATGTATGTTGAATGCTAATTGCATTAGTTACTACCTTTTAATTCATGTACATTATTACCGCTATATTTTGATCATGATTTCTCACCCCTTGTTGTTGTTATTGTTGTGGTCTCTGCTTCTTCGGAAGTACAAATAATCCAGGTGCGTAACTAGCTTGTATAGATGCTCTGATATGTAACACGGGGCTTTGAGGAGTTTATTGTTTAGCTGATGATTTTGTTTTTACTCCGTGTCGTATAATGTTTTGATGAATCCATTGATGATGTTTTGTATATTTTGGGCGGATGGCCGAATATGATGTATATATATATATATATATATATATATATATATATATATATATATATATATATATATATATATATATATATATATATATATATATATATATATATATATATATATATATATATATATATATATATATATATATATATATATATATATATATATATATATATATATATATATATATATATATATATATATATATATATATATATATATATATATATATATATATATATATATATATATATATATATATATATATATATATATATATATATATATATATATATATATATATATATATATATATATATATATATATATATATATATATATATATATATATATATATATATATATATATATATATATATATATATATATATATATATATGACATTTTTCGCTGTTAATTGTTGAATTCATTTAATGAAGTGTTATGTTGGAGTTTTCTTTTGTGATATCCCGTTTTGGTGTGGCAACTCTGATAATTGTTTTGATTTAAATTGCATTTATTTTATTTTTGGGAAACGGGGTGTTACAACTAGCGTCAACAACCAACGTGAGACAAAAGTCTTTAAACAATTATTTTCTCCTGAAAACTATTTTGAAAATACTAAACCGCACCGGTGACATGTCGAATCCCCGAAAACTAAAGTATTGCATACCAATTTCTCTTATTATTATTTTAAAGAAACCTTATAACTTTCTCTTAATTTAGCCTTTAATTCCGCACTTACTTCCTTAAAAACTTTTCCGACTTAGCTAAACATAGTAATACTCGATAGCACTAGATTGATTACGAGTCCCTGTGGGATCGATATCTTTATTACTACGCGATAGACTGTGCACTTGCAGTTAGTTCAGTTAGACTCAGAAAGTCGCGATCAAGTTTTTGGCGCCGTTGTCGGGACCCGTTTAGTCAATAGTATAAACCTCTATTACATAGTATAGACTGGGTTAACTATTTTATTTCCCTTTTACTCGTTCAACGATTGTATGCCAATTACTCGCTCACAAAGCGAAAATTTGCTACCAACAATCGTCGAACTTGAGCGCCTCCTACACTTAGGAAGACGGTTCATAGAACATCAACGAAGACGTAATATTCCCGAACTTCTCGCTCGCACTCCTGAATCTGAAGAAGAATCAAAGATGGCTGAAGGACCTCATAACAGACCTCTGAAGGATTACGCTACCCCATCTCAACTAGAGCCTCATAGTAGCATTGCTGCCCCCACTATCAATCAGAACGATTTTGAACTAAAAACATCATTGCTGTCAGTTGTACAATAACATCAACTCTCAGGAAATGCAACCGAGGATCCGAATGAATATTTAACAAAGTTTGTGCAGTATGTAGACACAGTGAAGGCAAATGGCGTAACTCCAGACGCAATAAGACTTCATCTTTTTCCTTTCTCTCTTAGAGATAGAGCTCGGGCTTGGTTACAATCCTTGTCGTCCAACTCCGTTACAACGTGGGAACAGTTGAAGAACGTTTTCTTAGCAAGATACTTTCCGCCAAGCAAAACTGCTATGCTAAGAGCTCAAATTAACGAATTTCGACAGAAAGATACCGAATCTCTCT
Source organism: Lathyrus sativus (assembly GCA_963859935.3). Classification (NCBI taxonomy): domain Eukaryota; kingdom Viridiplantae; phylum Streptophyta; class Magnoliopsida; order Fabales; family Fabaceae; genus Lathyrus; species Lathyrus sativus. The sequence continues at coordinate 670,993,544 of OZ012739.1, forward strand.
ACGAAGCATGGGAAAGATTCAAAGATATGATGAAAGCATGTCCTCACCATGGTTTAGAAGACTGGGTGACTATTCATACCTTCTACAATGGGCTTCTGTACAACACTAGATTAACAGTAGATGCTGCCGCGGGTGGTGCACTTATGGATAAGCCTTACGATGAAGCCTATCAACTTAGCAAGAACATGTCTTAGAACCATTACCAATGGGGAGGTGAAAGAACTCCATCAGAGAAACCCGCAGGAAAAGGTGGGATGTACGAGATCAGCAGTCTTGAAAAGTTCAACGCTAAGGTAGATGCCTTGACGCAGAAGATCGACAGTTTAACTGTAACACCGCCTGCAACCGTAGCTACTGTAACCCCAAACTGTGAGTTGTGTGGAATCACTACTCACACTGCACCCGAATGTCCGTTGCTGGCAGGAATCCCTGCAGACCAGGTGAACTACGCTCAAGGTAACCCTTACGCGAACACCTACAACCCAGGCTAGAAAAACCATCCGAACTTTTCCTACAAAAGCGATAACACATTGTATGCACCTAATCAAGCACCTGCTGTTCCACCAGGATATCAAAAACCAGTCGTAGCTGCTCCAAATGCCCCTAGAAAATCAAATCTTGAATTAATGATTGAAAAATTCATAGCTACTCAAGCTCAAAAGAACAAGGAATTCCTGAATCAAAACATACACACTAGCGAGCAGATTAAACAGCTAACTAACAAAGTAGACGCTTTAGCCACCCATAACAAAATGCTTGAAACACAGATATCACAAGTGGCTCAACAACAAGCCTCTGCAGCCGCACCCGCTGGCACATTTCCTGGACAACCAGAACCTAATTCGAAAGGTCATGCAAATGCTGTCATATTAAGAAGTGGAAAAGAACTGGACGGACCGATAGATCCTAGGAGTCAAAACTCAGCCATGCATCAGAAAACTGATAAACAGGCAAAAAAGGAGTCTGAAACCGAAGAGAAGGAAGATAACGAGAAAGATGTTGCAAAGAATGAAAACCCGTATGTGCCTCCATCGCCTTATAAGCCACCGATTCATTATCCTCAAAGATTCATAAATTCCAAAACTACAGGGCAGTTTAAGAAATTTGTAGAACTTCTGAAGCAACTGAATATCACAATTCCTTTCACAGAAGCTATCACTCAAATGCCCTTATAAGCTAAATTTCTCAAAGAAATCTTGTCTAACAAGAGAAAGATCGAGGATAATGAAACAGTTACACTTACTGCCGAGTGTAGCGTGATCGTTCAAAACAACATGCCTCCTAAACTAAAAGACCCAGGTAGTTTCTCCATACCTTGTGTCATTGGAAAGTTCGTCATAGACAAAGCTTTGTGCGACTTAGTGTCGCTACTGCGAAAATCGGCGCCGGCTGAACAGAAGAGTCGCCACCGTGCGTTATTTATCCCAAAGAGAGGAAAGGAAACGCTCGAGGTAAACCTACCGCAAAACAGGGAAAGGAATGGTCATCGCAACCAAAACCTGGATTCGGGAGTCGGTTACGCAAGGGGAAGGTATTAGCACCCCTCACGTCCGTCGTACTCGACGGGATCCACGCTTGTTTTCTAGTACGGATTGTTATTCTATCTATTCTACAGGTCTGAGGTTAAAAGAAAAGAAAATGACTCGGCAAAGTATCGCACTTTATGCCTACGTATTCCCGTCTGGAACGAGAAATCAGAGTCAACGTAGTTCGCCTACCTACGGGAAAGGAGGGGAAGGTTGCTCGCTAGGATATCGCATCCTATGCCTACGTACTTTCATACAGCATGACAGATCAGAGCAAACGTAGTTCGGGCCACGTACGACACAAGTCTGTTTTGATTGTTTTTATTCCTTCTGAAAAAGGGTTTTTCTGATTAACAGTCCAAGCGGACAAAATTGACGTTTTGATGAGTTCACATTCTTTTACGGAAGAAGTGTCTTTTATTGTGTTTGAAATATTATTGTATTTTTCTGTTTGTTTTGAGAAAGAAGAGACAGAACTCTAACCTATGGTTGAAAAGGGAGTCGAACTAACCTAATGTTATCATGCATGGGTTAAGACCTAATGTCTATCATGTTCCTCTCTTGCGCAGAGAGAAACAGAGATCCTAAGGGATAAACGGAAACAGAGACAATAGCATACAATAAAACAGTAAAATACATGGATGCAGCAATACAAGCGAGGCAAGGGAGTCCCACTCAACCTCGAACCTAGAAAACAACAGGCAAAAGTGAGAAAGGTTCACTTTCAACCTAACAGGTTAAATGGCAAACAATACAGTCAAAGAAATTCAGACAATACATCAAAAATTATAAACAGCAAAAGTCTTCATCAACATCTGTCTCCAAGTCATCTTCAACCATCTACAAGCTTCAAGCAAGCATCAGTCTTCATCTTCAAGCCTTCAAGCAAGGTTTCTATCTTCAATCCTATCAATGGCTTTTCTTCAATCCTCACTCTCCAAGATGAGCAGCAGTCAACAAGATGAATTGGATGTTAAGCAATCAGTTGCCTACCAAGGGTGGCTCACTGACTGCTAACATGATGCTGACAATTTTCCCTCAAAAGTTCTATCTTTTAAATACATTCACTAATCCTTCCAAAGGAAGGAGGTGGGTATTTAAAAGAGACTTTGAATCATAGAGAAAGAATGGAGGCAGACAAGACCTTCCATGTTTATGAAGCAAGTTTTCTACTCTAGAGCTCTGCCTAGCTCCTAGATCCTATAACCTTCAACAGCTGCCAGCAAGAGATTCTCCTTATCAACTCTGGAAATTGGTCTTCATTCTCTTAATCTTCAATGGGCTTCATCAGCACAGTCTTCAGCTCAAACCCAAACCCCAAGCAAGCCCAATACCCCACACAGTCAGATAATAACCCTAGAGAGGGCACACCACAAAATCAAGCAAATACAAGCAACATACTAATAGAAATAGTAGAATAGGGGAAGCCTAATACTTTCTAAGGGATCTATTATCTACCCCTAATACCCCTATAGTCCCATACCCCAAAATTCAAACTACAACTCCTAAAAGAAATGATTTATCACACCTATGTTATATCTAAACCCTAGTTTTGGTTCTCCTAATCACACCTAAACAAACCATCTAAAATTTAGTCCTAAAATCATGAATTAAATCTCATATGAAAATTGAAGTCCTAAGTGAAGTACTCTAAAAGAATGGGTCCAAAATATAGAAAGATCTAGCTAAACAAAAATCAACAAGATCAAGTATTAAACTAAACATTATTTAAAACCTATTTAAAAGAAAAATATACTAAAAATGCAAAAATAAAATGAAATGCTAATTTTATTATATGACAATTTTCTTAACAGAAATATGAAAAAGATGCAAAAACAACCATTTAAAAATATGGAATTTTCAATTTGTTATGATTTTTCAAACAATTAACAAAAATAAAAGAAATTAAAATGATTTAGAATGGTTAGGGGTGCAGTTAGTAGTTATTTGCATTGAAAAATGGAGGATGGGCCCAGACTGGGGGTGCGCATAGCAAGGCGCGTCTGGGCCCAGTTTGATCAGAAAATACAAAAGAAAATAAAAAACAAAAACGGTGCGAAAAGCAATCATGTTAGTTCATTGGTTTGGGCCTTGGTGAATGGTGGTGTGATTAGCATTAGCAACTTAAGCCCATGACTGATTTTAAGTGAAACGACCGTGTTTCATGTTGCCTGAATTCCCTCTCGTTCCATCTTTGAATCTGAGTCGTGCGATCTGGGACTTGGTCAAGGGTCTTGGGATGATCCAACGCTCGTGGAGTCATCTTCTCCAACGAGCTAGGGTTTGTAGTAAAAACCATGGAAATTGAACCTTCACACGTGAATCTTCCAGTGACTCATGCTCCCTCGTTTCTCAATGAAACTCAAAAATTTCAAAGGTGAAATTGATCTACTTTCCTCTCTGAACACAACCATGGATCCAGTTTGTCCTAACATGCTCTAAAAAGCCAAACCCGATAGCTCCACATCCATGGATGCTCAAACTTCCAACTTCTTCTTTCTCCAATTTCTTGCCATCAAAATGACCACCTTGCATTACTGATTAACCTAAGCTAAAGAACTAGTGCTAACACTCCATATCAAGAGAGTTCTAAGTCCAAACAGTTGGTGTGCTTCAATGTCAAACTCCATGGAAAGCTCTCAAATTCATTGGAAATGATCATCTACCTATGCCTAACAGTTCTAACCTAATGATCCTCTATCATGCTATCTATTTTAAGCTAATTCGAAGGAAATACCAACCTGGTGTAATCTTGAAAACAGATGGAGAAATCCTTGGATTCACAGCTAGCAAGGCTTAGGACTTGATCAATGGACTTGGTTCTTGGTTTTGTATACAACAACACTGGCTTAAACACCTTGGATTGCCATAACCACTTCTTTTTGCAATTTGGAGGATGAACTTGTATAGCACGATTCTTGTGATTTCCTCTTCAAATCTTGCTTGCAATGAACTCAGGGATGATTCTTGAGTGGATTTAGATCATGAAATTGAATGATTGATGAAGAATTGAAGAGATTGGAATGAATTTGCAAAATTGAAGAATGAGATGCAACTATGAGTTTTCAACCAAATGAATCACCAACCCATGATTGGATCCACTCTACCTAATATATAGATGCTCATGGAACCATCTAGAATTTGGTAGAAACTTCTTGTGCACAAATCCCTTGTGTTTTGGCATGTGTAACTTCATACATAAGCAACCAATGATATCTCTCAAATTTTGACCTAAACTCAAAAATCCACTATTTCCAATCATCTCAAAACATTCTTTCCAATCAAAATGACCTATAATTTCATCCCATTTGGACATGGTATGAAAAATTTCATTTTTTAGGTCACTTTTATTCATTAAATTCACCTTTTAATTGACCAAATTTGGAACCTTGAGCTATGAGCATTTTCAAACTTTCATGATCACTTTTCTAGACTCAAAATGTCATTTGGAGCAAGTTTTATGTTGTGAAGTTTTTCATTTGAAGCTTCCTTGTATGAGTTTTGGGCATAGGCTTGAAATGACCTGTAATTCTCAAATGACCAAAATACCCTTTGCTTGCCAAGGTCATAAGTAGAGTTCCACAAATCAGATGAAGCCATACCATACCTTTCTAGAAATCTAAGACAATTAGGAACAACTCTCATGTTGACCATAAATCCATTTGAAAGCTCCTTGAGGGGTGTTGCGGTGAAATTTGGATGTCAAGCTATTGATTAACTTGAATCTTAATTCATTTACAACCGGTCTTTGATTTATCTGAAGGAAAGGTTAAAGAAAGGAAAAACCTAAAAGGGAGAGATCTAAGGTTCGGGGGTTGGTTAAATTTAGGGAAGGTATTAGCACCCTAAACTTCCGTAGTACTCTACGGGAACCTTTTGTTTATTTTTTATTTATTTATTTCATTAATTATTTTGCTTTAGGGTATATACAAAGGATTAAGGGTTTAAAAGACCTAAAGGGTTAATTCTAAGTTTACTCGGCAAGACGTCGCATCTTGTGCCTACATATCCTTGCGGGAATGGAATCAGAGTAACTGTAGTTCCCCTCAAAAGGGAGGTTAGAGACTTCTTGACTGTGGTCAAGGTCTCAAGGGGAATAAACGCATCTTAAGGACACGCTTACATGGAGTCTTAAACTCCGATCTCTATGTTATAAATTGTTAAGTGCATTAGGGTTAGGTTAGGGATTCCGCGGCGGGAAACCCTAAAATGAGTGCGGCGACTTTTTTGGCCTAACACTAGGATAAAAGGAATTTTGCCCACGGCGGGACACCTAGGCTAAACAGGGTTTGATCCATTAAAGGGGTAAGGCTATTGACTCGGCGGCCAAAAGGCTGGACCTAATCCTTCGGAAGGATAAAACTGTAAAAAAATGTGAAAATATGACAAATCATTATATGGAGGAATAATTAAGGTACAGAAATAAGAAAAGTAATAAAGGCAGAGGGTATAAAGAAACAAAGAAACATTTCTGAAAACATGAAGAATATGAAAATATGTAATGACACTTAGAATGAAGTGAGGGAGGAAAATAGTGTGGGGCTGTGGCCACCACAAGCACATCTCAACCTCGAGCATGCACATGAAATGCCAAAAGAAAGAAAAGTAATAAAAGGGTACATAAGATGACACGACAAACATCAAACATCAGGAGTTCCTTACGAAAAGGTTTTAATTTTTTAATATTTTAATTATAAAAAAAAGGTTTTTTTTGGAAAAAAATGTTTACGGGAACAAAAAAGGTTTTTGGAAAAAAAAAAGTCTTAGTTTTAATAAAAAAAGGTTTTGATTTTGAAAAAGGTTTTGATAAAAAATAACAATAGAATTGCAAATGCGAACAGACAATTAATGGACATGCAAACAATCCTATACGACACAATCATGGTTCATACAGATCAAAATCTACGGATCTAAACAACAATGAAGGCTAACATGGCAAGGATGCAAATAAATGTGAAAAATGCAAAGGATTTAGGAATCTAACCTTCGAAGCGGAGGCTTGCTTCGGTGAATGTTGGTTTGGTTTGAATAAGAGAACACTGGAGTGAGGGTTGTGCGTTGTAAGAACAACAGCCTTTTTCCTTCTCTGGTGTCTTCTTCTCTCTGTCTGAACCTTCCGCCCCTTTTTCAACAAGGCAACACATGTATATATAGGGAACAAATTAGGGTTAACACCAAATTGTCAATAATGTCCCTAAAGCCCATTTTAAAGCCCAAACTAAATAATTAGTTAAGAAAAAATATAATTTAAATAATTTAAAATAATTAAAATAAACTTAAAATAAAAACTAATAATCCTATTGATTCCTAAAATCAAAAATATTATAAAAAGAACAAAATTTTTTCCAATATTTTTTATTTTATGATTTTTTTGGATATTTTTATGAATAATTTAGAAAAAAGTGAAAAAAATAATATTTTAAAAAATGATTTAATTAAAATACGAAAATAATAATTAAATAATAATAAAAAACTATTTTTGTTATTTTTTAATGAAAGATAGAAAAATTTAGAGTAAAAATAATAAAAAACAAAAAAAGTGACAAAGGTGCGATTCGAACTCTCAACCTCTCACACTCACAACTCCTTACACATGTCCTCTTGCCAATTGTGTCATTTTTACTTTTTAGAAAAAAATGCATGCCATATGATATTTACCTGCAAAAAGTCAAACGACTACACAAACTTGTTAGTAATTGATTAAATGCAATAAAAATGCAATGAAATGCGACGACAAATCTTAGGGCAAAATTTGGGGTATTACAAGGGGTAAAAGTTGCTTGGAAGACAAGTAACTTTCACAAACAAAATTTCAGATGCCTCAGATGACCTGTAACTTGCAAGAACCATAACTTGAGTTCTATAAATCTCCTTGATGCCTTCCACGACTCAAATTAAAGGTCTTGAGATCCTCTACAAGTTTAATGTTGGCCAAGGATCCATTTGAAGCTTGCATTTTGAATTATCTTGCTTGGAAGTTTGTCCTAAATCAGGGGATTTTACACAGAAACCCTAATTTAGAAACTCCTCTTCTTCTTGATTTCTCTTGATTTCTCCTTGGCACAACACCACATCCATATCTACATGTAAAATGATGAACCCCACATCTCTCAAATAGACCTTGATGCCTTTCAATCAATCATTTGACCTAGGGTTGACCTAGGGTTGACCCAGATGAAACCCTAGTTGACTGTCTTCAACTGCAAGTCTTGTGATCACATCAATGACTTGTCTCACTTTCAACATGACTCTCTAGGTCTTCCATGATGTCTGTATACCCTCCATGACCTCAATTCCTTGCCCACAACTTCTTTGAGGATCTTCAAACACCCTCAAGATAGGAGATAGATCCACTGCTTGATCCACTGATTTCTTAGATTTCAATTTCCTTTTGATGACTTGGCTAGGATTGAATTTGAATAATAACCTCTTGATAGGCTCATAGAGATAAGCATAGTACTTGGTCCCTTGTTGGATGACTTGCTATGCTATGCTATGCAAATGATTAGACTATGTACATGACTTTATATGCAAATGCTAGTGCAATTGAAACATAAACCAAGTGAAGTAGGTTGAGCAAATTTTAGGGTGCAACACTTAGGAGCCAGTATCAGTGTTATGCCCTTATTTATATGCAAAAAGCTGAATATGGGTGAACTAAGACCAACCAAAATGTCTGTGCAATTGGCTGACCGATCAGTCAAATATCCTGTCGGTATACTGGAAAACGTTCAAGTGCGCATAGGTCAATCTACATCCCAACCGACTTTATAACCATGGATATTAAGGAAGACTCTGTTACCCCGATTATCTTAGGAAGACCCTTCCTAGCAACAGCCAGAGCTATCATAGACGTGAAGAAAGGTAGGCTAACATTCGAAGTGGGAGAAGAAAAGATAGAATTCATCCTCACCAAGTTCTTACAAGCACCAGCCATAGACGACACATGCTATTTAGTAGACGTCATTGATGAATGCATAAGAGAACTGGAGAAGGAAGAAACTACATACTTGGAAATAATGAAAATCCAAATCCCTGAAATTCATGAAGACGACAATTGGCGTGCGCCATACAAAGATGACGGTCTAAGCGAAATCTTAGCACTAACTCCTAATCACATGCCAAGTTCGAAGAACCCAACTTTAGAGCTTAAAGAATTACCTAAAACCCTCAGGTACGGATTCTTGGACACCGAATTCAAAAGACCAGTGATAGTCAACACCGACTTAGGACAGTTAGAAACAAAGAAACTATTAGAAGTCCTAAGGAAATACCCAACTGCGTTAGGCTATAGTATAACTGACCTCAAGGGTATAAGTCCTTCCATTTGTATGCATCAAATCATGCTAGAGGAAGACTGCAAAACCTCTAGAGAACATCAGAGAAGGGTCAATCATATCCTAAGCACTGTAGTCAAAGACAAAGTGAAGAAGTTACTAGATGCAGGAATCATATATCCGATCTCCGACAGCCAATGGGTTAGCCCAGTGCATGTCGTACCCAAGAAAGGAGGCGTCATTGTGGTGAAGAACTCGAAAGGTGAATCGATAACACAAAGAGTTGTGACCGGAAGCAGAATGTGTATCGATTATAGAAAACTGAACAAGGCCACTTGAAAAGATCATTTCCCTTTACCTTTCATAGATTAGATGTTGGAAAGATTGGCCAAACATTCGTATTTCTGCTATCTCGACGGCTATTCGGGGTTTTTCCAAATTCCTATTCACCCCGATGACCAAGAAAAGACTACATTTACCTGTCCTTATGGCACTTTTGCTTATCGACGAATGCCGTTTGGACTGTGCAATGCACCCACAACGTTCCAGAGATACATGATGGCAATCTTCGCAGATTTCATAGATGACATCATGGAAGTGTTTATGGATGACTTCTCTGTATGCGGACAAAGTTTTGAAGGATGTTTGCCGAACTTAGAAATGGTACTCAAAAGATGTGCGAAAGTGAACCTTGTTCTCAATTGGGAAAAATGCCATTTCATGGTCCGACAAGGGATAGTTCTAGGACACGTAATATCTGACAAAGGGATTGAGGTTGATAAAGAAAAAAATAGAAATTATAAAGGATCTTCAACCTCCAAAAACCGTATGAGAAATACGAAGCTTTCTAGGACATGCCGATTTCTACAGACGATTCATACAAGATTTCTCAAAAATTACGAAACCTCTAACCGGCCTGTTAATGAAAGATGTTGAATCCGTCTTCGACGAGGATTGCTTGAAAGCATTTGAAACACTAAAAACATCCCCCATCACCGCACCAATCATGCAACCACCAGATTGGCAATTACCATTTGAAATCATATGCGATGCGAGTGATTACGCTGTAGGTGCAGTTCTAGGACAAATGAAAGACAAGAAGCTTCACGCAATCTACTATGCCAGTAGAACTTTGGATCCTGCCCAAATGAACTACGCCACAATAGAAAATGTACTTCTAGCAGTTGTGTTCCCCCTTGACAAATTTCGTTCCTACTTAGTAGGAGCAAAAATAATCATTTACACAGACCACGCTGCCATTAGGTACCTGATAAGCAAGAAGGATGTCAAGCCAAGATTATTGCGATGGTTCCTATTGTTACAAGAGTTTGACTTAGAAATCAAAGACAAAAAAGGAACCGAGAACATAGTGGCCGATCACTTATCCCGAATAGAAGGCGTCAAACAAGAACCGGTGCCTATCAACGACGATTTCCCTTACGAACGCCTGATAGCTAGATTGGAAAGCGATATGCCACACTTAACCTCGGAAGAACCAGAATTAGAAAAAGCCATAGAAGCAGTCTACGCACAAGTTACCCTGCCTTGGTATGCTGATATTGTAAATTACTTAGCCGCAGGTTTGCTCCCACCAGACTTAACTTATCAGCAAAAGAAGAAATTCTTCCACGACTTACAGTACTATTATTGAGACGAACCTCTGCTTTTCAAGAGAGGAGCCGACAACATATTCCGTTGATGTGTCCCAGAGGAAGAAACAGAAGACATCATCTTTTATTGTCACTCCGCCCCTTACGGTGGACCTGCCAGTACCTCAAAGACATGCGCAAAAATCCTACAATCTGGCCTATTCTGGCTCAGCCTTTGGAAAGATGTCCACACTGCGATACTAAGGTGCGACTGGTGCCAACGCACTAGAAACATTTCAAGGCGCGACGAGATGCCCCAAAAGGGTATTTTGGAAGTGGAAGTCTTTGATGTATGGGGGATCGATTTCATGGGTCCATTCCCATCTTCTTTTGGAAACAAATATATACTCGTCGCTATCGACTACGTATCAAAATGGATTGAGGTCGTTGCCGCTCCAACTAATGACACGCGAGTAGTCATCAAACTCTTTAAGAACACCATTTTCCCAAATTCGGTGTACCAAGACTTGTCATCAGTGACGGTGGTTTACACTTCATAGCGTCAATCTTTGACAAACTTTTATTGAAATATGGAGTCAAGCACCATGTTGCAACACCGTATCACCCGTAGACTAGCGCCCAAGTAGAGGTTTCAAACAGAGAAATAAAGAAAATCTTAGAAAAGACCGTTGCCGCCTCTAAGAAAGATTGGTCATCAAAATTAAGCGACGCTTTATGGGCCTATAAGACTGCTTACAAGACGCCAATAGGAACCACACCATTGAAATTAGTCTATGGAAAATCCTACCACCTGCCAGTAGAGCTAGAGCATAAAGCCTTTTGGGCTATTCAAATGCTAAACTTAAACTACACTGCCTCAAGAGAGAAACGAATCTTGAATCTGCACGAATTGGAAGAGCTTTGACTAGACGCATACGAGAACGCCCGCATATACAAGGAAAGAACCAAAAAGTGGCACGATAAGCGTTTAGTCAGAAAACAGTTCAATGTGGGAGACGTCATGCTCCTATTCAACTCAAGATTAAGACTTTTCCTAAGAAAACTAAAGTCAAGATGGTCAGGTCCTTTTGAGGTAACTAAAATCCTTCAAAGTGGAGCAGTCGAAATCAGCGATAAAAACAATGCACCGTTCATAGTCAACGGACAATGTTTGAAGCACTACAATCAGAATGAACACAACAACCACGTGAGCAGTCTGAAATTGTTAGAGCTTCTCGCTAAAGACCCCAACTAGCTTGTCACCAAGCTATCGTCAGGCTTTTGACGTTAAAAACAAAGCTAAATGGGAGGCAACCCATTTCTCCTCGTTCTTCCCACTTGATTTATTTATTTACTTTATGTTTTTCGTTTGACCTATGCTTTTACACTGCTTCCTTACTAACTTTCAACTTTTACTTTGATGTTATTTTCTCCCTTTTATTTTTATTTTATCACCTTCTGTTTCTAAAACTTAATTTGAATAAATCTGTTTTCAACTATTTTCAAGATTTTTAAGCCTTCCTACTTTCTCCTCTTTTTATCTGACTAACTCTCGAGCATGGCTAACATCGACTACATGGTAACCGTATTTAGAGGACCAGCTCAGCAAGCCAGATTTCAGGCCCTGACACAGAAAGGCATCGCCTTAACCATTTACCCTGATATATCCACCATGGACCAACTAGGAATCCACGACAACATCCTTTTCTTATATAACCAATTAGGATGGGAAAACGCTTCCCTGAAGACTCATTTTGTTACCTTTAGAGAACTCACTTTTGAATTCCTTAGTTCCTTAACCTACATACCCGAACATGGTTATGGCTCCACCAAGGAACTGATTTGCTTTAGACTCTTTGGTACCAATCTCACATACAACCGTAAGTCACTAGCTGGCCTCTTAGGATTTCCTAGCGGACCATTCGTGTATACTGAAGTCCATGAAGCAGGCATGGATATAGAGTTAGATTATTTCTGGGGAACAATCACAAGAAACTATCACCCTGAACAAGATGACATGAACTCTAACGAAATACATAATCCTGCGATCCGTTACTTCCATAGGATACTAGCCCATACCCTTTTTGGGAAGGAGGAAAATATCACCTCCGTCACTAAGGAAGAAATTTTCATTTTGTACTGTGCCTCTCAAGGTCGACCCGTTAATGTTGTGCCTTTCATGATGAGAACCTTCGAGAAACTCAATCAGAATCCTAACCTGCCCATTTTAATAGGCGGCCTTGTAACCATGATTGCTAGTAAAATTGGCCTTAGGTATCAGATGAATCGAGCTATTCACTTTGGCAGCATCCGACTTATGGACAGAGAATTCTGCTTTAACCAGCGCATAGTTGGTAACTTAGGACCAACACCATACCAGTACCTCATTGCCGACCAACCTCCGAATTTTCACGCTACCTAACCATGAGCTGACCAGTGTCCATAACCGAAATAACTGGTTGTACGAGTTGAATGAGCCTATGGGTCCGCCTTCACCTCATTCTACACCCCAAGATTATATGTACGATGATGATCACATCTCCGAAGCACAGGATTTTATGTATTATGAGGACTATGTGTCAGAAGCAGAGACAGATCCCGAGACCCCGCCATATTACCATGATTTCCCTGAACCTAATCCTAACCAAAGCACTGAAAAGCTGGAAAACATCATGAAAACCATGGATGATTTCAAGACGGAAATCACAACGGTAAAGGACGAACTGAAAAAATTGCAAAAGGATTTGATAAGTTTCATGGACATAGCTGTCGAGCAGTTCGACCACATAACTCAAGAGTTCAACAAGTTGAAGAAGCAGAAGGATTGATGCTTTATCTTTTATTTTTTAGTTTTATTTTTACCGCAGTGGAACAATTTTACAGCTTTCTAGTTTATGTCTTATAAATTTCTGAATTTTCTTTCGTTATTGTATTTGGTTGAACAATCCCATTATTTTTTTCATTCAACTGATATTCTGCGTATTTTTACTGTTAATCGATTTTCTCTCTAATTTACTTTTCTAATTGTTGTTTATCATACTGGCTTGCACTAAAATGTCAAATGTTCCAAATAATCCCAGTACGAACCCAACAACATTTTTTCTGCATCTGCAGAATTTGCTGATGTGACGATCGTCACAAGCCTGTTACGAACGTCACAGGTCTCACGACCGTGACACTTCTGTTACGAACATCACGGGTCTTACGACCGTGACCGTCCCATAACGACCATCACGAATTAAAAACCCCTTTCTGCTATTTCAGCAGAATACGACCGTTCCAATTTCCCCCTACATTCCGTAACCTCCCACTACCTCTATTTTCAATTCCTCATTCACTTCATTCAACCCTATCATTAACCATTCCACCCCTTCAACTTCCCGTCCTTCATTATAAACCACCCATTTCTCTGTTAACCCGTTTCACAGAAACACACTCTCCCTCTCTACCCACCCTCTTTCTTATGACCCAACCACAACAATGGCACGACAAAACCGTGAACTGCCTGACATGTCCACAATCATTTTCAGAGATGGAGAACGCGACGACCAACAGAGAACAAACTACGTCACCTTATATCAACGGTCAGTACAACCGACTCGCTACGTCCACATCGCTTGTTTAACAGAGCTGGGCATTTTGGACGGTGTAACTTGGATGCTGCAGAATGCCGGCCTCTGGCATCTTTGCACGACACCACAACCGACATACGAGACGCTCACCTTGGAGTTTTTAATTTCTTTTTCCTACATTACCCCTACCGGCGAAACAAACCAACTCACCGGAGTCGTATGTTTCCGGATGTTTGGCAAGGGATATCGGCTGCCCCAGAATCAGATTGCAGAAATGCTGCAATTCAACCACAGCGACAAAGCTCACCGCAGAGTCCCCTCAGATCAATTCTTCCAAGAAGCATTCGCCCTCTGGAACCAGCTGACCGACACCACCGCTGATGCTTGGGACAGCCTAAACGCTACTTAAATTCACAATCCTGCCATCCGGTACTTCCATCGCGTCCTCGGAAATACTATCTTCGCAAGGGACAGTAACCGCAAGGCAAATTCCAAGGAGTTTTTCTTTCTCCATTGCGTGTTCGCTGCTGAAGCCGTCAATGCTGCACCATTTCTGCTGGCCCGCATACAAGCCAACTGTGGTCGAGGTTCGAAACCATTTTACATCAGAGGTACCATTACCTCAATAGCCTTAGCCCTCGGCCTCAGCGACCGTCTGCAGAACCTTCCCTCGCTGCCTCCGCTCCTACTTGACATCGACTACTGTCGATCCTCCCACCTTATCAAAGTCAGAGCCGATGACAAATATCATCCGGTGGTACATAACCGTACCGTCCGCAGCCTAATCATGCCTTGCCGTGACCGTATAAATCCGCAGGACCGAGCAAATTGGCTCTTTGGTCTTTCTGCTCCTGAAGCAAATGCAGCTGCTCCTCATGTTGAAGCCAATAGGCCTGCGGATGAGATGGAAGATGAAATGGACCGAGCAACCCGCGTCGAGACACAGCCACTAGTTGACGAAGGCCCGTCCTCCCGACGCCGACGCTGCCCAGAGCTCGAGGTTCCAAATGAAGAGATCCTTCATGGTATTTGGCAACAAAACCAGACGGCCGCCCAACTTGAAGTTCGTCACCAAGAACAACACCAACAGATAATGACACTGTTGCAGCAAATCCACCAGGGACAGGTAGCCCAAGGTGAACGCCTCGACAACGTCATCAATGAGATGGCTTCCCTCACCGTCCGCGTGGAAGGCCTAAGCGAATCTATTTATCACACCGGGGCTCTGAACCCCACGACACGAGGAGGACGACCTCGAGGCCGAGGCAGAGACAGAGAGTAGTGTTCTCCATAGCCATCCTGTTGTTGTTTTACTTCTTGCACTTTATTTCTTGTTGTTGTATCCCTTCCACAGTCGTTTAAAACCAGTGAGGACACTGCTTGAGATGGTGTGGGAACGGCACTTTATTTCCCTTCACCTTTGTTATGTACGTTTCCTTTCAACTATTTTAGTTCAGTTATTTTTAATTCAGTACAATAAAGCTCATTTATGTATTCTTTTCCGTTACACGAACTTCCCCGCTTTATTCAAGCTATACAAAAAAAACTTCACTTCAAAACCGATGTACCACTCGACGCGACAAGATAAAGGCCGAGTTAGGGAACCTCGAGAACTAATTCTAACGATACCAATACCGCCTTGACACCTTAGACCTCCGGTTTATGCGAGTTAGTTTCACTACCTGCTGTACCAAAGCCTCAGGTTTGAGCACCAAACATAGCCCATAGTAGTTTATACAAGCAGTCAGCACCGCCTTAAGCACATACCACATGGAAAGCCGATGCAAATAAGTGATCGGTATGATCATAAAGGAAAAAATTGCTCCGTAACCATGTAGTGATCATCTACCTCTGATATCTCGGAATAACAAAAATAATAGCAAAGAAAAGAAGTCCTCTATTGGTTGGTTCATAGGTCTCTGGGTATGGACTCGGTAGGGCGAATTACGGTTTGATCCTCCACAACTTACAAATAGGACATATCAAAGGGTACCGCACTCGTGCACCAGACCCCGTACAAAGAAAGACCAAAATTACTAACAGGTTATTCCACTACGTGCGTGCAAAGGTAAAGGGCTTAATGTGATTGCGCTAGAAGGAAACTGGGCAAAGTTTGGTGCGATGGACTTTACGTCGAGCTACAACAGCATGATTAGAACCGGCTCGTATAAGAAGGAGGCCTTCGAGCACATACCGCTTAGTGTCACTGCCGTATGTGTGTTGTTTTAATCCTATCTCCGACTTCCCGACTCAACGCCTCTAAAGCTATTTTGAAAACAAAAAGTAGCGCGTCGTGTGACTGCATCATCTCATTTCTTAGACTTTTTGCTTGAGGACAAGCAAAGATTCAAGCTTAGGGGAGTTTGATAACGCGAAAATGTATATTATAAATGTCATGATTTTATGTTGTTAATGTTTGGTTTCACCCCGATTTCAGATTGTTCCAAGCTATTTTGTCAAGTGTTTTGCAGGTATATGAAGTTCACACTCCAAATGAGCAAGACAGAGAAAACTCATGATCAAATGCACATAACAGATGAAAAGAGACATGAAATAGCAGAAACGAAGATTTTGCTGATGTCACGGTCGTCACACCCTTGTGACGCCCGTCACAGACATCACGACCATCATAGGCCCATGACGACCGTCACGCTCCTCACGACCGTCACACCTCCCTCACGATCGTCATGTAGGCAAAAACAAACTAACGTTCAGAATTAGGACGTGTCCACGAAGACTGAGATATTGGTAGAACGTTTTCCCTATATTGTCTCACCATCAACTCCACTTCCTGAGGACTTCACGCAGAGAATCTCAGCTATAAAAGGAGGAGTCCTGGACCAGAAAAAGGGAGTCGCGTTGAAGATCACGAAGTGCTGCCAAATTTTATTACTGAAGCCAAATATTATTCTTATGTCCTTTTTCTTTCTTTTATTTCCATTGCCCTGCTTTTATTCCTTTTCCCGCACATTTAATTCTCGCCAAAGTAGAATCCTGCTGACATTATGGAGGACTACTCAAGGACCGAGAGCTGAATTATTTACATGTTTTTATTATTAATTGATTTTTCATTTCCGTTATAATGCATGTTTACTTATTATTCTGCCATTGTTCAATTATGTAAGTTCTAAATCCCATGTTTAGCTAAACTGCATTAATCGGTATGTAATAAATTAGTAGGACGGGATTCGATAACATCCGGTGTTTTTCTGCTTTTCAAACATGTTTCTGGCCGTAGTTTTTAATTTAATTTCCTAAATAAATCTTCGTCGCGACAGCGAGAAACTATTTACAGTAGTTTTGCCACGACAGTGGGAAATTCATTAAGGTCCGAACCGGCACGCGAAAGCTGGGGTTCAAACCGGATAGTAAAAACTAGGCATTCATTTTAAATACAGCGAAAGCGGTTTAAAAGGAATCAGAACATAATAGTTTTCAAAAAGCAATTTTAACCCGGAATGGGATAGCGAAAGCATACATTCCACCTTAGAGTTGCGACTAGCGTCAACAACCAACGTGAGACAAAAAGTATTTGAAAAATTATTTTCTCCTGAAAACTATTTTGAAAATACTAAACCGCACCGGTGACATGTCGAATCCCCAAAAACTAAAGTATTGCATACCAATTTCTCTTATTATTATTTTAAAAAAACCTTATAACTCTCTCTTAATTTAGCCTTTAATTCCGCACTTACTTCCTTAAAACCTTTTCCGACTTAGCTAAACATAGTAACGCTCGATAGCACTAGATTGATTACGAGTCCCTGTAGGATCGATATCTTTATTACTACGCGATAGACTGTGCACTTGCAGTTAGTTTAATTAGACTCAGAAAGTCGCGATCATCGTACTCGACGGGATCCATGCTTGTTGTCTATCTAAAAAGGTGTTTATCTATCTAAGCTATAGGCCACAGGGAAAAAAGAAAAGAAAAGAGACTCAATAGAGCATCGCCGCTCTATACCTACGTATTCCCTCGTACAATGGGAAAGGCAGAGTCAATGTAGTTCAAAAAACTACGGGTGAAGGTGAGGAAGGTTGCTCGCCAAGACATCATCGTCTTGTGCCTACGTATCCTCGTCTTGTACGAGAAATCAGAGCAAACGTAGTTCGGGCTAACAAGACCACAGGTTGGTTCAAGTGTTTTTACCCGAGTAGGGTTAAACCTTAGTTCTAACAGTAAGGTGTATGCAGCTCGACCACTGGAGACTCAGGCGTTACGTGTTTGCGGTAGAACCAAGAGTTAACAAAACTCTCTTTATGAAAAAGGTTTCCAATTAATCCCTAAGGATAAAAATATTTGATGTTTGTTTTTGAAGTCTTTTAAGAAAGAAGTGAATTGAATTTTATTTGTAATTTATGTTGCACTAAAGACTATGACTTAGGAGCGAATGCGTCACATATTGTTCAAAGGACATACGCTAAACACTCTAGACAATTGAGAGGAGGCCCCCCAATCATCATTTCCCAAACGCTTAAGGCTCGTAGCGTACAACACCCATTATCCATTATTAAGTGGCTTGAAGAAGTTTGAAGATGAGAAGAGAGAGACACACTAAAAGGGAGACTAAACTCAACCTAATGTTCTCATGCAAAGTACACCTATGATTGGGATGAAAAGGGAAATATACGTTAATGTTATCATACATGGGTTCAAGCTTATGGTCTACCATAATTAATCTTGAACAAGAAATATAAGAGGGCCTAAGGGAACATGGCAAGGAAGAAAGAAGAAGGAAAAGAAAGCATAAGATGAAAGAAAGAAATAAGATGCAAGCATATAATGCACAACAAACATGAAGAAAGGAGGGAGGAACAAAGTGTGGGGCAGTAGCCTCCACAAGCACATCTCAACCTCAAGCATGCAAATGTGAGATGCAAGACAAAATGGAAGTGCACACAAAAGAAACTAGACAAGTCCACACCAAAAGAAAGTTCTCAAAGTGGCCTCTCATCCAAGTCAAACTCAAAGTGCAACCAAGAGGCACCAAATCAACTTGGATGAGTCCCCAAAGTCCTAGGACAGAAGTGAGAACAAGAGAAGAAGATATGAAAATGCAAGAAAGAAGCAAGCCAACACAAGTTGCAATAAAAGGCATGGTAAAGAACCTAAGTTCTAAACACTCTCAACATTTGAAACCAAATGGAAAGCCCAAAAAGAATGCAACTTAGCACAAGAAACACACAACTTCATGACCTATAAATTGGCATCCAACAACTTCAACATGTTATGAATATGGATCAAAAAGATTTGGAAGCTTAGGGGATCCACAAGGGTCATTTCCCATCAAAACTAGGTCAAGTGTGTGTGTGAACCATCTTTAGAAGTAGCTTGACTTGCAATGTACCTCAAAAATAGGAAAAAGGTTCAAATAAATCCAAATAAAATGCTCAAAGCACAAGAGGATGTTGGCAACCAGAGGCCAAAAGCACACAACTATTGTCCATTCTAAACATCACCATAGGAATTGATCCACTTGGGTGCTCCACTTTGAAGGAGGGTTATCGATGGGTCAAAAGAAAGCTCACAAAAGTCAACCATAAAGGTCAAACAAAGATCCACAAACCAGCGTCAAAGACCTCTCAACTCATCATTGAAATGAGGAGAAAGTCTTATTCATAGGTGGTGAAAATTGGATCAATAACAAGCAAGAAACGAAAAGGAACAAGTGAAAAACAATTCAAAAACATCTCCAATTATAAAATTCCATTTTAATTGCAAAATAAAAGAGAAATGAAAATAAAAAATATCAAAAATTAATTAACACACGGAAGTGTCCTAAAATATTTTTTGTGGAATTTTATCATAACTGGAGCTATTTTTAAATGATTAAAATCAAAACAAAAAAACAAATAAAATAAAATAAAACAAATAATTAAAAAAGGTGAAAATAGCAACAAACTCAGTTCAAACCAATGGACTCAGATCAGGAGGGGGTGCGCGTAGCAAACAAGGCCCAAATCCAAATGAACTCAGCTCAACAAGTGAAACGCTCAGTTTCACTAATTGACGTGGCTGGTCAACAAAACACGTAAGCAAGTCAAGTGAATCCTGGACGTTCATCAAGCTCAGCCAAAAGGTCAAATAATGATAACTCAGCCTCACCTGAGTTTGAACTAGACGCCGGAGCCCTAGCTCCGGTCGTCTTCTCCGGCAAGGTGGCCGGAGTTCAAGTTCCAAAACTCCACCAAATCAAACAAAATCTTATATCAAATTGAACGTCTCATTACGTAGATCACGAATCCAGTCTCCATTTTCATTTATCATGCTTAAATAATGAGATTCGAATGAGGAAAGTTTCACATACTCAACTGAAAAACTCATTAAACACCACAATCAAGATGCCAAACATTGCCTACAAGGTGTAGGGCTTCAGATGCGCCAACAATGACCTAAGTTTAGTGCCTAGCATGAGAGAATTATAGATCTGAAAGTTACCTAACGGAGACACTCCGTTGGTGCTTCAATTGAGGTTGAGCTTGATCCAAAACGTGCAGATCCACTCTAAATAACTTGAGGAAGATGATTCTCACTTCAATTTGCCTTGAATTGCTCTGGATTTGAATTCACATTTTTGAATTTTGCTCTCACTTTCCAAATCTGAGTTTGCTCTTCCCTCCACGAAATTCACCTTCTGAGCTCTCAAACTTGATTCTAAACTTATATATTATGGATATGTGATGGATTGGAGGCCCAATGAGGCTTGCCTCATTTGAATTTTTGAAATGCCCAATTTAGAAACCACTCTCATGCACACGTGAATATGGCTATGTAGACACTTGAATTTGGCATGGTTTTGCAGCTGGCAGTGTGAACTTCACATGTGGATTGAATTTGGGCCTTGATATGATCCAATTAAGGAGTTTTGATGTGAAACTTTTTCATGAAGTAAGCTTCAATTCCACGTGATTTTCACTTCATACACCAAAATAAATTTGTGCATTTTGTTTATTGGAGTATTGTGAATCATTTTGAATACAAACATGGTATGAAAAGGTCTTAAAACCAATTCAATTAAATTCACCTTTTAAAACTCATTTTCACTTGAAATTTCTTCATCAATGTCTTTAACCACTCATAATTCATGCCAACCTTGAGTTTCATGATGAAATTAAAGTCATTTGGAGCAACTTTCATGTTGGTGAAAGTTCCATTTGAAGTGCACAAGTGTATGTAAATGACCCATAATAAAAATGACCTATAATCAAAGTTTCCCAAATTACCCCTGCCTTGCAAGCTTCATAAATTGAGTTCCCCAAATGAGATTAAGGACTTCTAGGACTTTTTGGAAATATAAGATCACGAGGAATAACTTTCATGTTCATCAAAAGTTGAGGAGAAACATGATTCTAGGTCAAAAGTGCCTTGGAAGTGAGTTAACTTTTGTTGACTGAAAAATATGTGTTAGAACACAGATTGGTTCTTAGTTATATCTCTATGTTTTGATGATAACACTTATGAAATTTTGTATTAATAAATTATATACTCTAAATGTGTTCAAGCATTTTTGCTGCAGATATTAAAGTTAATATTCTTCTGAAAGCAAAAATGGATCTGAACGTTGAACTACGCAAGGCTCTGAAGCGTCAGAAGCATCTCTGAGAAGACTTTGAGCGCTGCCTATAGAAGACTCTGAGCACTGCCTACAGAAGGATCTGAAGCAGAAGCTACAGAAGCATCTGAAGCGTAGATTGATGAAATTGTATGAAGAGTTTCAAGCACTGTTTTTCAGAAGATTCTGATAGTACTGTACGCTGCATGTACTGAGGATCTGATCTCCAAACTCTGCTTTGATTAATTTCACGCTGAAGCACACTTGCTGCAATACTCTGATACAGCAAACTCTGAAGACATCAAGACTCTGATCACTCAAGGCTCTGATGTTAATTGCTGTGAATTAGAAACTTGTTGAAGAAGATTATTCAAAGTTATATCCGTTGGTTATGCCAAACGACTCTTTCCTCTTTCATGCTAGACACAAGAACTCAGGCAAAAAGGATTTCTCTGAACATTCTAATTCTGAGAAAGGTCAAGTCACATGAAGACAAAAGGCTACAACTACTTTGCAGTACACAGTCCTCAAGCTTGCAACCTCTTGGACTTGTAAGTCTATAAAAGCAAGCCTTCAACAACTTTCTTTAGTTGATGAATATTGAACAATTCATTTGAAAACTCTCTTAAAGCTCTCATACAAATTATTATTCTTTGCTAAATAGTTTTCATAAGTTCTTAAACTTAAGTGTAAATCACAGTTGTGATACAGCTTACTTAGAAGCATTCAAACACTTGTTTAGTTTTACATTTGATTGTAAAAGTTCCATAAGAAGACCAAGTTGTGGTCAATAGTTCTTGAGAAGACTAAGACAATTGTTCTTAGTGGTTTCTCTTGTAATAAGTTTTATTAATAGTGGATTAAGTCCTTGTGAAGGCAAATCACTCTTGATAGGGTGGACTGGAGTAGTTGAGTTCAACGAACCACGATAAAATTTTTTGTGTTTTTATTTCCATAATATTTTCAAAATCCTTATTCAACCCCCCTTCTAAGTATTTTCTCACCTTTAGTTGGCATCAGAGCTTTGGTTCTGTGTGTGTTATCACCTCACAGTGATAGAAAAGATCCAGTGAGAAAACTCTTGATATTCTTTAGTTGATATTATGGCTGAAGCTTCAACATCTAACAACAACGACAAATATGAAGAAAGGGATAGAATTAGCACAAAACCCCCTATGTTTGATGGGGAGAAGTTTGACTATTGGAAGGACAGAATAGAGAGTTTCTTCCTTGGTTATGATGTTGATCTATGGGACTTAGTCATTGATGGTTATGTTCACCCCACTGATGGGGATGGCAAGAAAATTAATAGAAAATCTATGACTGAAGCCCAGAAGAAGGAGTTCAGAAATCATCATAAGCTAGAACAATCTTATTAAATGCTATATCTCATACTAAGTATGAGAAGATTACCAACAGAGAAACTGCATTTGATTTGTTTGAGTCTTTAAAGATGACACATGAAGGGAACTCACAAGTTAAAGAGACCAAGGTGTTGCACCCCAAAATTTGACCAACCGGGTCCCGTATTTGGTCCTATGTTTCGACGTATAATCGCATTCGCATCTGCATATTGCATACAGTGCATTTTTCATTTGTATTGATTTTATCAGGGATCACAGCTCTCGTCTCGTGTTTCAGGTGTTTTTTATCAGTTTAAATCAGTAGAATCGATTTTTGGGTTATTTCGGTGCCCGTTTATTTTTACCGATTATTTTTGTGTCGTTCGGTGCTCATTTTGTCCCTCTGGGAATTATGGTGATTTTTCTGGATTTTATTAGCATTTTTTAGGGTTTAAATAGCTTTTAAATCATTTTTAGGATTTAATAGGATTTTTTAATAGTTTTTAATAATTTTCTTAATCATTTTAGATATTTTTAAATAGCCTTTTCTCTTTTTAGAATTTAAATAGATTTTATCTTTTTGAATAGGATAATATAGATTTTCTTTTAGATAATATAGAGTAATATGGTTTTGTAGAATATTAATGGCATTTTCTCATATTAATAGTTTTAATAGTTTAAATAGATTTTTAAATCATTTTTAGATTTTTTAGAATATAATAAATAGATTTTTCATTTTTATTTTCTTTTATAGATTTTAAATCATTTGTGAATAATAATAGTCTTTTTAGAATTTAATATAGGTTTTATTAGGATTTTATTAGTTAGAAGTATATTAGTGGGTTTATTAGAGTTTTTAATTAGGAGTTAATTAGATTCTTTTTAGGATTAACTGAGTTTTAATAATTAATTGATTTTAGTCCAGAATCAAGTTTTGTGGGCAATTCTCGTTGGGCCCATATCATCAATACAGTTTTTGTCCAGCATGCAAAGCCCGATTCGTCCAGAAATTGTCCAAGAGTTTCCATCAATTGTCCAGTTTTTTCCAGCGTGTTCTACAAGGCTCCAGAAGCTTCCAGAATAAGCTCAGCTATAAAACCAGCTGCACGCCACGTGTTGCTTCGGAGACGGTCCCACATTTCTTCATCACACGCCGCCACGTCACCTTCACGTCTTCCCTCCCTCAGCCACGCGTGGGACACGCGTCCCACATGCGCCATCGTCCTCCACCATCCCTCACCACGTGGCGACCACCCAGCACTTCACCGTGAAAACACCGCCGGCCGGCCTGCATGGCCGGCGGCCACCGCTCCCTCACCGGAAAGCCCCAAAACTCCAGATTCCGTCCAACTTCCTTCTCCTCCAACCTTCAATTTTCATCCTCCCTCGTTCATCCTCTTCGATCACAACCTTCAACCTCCCCTCATCACCGCCATACGCTTCGCCGGAGATAACACCAGAAAACCCTAAAACATCAGAAAACCTCAAGAACACACCAACACGATCCCCAGATCTTCATCATCATCATCAACGATTTGTTCATCTTCATGATCTTCCCCAGAAACCACCACCTTCATCTCCTTCCTCCGATCATCATCATGCATCTTCCTCATCCAACTTCCTCGCCATGTTCATACCTCCAACAACACCACCAGAAATGCCATGAAATCTTCAACAAACGTCCAGATTCGAAGCCTTCTTCGTAGATCAAGATTTTCCCGAATCTTCAAGATTGTTCATCGTGATTGTCATCACCAGATTTCTAGCAACAAGAACAGGCAAGAACTCCGTTAGAACAACTTTCCAGATCTTCGTCAGCATCTTCTAGATCATCCATCGTGTTCGTTCACATCTTCATACGCAGTTCATCAAGAGTATCATAGGATCTTCACCAAGATCCATTGGTGTTCATCGCTGTAGTCCCCCAGAACATTACACAAAGCTTCATCCGTCTTCATATGTTCATCACTCCTTCAAGGAAATTCCAGATGCCTCCGCATTACCTTCGAGAGCTTCGTGTTCTTCGTAAGAGCTCAAAGATCCATCGCCATATTCACAAATCCCAGATCTCCCATAGCATCTTCAAGAAGCCCCTTTGACTTTAATCAGGCTAAATGGACTTCCACGACTTCAAGTGAGCTTCATAACATCTTATATGTGTATAAGAACCCCCATGTCAAGTTTCAAGACTTTTCTCAAAAGTTTGCTCAGTCAGATGATCAGATAAGTCAAAAGCAGTCAATGCAGTTAAAAGGTCAAACTGAGGTCAACTGTGGTCAAACCAAAGTCAAACTTCATGATTTTTTTTGCCAACATCAAAGAGAGGTTGGGTGAGAAATATTATCATAATAACTGTAATACCCCAAATTTTGCCCTAAGATTTGTCGTCGCATTTCATTGCATTTAATCAATTACTAACAAATTTGTGTAGTCGTTTGACTTTTTGCAGGTAAATATCATATGGCATGCATTTTTTTCCTAAAAAGTAAAAATGACACAATTGGCAGGAGGACATGTGTAAGGAGTTATGAGTGTGAGAGGTTGAGAGTTCGAATCTCACCTTTGTCATTTTTTTTGTTTTTTATTATTTTTACTCTAAATTTTTCTATCTTTCATTAAAAAAATAACAAAAATAGTTTTTTATTATTATTTAATTATTATTTTCCTATTTTAATTAAATCATTTTTTAAAATATTATTTTTTTTTCACTTTTTTCTAAATTATTCATAAAAATATCCAAAAAATCATAAAATAAAAAATATTGAAAAAAATTTTGTTCTTTTTATAATATTTTTTATTTTAGGAATCAATAGGATTATTAGTTTTTATTTTAAGTTTATTTTAATTATTTTAAATTATTTAAATTTTATTTTTTCTTAACTAATTATTTAGTTTGGGCTTTAAAATGGGCTTTAGGGACATTATTGACAATTTGGTGTTAACCCTAATTTGTTCCCTATATATACATGTGTTGCCTTGTTGGAAAAAAGGAGAGAATGAAAAAAACCTAAGAGGAGTGAGTGCCGTTTGCCGTTATTTAGTTTTCTTCTTCATCCATTACTATTGTTTCTTTTTCTTCATCGTTTACCATTATTTCTTTTCCTTCATCTATTACTGCTGTTTCTTTTTCTTCATCTTTTACCGTTATTTCTTTTTCTTCATCTATTACCGTTATTTCTTTTTCTTTATCTATTACTGTTACGTTTATATATATATAATTTTTAAATTGTTAGAGTTTATATATATAAGATTTTTGATCGAATTATGTCGATACGATGTTTGCACATTTGTGTGCATGACGCGTGACATTTGTGTTAGTTCGATCTGGTTGCGATGATCGCATTTTTGTGTGAGCAATAATACTATTTTTTGCTTAATTTCTTTT
The DNA here is from genome assembly GCA_963859935.3 of Lathyrus sativus. Lineage (NCBI taxonomy): Eukaryota > Viridiplantae > Streptophyta > Magnoliopsida > Fabales > Fabaceae > Lathyrus > Lathyrus sativus. Next base: position 671,019,789 of record OZ012739.1, read on the forward strand.
TCTTTGCGATAAATTTTGTTTCGTCCGATTTAGATCTGGTTGCGATGAGCGCATTTCTGCGTTAGCAACATTGTTGGGTTATTTGGCACATTTAAAATTCATTATTGCTTTATTATTATTATTATTATTATTATTATTATTATTATTATTATTATTATTATTATTATTATCATTATTTATTATTATTATCATTATTATCATTATTATTACCATTATTATTATTATTATTGTTATCATTAATTTATTAAAATTTGTTATAATATAAAAATCTGTTTTTTAAAATAAATAACATTAACATCTTTTCCAAATTAATATGAAAACCTATTATTTTTAAGAAAAACTTTTTTTTAGATAAATTTAAAATAATAACTAAAATCTTTTTTTAAAATAATAACTAGAACCGTTATTTATTTTATTTTATTATTGTTCAATTCAAATTTCATTATCATATTGTATCTGCTCCTCTCATGTAACCTCGCGAACTTAACAATCGCTCTTTAAATTCTGCCTTTAAATTTCTGCTTGCATGGTTTAAATTATGACATTATCTCTCTGTTTGCATGATTCAATTATCTCACGCGTTTACTATTATTTCTGTCACATTGCACACATCCGAAGGTTAGGTCTAACTGTTTGGCCGCCGCGCCAATAGTCCGTAAAACTTCACACATTCAATTTCAAATCCTCAAAACTACAAACTATAAACCCTAATTTTCACAAATGCCTCGCCGCAGGCAAAATTACAATTTTACCCTTAGCATTAGGTCAAAGAGCCGCCGCGCTCATTTTAGGGTTTCCCGCCGTGGAATCCCTAATTTAACCCTAATTACAATTTAACATTTCAACGTAGAGATTTGGAGTTTCTACACTCCACGTAAGCGTGTCCTTAAGATGCGTTTATTCCCCTTGAGACCTTGACCACAGTCAAGAAGTTTCTAACCTCCCTATTGAGGGGAACTACGATTACTCTGATTCCACTCCCGTAAGGATACGTAGGCACAAGATGCGATGTCTTGCCGAGTAAACTTAGAATTAACCCCCTTTATTATTTATTATTGCTTATTTATATTTTATTTATCTTTGCTATTTAATTATTTTGCTTATTATTTTGTAATTGTTTCTTGGATGTAAAGTTGTTTAATTATTTAATTATTATTATGGTTAGTAATTAGGGAGTGTAACAACATGTATGTAATATTAAAATAAATTTAGATCACTTTTAAATAAAGATAATTAAAATAAACACGTCACACACGTAAGTCGATTTTAATCGCCGTCTCACTTCCTAAGGATATCCCTCAAGTTGCCTACGAATAATGGTTAAGTGGGGTGTATAAAGCAAGTCCCTCAAATAAAAAAATCATCAAAGTCCCTTATGGTTGCCTTTACGAATCAAGTCCCTTTCGAAAAATGATGATGATCCCTTATATGTGCTTATTACATCCCACAATGGCCTTCAAAGTCAAATTGTCCCTCACATACCCCTTAACATCCAAAGTAAGGACTACCTACTCCATTATAGTAGGGATAGTCTTACTAAAGGAAAGAATGAAGAATAAGAAAGACCTTTAAACATTAGGGTAGGTTACTCCTAGGTGCTTGCTCACCTCAAAATTGTTTCGCACTTAAACAAATTTTCAACAAGTTTTCAAACAAGTTCTTAACACATCCTTACATGGATTATTTATTAACTATTCTGAAAATTTTCTATTCACACACTACAATTTCAAAACAATTCAAAAGTGAGCTTAAGTACCTAAGAGCCCATGGATAACCATGGATGAAAAGGATGCTAATACCTTCCCTTTTCATAACCTACCCCCCGGACCCAAAATATTCTCTAAGGTCTTTCCTGTTCTTTTATAACCTTTCCTTATGGATAAAATAAAAGTCGGTGGCGACTCTTGCTATCCGCAACATTGTTTAAAGTCAGTTCACCGGGTTACAGAACTGGCGACTCTGCTGGGGATCTATTTAAGAGGGGTACCCTTAGGAATTAAGATCACTTTAAATTGTTTGCCTTGTTTGCTTTATTATTATATTGTTGGGGTGCTCTTATGTGTGAAAGGTCCTAACCCGGATCTAGTGTACCTTAGGTAAATGGCAATAGACCAAGGAAACTGTACGACGTATATCGATACGGTTGATCTGGTGGCCATAGTTAGTGCGACTTCTTGGTTGGTGCTTATATTCCTTAAGTCAAGTTGAGGATAATATTGAGGCTGCCATATGTTGTCAATGCACTAACTGACTTTTAGAACCCTAGTTAACTCATCTTGGCCTTTAGAAAGTAGTGAGGTAACCGGCTTTGGTGCAGACTGAAGTTGGTTGACACTCGATACTACGCTCATTGAGATCTTAAACTTGGAGGGTTTTGGTTGGCAAGTAAGTTGCCTTCTGAACAACCACCCTTGTGAAGGATCAATGATATTGAGATCCCTTAGAACCTGGTTACTTTTGTAGGACAGGATGAACCATCTAACTTCAGGGGAGGGTACTTGCCTTTGAACCTCATGCAAGCCTTTAAACCTAGGGCTATGGTGTGACTTGTTTGTGTGTGCCACATGTTTGTGATTGAGCATGACATCATGACATCATCATGCATCATAAGCATATCATTTTCCCTAACCATTTCAAGGACCAAAGGATTTATCTTTGTTCTTTGTTGCAGGTCATGGCTTCTGCTCGTAGAAACACCATCAGGATCAACTTTGTAGGGATACCTGCTAAGCTCAAGGAGTTGGTTTCCCTAGTGCCTGATCATTCCCAGTTCAACAAGAGACATGGTCACTTATTGGATCTAGTTACTTCAGGGTTCAGTGAAGACATGATGAGTGTGCTGTTTCAGTTCTTTGACCCTAAGCACCATTGCTTTACATTTCCTGATTATCAGCTGGTTCCAACCATGGAGGAGTTCTCTAAACTTTTGGGTATACCTGTTCTTGATCAGAAGCCATTCACAGGCTTAGAGAAGGAGCTTAAACCAGAAGTTATTGCTGCAGCTCTACATCTGAAGAAGTCTGACATTGTTCTAGAGACGAGAAGTGGAGTTAAAGGTATTCTTGCCAAGGTATTAGTGGATAAAGCTCAAATGTTCTTGAAGGCTATGAGCTACGATGCTGTTGAGGAGATCTTAGCCTTATTGATTTATGGCTTAGTGTTGTTCCCCAATCCAGATCAGTTCATAGATGTTCATGCCATCAACATTTTCCTGAGTCACAATCCAGTACCTACCTTACTTGGAGACATCCTACATTCTCTTCACACCCGTACTACAAGGGCAAGAGGAACTTTGATGTGCTGCATACCTTTGCTCTCTAGGTGGTTTATTTCTCACCTTCCTCGCTCAGTAATGAAGAATGAGCAAGGGTTCAGATGGTCCAAGAGGATCATGTCACTATCTCACTCAGACATTCATTGGTGCTCCAGATCTATGGAGAATGTCACCATCATTGACCGTTGTGGGGAATTTCCTAATGTGCCACTTCTAGGCATAAGAGGAGGCATCACCTACAACCCATCTCTAGCTTTACGACAGTTTGGTTACGCCCGGAGCGATGGTCCACATGACATGTTGATTCAGGGCATTGTGTTTGATTACGACAACGATCTTCAGGGTTACCGTCAGAGATTCATCCGAGCTTGGGGAAAAGTAAACAGGATTGACAGCAAGACACTGGAGCCTAAGTACACTATTCCTATGGAGGCTTATCTCAGATGGGTACGATCTCGTGCTCAGACACTCATGATGCCATATCCTGCCGTCCTACCAGTTACCATGGAACCTGTTGCTGAAGGAGACACAACTTATACCATCCTTCACCCAGACATGCCTACTGATATGGAAGACTTGCAGAGATCATGGATCCAACTGAAAGAGCAAAGGGATACTTTCGAGGCTCATTACAAAGCAAGCCAAGCAAGGATCCTAGAGCTAACAAAGCAACTTCACGAGGAACGAAACCTCAACTCATACCTCAACACAAAGAGGAAACATCCATGGGAGACTTAAAACCCCATCTTTTGTACTTATTTCGTTTTCATTTTTGTAAGCCTAAAAAGCAAAACAAGTTATTACTAATAAAAAGTTACTTTCTTGTTTGTTTAAGCAAATTTAAATCCTGCGGTCCTTGAAAACATTGCATATGCATTCCCATATCATTGCATCACAGGTTTATAATTGTGCACAGGTTTCTCATCTTCTCGCTGTTTATTTCAGCAATGGCTCTTGAACAATCAGTTAAGGATCTCCAGGCACAGAATGCACAGTTCCAAGAGCTGATCCTGAACCTATCCAAGGGGCAGGATGAATTGAAGACACTGCTGGCCAAGAAGACTAAGAAGGCTAGAAGGTCTGCTGGGCTGCTCAACATGGGAAGAAGGTTCAAAGGTCCTGTCAAGACCAAGGAACATGTTGAAGACTATGAATCTGAAGAATCTGAGCAGGAGAGAGGCAGTCTCCACAACACTATGGGGGACTCTGATTCTGAGGCTAACTACTACCATGAGCCTAACGAAGACAAATTCAAGATGCTGGTGGATAGAATGGATGCTATGGAATTACAGAAATCATCTGGGCTGGATTTTGAGGATTTGAGCTTGATATCTGGGGTGGTCATACCCATTGGGTTCAAAGTTCCTACATTTGTTGTCTATGATGGGGTCTCTTGTCCCAAATTGCATCTGAGGTCTTATGTCAGAAGAATTCAACCCCACACTGCTGATAAAAAGTTGTGGATCCATTTCTTTCAAGAGAGTTTATCTGGAGCTCAGCTAGAGTGGTATTATCAGTTGGAGAGTGTCAACATCAGAGATTGGAATGACCTTGCTGAAGCTTTCTACAAGCAGTATCAATACAATGCTGACTTAGCCCCCACTCGCATGCAGCTTCAAAGCATGTCTATGGGTGCCAAAGAAAGCTTTAAGGAGTATGCTCAGAAGTGGAGAGACTTAGCTGGAAGAGTTCAACCCCCTTTGACTGATAGGGAGTTGGTTGATATGTTCATGTGTACGCTGAATGGTCCGTTTTACAGTCATCTCATTGGAAGCTCATCATCTGGCTTCACTGAGTTGATCATGACAGGAGAGCGAGTAGAGAATGGTATCAAGAGTGGTAAGATCCAAGTGGGCACTTCTTCATCAGGTGCTGCAAAGAAGCCTCCCACTGGGAAGAAAGAATCTAATGCTGTGTATGGTCAGCCTGATCGTAACAGAAGGCATCAGTCTGTTAGTGCAGTTCATATTTCAAATCCAACTCCTGCAACAACAGAGCAGCCTCAAGGCAACCAACAGAGGGCTAGAAGACAGTTCACGAAGATCAACATGTCAATGGCTCAGGCATTGCAACACTTGTTGAAGGCTGAACTTATTACCCTGAGGGAGGCTCCTCAGAATCCCAATGTTACCTCTCCCAAGTACAATCCCAATGCACGATGTGCATATCATTCAAACTGTCCAGGACATGATACTAATAACTGCTGGGTCTTGAAGAACAAAATTCAGGATATGATTGATGCTGGAGAAATTGAGTTTGATCCACCAGGTACTCCAAATGTGATTACAGCTCCAATGCCAAATCACGAGAAGACTGTCAACGCCATTGATGAAGATATTGATGAAGATCTGCATGTCTATTCAGTTATGGAGTTGAGCACACCATTGTCTGTTATCAAAAAGAGGTTAGTACAAGCTGGGATCTTTCCAGGTTGTCATGAAGATTGTCTATATTGTACCTATAAGCCGGATAGTTGCTTCATTTTCAGAGATGGGATTCAACGTCTCATGGATAAATATACTATAGTGTTTGAAAGAAGACCAGCATCTGTAGAAAGTATGGTGGATCATCTGACTCAGGGTAAGAAGATTGAAGAGGTTGACATGGTTGACAAAGTACCACTAAGAATCACTTCAAAGGGTCCCATTAAAATCACTCATCAGGGCCCAATCAAGATTATTGCTGAAGGTCCTGTGAAAGTTGTTGCTGAAGCCAGAGTAGCTCCTCTGATCATTACCACTCCTGGTCCTATTCCTTATACATCTGACAAAGCTGTGCCTTGGCACTATGGGTCTGATGTTTACATCCATGGTGTCAAGCAGGAGCCTTTACCTGATATGCCTGTTGACATTGATAATATTGCTGGATCTAGCAAGATCACTCGTAGTGGATGAGTCTTCTCTCCTCCAGTTGCTTCTAAGAGTGCAGTTACTCCTGCTGTTACTTCCACCACTGATGCTCGGGGCAAGGGTCCTGTTATTGAGCCTGTATCTACTGATGTGCCAGCTGCTGATGACCTCTCTAAGCAGATGGAAGAAGTATTGAAAATCATTCGCAAGAGTGATTATGATATTGTTGATCAGCTGGGGCATACTCCCTCAAAGATTTCTATGCTCTCCCTGTTATTATGTTCTGAGGCTCATGCCAAGTCATTGATCAAGTTTCTAAAGATGGCTCATGTACCCAGTGCAATTTCTGTGGACCAGTTTGAGAATTGTGTTGCTCACCTGACCTATGACAACGGGTTAGGATTTTCTGATGCTGACTTGACCCCTGCCAAGAGGGATCATAACAGGGCCTTGCATATTTCAATTGAATGCAGGGGCACTACCCTGTCTCATGTGCTGATAGACAATGGTTCCTCTCTGAATGTGTTGCCTAAGGAAGTCCTGAACAAGCTGAGTCCTAAAGATACGGTATTGAAGCCCAGTAATATTGTGGTAAAGGCTTTTGATGGTTCTAGAAGAGTAGTGCATGGGGAAATTGATCTTCCAATCAAGGTTGGCTTTCAGGTGTTTACCGCTACATTCTATGTGATGGATGTTCGTCCTTCGTACTCATGTCTGCTTGGTCGTCCCTGGATCCATGGGGCAGGTGCTGTGACCTCCACATTACATCAAAAGTTGAGATATCCGGTGAATGGAAAAGTTGTTACTGTCTTTGGAGAGGAAGAATACTTTGTCAGCCATGTAAACACTTTCAAGTATCTGGAAGTAGAAGGTGAATACATTGAAACTCCATGTCAGTCATTTGAAGTGGTTCCCTGGGCTGTTAAGGATTGTGTGACTCCTCCTGCTGTGAAGAAGGTTCCTGTGGTCATCAGAAACCCTCCAACAATGGCAATGGCCTCCCTCAATGATGCAAAAGCTGTGGTGGAAGAAGGTGGTTGTACTATTTGGGGTCAGCTTCCTGATATTCCATACAAGTCTGACAAGTTTGGTTTGGGTTTCACTGCAGAGTCCCAGAAGGCTGTTCGTCGTGCTCGTGCTGTTCGTATCACCAATCAAGGGGTTATCAATGCTGCGGGAGATCAAGATGAAGACTACAACTTGGAGGCATGGATTTTTCCTACTGTGGGTGCTGGACTCAATAATTGGAAAGCTGAAGATGTTATCCCTATCTCCTTTAGTCAGGAGTAAATACTATTACTGTGTTATGTTTTTAAATTTGTAATTTCTGGAACAATTAAAACTTTCAAGCCATGTGCCTTACCCGGGGCACAATGGTGTGCTTGTTACGGGTTGTCATTTCATTTGCATACTTCATTCAATAAAATCAGTGGACGTTTCGTTTTCGTAAATATTGTGTTCCTTGTCTTTCTTTTTCTTTTATTTTTGCTTTATCAGCTATGTGTTCTTACACACACCCACGTCACTAAAATGCAGATCCTCATCCACTCTGGATCCAGTTGATAACAGTTCTACTATTGCCAATTACAATTTCGAGAATCCGATCTATCAAACTGAAGACGGAAACGAGGACGATTGTGAAATACCTGTAGAGCTTGCTAGGTTGTTACAACAAAAAGTGAAAGCTATACGAGAGATGCCAGCTCCCCGTACTGAGAAGGAGGTTAGAGGTTTCTTGGGACGATTGAACTACATTGCAAGATTTATTTCCCAATTAACTACCATCTGTGAGCCAATCTTCAAGTTATTGAAGAAAGATCAGGTGATGGAATGGAATGATGAGTGCCAGACTGCCTTTGATGAAATCAAGAGATATTTGCTAGAACCTCCAATTTTAATGCCACCAGTTGATGGAAGACCCTTGATTATGTATTAGACAACTCAATGGGGTGTGTATTGGGGCAACATGACGAGTCTGGTCGAAAAGAGCAGGCAATATACTACCTTAGCAAAAAGTTTACCGACTGTGAAACAAGATACTCATTGCTCGAGAAAACTTGCTGCGCTTTGGCATGGGCTGCTCGCCGACTAAGACAGTATATGTTGACCCATACTACCTTGTTGATTTCGAAGATGGATCCAATCAAGTACATATTTGAGAAACCTGCTCTCTCCGGAAGAATTGCAAGATGGCAAATGATCTTGACGGAATATGATATACAGTATACCACTCAGAAGGCCATTAAGGGGGGTGTTGTTGCTGATCATTTGGCTCATCAAGCAGTAGATGATTACCAGTCAATGAATTTTGAGTTCCCTGATGAAGACATTATGTCTGTTACCAAAGAACCTGGACAATATGACGGACCTGAACAAGGATCCCGATGGACTATGGTTTTTGATGGTGCCTCCAATGCACATGGTAATGGTGTTGGTGTTGTGATTAGTTCCCCTGAAGGTTGTCATACCCCGATTACTGCCAGACTTTGTTTCTATTGTACCAATAACATGGCTGAGTATGAGGCATGTATCATGGGTATGCAAGTTGCTATTGATATGAAGATTCAGTTCCTTGAGGTGTATGGAGATTCAGCTCTGGTAGTAAGTCAGATTAAAGGAGATTGGGATACAAAGCATGATAATCTCATTCCTTACAGAGAGCATGTGTTGTCTTTGATCCCACATTTCAAAGAGATTACTTTTGGACATATTCCACGAAGAGAGAATCAGTTGGCAGACGCATTGGCCACCATGGCATCTATGTTTGAGATCAGCTGGGATGATGAAGCTCCCAAGATTACCATTGATAGATTTGAGAAGCCTGCATACTGCAATGAGATTGGCACTGAAGGGGCAGAGGAGAAGCCTTGGTTCTATGAAGTGAAAAACTATCTTGAAGCTCAGGAGTTCCCTGAAGGGGCATCTGTCAAAGATAGGAAGTTCCTGAGAAGGTTTTCTGCTAAGTTCTTTCTGAGTAATGGCATTCTGTATAAGCGTAATCATGATTCAACTATGCTTCGTTGTGTGGATAAGAAGGAAGCTACAGAAATTATGGAAGAGATGCATGATGGGACCTTTGGCACTCATTCTAGTGGTCATACCATGGCAAAGAAGATTTTGAGAGCAGGTTACTATTGGTCTACCATGGAAGCTGATTGCTATCAACACTCCAGAACATGTCACAAATGTCAAATCTATGCTGATAAAGTACATGTACCTCCATCTCCATTGAATGTGTTGACTGCTCCTTAGCCCTTTGCCATGTGGGGCATTGATATGATTGGTGAGATCAAGCCTACTGCTTCTAATGGGCATCGTTTCATCCTGGTTGCTATTGATTACTTCACGAAGTGGGTAGAGGCAGCTTCATTTGCATCTGTGACTAAGAATGTTGTGGCTCGGTTCATTAAGAATAATCTCATATGTAGGTATGGTATCCCTGAAAGGATTATCACTGACAATGGCTCTAATCTGAACAACACTATGATTACTGATCTCTGTACGCAGTTCAAGATTAAGCATCACAACTCTTCTCCGTATCGTCCAAAGATGAATGGGGCAGTTGAAGCTGCTAATAAGAACATTAAGAAGATTGTACAGAAGATGACTGTTACTTACAAGGATTGGCACGAGATGTTACCATTTGCTCTGCATGGTTATCGTACTACAATACGTACTTCAACAGGGGCAACCCCATTCTTCTTAGTCTATGGTATGGAAGCAGTTCTGCCTATTGAAGTTCAGATCCCCTCCTTGAGAATTATGAAGGATGCAGGCTTGGATGAAGATGAGTGGATTCAGACTCGACTTGACCAGATAAATTTGATTGATGAGAAAAGGTTAGCAGCAGTTTGTCATGGCCAGATGTACCAGAAACGGATGATCAAAGCTTTTAACAAGAAGGTTAAGCCAAAGGTATATCAGGCTGGTGACTTAGTAATCAAGCGTATCATATTACCACAGGGTGATCCTAGGGGCAAGTGGACTCCAACATATGAGGGACCATTTGTAGTCAAGACAGTGTTCTCAGGAGGTGCCATGATACTGACTACAATGGATGGTGAAGACTTCCCACAACCTGTAAACGCAGACATAGTTAAAAAATACTACGCATAAAAAGAGACCCGCTAGGTTGACAGGCCTAGGCAAAAATAAGGGCATCCCGGCAAACCAAAAGGGTTTGGGCAAAAATTAGGGATATATATATAAAAAGATGTACACCCGGCAAGTCGAAAACCTGAAAAGGCGGCTTGGGCAAAAAAGGGTATCCCGGTGGATTGAAAACCTGAAAGGGCAATCCAGGCAAAAGTTAGGGATTAAAGCGTATGACTATGTCTCGTTTGGATCACTCATGAAACTGCAACCAGTTGTACTACTTACTCAAGCTCAAACAGATAAAGCTCAATCCAATCGTTTCCGTCTCAACAGCAAGAAGATGAGATACTTGAGTGGCAATAGTAGAATTGAAACTCAATAGGATTATTTCCCACATAGCTGATTCTTTTTGTAAAGCTTCATGACAAAATTCTCTTACTAGGGTTTATGTCTCCTTGTACAAACTTACCCGTGTATGGGTCACTTTTGATATAAATAAATTCCATCTTTTGAATCCAGATTCACTTTTACCCTATTTACATAAGCGAAACGTCCATTGGTTGTGTTTGAATGTATGTATGCCTTTGAATATGATTGATGTTTACCAGAAACGCATGTATGCTTTTAATATGATTGATGTTTACCAGAAATGCATGAAAATGCAGTAATAGTATTTACTAAGGACGAACGAGGGAAGGATTTCAACGAAGCTTCGCCGGTTCATCTTTACAAGATAGTTACAAACCATCAGTAGGACTAATCCATTTTCACAAAGTCTAATCTCCCCTGGAATTTATATCCATCTCTTTTATCCTCATACGGATATACGGGAAATTACTTTCCAATAAGGGCACGATGAACGAAGACGGGATGTTATACTTATCCTACTATCAAACGAAAACGAAGGTTATCTATACCCTACTATCCCCAACAACGGGAGGTTATCTATACCTTGTTATCCCCAACAACGGGAGGTTATCTATACCTTGTTATCCCCAGCAGACGGAGGGTTATATATTCTTCAACAACGAATCGGGATTTATTTTCCTTGGCCAGCAGTTGTTATACAAGGATATCCAGACACTTCCAGCAGTGTCATAGCATACATACATCATTTACATCATACCATAACATATATGTCTATAGTACATTACCTAAGTGCATCATGTCATACATGCATACATAAAACATAAACTAATGTTGTTATACAGAATGCTACCTTGTTTTCAGGTTAATTATCCAACAAACAATCTTATGATCTTTGGGACTGCTTTATTGTAACCTCAGGGTTACTTTATCCTCCTGATGAGCTTCTTATTACTTTGGGACTGCTTTATTGTAACCTCAGGGTTATTTTATCCTCCTGATAGCCTCTCATGACTTCAAGACTGCTTTAGAGCTACTGATTGCTCTATCCTCCTGAAATCATCCTATTACTTCAAGACTGCTTTAGAGCTATTCATTGCTCTATCCTCATGAGGTCATATTACTACTTCAAGACTGCTTTAGAGCTATTCATTGCTCTATCCTCCTGAAGCCATCTAATTATTTCAAGACTGCTTTAGAGTTATCCATTGCTCTATCCTCCTGAAATTACATTATTATTTCAAGACTGCTTTAGAGCTATCCATTGCTCTATCCTCCTGAAATCATTACTTCAAGACTGCTTTAGAGCTATTGATTTCTCTATCCTCCTGAAGACATATCACATTATTATTTCAAGACTGCTTTAGAGCTGTTGATTGCTCTATCCTACTGAAGCCATTCTATTACTTCAAGACTGCTTTAGAGCTATTAATTGCTCTATCCTCCTGAAGCCATTATTACTTCAAGACTGCTTTAGAGCTATTGATTGCTCTATCCTCCTGAGGTCAGATTTATCACTTCAAGACTGCTTTAGGGTTATCATTATTGATTGCTCTATCCTCATGAAGACATGCTGTTACATCAGTATTACTCCAGACTCCTGACAGTTCTCATTATACTACTGAAGAACTTTCCCCTAGTGGCATCTTTAAGCCCACTCAATCATGTTCAACCAACCATCAATATCACTCCATGCACTGGTGAGTGCAAATTTTTGGGCTTTTGTGTTCAATCCCCTTCAACCTTCCAGGTTACGACTGGCAAATATACCAATCTAACCCCTCAGGTTTCAGAAAATTGAACAGGGGCAGCTGTTGCACCCCAAAATTTGCCCTCACAATACAAGACTTTGTGTTCCAAGAAGGTTCACAAGGTTCACAAAATTCACAATTGGTCAGAAGAGTTGACAATTCCCTCAGACAATGCACCTCATAAGCAGTGCATCCAAAACTAGGGTTTTGACTTTAATCAGGCTAAATGGACTTCCACGACTTCAAGTGAGCTTCATAACATCTTATATGTGTATAAGAACCCCCATGTCAAGTTTCAAGACTTTTCTCAAAAGTTTGCTCAGTCAGATGATCAGATAAGTCAAAAGCAGTCAATGCAGTTAAAAGGTCAAACTGAGGTCAACTGTGGTCAAACCAAAGTCAAACTTCATGATTTTTTTTGCCAACATCAAAGAGAGGTTGGGTGAGAAATATTATCATAATAACTGTAATACCCCAAATTTTGCCCTAAGATTTGTCGTCGCATTTCATTGCATTTAATCAATTACTAACAAATTTGTGTAGTCGTTTGACGTTTTGCAGGTAAATATCATATGGCATGCATTTTTTTCCTAAAAAGTAAAAATGGCACAATTGGCAGGAGGACATGTGTAAGGAGTTATGAGTGTGAGAGGTTGAGAGTTCGAATCTCACCTTTGTCATTTTTTTTGTTTTTTATTATTTTTACTCTAAATTTTTCTATCTTTCATTAAAAAAATAACAAAAATAGTTTTTTATTATTATTTAATTATTATTTTCGTATTTTAATTAAATCATTTTTTAAAATATTATTTTTTTTCACTTTTTTCTAAATTATTCATAAAAATATCCAAAAAATCATAAAATAAAAAATATTGAAAAAAATTTTGTTCTTTTTATAATATTTTTTATTTTAGGAATCAATAGGATTATTAGTTTTTATTTTAAGTTTATTTTAATTATTTTAAATTATTTAAATTTTATTTTTTCTTAACTAATTATTTAGTTTGGGCTTTAAAATGGGCTTTAGGGACATTATTGACAATTTGGTGTTAACCCTAATTTGTTCCCTATATATACATGTGTTGCCTTGTTGGAAAAAAGGAGAGAATGAAAAAAACTTAAGAGGAGTGAGTGCCGTTTGCCGTTATTTAGTTTTCTTCTTCATCCATTACTATTGTTTCTTTTTCTTCATCGTTTACCGTTATTTCTTTTCCTTCATCTATTACTGTTGTTTCTTTTTCTTCATCTTTTACCGTTATTTCTTTTTCTTCATCTATTACCGTTATTTCTTTTTCTTTATCTATTACTGTTACGTTTATATATATATAATTTTTAAATTGTTAGAGTTTATATATATAAGATTTTTGATCGAATTATGTCGATACGATGTTTGCACATTTGTGTGCATGACGCGTGACATTTGTGTTAGTTCGATCTGGTTGCGATGATCGCATTTTTGTGTGAGCAATAATACTATTTTTTGCTTAATTTCTTTTTCTTTGCGATAAATTTTGTTTCGTCCGATTTAGATCTGGTTGCGATGAGCGCATTTCTGCGTTAGCAACATTGTTGGGTTATTTGGCACATTTAAAATTCATTATTGCTTTATTATTATTATTATTATTATTATTATTATTATTATTATTATTATTATTATTATTATTATTATTATTATCATTATTTATTATTATTATCATTATTATCATTATTATTACCATTATTATTATTATTGTTATCATTAATTTATTAAAATTTGTTATAATATAAAAATCTGTTTTTTAAAATAAATAACATTAACATCTTTTCCAAATTAATATGAAAACCTATTATTTTTAAGAAAAACTTTTTTTTAGATAAATTTAAAATAATAACTAAAATCTTTTTTTAAAATAATAACTAGAACCGTTATTTATTTTATTTTATTATTGTTCAATTCAAATTTCATTATCATATTGTATCTGCTCCTCTCATGTAACCTCGCGAACTTAACAATCGCTCTTTAAATTCTGCCTTTAAATTTCTGCTTGCATGGTTTAAATTATGACATTATCTCTCTGTTTGCATGATTCAATTATCTCACGCGTTTACTATTATTTCTGTCACATTGCACACATCCGAAGGTTAGGTCTAACTGTTTGGCCGCCGCGCCAATAGTCCGTAAAACTTCACACATTCAATTTCAAATCCTCAAAACTACAAACTACAAACCCTAATTTTCACAAATGCCTCGCCGCAGGCAAAATTACAATTTTACCCTTAGCATTAGGTCAAAGAGCCGCCGCGCTCATTTTAGGGTTTCCCGCCGTGGAATCCCTAATTTAACCCTAATTACAATTTAACATTTCAACGTAGAGATTTGGAGTTTCTACACTCCACGTAAGCGTGTCCTTAAGATGCGTTTATTCCCCTTGAGACCTTGACCACAGTCAAGAAGTTTCTAACCTCCCTATTGAGGGGAACTACGATTACTCTGATTCCACTCCCGTAAGGATACGTAGGCACAAGATGCGATGTCTTGCCGAGTAAACTTAGAATTAACCCCCTTTATTATTTATTATTGCTTATTTATATTTTATTTATCTTTGCTATTTAATTATTTTGCTTATTATTTTGTAATTGTTTCTTGGATGTAAAGTTGTTTAATTATTTAATTATTATTATGGTTAGTAATTAGGGAGTGTAACAACATGTATGTAATATTAAAATAAATTTAGATCACTTTTAAATAAAGATAATTAAAATAAACACGTCACACACGTAAGTCGATTTTAATCGCCGTCTCACTTCCTAAGGATATCCCTCAAGTTGCCTACGAATAATGGTTAAGTGGGGTGTATAAAGCAAGTCCCTCAAATAAAAAAATCATCAAAGTCCCTTATGGTTGCCTTTACGAATCAAGTCCCTTTCGAAAAATGATGATGGTCCCTTATATGTGCTTATTACATCCCACAATGGCCTTCAAAGTCAAATTGTCCCTCACATACCCCTTAACATCCAAAGTAAGGACTACCTACTCCATTATAGTAGGGATAGTCTTACTAAAGGAAAGAATGAAGAATAAGAAAGACCTTTAAACATTAGGGTAGGTTACTCCTAGGTGCTTGCTCACCTCAAAATTGTTTCGCACTTAAACAAATTTTCAACAAGTTTTCAAACAAGTTCTTAACACATCCTTACATGGATTATTTATTAACTATTCTGAAAATTTTCTATTCACACACTACAATTTCAAAACAATTCAAAAGTGAGCTTAAGTACCTAAGAGCCCATGGATAACCATGGATGAAAAGGATGCTAATACCTTCCCTTTTCATAACCTACCCCCCGGACCCAAAATATTCTCTAAGGTCTTTCCTGTTCTTTTATAACCTTTCCTTATGGATAAAATAAAAGTCGGTGGCGACTCTTGCTATCCGCAACATTGTTTAAAGTCAGTTCACCGGGTTACAGAACTGGCGACTCTGCTGGGGATCTATTTAAGAGGGGTACCCTTAGGAATTAAGATCACTTTAAATTGTTTGCCTTGTTTGCTTTATTATTATATTGTTGGGGTGCTCTTATGTGTGAAAGGTCCTAACCCGGATCTAGTGTACCTTAGGTAAATGGCAATAGACCAAGGAAACTGTACGACGTATATCGATACGGTTGATCTGGTGGCCATAGTTAGTGCGACTTCTTGGTTGGTGCTTATATTCCTTAAGTCAAGTTGAGGATAATATTGAGGCTGCCATATGTTGTCAATGCACTAACTGACTTTTAGAACCCTAGTTAACTCATCTTGGCCTTTAGAAAGTAGTGAGGTAACCGGCTTTGGTGCAGACTGAAGTTGGTTGACACTCGATACTACGCTCATTGAGATCTTAAACTTGGAGGGTTTTGGTTGGCAAGTAAGTTGCCTTCTGAACAACCACCCTTGTGAAGGATCAATGATATTGAGATCCCTTAGAACCTGGTTACTTTTGTAGGACAGGATGAACCATCTAACTTCAGGGGAGGGTACTTGCCTTTGAACCTCATGCAAGCCTTTAAACCTAGGGCTATGGTGTGACTTGTTTGTGTGTGCCACATGTTTGTGATTGAGCATGACATCATGACATCATCATGCATCATAAGCATATCATTTTCCCTAACCATTTCAAGGACCAAAGGATTTATCTTTGTTCTTTGTTGCAGGTCATGGCTTCTGCTCGTAGAAACACCATCAGGATCAACTTTGTAGGGATACCTGCTAAGCTCAAGGAGTTGGTTTCCCTAGTGCCTGATCATTCCCAGTTCAACAAGAGACATGGTCACTTATTGGATCTAGTTACTTCAGGGTTCAGTGAAGACATGATGAGTGTGCTGTTTCAGTTCTTTGACCCTAAGCACCATTGCTTTACATTTCCTGATTATCAGCTGGTTCCAACCATGGAGGAGTTCTCTAAACTTTTGGGTATACCTGTTCTTGATCAGAAGCCATTCACAGGCTTAGAGAAGGAGCTTAAACCAGAAGTTATTGCTGCAGCTCTACATCTGAAGAAGTCTGACATTGTTCTAGAGACGAGAAGTGGAGTTAAAGGTATTCTTGCCAAGGTATTAGTGGATAAAGCTCAAATGTTCTTGAAGGCTATGAGCTACGATGCTGTTGAGGAGATCTTAGCCTTATTGATTTATGGCTTAGTGTTGTTCCCCAATCCAGATCAGTTCATAGATGTTCATGCCATCAACATTTTCCTGAGTCACAATCCAGTACCTACCTTACTTGGAGACATCCTACATTCTCTTCACACCCGTACTACAAGGGCAAGAGGAACTTTGATGTGCTGCATACCTTTGCTCTCTAGGTGGTTTATTTCTCACCTTCCTCGCTCAGTAATGAAGAATGAGCAAGGGTTCAGATGGTCCAAGAGGATCATGTCACTATCTCACTCAGACATTCATTGGTGCTCCAGATCTATGGAGAATGTCACCATCATTGACCGTTGTGGGGAATTTCCTAATGTGCCACTTCTAGGCATAAGAGGAGGCATCACCTACAACCCATCTCTAGCTTTACGACAGTTTGGTTACGCCCGGAGCGATGGTCCACATGACATGTTGATTCAGGGCATTGTGTTTGATTACGACAACGATCTTCAGGGTTACCGTCAGAGATTCATCCGAGCTTGGGGAAAAGTAAACAGGATTGACAGCAAGACACTGGAGCCTAAGTACACTATTCCTATGGAGGCTTATCTCAGATGGGTACGATCTCGTGCTCAGACACTCATGATGCCATATCCTGCCGTCCTACCAGTTACCATGGAACCTGTTGCTGAAGGAGACACAACTTATACCATCCTTCACCCAGACATGCGCCATCGTCCTCCACCATCCCTCACCACGTGGCGACCACCCAGCACTTCACCGTGAAAACACCGCCGGCCGGCCTGCATGGCCGGCGGCCACCGCTCCCTCACCGGAAAGCCCCAAAACTCCAGATTCCGTCCAACTTCCTTCTCCTCCAACCTTCAATTTTCATCCTCCCTCGTTCATCCTCTCCGATCACAACCTTCAACCTCCCCTCATCACCGTCATACGCTTCGCCGGAGATAACACCAGAAAACCCTAAAACATCAGAAAACCTCAAGAACACACCAACACGATCCCCAGATCTTCATCATCATCATCAACGATTTGTTCATCTTCATGATCTTCCCCAGAAACCACCACCTTCATCTCCTTCCTCCGATCATCATCATGCATCTTCCTCATCCAACTTCCTCGCCATGTTCATACCTCCAACAACACCACCAGAAATGCCATGAAATCTTCAACAAACGTCCAGATTCGAAGCCTTCTTCGTAGATCAAGATTTTCCCGAATCTTCAAGATTGTTCATCGTGATTGTCATCACCAGATTTCTAGCAACAAGAACAGGCAAGAACTCCGTTAGAACAACTTTCCAGATCTTCGTCAGCATCTTCTAGATCATCCATCGTGTTCGTTCACATCTTCATACGCAGTTCATCAAGAGTATCATAGGATCTTCACCAAGATCCATTGGTGTTCATCGCTGTAGTCCCCCAGAACATTACACAAAGCTTCATCCGTCTTCATATGTTCATCACTCCTTCAAGGAAATTCCAGATGCCTCCGCATTACCTTCGAGAGCTTCGTGTTCTTCGTAAGAGCTCAAAGATCCATCGCCATATTCACAAATCCCAGATCTCCCATAGCATCTTCAAGAAGCCCCTTTGAGAATCATCCGGCCATGGATCCAGTTTGTATTTGGATTGTAGTGTTGTTAGGTTGGTGGGGATTACAAGGTGCCGAGCGCATTTGATTGGATGTTAAGCGATTTGGTAAGAAGAAGAAGATGGATTGAAGGGTGAGGCGGCGAAGACGAGGGTTTCAGGGAGGACGAAAGAAGAAGACGGCGGCGCCGTGAGAGAGGGAGAAAGAAGGTTTCTAGGGTTTCTTTGGAGAGTGAGGAAGAAGATGGGTCAGGGAACTGGGCCTAAGGCCCAAGTCTAGTGACCGTACACCCTCCCAATTCACTCAGCACTTCCTCCGTTTTTGCATCAGACAAATGGGCTGGGCCCAATTTTGTGTTTTTTTATTGTTTTCTATCAGTCCCCTGTACTAGAATACCCCCCTTCCCATCTTTTTGTTTTTTTCATTATTTTCCCTTTTTAAAGTTTGTTAGGAAAAAAACAATATATGAAGAAAATGTTATTGTGTTGAAAAAGAAAGAAAATGGAAAAAGAAAAGAAAAGTATGAAAATATATTTGAAAAGATAGAAAAAAATGAAAAGAATTATAAGAAAGAAATATTATGAAAAAGTGTGAGAAAAAAGAGTAAAAAAAATATGTTGAAAATGTATTTGAATATATTGAAAAAATATGGAAAAATAGAAAGAAAAGATATTTGAAAAAAGGAGAAAATAATTGGAAAAAGGAAAAAATATTAAAGTGTCGATTTAATATTTTTAGAGTTCATTTTCTTTAGGTATATTTTCATAGGAATTATTTTCCTTTTAGGATAGTTTAGAAGCCCATTTGTTAGGGGGCTCTTTCCGTTCGATTTTTCAGGATAGAATAGGATAGCGTTTCCTAGGAGATTTATTTCAGTATTCAACTCATTGTAATCATTTTTCAGAGATTAATAAAACGAGATTTGAGCTGTGGTCCCGAAGTAGCCGAACTACAGCTGCTCTGATTCTTCGTACCAGACGAAGATATGTAGGCATAGGATGCGATATCCTAGCGAGCACACTAACAACTAACCTGTTATTCTCTCGCTGCTGTGCGATCGAGACTTTCCCGCTGACGATTAATTGAACCCCTTTTTCTCTCTTGCCCAAGTGCATTTGAGACCAAGCCATAGTTTTGCCCATAGGTTCCCGACCCTGTGAAGCCAGTTGTTTTTCTCACTGCTGTATGAGAATGTTTGTTTAGCCGTAGTTAGTCTGAACTACGTAAAGCTCTGATCTTCCATCCAGTGGAAGTACGTAGGCACAAGACGCGAGGTCTTGGCGAGCCAATTTCCCTGTAGTCCCGAACTACGTTGACTCTGACTTTCTCTCTTGAGAATACGTAGGCATAGAGTGCGACGCTCTATCGAGTCAATCCCTGTCCGTTTAGATTTAACAGCCGTAGATAGATTGTTTTGCATCCAGTAGACAACCCAAGCAAGCGTGGATCCCGTCAAGTACGACGGACGTGAGGGGTGCTAATACCTTCCCCTTGCGTAACCGACTCCCGAACCCAGGTTTTGGTTGCGATGACCATACCTTTTCCCCGTTTTTTGCAAGGTTTACTTCGAGCGTTTCCTTTCCTGCTCTGAGGGATAAATAACGCACGGTGGCGACTCTTCTGTCAGCCGGCGCCGATTTTCGCAGTAGCGACAGCTGGCGACTCTGCTGGGGACTGCGATAGTTCCCATTGCGAGTATCTGCTGGGGATCCAACGTCCCCTGGCTGCTAAGGACTGCGATGGTCCTTATGCATGTGGGATCCAACGTCCCTTTAAGAGAGTCAATCCTAGCGTTTATTTGATTGTCTATTAGGTGTTTGTTTATTGATATTATCTGTTGCTGTTGGGGTGTTACGGGTGTTCTATGATTGAGAGAAGCCGGACCTGGGCTTGGAGTGAACCTTAGACTTAGAGTGGAAATTAGTGGGCGCGTGCTTGCTTTGTAGGCACTAGTGTCCCATGAAATCCACGCTCAGACGAGGTTCATCCGGTTGGCTTCACTTTCAACCCTTTGGGTTGAGACGGTTGCTGGTTTGGTGAATTGTCGACTCTGGGAACCGATCATTTGGAAGTTAGCTAAGTGAGGCCTCTTCAGGACTCGATGATGCCACTCCTTCTGGGAATCGTATCGTCAGTCTTGAAAGTCTGTGACGCTGACGACCGCATAGGATGCCGTACCTTGTCAGATATAGGTCCACACCTGTGAGTGGGGGTTTTTTTTTTGTGCAGGAAACTTAACTTCCAACCTACCCGTTATTCTGGTCTTCTCTTCAGAGCAACCGTAATCCGTCAGCAGTGCAGCAGTATTTAAATTGTGTGGGAGCTGTGATCCCGTGTTTGTTGCATTGCATTGCATTTGCATAGGCATCTTCGCATCATATTGCATACCATTCGCCAGCTAGTCAGAGCCCTTATCCAGCTGTTATTTTGATTCTGAAGGTGAGTGTTGGAGACGACCAAGGGGTTGAAGCAGAGCAGATTTGAGCAGAATCGAGCATTGAAGTCAGCTGAAGACCATTGGTAGCTATGTCAAAGAGCAGCTTCCAGTTTGTTGATACCTTGTCAGGTTTCACCGTGACGCCCAATCCTCTGTATGGATCTCCGCGCGACGAAGACTTTCCGCAAGTGAACAACCTTACTGCAGCTCAGCTTGTGCATCCATCTGTTGAAGACCAAGGTCTGCGTGAGCAGTTTGTTGTCCGAGGTGAACGTTCTCCTTCTGTTGATGTCTCAGACTACCAGGGTTTTGCCTTCCCTGTGCCAAGGCCCCGAAGAGAGGTCCCGACGGCAAAGAATGAAGACCCATTAGCTCCCGTGTATGCTGAAAGGTTTCGTGCATTAGAGGAGAGATTCAAAGCCTTGAAAGGTAAAGACGCTGTTACTCCTAGTGCTGCAGATATGTGTCTGGTTCCTGGCCTAGTGTTACCTCCGAAGTTCAGAATGCCGAGGTTTGAAAGGTACAAAGGAGATAGTTGCCCGAAGCAACATTTGGTGATGTTCTGCCGAAGAATGACTTCGTTTGTGCACAATGACAAGCTGATGATTCATTGCTTTCAAGATAGTCTGACTAAGGCACCTCTGAGTTGGTATATGCAATTAGAGCGTGATCAGATCCGATCATGGATGGACTTAGCCAATGCTTTTCTGAAGCAGTACGACTATAATCTTGACGAAGCTCCTATTCGCATGCAGTTGCAAGAATTGTCTTAAGGGAACAATGAATCTTTCAGAAAGTATGTTCAGAGATGGAGAGAATTTGCTGGTAGAGTGCAACCACCGCTCCTAGACCAAGAGCTGAAAAGCATGTTCGTAAACTCCTTGCAGAGCCCGTACTTCGAAAGAATGCTTGGAGCCGCACCAAATTTCACTGAGTTGGTAAGGACGGGAGAGCACATCGAGTATGGTGTAAAGACTGGAAGAATCCCGTATGTTTCAAAAGGTCAGGCCAGTGGAACTGAATCTCTCTGTAGCTCTCAATCTGAAGATGAAGCTATGATCAATGCGGTCCTGACAGATGTTGGATATCCTCAAGTCGAATCGGTGAAATCTGTTGGTTCTCCGTCTTCTCAGCGGTCAGTATCTTCTGTGTCTCGTTATTCTGAACAGACAGCTGTGCCTGGGGCACCCTACCGGGAATCTTATGTCGCTTCCATTGCAAAGCAGCAAACTCGTGGCCGAGGTTATCAGCATCAGCGTCAGAATCAGAATCGACCTCGCAGCAATTTAGAACGAAGGAATGGTCCTTTTCACCCAGTGCCTATGCCGTATAGCCAGTTGCTACCATCTTTGATCCTGAAGTCTTTGGTGGAACCTAAAGCTCTTAAACCAGTCCCAGAACCTTACCCTCCCGGGTATAATCCCCACGTTCAGTGTGGTTATCATGGTGGCTCTCCAGGGCATTCGACTGAAGATTGTAAAGCATTTCAGGCGAAAGTACAGCAGTTGATTGATCAGGATCGCATTTCCTTTCGAGAAGGATTTCTGTTTGTTCATCCCAACCCCTCAGCTGTCTAAGCTCGTAGATTCGAAAGGTATTCCCCAGCAAAAGCCAGTGATTCAGACGGGCAGGCGCCTCAGCATTGGCAGTCCTCAGACTTTTCATCATTTGCATTTTGTAGTTTCTTTTTCTGTTAGTTACTACCTGCTTTTAAGCATTGTATGTTTTGAATGGTGATAATAATAAAGTGACTATGCATTTTTCTGAATTAGTTATGTCGTTGTCACTCATTTATTGCATTGCACTGACACTTGCATTTTTATTCACTCCACTTTATCGCTGTGACTAGCAAAGTTAGGAGGGAGGATGATGAAACTGAAACTCATAACCGATGATCGTATGCTTTCAGATAAGACCTTACCGATGACGTACAAGGCATTGTTTCAAATTCCCCAAACACTGGAGATATAAGGAGTTAGTCCCTTGTTAACCACTTCGAGCCAGGAAGTAGAAGTTTTTTCGGACTTATAAACCCTCACATCTTAACCCGGGGCAGGGTAGTTGTCAGTTAGCTTGACCGAGCGTTCAAGTCTTACAGAGGAGTGTTGTCTTTCGAGGACCAATCAGTTTACACCTTTCAAGAGGTCAAACCTCACCAATCAGGAGTGAGACAGTTACAATCCTTTCGGAGCAATCAAGACAACCAGTGTCACACGACTTTGTTCCAAAAGAAAGAAAGAAAGCCCGCTAAGTAAAAAGAAAGAAAAAGCTAGAAAGCTAATACTTAGGCAAAAAGTAGGGCATCCCGCTGGACTTCAAAAGAAATCGAAAAAATCGAAAAGAACTCAAAATGAGTCAGTCCAGGCAAAAATTAGGGAATCAAAAGAATGAAAAGAGGGGTTAAAAAGAAAATTTTCCCCAGCAAATCACAAAGTCGTGTACACAGACACTGAAAGCGAAGAAGGAGTAACTATCACTCCAGGAATT
The DNA here is from genome assembly GCA_963859935.3 of Lathyrus sativus. Taxonomy (NCBI): domain Eukaryota; kingdom Viridiplantae; phylum Streptophyta; class Magnoliopsida; order Fabales; family Fabaceae; genus Lathyrus; species Lathyrus sativus. The sequence goes on from OZ012739.1 coordinate 671,043,264, forward strand.
CCTTAACTGTGGGTCTTACCATTCAACATACCTCTTGAAGAGGCGAGTGCTCGTGTCAGGTTAACTGAACCTTAGGATCGGAGATCATCACGTAGAAGGGGTGGGAACAAATCAAATTTGAGCCAAATATCCTTTGTTTCGCGAACCGCGAACCCGACCACGATACAACCCTTAAAAGACCTAATTGAGGTAGGGTTAGTCTGAAGCGCATTACGATAAGGTTGAGTAACCTGACTCCTTCTTGACTTGCTAGTCACATCCTTGTTGTTTTTCACTGATCACGTAAGCACTACGTTTGAACTTCGGTTCGCTCGTCACTCACAATCATCATGCATGTAAATGAGTGACGGCTCAAATTTTTTTCAAAATCTGCATAGCCACTGCATTAAGATTACCATTCGTAGACAGACGATTCTAATTGCAGGTTAGTAGTTGGCATGAAAGAAATTCCACCAGGGAATAATCAAGCAGGACTGAGTAATTCAGCAGTCTGAACCAGAATGGTGAATGTTGTGAAGCCTTGCGGATCAGGGGCGTTATCTGCCAGTAAGTTCAGAATCAGTCAGTCTGAGGACAAGTCCCGAAGCTTCAGTTGAGCAGGGGCAGTTTATTTGAGAAGTAGTTGATCAGAAGTGAGCCTTCTCGAGAGCCAATCAGGGGCAATCATCCAGAGCGTTGATATTTGAAAGCAGATGCTTCCAGTGGATAATCAGAACGGGTTAAGTCGCTAGAACGCTCATTCAGGGGCAAGTCACTGCAGAAGTGTTAATGGAGATTGAATTCTTTTGTCGTGCAGATACCGGGGCAAATATTATCGAAGTCTTCTCGTAGCAAGCTGTTCAGAGCAAGTATTCCCAAGAGTTAGATTGGGGCGAGTTGATTGTACTGGGGCAAGTTTTGCAAGCCAGTCTTTTTATCCCCAGCTGAGTGTATTGGGGCAAGTTGTTCAAACCAGCCTGCTTATCCCCAGCCAGAGTGGAGTATCGGGGAATCATGTCAATACCCTTATCAAAACCTGAACCTTTCAAATAAGGAGGCCTTGCTGTCATTGGATCATTATCCTGCAGTTTAAACCTGTTGTGTGTCAGCAACCAGTCGTTTCCAAAGTCCAGTTCTCGCCTGGCAAATCGGTAACCAGTTCTCGTCTGGCCCACCTTCCGTAAGCATCAGTTCCCGTCCTGGTGCAGTTTATTGTAAGCAGCAGTTCCCGTCCTGATGCAGTTTATCGTAAGCAGCAGTTCCCGTCCTGGTGCAGTTTATTGTAAGCAGCAGTTCCCGTCCTGGTGCAGTTTATTGTAAGCAGCAGTTCCCGTCCTGGTGCAGTTTATTGGTAACCAATTCTCGTTTGGTTACCGTTTCTTCAAGCGTTGTATCAGTTCTCGCCTGGTACATGTCGTCGCGTAACCAGTTCTCGCCTGGTCACCGTTTCTTCAAGTGTTATACCAGTTCTCATCTGGTGTACGTCAGCTTTCAGCCAGTTCTCGCCTGGTTGTCTGTACCTCAGTCTGTTATCCAGTCAGCCCGTCTGATGTCCAAAAAACAAATCAATGTTTGTTCAATTTACCTTACCAATCAATCCTCGTCTGGTAGTCTACCTTTGAATGCTAGTTCTCGTCTAGTATTTTCCATATCTTCCACTGTGTACATAATCCATGTTTATTCTAAACCAGAAAAACAAAAAAAAAAAACCTAAAGGTATCTGACACAGTATTTTCCAATGACCCGTATGTTATCATGTTCCCCGATACGAAGCTCGACAGATACAGTGCTCCGATTAATGGTTGAAATCCTTGTGGATGTTGTTAAATCAGAATTGCCACTCTTCAGCAGATGAAAGTTGCTTACTATCCCCGGAAGAGGCGAGATTGTATTTTACCCCGCATCAGAGTAGGAGCAGAAGTATCTTCAGCAGATTAAGATCAACATCCTTGATAGTAGGAGCATTTCCAGCAGTGTGCTGCGCGTAATCAATCCCAGTTTGGGTCAATCCCCGTAGAGTATAATCAGTTGCCAATGGTTTGAAGAAAGCATCCCCGAGCAGAGTTGTTTTCTTTTCCCAGTGAAGTTACCAAGCAGGGTTGCCTTTTTCATTTCTCCAGCAGAACGGTTATCCCCAGCGGATTTGATTTCCCGTTTCCAGCATTTATTTTGCTGAGACAATTCTGTGACTTCAGTTCATCCCCAGTAGAGTGGACGTTGCCTTCGGCATTTATTTTGCCAAGTGGTTCTCAGACCTGGTGTTCTCTGGCAGCTCGAGCCTGCATTAGCATTTGCATATATAGTCATTGCATCTATCAAGCATATAACATTTCCATGTCGTCTGGGCATCGCATTTTCAAACAGAACGCCCAGCATTTACATGTCATATAGGGCATTGCATCATTATCAAGCATACGCATGTCGAAACATAGACCAGAGTGGTTACCTATTAGATTTCGAATTTGTTCACCTGCAGAGTTGTTTGGTTCAGCTTCTCGTCTTCCCCAGCGGAGTGATTCTTCATATTTGGTTGTTACATCAGCATCGGGAAAAAAGAAACAACAACGGAGATTGACATATATCAAGCTTTTCTGAAGCTGCCGCCTTCGTCAAGTTCGCAGTGAACTGTGAGTTGACCAGATTTGATCCCCTGAGAGAGATGGGAATCAAGTCGTTTGCTTTTCCGAAGCATTATTTCAATACTTGTGGCGTTACACAGGTGTTGAAAAGGAGAAGAAAATTTATCAGAAAATTGACCAGTTGTTGCCGTGACAACCAAACTTCAATCTATTGGAAGCTTTTCCTCAAGCAGTTTTGCAGTATATTCTTGCGGTTGGCAAATTTCAGGGTTCCATTTGTATTCAACCGTCATCTGCCTTGAATGTTTGAAGGCTGAGCGCTCTTCACCCATTCAGGTCGAAGTCGCTTGAATAGGGGCAGCTGTTGCACCCCAAAATTTGACCAACCGGGTCCCGTATTTGGTCCTATGTTTCGACGTATAATCGCATTCGCATCTGCATATTGCATACAGTGCATTTTTCATTTGTATTGATTTTATCAGGGATCACAACTCTCGTCTCGTGTTTCAGGTGTTTTTTATCAGTTTAAATCAGTAGAATCGATTTTTGGGTTATTTCGGTGCCCGTTTATTTTTACCGATTATTTTTGTGTCGTTCGGTGCTCATTTTGTCCCTCTGGGAATTATGGTGATTTTTCTGGATTTTATTAGCATTTTTTAGGGTTTAAATAGCTTTTAAATCATTTTTAGGATTTAATAGGATTTTTTAATAGTTTTTAATAATTTTCTTAATCATTTTAGATATTTTTAAATAGCCTTTTCTCTTTTTAGAATTTAAATAGATTTTATCTTTTTGAATAGGATAATATAGATTTTCTTTTAGATAATATAGAGTAATATGGTTTTGTAGAATATTAATGGCATTTTCTCATATTAATAGTTTTAATAGTTTAAATAGATTTTTAAATCATTTTTAGATTTTTTAGAATATAATAAATAGATTTTTCATTTTTATTTTCTTTTATAGATTTTAAATCATTTGTGAATAATAATAGTCTTTTTAGAATTTAATATAGGTTTTATTAGGATTTTATTAGTTAGAAGTATATTAGTGGGTTTATTAGAGTTTTTAATTAGGAGTTAATTAGATTCTTTTTAGGATTAACTGAGTTTTAATAATTAATTGATTTTAGTCCAGAATCAAGTTTTGTGGGCAATTCTCGTTGGGCCCATATCATCAATACAGTTTTTGTCCAGCATGCAAAGCCCGATTCGTCCAGAAATTGTCCAAGAGTTTCCATCAATTGTCCAGTTTTTTCCAGCGTGTTCTACAAGGCTCCAGAAGCTTCCAGAATAAGCTCAGCTATAAAACCAGCTGCACGCCACGTGTTGCTTCGGAGACGGTCCCACATTTCTTCATCACACGCCGCCACGTCACCTTCACGTCTTCCCTCCCTCAGCCACGCGTGGGACACGCGTCCCACATGCGCCATCGTCCTCCACCATCCCTCACCACGTGGCGACCACCCAGCACTTCACCGTGAAAACACCGCCGGCCGGCCTGCATGGCCGGCGGCCACCGCTCCCTCACCGGAAAGCCCCAAAACTCCAGATTCCGTCCAACTTCCTTCTCCTCCAACCTTCAATTTTCATCCTCCCTCGTTCATCCTCTTCGATCACAACCTTCAACCTCCCCTCATCACCGCCATACGCTTCGCCGGAGATAACACCAGAAAACCCTAAAACATCAGAAAACCTCAAGAACACACCAACACGATCCCCAGATCTTCATCATCATCATCAACGATTTGTTCATCTTCATGATCTTCCCCAGAAACCACCACCTTCATCTCCTTCCTCCGATCATCATCATGCATCTTCCTCATCCAACTTCCTCGCCATGTTCATACCTCCAACAACACCACCAGAAATGCCATGAAATCTTCAACAAACGTCCAGATTCGAAGCCTTCTTCGTAGATCAAGATTTTCCCGAATCTTCAAGATTGTTCATCGTGATTGTCATCACCAGATTTCTAGCAACAAGAACAGGCAAGAACTCCGTTAGAACAACTTTCCAGATCTTCGTCAGCATCTTCTAGATCATCCATCGTGTTCGTTCACATCTTCATACGCAGTTCATCAAGAGTATCATAGGATCTTCACCAAGATCCATTGGTGTTCATCGCTGTAGTCCCCCAGAACATTACACAAAGCTTCATCCGTCTTCATATGTTCATCACTCCTTCAAGGAAATTCCAGATGCCTCCGCATTACCTTCGAGAGCTTCGTGTTCTTCGTAAGAGCTCAAAGATCCATCGCCATATTCACAAATCCCAGATCTCCCATAGCATCTTCAAGAAGCCCCTTTGAGAATCATCCGGCCATGGATCCAGTTTGTATTTGGATTGTAGTGTTGTTAGGTTGGTGGGGATTACAAGGTGCCGAGCGCATTTGATTGGATGTTAAGCGATTTGGTAAGAAGAAGAAGATGGATTGAAGGGTGAGGCGGCGAAGACGAGGGTTTCAGGGAGGACGAAAGAAGAAGACGGCGGCGCCGTGAGAGAGGGAGAAAGAAGGTTTCTAGGGTTTCTTTGGAGAGTGAGGAAGAAGATGGGTCAGGGAACTGGGCCTAAGGCCCAAGTCTAGTGACCGTACACCCTCCCAATTCACTCAGCACTTCCTCCGTTTTTGCATCAGACAAATGGGCTGGGCCCAATTTTGTGTTTTTTTATTGTTTTCTATCAGTCCCCTGTACTAGAATACCCCCCTTCCCATCTTTTTGTTTTTTTCATTATTTTCCCTTTTTAAAGTTTGTTAGGAAAAAAACAATATATGAAGAAAATGTTATTGTGTTGAAAAAGAAAGAAAATGGAAAAAGAAAAGAAAAGTATGAAAATATATTTGAAAAGATAGAAAAAAATGAAAAGAATTATAAGAAAGAAATATTATGAAAAAGTGTGAGAAAAAAGAGTAAAAAAAATATGTTGAAAATGTATTTGAATATATTGAAAAAATATGGAAAAATAGAAAGAAAAGATATTTGAAAAAAGGAGAAAATAATTGGAAAAAGGAAAAAATATTAAAGTGTCGATTTAATATTTTTAGAGTTCATTTTCTTTAGGTATATTTTCATAGGAATTATTTTCCTTTTAGGATAGTTTAGAAGCCCATTTGTTAGGGGGCTCTTTCCGTTCGATTTTTCAGGATAGAATAGGATAGCGTTTCCTAGGAGATTTATTTCAGTATTCAACTCATTGTAATCATTTTTCAGAGATTAATAAAACGAGATTTGAGCTGTGGTCCCGAAGTAGCCGAACTACAGCTGCTCTGATTCTTCGTACCAGACGAAGATATGTAGGCATAGGATGCGATATCCTAGCGAGCACACTAACAACTAACCTGTTGTTCTCTCGCTGCTGTGCGATCGAGACTTTCCCGCTGACGATTAATTGAACCCCTTTTTCTCTCTTGCCCAAGTGCATTTGAGACCAAGCCATAGTTTTGCCCATAGGTTCCCGACCCTGTGAAGCCAGTTGTTTTTCTCACTGCTGTATGAGAATGTTTGTTTAGCCGTAGTTAGTCTGAACTACGTAAAGCTCTGATCTTCCATCCAGTGGAAGTACGTAGGCACAAGACGCGAGGTCTTGGCGAGCCAATTTCCCTGTAGTCCCGAACTATGTTGACTCTGACTTTCTCTCTTGAGAATACGTAGGCATAGAGTGCGACGCTCTATCGAGTCAATCCCTGTCCGTTTAGATTTAGCAGCCGTAGATAGATTGTTTTGCATCCAGTAGACAACCCAAGCAAGCGTGGATCCCGTCGAGTACGACGGACGTGAGGGGTGCTAATACCTTCCCCTTGCGTAACCGACTCCCGAACCCAGGTTTTGGTTGCGATGACCATACCTTTTCCCCGTTTTTTGCAAGGTTTACTTCGAGCGTTTCCTTTCCCGCTCTGAGGGATAAATAACGCACGGTGGCGACTCTTCTGTCAGCCGGCGCCGATTTTCGCAGTAGCGACACAAGGCTCTGGCGCTGATCCAGAAGTATGAAGCCTTTAAAATGGAAGAATTTGAATCTATAGAAGCTATGTTCTCTAGATTCCAGATCCTCACAGCTGGGTTAAAAGTGCTGGACAAAGGCTATTCAACTTTTGATCATGTGAAGAAGATCATCAGAAGCTTGCCCATCAGTTGGAGACCAATGGTCACTGCTCTGAAGCTAGCTAAGGATCTGAACAAGATCACATTGGAGGAATTAATCAGCTCTCTGAGGAGCCATGAAATTGAACTTGAAGAAGACGAGCCTCAAAAGAAAGGTAAGTCAATTGCTTTAAAATCTAACAAATCTGTTAAAGCATTGCAGGTGTTAGAAGAAAGTTCTGAAGAGTCTTCTTCTGAAGAAGAAGATGAACTGTCCTTGCTGTCCAGAAGAACCAACAAACTTTGGAAGCACAAACAGAGGAAGTTCAAGAACTTCAAGAAGCCAGATCAATGCAAAGATTCCTCTGGACACAAAAGATCTGGAAAGAAGGAAGTTGTTTGCTATGAATACAAGGAACCTGGTCATTACAATAATGGATGTCCAAAGCTTCTAAAGGAAAAGCCAAAGAGGAAGTTTGACAAAAATAAGAAGGTTCTAATGGCAACCTGGGATGATTCAGATGAATCTGAATCTTCATCAGAATTTGAAGAAGAATGCGCCAACATGGCTCTGATGGCAGGCGTGGAAGATCAGGATGAAGGATCATCTGGATCTGAATCTGATTCTAGATCTGAATCTGACTCAGAAGAGGTACTTTATGATCTCTCTAGGGAAGAACTTATTAAAGTTTTATCAGAAGTCCTGAATAACTATAACCAGATTAAGCTCAAATGCAAAAAGCTTAAATGCAATCTTGAATCTGAGAATAGTCTGTTAAAGTCAGAAGTTGTCGAGCTCAAAGAAAATAATTTGAAAATGAAAAACAATTTTGAAAAAGCTCAACAAGACTCTGAATCTGAAACTAAGTCAAAATGCAAAAATATTTTAGAAGAATATGACTTTAGTTTTCAGAAGTTTCTGGCTAAAAGCATAGATAGAAGCAAGATGGCTTCAATGATCTATGGAGTTAGCAGAAACAACAGGAAAGGAATTGGATATGAATCTTCCTCTGGAAAGGATTTAAATCCAATGCATGTTGATAAACTTATCATTAAGAAGACTCCCTTATATTCTCATTTCAAGTTTGGTCATCTGAATGATATTAAACATACACGTTCTAATCAAAATGTTCCTATGTTTAAACCAAAAGTTAGTCAGAACAAACCTGTTGTAAAAAGACAGAAGTTCAGACAAACTTTTAAGGCAACTAACCCAAAAGGACCCAAAAAGATCTGGGTACCTAAGGATAAGATAATCCCTGTTGTAGATGTATTTAGCAACAAAGTCAAGACGCCAGTCATGGTACCTGGACTCTGGATGCTCACGTCACATTATGGAAGAAAGGTTTATGTTCCAAAGCCTGGAGCTTAAATATGGAGGAGACGTCAAGTTTGGAGGGAATCAGAAGGGCAAGATTATTGGCTCTGGTACTATTGGAAATGGTAACCTTCCCTCTATATCTAATGTTTTACTTGTAGAAGGATTAAAGCATAATCTATTGTCCATAAGTCAATTAAGTGACAATGGTTATTACATAACCTTTAGTCAAAAATGTTGCAAGGCTGTTAGTCAGAAGGATGGCTCAATCCTATTTAATGGAAAGAGGAAGAACAACATTTACAAAATCAATCTTTCAGAACTTAAGGTTCAAAATGTAAAATGCCTTATGTCTGTTAATGATGAGCAATGGGTCTGGCACAAAAGATTGAGGCATATTAATATGAGACGTATATCTCAAATTAATAAACTCAATCTGGTCAGAGGACTTCCTAAGTTGAAGTTCAACTCAGATGCTTTTTGTGAAGCATGTCAAAAAGGAAAATTTTCAAAATCTTCTTTTAAAACTAAGAATCTTGTTTCAACTTCAAGACCATTAGAGTTACTTCACATTGATCTGTTTGGACCAGTGAAAACTGTGTCCATCAAAGGCAAGAAGTATGGATTAGTCATTGTTGATGACTATAGCAGATGGACATGGGTGAAATTACTAAAACACAAGGATGAGTCACATTCTGCGTTCTTTGACTTCTGCAAACAAGTCCAGAATGAAAAAGATTTTAAAATTGTTAAAGTCAGAAGTGATCATGGTGGCGAATTTGAAAACAAATATTTTGAAAAATATTTTAATGAAAATGGCATTGATCATGATTTCTCCTGTCCTAGAACTCCACAACAGAATGGAGTTGTAGAGAGGAAAAATAGAACTCTGCAAGAAATGGCCAGAACCATGATCAAAGAAACTAATATGGCAAAGCATTTTTAGGCAGAAGCAATAAACGCAACTTGTTATATTCAGAACAGAGTGTCTGTAAGACCTCTTCTGGAAAAGACTCCCTATGAATTATGGAGGAACAGAAAACCCAACATTTCTTATTTTCATCCTTTTGGATGTATATGTTATATGTTGAACACTAAAGAGAATCTGAACAAGTTTGATTCTAAAGCACAGAAGTGTTTCATGCTTGGCTATTCTGAACGCTCTAAAGGCTACAGAATATACAATACTGAAACACAGATTGTGGAGGAATCCATACATGTTAGATTTGATGATAAGCTTGGCATTCAAAAGCCAAAGCAGTTTGAAAGTTCTGCAGATAGAGAAGTAATTCTCACAGACTCTGAAGGCTCAGAGGTAGAAAAGGTTCAAGTGAAAGAGCCAGAAGTAACGCCAGATGCAACTCCTTTAGCTTCTCAAATGGACAACTTGAATATTTATGAAGAATCAAATGTTAGAGGATCATCTTCTAGAATCAAGGCCTCTCACCCAGAGGATTTGATCATTGGAAAGAAGGATGACCCTATAAGAACAAGATCCTACCTCAGATCATCTGAAGCGTCATTATTTCATTTAGTGTCAGTTATTGAACCAACTTCTATGGATGAAGCTCTGCAAGACAATGACTGGATAATTGCCATGCAAGAAGAGCTCAATCAGTTCACAAGAAATGACGTTTGGGATTTGGTTTTAAGACCAAAAGGATTCAACATAATTGGAACTAAATGGGTCTTCAGAAACAAGTTGAATGAAAAAGGAGAAGTTGAAAGAAACAAAGCAAGGCTTGTTTCTCAAGGTTATAGCCAGCAAGAAGGAATTGATTACACAGAGACTTATGCTCCCGTGGCCAGGTTAGAGTCTATTCGTTTACTCATTTCTTTTGCTGCACAAAATAACATCACTCTATATCAGATGGATGTTAAGAGTGCCTTATTAAATGGGATTATAGAAGAGGAAGTCTATGTTCACCAACCTCCTGGTTTTGAAAGTGATAAATTTCCAGAACATGTTTTTAAACTTAAGAAATCTCTTTATGGTTTAAAACAAGCTCCCAGAGCTTGGTATGAGAGATTAAGCAATTTTCTTCTGGAGAAAATTTTTATCAGAGGCAAAGTGGACACAACTCTCTTCTGTAAAACATTTAAGAAAGATCTATTAATTTGTCAAATATATGTAGATGATATTATATTTGGATCTACCAATGTTATGCTGGGAAAGGAGTTTTCTCAATGTATGCAGGCTGAATTTGAGATGAGCATGATGGGAGAATTGAGATTCTTTCTGGGAATTCAAGTCAACCAGACTTCAGATTGCACTTACATTCATCAGACCAAATATGTAAAAGAGCTTCTGAAGAAGTTCAACATGAATGATAGTAAGATGGCAAAGACTCCTATGCATTCAACAAGTACTCTTGGTAAGGAAGAGGTAAGTAAGAAAGTAGATCAAAAACTCTACAGAGGTATGATTGGATCTCTTCTCTACTTAACTGCTTCTAGACCTGAAATTTTATTCAGTGTATGCTTGTGTGCAAGATTCCAATCAGATTCTAGAGAATCACACTTAAAAGCTGTTAAGAGGATTCTAATGTATCTGAAAGGTACTTCTAATGTGGGTTTATGTTACAGAAAATCTGATGATTTTAAACTAGTTGGATTATGTGATGCTGATTACGCTGGAGACAGAGTTGAAAGAAAAAGTACTTCTGGAAGTTGTCAATTTCTAAAAAGAAATTTAATCTCCTGGTACAACAAGAAACAACCTACAATTGCTCTATCAACTACAGAAGCATAATATATTACCGCTGCTGGATGTAGCATGCAGATGCTCTGGATGAAAAGTCATCTAGAAGACTATCAGATCTTTGAGAGTAATATTTCTATATTTTGTGATAATATTTCTGCTATATGCTTATCTAAAAATCCAATTTTACACTCTAAAGCTAAGCATATAGAAATTAAACATCATTTCATCAGAGACTATGTTCAGAAGAGTATTATAAACTTAGCCTTTGTTGATACAGATCATCAATGGGTTGATATTTTCACAAAACCCCTTGCTGAAGATAGGTATAAGTTTATTCTGAAAAATATTGTATGGAATTTTGTCCATAATAATATTTATCAGAAGCAAATTTCTCAGATGCAAAATGTTTAAAACTCTGAAGTATTTCATCTGTCATTTATTTAATTTCTTGAATTATCATTTTTGTGTGTATCTGAACTAACAAGTCTCAGAGGATCTGAACGTTGGCTAACGTTTCATTTCTCAAAGAGAATTCAGAATCACATGCAAGCAAACACGTGTCACTCTGAATCTGAAAAGATGGCGTGCATAATACTGAAGAGACATTTGAGGTAACGTTTGAACAATTGAAATTCTTGATTTTCCCCCCAATTGTCAGAATCATTTAATGCTTTGAAATGATTATTATTCTTTTCATTTAATGCCATTAAATGTTAAATGAAAAACGTGCTGAATGTGTGACCGTTTGTGTGCCCTAATTTTCTCTATAAATTCCACAAATCTCAACATTTTACACTTTTCACTCTCAAAAACACGTATATGCATTTCTGCTTACTCTTCTGTCTTCATCTAAACCCTAAACCTTCAACCTCTTCATCAATGGAGACTTCATCTTCAACCTCAGCACAGTTTCAATCAACAATGGCAGTTGTATCTTCTTCCAATCTGGGTGCTGTTCCTTTCAAGGAACCTGTTAGAATGAATCTCACACCTGTTGAGAAACTTGAAGTGTTATGTGAATCTTTGGTGGATTTTGCATCTCTAGCTGAAAATGGATTTAATCTGCGTTCCATCATTGATGCTCAAGGATGGACCAAGTACTTTGATAGACTGTTTGGGCCAGTTTATCCAGTTTTAGTGAAAGAGTTCTGGATTCATGCTCATGCTTACCCCAATTTCATAGTATCATCTATTCTGGGAAAAGAGATTGTGATTACAAAAGATCTTATAAGGAAACTAATTGGATATGAGGAAAATGATGGAGTTTCTCATCTGACTGGGCGTGTCAACATGAAAGCTGTTTATGAAGAAGTGATTGCTTCTGGAGAACCCTCTAACAAGTTCAAAGATCTGAAACCCAATTACAAAATCTGGGCTAAAATCTTCATGGGTTGCATTCACCACAGAAAGTCTACCAATTCACCAGATTATGTCAACAATGATCAAATTTACTTCATGTATTGCCTCAGTCAGAGCACAAAGGTAGATCTGCCTCATCTGCTCTTCTCTCATCTTTGGAATCACGCCAAGGCATCGAGATAAGACATGAAGACAAAACATATTAAGGGTAGAAATTGGATCCCTTATGGAAGGTTGATTTTAGACATTCTGACAGAGAATGGTCTGGTGGAGCATCTGCATGTGGTTGGATTGAAAGAGGAACTTACATCTGTTTTGGGAAAAGTTCTGAACGCTAAAAGTGTACAAAGGCTGAAAGTTATTAATGAACTTGCTTCTGCTCCTGACAAACTAAATACAGAAGAAGTAAGCAAAAGAAGAATTCTGGTAGAAAACTTACCAACATTCTATGCAGAAGAACCAAAAGAGGTTCTGATCAAATTTGTTGGATCATGTATGGAACAAGGAATTACTCTTCCAGAAGGATTTCTAAACCGTGAACCAATACCAGATCTCTATGCAGAACTTAAGAGGTAGAGAAAACAAGAGTTAGAAAAAGAAGAAGCTGCAGGCTCACCTCAGAAGAAGCAGAAAAATTCTGAAGAACCTCAGAAGAAGCAGAAAACTTCTGAAGAGCCTCAGAAGAAGAAGAAGAAAAGAAAAGCTTTTGGAGAAGCTCCTTCTGCACCTCTCAAACGCATCAAGATAAAAGGTACTAAATAATCTTTACCTATTATTTCTGAAATAGCAGTAGAATCATCAACATTTAGTTTTGTACCTGAACCCCCTCATTCTCAATCTGAACCACTAACTTCTGAAAAATCTGAACAACCAAAACAATCTGAACCTCACATTCAAACACCACCAGAAGAACCAACTTCAAAACAACCAGAACAACAACCAGAACAACAACAAGTACCTTCTCCATAACAATCTGAACCAATACCATCTGAACCTATTGTATCTGAACCACCAAAATCTATACCTTCTGATCCACAACCCAATCCTCAACCAGAACAACCCAAACCTACTAAATCATACATATCTGATTCTGAGGTTCTGGACGTCCAACCCCTCAAAATTATGTTTGATGTATCTTCTACATCATGTCCCTCATCTACCTCATCTGATTCATCTGAATCTGATGTTCACCCAGATGTAAGCTCACCCCCTTCTCTCAGAGGATATAAACCAAAACAACCAGATACATCTATTTCATATGATGCTATCATTCCTGAACCCTCTCCAAAACCTACACCAAGAACATCTAAGTTTGTCTCATTTGCATCTTTAAAACCTTTTCCATCTGATCCCCTTCCCTCTGGACTCAAACTCAAACACTTCTTTCTCAACCCAAAACCATCAGCTTTTGTTCCATACACTGTTAATCCAAGAGTTGTTATCCCATCCATTCGCAGAATTAAACCATTCTTTCGTATCATGCCTGCTCAAAAGAAACCAGCTTATCCTCGTCCTTTATTTATCATTCCTAAATTTACCATACCACCTCCACCAGTTCAATCTAAGCCATTCACTCTGGAAACCTTTCTTAAACCTAAACCAAGGCTAAATGTTGATATTTTATTTGTTGATTTTATGAAAGAAATAAGGATGAATTTAGACTCTGTGAATAAGAGATGCTTGTCAACCATGAACTCGGATGAATTTGATGCTATTTGGAATAGCTTCATCTCTATATTCAATACCGTTGCTTCAAATCTGAAGAGTGTTTACTCTGATGATGCGAAGATCAAATTTGCTGAGACTGCCAGAACCATGTTATGGAATTTGAAAAGATCTCCAACTTTTCTTCTTGAGGACGCACCTTAAACTTTTGGAGTGTCTGCTACTTCTGAGACTCTTGAAGGATCTGCTCCTGAAGTTATTCTGGAACACAACCCTTTAGCTATGACAATTATGGATAAACCTTCTGAATCTGTGATTCCAGACTCTGCAACTCCAATGGAAATTGACTCTGCTCCTACTCCTGCATCAGAATTTGCTCCGTCTACTTCTTCTGAGATCAAGAAAGAGAACCCAAAATTAGAAGATAAGATTGATGTGCTGGAAGCTGGTCAATATGAGATCAAGTCATGGATGACAAAGCAAGATTAGAAGACTGAAAACATTGAGAAGTGGATGTCAAAGCAAGAAGAATCTTCATCTGAAATCACCCACCTTCTGAAGATGATCCTCTCCAAAGAGTCTTAGATTTATGTTTTCCTTATCTGATGTTTGAGTTGTTTTAAATTTATCATCTGATGTTTTGTCTGTTTTATCTGACTACTTGAATGTTTGAATGAATCTGAATGTTTTCTCTATATGGTTGTATATTTTCTCTCTGTTTCCTTTTATTTATCTTAAAAATTTCTTTTTGATTATGACAAAAAGGGGGAGAAAATGAAATTCTGACTGTTCAAATAAACTTTACCTGAATGGAATTCAGACATATCAAATTATAACTAACATGAATTTTTAGTATTTCAGAACTATAATGATAAATATGACAAAATTCATTAAAGTAACTCTGAGATTCCCAGATCAAGTTTTAACCAATCAAGCTCTGATTCTGAAATGTGGCTCTGATTTTGAAATGATCATCCAAATCAAGCTCTAATTCTAAACATTCAGGCTCTGATTCTGAAAAGAATACTTATGCAAAAAGGGAAGTTTATATTCTTTCTTAGTATTCAATTCAGGGGGAGATTCATAATCTCAGGGGGAGTTATAATTTATCTCTTTAATGAACAAAATTTCTTATGTTTTTGTCATCATCAAAAAGGGGGAGATTGTTAGAACACAGTTTGGTTCTTAGTTATATCTCTATGTTTTGATGATAACACTTATGAAATTTTGTATTAAGAAATTATATACTCTAAATTTGTTCAAGTATTTTTGTTGCAGATATTAAAGTTAATATTCTTCTGAAAGCAAAAATGGTTCTGAACGTTGAACTACGCAAGGCTCTGAAGCGTCAGAAGCATCTCTTAGAAGACTCTGAGTGCTGCCTACAGAAGACTCTGAGCGCTGCCTACAGAAGGATCTGAAGCAGAAGCTACAGAAGCATCTGAAGTGTAGATTGATGAAATTGTATGAAGAGTTTCAAGCACTGTTTTTCAGAAGACTCTGATAGTACTGTATGCTGCATGTACTGAGGATCTGATCTCCAAACTCTGCTCTAATTAATTTCACACTGAAGCACACTTGCTGCAATACTCTGATACAGCAAAATTTGAAGACATCAAGACTCTGATCACTCAAGGCTCTGATGTTAATTGCTGTGAATTAGAAACTTGTTGAAGAAGATTATTCAAAGTTATATCCGTTGGTTATGCCAAACGACTCTTTCCTCTTTCATGCTAGACACAAGAACTCAGGCAAAAAGGATTTCTCTGAACATTCTAATTCTGGGAAAGGTCAAGTCACATGAAGACAAAAGGCTACAACTACTTTGCAGTACACAGTCTTCAAGCTTGCAACTTCTTGGACTTGTAAGTCTATAAAAGCAAGCCTTCAACAACTTTCTTTAGTTGACGAATATTGAACAATTCATTTGGAAACTCTCTCAAAGCTCTCATACAAATTATTATTCTTTGCTAAATAGTTTTCATAAGTTCTTAAACTTAAGTGTAAATCACAGTTGTGATACAACTTACTTAGAAGCATTCAAACACTTGTTTAGTTTTACATTTGATTGTAAAAGTTCCTTGAGAAGACTAAGTTGTTGTCAGTAGTTCTTGAGAAGACTAAGAAAGTTGTTCTTAGTGGTTGCTATTGTAATCAGTTTGATTAATAGTGGATTAAGTACTTGTGGAGAAAGGAAAATCACTATTGATAGGGTGGACTGGAGTAGTTGAGTTCAACGAACCAGGATAAAAATCTTTGTGTTTTTATTGCCATAATATTTTCAAAATCCTTATTCAACCCCCTTCTAAGTATTTTCTCACCTTCAATATGTTCATCTGAGACCTATAACTTGAGTTCCATAAACCCAATGGATGAGTTCTAGTACTCAAAAGAAATATTAGAACATGTCCTACAAATCTTATGTTTATAAGAAAATGAGATTCAACTTGTATCTTGAGATATGTGGTCTTGAAGTTAGGCACTAAACAAGGGATTTTACACTGACAACCTTTGAAACCCTAATTTAGTAACTTCTCACACTATTGATTCTTCTTAATTTGATCTTGAAATAACATCTTAGATGTCTCCACATGACTTTCCATGACTCCAATGACTTAGAACCAAGTCTCAATCTCCTTCAAATCCACAATGGACCTTGAACTAGGCAGATGAAACCCTAAATGCACAAACTTTGATTGCAACCTCTTGCAAGTGAAATAACACCTTAGATAAGCTCCTCAATGACCTCAAAGGCACTCAATGAACTTCTCCAACATCTCCTACCCATAACCATGGGCTTGTGATCCTCTGGCGATCCTCAGTTGACCTCCAAGATAAGAGATAAACCACACTTATCAATCTTCTCCCTTAGAGAACTTTGACCACTTCTTAATGAGTATAAGCACCGGGTGACTTGAGTAAGCACTCTTGATTGAGCTTAGAACCCTTGATACTTTCCTCTTAAATGACATAATCTCTTAATCCCCTGAAAAGGACAATGCTATGCACATGCAAGATGCTAATGAAATGAAATGAAACATAAGCCAAGTAAGAAAAAGGTTGGGCAAATTTTAGGGTACAACATGGTGCTGCAAAGGTTTGTTTCACTTGATCATGAGAACTTGGCAAGATGGCATGGTGTGAATATGTAAATGAGGAATACTTTGGCACACAATAACTTCATGAATCTTGGCTCAAATGATGAAGTCTTGAGCTTTTTGAAAAGAGGACATGTAGATGAACAACTTTCATGTTTTAAAATTTTTGATTTGAGGTTTGCATCATGATGAAAAATGGTCCAACAAGTTGGTCTAGGCAAGCCCGTGCATGACCTGGTCATGACTTGGGCAACTTTTGTCAAGTGTTGGCACCCATGTTCATCTCACCACATCTTGAGTTGTAGGAATCTAATTGGGGAGTTCTTTAGATGCTTAGAAAGCTGAGATGTATGAGAACAAGTTTGATAGTGTAAACTTTTGGATTTGAAGCTTGGAACTATCAAAAATAGGGCTTGCAAGTTGAGTAAAAACATGACTTTGAGATGCCTTGGCAACTAAAGCAGGTTGCCTAAATTGTGCCCAAAATCAATAAACTTTGTGATGCCATAACTTTTCACTCCTTGATCCAATTGAGGACTTCTTTATATGCTTGGAAATCTTAGATCTAGAGGAATAACTTTCGTGTTTGATGAATTTTGATTTGAAGTCAAGAAACCCATGAAGCCTTGGTTGGAAGTTCTTGCAAAAATGCTGCCCTAAGTTTTGCCCTACTTTGACCTCCACTTGAAAACATCATAACTTGAGTTATAAGAAAGTTCTTGAATATTTCTTGGTATCAAAATAAATCTAAATTTATGATCTACAACTTTTATGTTGATGGCCAAGAAAAACTATGCTTGGAACAATCTTGAACTTAGCCTTGAAAAATCACTCCAAATGTTGACTTTTTGACTTCACCATAAAACCCTAATTCTTCAAATCTCCTAATTTTATTGTTCCAACTTGAATTTTGATGATCCAACCACACGAGATTATAGACTAAGACTTGTAAAGCTTATGGTTGACCATGAAACTCAAAATTTGACTCTTGTGATGCCTCAGTTAACTTTTGAATCAGATGAAGAAATGCCTCTCCTATCCACTTAGGAAGCTTTTGAATTAGATTTCTTTGTACCAAATGTCTTCTTAGCGACCCACAAAATGTATGAGGACCTCTTTGGTTGATTTCCCACTCAACTCATGATTAATCAAAGTTTCCTCCTTTTATCCATGAACCCTAATGCCATAAAATAAACAAAACCACAAAGTCTGGAGATTTGGTTAGTTATGTAAGGATGATTGACCTGAGATGCTTGTGCAAATTATGATAAAATCTAAGGGGTAAATTTTGGGGTATGACAACAGTGCATCTTCATATTTTTTGTTTTCCTAAAACCATGTTGTAAACATTGATTCGGTTACACTTGGTTTGAGTAAAACGTTCCCAATTTGCTCAAAGTCTTTGTAGTAAACAAAATTTTCTCATTCCATGTGAAAATACAATCTCTCAACAGATGGCTTCTTACCATGTATAGAATAATATAATATCCTTCAACATGCTTCACTTGGAGAGATGTAGTGACAATCTAAATATTGCTTGATTTCGTTAGTGTTGTTTTTGTCACCACATGTAGTGTTCTCAGAAGGTTGAATAACAGCAGAAATACGACCTGTAACTTTCTTGATGTACTTGAATAAGTACTTTATCG
The DNA here is from genome assembly GCA_963859935.3 of Lathyrus sativus. NCBI lineage: Eukaryota > Viridiplantae > Streptophyta > Magnoliopsida > Fabales > Fabaceae > Lathyrus > Lathyrus sativus. The sequence continues at coordinate 671,061,697 of OZ012739.1, forward strand.
AAGTACTTTGATTGCACCATTCCATGTTTATATGGGCTTTATACTTCAACAATAAACTTGGATTATGGCGAACCACATGGCCACTTTGTTGGATTATTCCGTTTTTCTCAATTGTGTGTCCATTGTCTCTTGTCCTATATATTGGATAGCCATCTTGATCCACTATTGTTGAAGATTGAAACTTTTTTGGGTAGAACTTGGAACATTTCATGTCTTTCATACAAGGTGAATTCAGGTTTGTCAAACCATAAGGACCATGAACCATGTGTGTTTTAACCAAATTATACAACTTCGGGTCTTTCAAAGGATCAGACACTTCAGCACTAATGATTTTGTCAATGTCTTTTAGGTCTTGGATACTTGTTAGAAGTTATGCAAAAATATCAATATATGTGCATGAGGCAACCCTCTCTTTTGAAACTCAATGGTGTACATATCTATAAAAGATGTAAAATATAATGACTTAGAATTTTCATAATGTAAATCAAGTAAAAGTAAGGCTGAGAAATATAACTTACACGCAAGTACTTTTCCTAAGACACCCTTCTTTGTTATATCTAAAAGTAATTGGTCAAACATGATTTTTAATATCCTTGAAATGACATTTGGTTTATCTTGTGCTTTCAAATGAAGAGGTGACAACACTCTTTATATCTCAAGACAATTTGGATTGCAAGTAAAAGTTATGAACAAATCAAGAAACCCCATTTTGCTATAGATATCCATACCATTGTAGCATAATTGATCCATAAACCTACGACCGCCAACATAGGAAGATGGCAATGCCACTCTTTTCCATGTGCTTGATCCTAGTGTTTGACTTTGATCACCTTCTTCATTAAGAATTTTTTACTTTGACACCCGAAGCTTCAGTTGATTTTTACTGATCCATTCTAATTTTTCAGACTCTAACATCGTGTAACAATCAACCAAAAATTGTTGGAATAGTCTTCAAGATGATAACATGTCTTGGCTTCATTGACTCTATTTTGAATGTGAAATGAAAGGCATTCCCTTATGGTTAGTTTGTCCCTCTTGTTATCTTGGAAGATGTCTAAGTCTCTATGAGCTATGTTAGGCCTATAACCATCTTCTATATAAGAAAAAATCAATGGATATTGATAAGCTTAGTAACTTGCATGTAGCTCATTAATCCGCTGTAGTTGTCCACCTTTTGTTTGCATGATTATATCCCTCATTTTTGTTGTGTCAATATCACCAACAACTAACGCAACAACCTCGGATACAGTTGGTTGATTATATATTCGACCATCAGTGGTTCTATCAGAAATTAGCCTCAATTTCAGGTTGAGTATTTCCATCACTTAACCATTGTTTGGCCATATGAATTTTTTTTGCATGAGTGTTATGTTCATAAAGCATATCAGACAATTGATGTACAATCAAGGGATCAATGTTTTTGGTGTTCCTACATAATAAAATAATATAGAATGTGTTATATTGTCTATATTTATCTACTATAGAGATATAAGAAATGTCATGTAAAATAGAAAGCTCGCATAAAAGTGGTAATGTATAGATAAAATAAAATAGGCTGTCTAAATATACCTTAGACCCTGCATTCTTTGGACCTCATTTTCGGTGTCATAAATACAAAGTTATGCAAATTGTGGGGGTTTACCTTTAGGTGGTAACAAATTTCAATTCGATGACACGATTGACCTTGAATCCGAAGTGTTGGCGGTTCACCGCCATTGTCAAAACGAGTATCTAACTTTGCACCGTGTGATGTGAAGGCAAACATCATGTTGTAATGTCAAGTTTATTGTTGAAACTTCTGACTAACTAAGCCTTCTTGATCAAACAGGAGATGTGAGAGTAACTTAGGAGGTTGCTCTAGTAACGAAAGTTGAACCTTTTCCATTACCGCAACATAAATAAAAATTGGGATTAGCTGAATGGCAACCTTTGTTCATCCTCTCTTGATACTACATGATGGCTTTACAATAACGACATTCGATTAAAAAGTCCTCGATGTCATAATATTCTACATAACAAACAAATGATCATAATAGGATAAGTAAGTAAAAGTTTCTATATGTTATATAAAAAGGTCAAACCTTCCGTTGTTCTTTTATGATGGTCATCCATAAAAAAAGTAGCATCTTCATCGTCGAAATCAGAACACATATCATCTTTAGATTGATGGGCTAGAAAGTGTGATGTTGTAACATTAAAACTAAAAAATATATTGTTGGATTGTTAATACAATAACAGAAAAGTTAGTCTACTAACTTGCAAAAGGATCATAGTCGGCTTCATCGTCACTGTCACTGTTAAAATCTAAATTGACGGTTGGATGAAAAATTAGACATGAATTTTGGACAGCATGACCACCATCATCTTCGGGATGCCGCACATCTTGTTCCATCGACAAAACAGGTCAAAAACTTCTGCCATCGCTGTGTTTTTTCCGGACGGTAGGAATCATAGTATCCCTATACAACGGTGAAAGTATAATTCAGTAGTTACATATACAAAGCAAGTAAGCCAAACAATAATTCAACAAATTTATAACTTAAAACTGGCATTTCAAAAACCAAAAATGATCCATTCTGGCATTATCACATTATATATTGGTAATAAAGCAAGGAACATATTAGCAAGGATATCCAAAAAAGAAAGTAAAAAAGTGAGAACATATTGGCAAACCAGAATGTCTATATAATGGCACAGCTTGGGTAAAACATCGTTTTGTATTTCAAGCATGTCAAGTATGTCATGACAAATCGTACGGCATGCAAAAATGGAAATCTTGCTATGAAGACATTCCTATGCACGTGTATTTCAATGTGTGAGTGATTCTTGTGCTAGTGTGAGTGATTCTTGTGCTAGTGTTTGGGTATTCTCATCTGATTCATGTGTAATGGCATTAGAAAAGTTGGCAAACAGATTTTTTCCTAAGCTGTGAATGTTGTAGCAATGTTTCGGTGTTCTAAATCCATGTCTGGTCTGGCTAGGTTCTGAACAACCAAATCGTGCACTAAGTGACCTTCCTTCTTCAACAATTTTCTCAATAGTTTTATGGTTTAGATGTAATGGTGTTAGCTCGGATAGTGGAGTTCTCATCGTTCCGACATTTGGTGTAGAAAGTGGCACATTGAATGGTACTTGTTGAGTAGTGTTTCTTTGACGTTTTGAGCGAAATTATTTTATTACCAAAGATCTACGTGCTATTGCTTTCTTGGCTGTCAAATATTTGTCTGTGTTGTCCATATTTGAGTATCCAAGTCTTTGTCATGTTCTCCTAACAAAATTTATAAGGAAATTATGCAACTAATGATCAAATAATGAAAGGGATAATTATCAAATAAATAGTTATGTTAACCTAATGTTCAAATAATGTATAAGGTATATTGATATAACTTTATGCTATATTCTACAGTCATGTAAAATCATTGAACCTCATTGATGGTATTATATAATGTATACAGTGTGTGCTACATCTGCATTAATGCCTTTGCAGATGATTCATTGTTCATAAATTATGGAACACCAAAAGAAGATTTCAATGGAAATCACTATGTCGGTGACCTGCAAGAAAATGGATATTCAAATTTTGTTCTTAGAAATGTTGGACAATGGCCTTATAGCAACACATGAGTGTATATGGGAAATGTTAATGCAGACTATACAGCATCAAATACATATTGTTTAAATATTAATGGCCCAGATTACTCCTACATTGCTCGGCTTTCCCCTCTGTCACTCAGATACTATGGCTTTTCTATGCAGTCTGAAAACATCAAATTTGTGTCAAAGCTTAAGGTTTTCTCTCTCAAATTTAAGGTAAGTTGTCATGGCTTAAATAAGTAGATGCAGTATGAAACATGTTAGAACATAGCATGTTCTTCAAGCAAACACATTTATATATACATATCATGGAAGAATAGTAGTATTTGCACATAATAAGCATCAAATTTGATTGTCACCTAGTATGCAATAGCAGTTGAAATCAGACCCTAAATGTAGAGATTTCATGAACATTCAAATTTGATTGTCACAAACATTGAAATAAGCGGGGAAGGTCATGGTTTTATGACAACATTGTATAAATTCATATTAGGGTCATCCAATCAAAGGTTTTATCTAGTGACTAATAATTTGACACTTTAACAAATGTATCCAAAAAACTAACCTTTAGGCCAATATAACCTTACTATGTAAACTGAGCTGCTTGTATTGCTTCCTATAAGTTAGTTCAAGTGTTATCTGCCAAGAATTAAGAACAACAGGTCTTAATGATGGAAGTCCAATAGTTGACAAAACTTTGGTGAAAATTTGAACAAAATTAATGCTTGCTTCCATTAACTATTAAGGACGAAACTTAACTAACCATGATCCAAAAGTATGTTACTTTTGAATGGTTATGTTTTTCCAGGAATTGACAAAGGAAAACATCAGTTAAAATCAAGAAGAATCCATGCCCTGCTAATTTCGTATCACGAGCAAATCCTTCACTACGCGAGGCTGAAGCGAGCAACAACAGAAAGAAACAGAATCAAAATCACTAAAGTTCGCTTGAAGCGAAAAAAGCAGAGGAAGCGAATAACCTTAGCATCGCGAGCCAGTGCTTCCCTAAGCGAAGGTCGCGACGCAAGGAGAAGCAAGCAAAAACAAAATGAAACAGAATCAAATTCTCCCAGTTTTGCTTGAAGCGAGCAGAAGCGAGAAAAGTTCTCTACGCAAACGTTACTTTGCATAGCGAAGTAAGGCGGTTTCCAGGGGCGATTTAAAATTCTTCAAGGTTAAGCAAGCTGACTTTGCATGGCAACCAAAACTTCGCATAGCGAAAATCCGTCATCTCAACCAGTATAAAAGGAGTGCAACAGAAGCATGGGAGAATATCACATTAGAAAATTACTTTGTAATAGAAAATTATAATATAGTTTAGTAAGGAGAAGAGAGTGGAGAGAATCAAGCTGGGTTCACATCAAGAATCGAGATATATCATCCTTGATGAAAATTCATATCTAATTCTTCCTTTTTGTGTAAGCTACCATGACAATAGATAGCTAACTCTTCTCTTGTTAGAATTGGAAGAGAACTACCGTAATCGTATATATTATCATTAATTCCTTCTTTAATGAAATTTTGTTATTCATGATTATCGATTAAATCTTTGTTTTGTCATTCTAAACCTATGAATATGAATTGTGATTGAAAAATACATTCGTATTAAAGTTAAAGATTATAATCGGTTAAACGTTTCGATCTAGACATAGAACTAAGGGTTTAACTTTCATAAACGATATTCAGTTCTTAATGCGATTTTTTAGTTTAATTGATTGAGAAATCATCAATTAAACTAAATCAATTGAAATCTCAGCAAGCATATAGACATATATGTTGTTGTGAGTGAATTAATGAAAATAAGATGAAAATCAAGTTTCTTTAAAAAAGTATCAACCAAAATTATACGTGCACGGTAGTGGAATTTCAATCCTGACAAGTTTTCTATCCTTTAAACTTTACTTTAACAAATTTCGATTTTATTTTCTGTTACTTAAAAGCAAATCAATTTACAAACTTCACTTAAAAACAATAACAATTGTCTTAATATTGATAATATCGCGCCGGTCTCTGTATTCAATATTTTCTTTTGATTTACTCAACTTCACTTAACTGGCATTCCTTCTTATCTCTTGAAATGTGATTAAGTGTTAGTTGCTCAAACCATTCAAGAACAAAACTTCGTTGTCCAGTTTCAATAGCATGAATTTTGTAGAAATGTATGTCATTAAACTCACTATAGTTTTAGGATAATTAGAAGATTGAACTGTAATTTCAAATTGTTTTTTTTCTTTACAATTAGGTACCTCAATATTATAACTTGAATGGAAATAATCTAATCAGGAAAACAAATTTTAGTTAGAAATTGTTAGTAAATATAGTTTTTCTATTTAGAAGGTATAATTCCTATAAAAAAATCCATAGGTATTAATACAAATTTGACAGCTAAGAAGGATACTAATTTACCATATTGTTGGTAGGCAAGATAAGTTAGTGTCATCATGAAAGATTTTGTATTAATATAGGAAGTGAAATAGCTGAGCATTAAAGCATTTAAAATTAGTTTCTAAAAAAAAAAAGTCAAATTTTTGTTGACATGACTTAAAAATTGAAAAGCAAGCAATTGTACTTTTTGTATATTTTCATATTTGATTACATCGGATGTTCTGCCCTATTCATAATTTGCGGGAGAAGAGAGCATGTGACATTAAATGAAGAAATGACTATTATTGCAGTAAGAATTGTGATACTAAGCTATTGATTAACTTGAATCTTAATTCATTAAATTCACAACCGGACTTTGATTTATCCAAAGGAAAGGTTAAAGAAAGACAAACCTTTTTGCGCGATGTAACAACAACGCTAAGAGATCGGGGGTTGGTTATGCCTAGGGTGGATATTTCATATCCTAAACATTTGTAGTACTCTACAGGAACCTTTTGTATGTTTGGATGCTATACTTGCTAAATGTTTGTTATGGTTTGGGATTGGGTATAAGGTAAAGTTGTAGGTAAAGACTTAAGGATACTTTCTAAGTTTGCTCGCAAAGATATCGCATCCTCTGCCTACGTATCCTAACTAGGATAGAATCAGAGCAACCGTAGTTCACCTCACTAGGATGAAGAACTCTGGATTATGATCAAGGTTCAGAGGGGAACAAACATAACAATGTTTGCATAGAGTTTGAAAAAACTCTCTAGATCTAAGTTTAACACTCAAAGGGATTGACTTTTACAAAAGCCAAGGGGGAGTAAGTAACCATCACCATGATTCTTACATAGAGTTAACAAACTCTATCTTAAAGTTCTAATTGAGAAATACTCCTAACAAGGGGTAGATCTTCTAGACTTAAAGCAAAGTCTAAATGGGTATATGTTCTAACTTAACTAAGTTATGGTTCAAGAATGACTTAACAAAGTCAAGGGGAGTGTAATAAGCTATCTATGACCCAAGGGTCAATAGAGAGACTTTCCTTTGGAATGGGAAAAAGATGAGGCAACTGGATGAGAACTAACAACTTCCATCACTTGGGGAATAACTTAACAAAGTTAAAAACATACATGAGCATTCATTCAAACATGATGAACATATACAAAAGAGCATGGTGACTATTAAGAAAAATATGCAAGCATGTGACAACATCAAGCAAAGATTACAATCAAGTCAAATGGTTACAACCAATAAAGCACAAAGATATTGCAATATCTAGAAGGAGATGGTGAGGTTCTTACAAGACCAATCATATAAGGTAAAATAGACTTTGAAGCATCTTAGCAAAGATGTAAGGGAAACATGATAACAACTACATGCAATTCAAACAAGTTTAAGTGCAAACAAGTGACCACTTGAGGCAAGCATATCATGGGGTTCAAAGAATGTCAAATGTAACAACATGAGATCATCAATCATACTATGATTAAAATAAAGTAAAATCAAGACCTAGCATATTATGATTCTAACAAGACATCCAAACAAGTAGATCAAGGTATAAAGAACACACTCAAGAAGTTACAACATCAAGAGATATAACATGGTTTACAAACAACATTCAACAGTATTAATCAATTTAGATGCATCAAAAGGAAGGGTTTGAACATGACAAGACCTTGAGTTTGAACAAAACTCAAACACTTAAACAAGTTAACAAACATATGTAAATCAAGTTTAAAATAATCTCACAAGATTAAATCAAGAAGAAGTTTGAGAATGAACCAAAAAGATGCAAGGTAAAAACCCTAAAAGTGCAAGACTTTCAAGTGATATAAAGTATTTCTAGGATGAATATCCTTTAATTCTTTTCTCACTATGTTAAAGTAGACATGACTAAGAACATTTTGTAAAAAGAATGGATAAAAAATGTTGAAAAATGGTGAAGTTATGAAGTTTTCAAAATTGTGAAGAAAACATAAATGAACAAGTGATAAAAAAGAAGGATTGCACTTGGTAGGTGTTGAACCCACCACCTTTTAGATCACAAGTGTAAAACATCACCAATCCAACCAAGTGCGCACGTGTGAAAATCAATGGTGAGAGAGAGAGAGAGAGATATGTTAAAACATGAAAAATGCAAGAAATAGCAAAAGAGTTGATCTCCACACAGATCAAACTCAGGTCAAGAGGCAAGGCAAGATACATGAGCGCATAGGTCACGACCACTGGGGTGGTGATACATCAAATGTATACAACCACCCCAGAAATAGATAAACCTCCAAGCAAAGAATTATGGGCAAAATCAACATAGTAAAACAAACAAATATGACCAAAAACGTGAAGCCTTAAATCTGGGCAAAATTTTATCAATTTTAACAAAATAAACGTCTAACTTGCCTGAAATTCAACAAGGAATCTAATGGTGTCCTTGGTTTTCTCAAATAATGCACACAGATTGAAATTCGAATGCTACTGCATAATGAGTGTTTGAAATGCATTTTCAAAGTTATGGCTTAGATCAAACATGCTTGAATCAATCTAAGAGTTTTCACACACTCCAAATATGGTACACGAAAAGTTCACACACAAGTGATCCTCAAAATTATGCTAGGTTAGAATATGACACATGAGTTGCAAATGTTGCATAAGATTTGTGATGGCAAGTTCAAAAGCAGGTTTTGACAGAACCAAAATAAAACAATGTGACCTGTGATGACAATCCAACAATAAACTTATTACAGCAATTGACTCAACATCCACAAGACATCAGCATACCAAGACAAAGGCATATCCAAGGCAGTTACATGTTCAAAACAATTGGCACAACACAAATTGGCTTGAACAGGCCCTATACACATTGCTCTTATCAACATATCATGCCATCTACAATTCAATCAAAGTTTCCAAATGCAAAAACTACTCTAATCATTAAATCACACCTAGGCTAAACAGAACCAACAACATTCACAAATGGAAAAGATCAAAAACAGATCCAACACCAATCATCTTGACAGTTGCAAACTAAAACTTCTTATGTTCATACATGGCATAAGGTAAAATTTAAGAAGGTTTCACAAGTTAACACATAGCAATACAACTTTGTATAATGACTAACATGATGTTTAAACATAGTGATGAGTAAAACAAAACAAATCTGGCAGGCTTCCACATGAACTACATTTGCTTCAGCACATTTCAACAAAAAGCATACAAAACATGTCTATGACAGTTCAACATCAAGATAGTGAATACTAACCTCTTGTATACCTCCAAAAAAGCTTATATAGTAGGGAAAACCTTGAAGATCTCCAGCCAATATCAAACAGAACTTTGATGATCTAGCAGATTTCTTGCACTTGAAGAAAATGAAAGGAACTTTGTAACAGATCCAAAATAAGTGATGTAAAGGGTATTGTATGTCTTGGACAGTTGATACACTTCAAACCAAAGGTGTTGGAAGTGTTGAGATGGGTGAAACAGGCCTGACTAAAGATTTGTCTGATTTTGTGTGGAAAGTCAAAGTTTCCTTGGTTGAGAGTTAACTTATGAGAAAATGGGTTTTTTGACTGGTTTAAGAGTTTGAACACTTTCCACACATCATTTGTGGATTGTGCAGATGGTTTTCAATGACTTTTAGTGTTTAGAAATGGTTTTGGAAGGCCAATTGCTCAAGGCAGATTTTTAGGAATTTTGGTGAACTTGCTTCAACTATAAGAGAAATGGAAGGCAAGGTTCTTGAGGAGTTTTCTCTGGTTTTGTGAGATTTTTCTTGTGTGTTGTGATGTATAGAAGAGGCCTCTATTTATATAGGAGGTGAAGCTTGGCAGATTTTGAAAACACGAGGTGGCTTTGGCTTTTGGAGGGAGAATGGAGCAAATCTGTCCAAGATCTTGATGCAGCTGGTTTTCCAAGTTCTTGATGTATTGTGATGCACAAGAAAAGTTGTATGCAGGCAATAGAAAGTTATTAAAGGGTGGCTAGAGACTAGGGGGATTGTTGCTGCAGATTTTCTTCAAGAAAAGTTTCTCTTTCCTCTTGATTTTCTTTGATTATAATAATGCCACTTGGTTGCAACTTGCCCATGTACTTCAATCCTTCTGAATTTTCACTCATCACACTCTCTAGACATCAGATCAAAGGCTAACCAATGGTTGAAAATCATCTAGATGGTTGGCAAGTTGGTTTATGACAAATTTGAAATGGTGCATTTCAAGTGTTTGGACCCCAACTTCCCTCCTTCGAAACTCCTAGCTCACAAATGCTATGGAGGAGTTCTTGTACCTTTTGTAAAGCCCTAATCATGCTCTATAACTTTCATGTTTTGGGGATTTTTAAATTCCAAGTGGAACTAGGTCAAATACACCCTTGAAGTTGGCTGAAAACATGACTTGAAAAGTGCTAAAACCTTGAAATTTTGCTAAGTGTTTTTCCCTCTTGCACTGTTTTTTTTATCATAACTCAAAGTCCATTCATTTTTTGGACATGGACCACTGTTACACTTTTGTAGGACTCCTCAAGACCTTTCTAACAAGCTTTGAACCACTCCATTTGGATGTGTGGTTAGTATGTTATGGTCTTGCCCCTTTCAAAACCCTAATTTCCCGACTTTTCGATTACTCTTCAATCCTTGATCCAATGGTCAGAAAATTTCATGACTAGGTGTGATATAACCTTATGAACATAATTGCCTTCAATTTTGGGTCAAAGCCCTGTTGGTCAATGAGTTGACTTTTTAGTCAGACGAACCGATCGATCGAGGAACTCCGGATCGACTGTTGGTGTTCTGGGTCCCCTGAGGTCTTGAAACTTCTTGAGTGGACTTCAATAAGTCATATAAATTCATGGACCATGATTCTACCATTGTAACACTATTTAAATCAAAATTCAAACAACAATTGACTTTTCCTGATCAGAAACCCTAATCGGGGGTTCTGGACTGCACTGCTCCTCTTCCTTGGGTGACAACCTCAAATTGGACTCATACTTGATCTAATGTAGTATATTTGATGGTGTGGGGGCTTGTTTCCTGGAGAATCAATCCAAGACATTGACTGATCAAACCATCGAAACCCCGATTCTTGACTGTATGGAACCCTAATTCACCTGTATCTTGACAAAGACAAACTTGAAATAGGTTATGGTTAGATAAACAAATGATGATGCTCCTAGAATGGTGATGAAGATCTAAGGGTCAAAATTTGGGGTATAACAGTTGCCCTTATTTAAATATCTTCACTAGATGGAAATGAGAGACAATGATCCTCATATAATCGTAGTGAAAGGTATTTAAATATAGCAAACCAAAAATTTTGTCCCTTAGATACAATGGTATGCAAAAGGACAAAATGAGAAAATGAAATGGATTCTAAATGATGTTGTATGATGCTTGGGATGCAAGCAAATGCTGACACACGAGCAAAAATAAAAGAACGACAATACAAAGAGTAACTACTCACAGGAGACCCGACACACTAGAGAAAGACCCAAGGCATAGCAAGCTATAGTTCATACATGACTAATGATATTAAAAGGGGATCTTTCACACAGGGACACAAACTCCACCCAGGAAGACAAATCTTCACTGGGGGAAAGGAAAACCTCTACTGGGAAGATGCAAATCTCGAGCGGAGAAATGTATCAAGGGAGAAGCCACGCAGAGGGACAATAGTCAACAAACTCAGACCTGGGAGGCAAAAGACCAGAGACACAATCCTCACTGGAGACAAACCAAATGAAGAGCTTCCTATAACGGAGAGTTCAAACGGGATCTTCAAGAAAAGACTAGAAACAAGACCAGATGCACTAGGGATGCTAGTAACCACTAGATCTCTGAGACTCAACCGGGGAAACCAAGGCTCCGCTGGGGATACTGCTGATAACCAGAACTTCCTACCAATAACAAATGATTTTAAACAGTGCCAGTAACTACTGGGTTTCCTGGGGAGAAAGGTGACAACCACAATGATGATACCAATAACAATTGGGTTTAGGCGATGCCAGTAATTACTGGACTTCAACGGGGAATTGGTAAAAATCGAGCCAAGGTACCAATAACAATTGGTTTTAAACAATGCCAATAACCACTGGACTAAGAAAGATTGGTAATAACCAAATCGGGGTACCAATAAAAATTGGACTTAAACAATGCCAGTAACCACTAGACTTGCACGGGGAATTGGTGACAACCAGATCAAAGATACCAATGACAATTGGATTTTAACAATGTTAGTGGCTACTAGACTTACAATTATTGGTAACGACTAAATCAAGATACCAATAAAAATTGGATTTTTAAGCAATGTCAGTAACTACCGGACTAAGAAATGATTGGTAACAACCAAATCAAAAGATACCAATAACAATTGGATTTCAATGGTAATGCCGATAACCATTGAACTTACTGAATAAAGTCGGTGGTGACCCGATCTCAAATATAAGCGTTAGTAACAACTAACCATCTTGGTGAATATCAGGTAGTATCAGCTAGTCACAACTAGCCTCCCGGGATGAGAATAAGCTATCTCAAGAGCTACTGACAAAGTTGGGGTAACAACTGCAAAGCGAGCCCGTGGCAAACATGACGGAGCAAGAAGATTGGTAACGACCAAAGGATCTCAAAGGCAAAAGCCAGACAAGCAGAAACCAAAGCATGCAAACAAATGTGTATGCCAATGATATGATGCGAATGCATATGCAGACCGACCCACGAGGGAGAAGGAAAGAAAACAAAGCAAAAACACAGGGAGGAAACCCATCAAACTGAGTCCTGATGTCACTAATCTGGATGGAACTTCTTTCTGGGGAGAGAAATGTCTCTCTGGAAGTAAACGCTGTTCTTGCAAACCCACGGTAGAGGAATCTCGGCTTAGTAGTGGAGGCTGCTGCTGGGCGCAACTTTGGTCAGGGGTGGCAACAAGCTTTTTATTGTTCACGAGAGTAGTGTAATACCGTCATGTTAACTCTAGAGTTTTGACTTACTTTGTTAAATTAGTTTCCTTAAACCAAAATTTTAATTTTTCAAAACACTTTGCTTTTCAAAAAAATCATTATTAATGAATAAGTGAAATTTGCATAACAACAACATAGATCATAATAATGATTGGTCTGAAATCTGATATCATTAATAGACGAGAATCTTTACAAAGGGTAAAGCCTCGGGAACAAATACAAAAATTTGAAAAATGGAAAACAGAAAGGGTTACAAAATCCAACAATGATCTGACCCTACTAACTAGTAGTCCATATGTCTGCTGCTTCTAACAAGAATGACGGATAGTGGTCTCTTTCAACATGTTGATGAAGCTTTGCCCCTGCATTTGCCTGTGTTGTTCTTTCGGACTTCCGACTTGCTGAGGCGCTCTTTTGGCTTGAGCCACCTTTCTAGGCTTCCCTATTCAGGCGTAATACTTTCTCACCGCGTCCGAATTGATGGGGTACTTGAGTTGTTCACCATCCATCGTTTCAAGAATTAGAGATCCTCCAGATAAGACAGTCTTCACGATGAAAGGGCCGTCATAGTTAGGCATCCACTTTCCACGCATATCTTTTTGTGTTGGTAGGATTTTTCTGAGCACAAGCTCTCCTTCCTTATACTCCTTGAGACGAGCCTTCTTGTCGAAAGCTCCTTTCATCCCTTGTTGATAAATATGGCTATGACACATGGCAATCATCCTCTTTTTGTCGATGAGATTCAATGAATCAAACCTCTCTTTTATCCACTTGGCTTCTTCAAGCCCGGATTCCATTAAGATCCTTAACGAAGGTATATTAACCTTGATGGGTAGTATAACGTCCATTCCGTTAACCAAGGAGAATGGGGTTTCCCTTGTCGAAGTGTACACTGATGTTCTGTAACCATGTAAAGTGAATGGTATCATCTTGTGCCAGTCCTTGTAGGTTACCACCATCTTCTGTACTATCTTCTTGATGTTCGTATTTGCAGCTTCGACATTGCCATTCATTTTTGGTATGTACGGATAAGAATTGTGATGTTTGATTTTGAAGTTATCACAAAGTTCTTTCAACGTCTTGTTATTCATATTTGATCCATTGTCGGTGATGATTTGGTCAGGGATGTCATACCGACAGATAATCTCTTTCTTGATAAAGCCGGCGACCACTTGCTTGGTTATGTTCGCATACGGTGCTGCTTCTACCCACTTGGTGAAGTAATCAATTGCAACAAGGATGAATCGGTGGCCGTTGGAAGCTTTTGGCTCTATTTCCCCAATCATGTTGTCGCTACGCGAAAAACGACACAGAGTCGCCAACGAATTTTATTTATCCCAAGGAGGGAAAGGGAAATAGCGATAAAATCTTTAGGGGAAGAGCGTGGTCATCGCAACCAAGTCTTAGGGTTCGGGAGTCAGTTATGCGAGGGGAAGGTGTTAGCACCCCCTCGCATCCATCGTACTCGATGGGAACCTCCTAGGTAGTTTAGCGTGAATGGGTATTTTTACTTAAAAGTTTTGCTTGCTTAAGGAAAGAGGGGTTGGTTTATTTATTTTAATGCTCGCCAAGGATTGTGGCCCTTGTGCCTACGTATCCTCACTTAAAAGAAGTGAAGAATCAGAGCTCCGTAGTTCAGAGGCTTATGAAATAGTTGTTTGTTGGTTGATTTTATACCTTGAAAAAGGTTTTTTGGATTGATGCCCTAGGGCGAAAATTTTAGTTTGATGAGTTGGTGCTATTTTTAGGTTTTTTAAGAGAAATGGTTCTTGACTAGGATTACACAAAAGGACTTTGGACAGAGGTGAATGTTTCGAATAGCCAAGTCGAGCGCCTTGTATCCAAAACATTCGAAACGAGTGTAGGAGGATTCCATTCTCATTCCTTCTCCACCACCTTAAAATCCATGGTGTACAAACCTAACCATATATTTATTATATTTTGGGTTTTTTTTATGAGAAAAAGGATCACTTGATGTTGGATCAAGGTTTATTGAAGCGATAAGGACAAGGTCGATGGCGATGTGCAAGGCGATCGACTTACAAGGTTAAAAATGGCTCGATAAAATCGAGAGTTTTTTTTGAAAATGGTTTTTGGAATTTAAAGTCAACAAGGACAATAGCAATATTCACACTAAAATCATACAAACATATGGGGTTAGTCGGCTATAAAAAATCGAGACATGTAAAAAAAAAATGGAGTTTGCCGTGCGAACTCCTTGAAAAAAATTTTAAGGTAAAAACAGCAAAAAAAATAAACAAACTGATCAGTTCGCGCCGCGAAGGGTGTTTGCGCCGCGAACCGAGAAAAATGGACATTCTGTTTTTTGCATGTTCGCGCCGCGAACTGAGAAAGTT
Source organism: Lathyrus sativus (assembly GCA_963859935.3). NCBI lineage: Eukaryota > Viridiplantae > Streptophyta > Magnoliopsida > Fabales > Fabaceae > Lathyrus > Lathyrus sativus. Next base: position 671,076,966 of record OZ012739.1, read on the forward strand.
GTCATTCTGTTTTTTGCATGTTCACGCTGCGACTTGAAGCAAAAAATGCAATATTTGTTGTTTTTTTGCTGTCTTTTGTGGTTTTCTTTCCTTTCTATTGGTTCTTAAAAATGGTTTTTTGGTCCCCTTGGGACCTCACACAATACACCCAACATAAACACACTTAACAAATGATAATAAATGGCAAGTGCAGAAAAAATAAAGAGAGAAAAAGTTTGAAATGGATACCCAAGAGCTTCCTCATTCTTTGTTAAGCTTCCATTGGTTTGGTTGTGTGTTTTCTTCCTTCTTCCTTCTATGCTTTGAAGGTGCTTCTCCTCAAAGGTTCTCTATGGGTTTCTATGGAACTCTCTTGATTTTTTGCTGGTTTTCTTTCTCACTCTTTTTTCTGTTTTTCTCTCTAAAGTTCCTTGCTCTCTTTCTATCTTTTTTTCTCAATGTCTAGTGGATGTTGAGTGTGTAAAGAGTGATTCCCTTGTTTACAGCCCATTCCCTTCTTATCTTATTTTTCTAGGGTTTTCCCTTCTCCCCAAACATCAGATTTTTTCATGGGGTAGTGTCTCCTACCACCTTTTCTCATGCCACTCTCTTTATTTCCATTTTCATGCAAGCTCCTATGCTGTATTTTTGCTGCACTACTCTACATTGCTGTCTTTTTTCTGCTACACTTTGTATCTTGCACCCCTTTTGTTGGCTTGTGTTTTGACAACTCTTGTGGTCAATGCTACTACCCTTTTAACAATATTTTGAAATTCTGATTTTTAGATGCATTATCATATGCTATTCCCTTGGTCTTGTGACATGTATATTTTGTGACATGAGGCAACTTGTTACTTCTTGCATGGGGCTGTTTTGGATTACCTTCATATTGCCCATGAATAAGCATGCATAATCTTGATCATAGCATGAAATTAATTAGAATCTTGGATTAAGACTAGGAGTAGCTTAATTTTCTAAGCATTACCAAGAGCTTGAAACTTTGTAACAAATGTGACACTTTTGCAAATGTCATAAAATTTCTCTTTGTAATATTCTTGAATCTAGTCTTGAATTCATGAATCTTGAACTTTGAATGATGGATTCCCTTATTTCATTATATAAAATGAAGTCTTGAATTATGCACTTGTGATCTTGACTCATGTTTTGCAAATTTGAACTCCACTTGACCAAGAATTTGAAACAAAATTGGATGAAGCAAACTTGAATTTGGCCTTGCAGTTCATGTTCATTAGGAATATTTATCTTGAATATCCTAATATTTTTCAAGTAACTTCTTCTTGAAGTAATCTACATGAGTAGACTTTCCAACTTAGATCAAGTCTTAGGTGATGAACCTTTTCTTCCATGTACTCCATGATAGGCGATTTATCTCATTTGAAATGGAAAATAACAAATCGACCCAATCTATACCTTATGAACCCACATACTCGATATGCAATAGAACGATGTATGATATGGCGAATGTAGGGTATAAAGGCTAAAGGCGAAAATGAGGGTGTGACACATGTCTATGCCCCACATTGCGAATGGCCATGGTGACGTTATCACGTTGAGAGGGTGCGGAGGAATATGCACTTTGTCGGTATAGACCTGATTGATTATCATCCAAGGCCTTAGTGAAAATGTCAGCTAGTTGCATCTCAGTAGCCACATGTTCTAAGGCAACAATCTTGTCCTCGACAAGTTCTCTATTGAAATGATAACATATATCAATATGCTTAGTTCTGCTATGCTGAATGGGATTTTTGGAGATGTTTATAGCACTCAGATTGTCACAATATAATGTTATTACATATTGTTTGACATTGTATTCAGTCAACATTTGTTTCATCCAAACTAGCTGAGAACAACTACTTCCAGCTGCTATGTATTCAGCCTCAGTAGTAGACAAATATACACAATTATGCTTCTTACTAAACCATGATATAAGATTATTCCCCAAGAAGAAGCATCCATATGATGTACTTTTCCTATCATCAGCATTTTCTACCCAATCAGCATCATAATAACCAATTAACATAGAACCGGGTCCACAGGAGTATAACATACCATACCATAGTCACAAGTTTCACTCGCATGCTTCAGTATTATCTTCACTTGATTGATGTGACTCATTTTGGGTTTAGCCTGATATCTGAAACACACACCTACAACAAATGCAATATCAGGTCTGCTTGATGTAAGGTATAACAAGTTGTCTATCATACTTCTGTAGAGACTTTGATCCACATTCACACCCTTTTTATCTATAGATAACTTCAAGTGAGTGGGAGCAGGAGTTTTCTTATGACTGCCATTCTCCATCTCAAACTTCTTTACTATATTCTTTGCATACTTACTCTGAGATATGAATATATAGTCTTCCATCTATTTGACTTGCAGACCAAGAAAGAATGTTAATTCACCAACAAGGCTCATCTCAAATTCTGACTGCATTTGCTTGACAAAATGTTGAACCATCTCATCAAACATCCCACCAAACACAATATCATCAACATAAATTTGAGCAATCATGAACTTTCCTTCTTCTTCTTTGACAAATAGAGTCTTGTCTATTCCACCCTTCCTGTAGCCATTCTTAACAACCTTTCATACTATGCCCTTGGAGCTTGCTTCAACCCATAAAGAGCTTTCTTTAGCTTGTACACATGATTAGGAAAAGTTAGATCAATAAATCCCTTAGGTTGTTTAACATAAACCTCCTCATTTAGGTAACCATTTAAGAAGGAACTTTTGACATCCATCTGAAACAGTTTAAACTTCAAAATACAAGCCACTCCTAATAGTAACCTAATGGCCTTAAGACGAGCCACAGGAGCAAAGGTATCATCAAAGTCTACCCCTTCAATCTAAGTATACCCTTGAGCAACAAGTCTTCATTTATTTTTTGTGACAACACCTTTTTCATCAGACTTATTCCTGTACACCCATCTAGCTCCAATCACATTGATTCCCTCAGGCCTAGGAACCAGATCCAACACTTAATTTCTCTTAAATTGTCCTATCTCGTCTTGCATAGCATTAATCTATAACTCATCAATTAAGGCCTCCTTAACATTCTTGGGCTCAACTTTTGACACAAAACAAGAATTTGACAAGACTTCTCTTGATCTAGTTGTTACCCCTTATTAGGATCTTCTATGATAAGCTCTTTAGGGTGGTCCTTATGAATTCTGGTAGATGACCCCTTGTTAATTTGACCAATTCCAGATTTAGCATCTGTAGGTTCCAAACTTGTACTGATCATCTTGTTCTTTATTCACATATGTGTCATCAACTACAACATTTATGGACTCCATTATTACTTTAATTTTGGAGTTAAACACCCTATAAGCTCTGTTGGTGGTAGAGTACGCCAAAAATATTCCCTCGTCGCTTTTTGGATCCATCTTTCTCCTCTGTTCATGATCTGCCAAGATATAACACTTACTACCAAATACATGAAAGTATTTAATAATAGGTTTTCTTCCTTTCCATTTTTCGTGTAAGGTAGCTGAAGTACCTTTCCTCAAGGTCACTATGTTATGAATATAACAGGAAGTGTTCATTGCTTCATCCCAAAAATGGTAGGGTAATGGAGTTCTATTATTTCTTTCCACAACTCCATTTTGCTGAGGAGTGATGGGAGAAGAGAATTCATGACCAATTCCTTCAGATGAACAAAATTCTGCAAATTTTTTGTTTTCAAATTCCTTCCCATGGCCACTTCTGATTCTAATGACATTACTCTCCTTTTCCCTTTTGAAGTTTTTGACACAGATCTTTGAACACTTCAAACACTTCTGACTTTTCTTTAATGAAACTCATTTAGGTGTAACTTGAATAATCATCCACAACCACATTGGCATACTTCTTTCCACCAAGACTTTCTACCTGCATAGGTCCCATCAAGTCCATATGAAGGAGTTCCAACACTTTTGGAGTAGTCAGATGTTGAATATTCTGATGTGACATCTTAGTCTGCTTCCCAATTTGGCACTTACCACAAATTTTTCCTTCTTCAATCTTGAGCTTTGGAATCCCTCTGGTAGCTTCTATGGAAATGATCCTCTTCATGCCTTGTAAATGCATATGACCAAGTTTTTGATGCCACAATTTAGCTTCATCTTCTTTAGTAAGTAAGCATGTCGAAGAATAACTTGAGTCTTGAGGAACCCATAAGTAATAATTGTCTTTAGATGTAACCCCCTTCATAACCATTTCACTATTCTCATTGGTCACCAGACATTTAGGTTTAATGAAGTTGACATTGAGACCGTGATCACATAGTTGACTGATGCTAATAAGATTAGCTATCAACCCTTTAAAAAGCAGAACACCATCAAGATTTGGAAGTCCTGAGCGATCCAGCTTTCCAACCCCCCTAATTTCACCTTTATCCCTATCACCAAAAGTTACATAGCTGGTTGCGTGAGGTTTGACATCTACCAATAATTTTCTGACCCCTATCATGTGTCTTTAGTAACCACTGTCAAAATACCATTCTTTTTTGGCTGATACTCTAAGAGAGGTGTATGCTATAAGACTGATAGAAGTAGCCACCTGATTAGGTATAGGATGAGGAGCAGGCTTCGGATATTTCTATAGCTGAAGCAGAAAGGGTTTTATGTGACCAAAGCGACCACAGTAGTGATGTTAGAACACAGATTGGTTCTTAGTTATATCTCTATGTTTTGATGATAACACTTATGAAATTTTGTATTAAGAAATTATATACTCTAAATATGTTCAAGTATTTTTGCTGCATATATTAAAGTTAATATTCTTCTGAAAGCAAAAATGGATCTGAACGTTGAACTACGCAAGGCTCTGAAGCGTCAGAAAGCCTGAGCATAAAAAGAAAGTTTTAATGGCTACATGGGATGATTCAGATGCATCTGAATCTTCATCAGAGTCAGAAGAAGAATGTGCCAACATGGCACTGATGGCTGATGTGGAAGATCAGGATGAAGGATCATCTGGATCTGAATCTGACTCAGAAGAGGTACTTTCTGATCTCTCTAGGGAAGAACTTATTAAAGTTTTATCAGAAGTCCTGAATAACTACAATCAGATTAAGCTCAAATGCAAGAAGCCTAAATGCAATCTTGAATCTGAAAATAGTCTGTTAAAGTCAGAAGTTGCTGAGCTCAAAGAAAACAATTTGAAAATGAAAAACAATTTTGAAAAAGCTCAACAAGACTCTGAATCTGAAACTAAGTCAAAATGCAAAAATATTTTAGAAGAATATGACTATTATTTTTAGAAGTTTCTGGCTAAAAGCATAGATAGAAGCAAGATGGCTTCAATGATCTATGGAGTTAGCAGAAACAACAGGAAAGGAATTGGATATGAATCTTCCTCTGGAAAGGATTCAAATCCAATGCTTGTTGATAAACTTATCATTAAGAAGACTCTCTTATATTCTTATTTTATGTTTGGTCATCTGAATGATATTAAACATACACGTTCTGATCAGAATGTTCCTGTGTTTAAACCAAAAGTTAGTCAGAACAAACCTGTTGTAAAAAGACAGAAGTTCAGACAAACTTTTAAGGCAACTAACCCAAAAGGACCCAAAAAGATCTGGGTACCTAAGGATAAGATAATACCTGTTGCAGATGTATTTAGCAGCAAAGTCAAGACGCCAATCATGGTACCTGAACTCTGGCTGCTCATGTCATATGACGGGAGAAAGGTTTATGTTCCAAATCCTGGAGCTTAAATCTGGAGGAGACGTCAAGTTTGGAGGGAATCAGAAGGGCAAGATTATTGGCTCTGGTACTATTGGCAATGGTAACCTTCCCTCTATATCTAATGTTTTACTTGTAGAAGGATTAAAGCATAATCTATTGTCTATAAGTCAATTAAGTGACAATGGTTATGACATAATCTTTAATAAAAAATGTTGCAAGGCTGTTAGTCAGAAGGATGGCTCAATCCTATTTAATGGAAAGAGGAAGAACAACATTTACAAAATCAATCTTTCAGAACTTAAGGTTCAAAATGTAAAATGCCTTATGTCTGTTAATGATGAGCAATGGGTCTGGCACAGAAGATTGGGGCATATTAATATGAGACGTATATCTCAGATTAATAAACTCAATTTGGTCAGAGGACTTCCTAAGCTGAAGTTCAACTCAGATGCTCTTTGTGAAGCATGTCAAAAAGGAAAATTTTCAAAATCTTCTTTTAAAACTAAAAATGTTGTTTCAACTTCAAGACCATTAGAGTTACTTCATATTGATCTGTTTGGACCAGTGAAAACTGCATCCATCAGAGGCAAGAAGTATGGATTAGTCATTGTTGATGACTATAGCAGATGGACATGGGTGAAATTCCTAAAACACAAGGATGAGTCACATTCTGTGTTCTTTGACTTCTGCAAACAAGTCCAGAATGAAAAAGATTTTAAAATTATTAAAGTCAGAAGTGATCATGGTGGCGAATTTGAAAACAAATATTTTGAAAAATATTTTAATGAAAATGGCATTGCTCATGATTTCTCCTGCCCTAGAACTCCAAACCAGAATGGAGTTGTAGAGAGGAAAAATAGAACTCTGCAAGAAATGGCCAGAACCATGATCAACGAGGCTAATCTAGCAAAGCACTTTTGGGCAGAAGCAATAAATACAGCTTGTTATATTCAGAGCAGAGTGTCTGTTAGACCTCTTCTGGAAAAGACTCCCTATGAATTGTGGAGGAACAGGAAACCCAACATTTCTTATTTTCATCCTTTTGGATGTATATGTTATATGCTGAACACTAAAGAGAATCTGAACAAGTTTGATTCTAAAGCACAGAAGTGTTTCATGCTTGGCTATTCTGAACGCTCTAAAGGCTACAGAGTATACAATATTGAAACACAGATTGTGGAGGAATCTATACATGTTAGATTTGATGATAAGCTTGGCATTCAAAAGCCAAAGCAATTTGAAAGTTCTGCAGATAGAGAACTAATTCTCACATACTCTGAAGGCTCAGAGGCAGAAAAGGTTCAAGTGAAGGAACCATAAGCAACGCCAGATGCAAATCCTTTAGCTTCTCAAATGAACAACTTGAATATTTCTGAAGAATCAAATGTTAGAGGATCACCTTCCAGAATCAAGGCCTCTCGCCTAGAGGATGTGATCATTGGAAAGAAAGATGACCCTATAAGAACAAGATCCTACCTCAGATCATCTGAAGCGTCATTATTTGGTTTGGTGTCAATTATTGAACCTGCTTTTGTGGATGAAGCTCTACAAGACAATGACTGGATAATTTCCATGCAAGAAGAACTCAATCAGTTCACAAGAAATGACGTTTGGGATTTGGTTCCAAGACCAAAAGGATTCAATATAATTGGAACTAAATGGGTCTTCAAAAACAAGTTGAATGAAAAAGGAGAAGTTGAAAGAAACAAAGCAAGGCTTGTTGCTCAAGGTTATAGCCAGCAAGAAGGAATTGATTACACAGAGACTTATGCTCCTGTAGCCAGGCTAGAGTATATTCGTTTACTCATTTCTTTTGCTGCACAAAATAACATCACTCTATATCAGATGGATGTTAAGAGTGCCTTCTTAAATGGGATTATAGAAGAGGAAGTGTATGTTCACCAACCTCCTGGTTTTGAAAGTGATAAATTTCCAGAACATGTTTTTAAACTTAAGAAATCTCTTTATGGGTTAAAACAAGCTCCCATAGCTTGGTATGGAAGATTAAGCAATTTTCTTCTGGAGAAAATTTTTATCAGAGGCAAAGTGGACACAACTCTCTTTTGTAAAACATTTAAGAAAGATCTATTAATTTGTCAAATATATGTGGATGATATTATATTTGGATCTACCGATGTTATGCTGGGAAAGGAGTTTGCTCAATGTATGCAGGCTGAATTTGAGATGAGCATGATGGGAGAATTGAGATTCTTTATGGGAATTCAAGTCAACCAGACTCCGGATTGCACTTACATTCATCAGACTAAATATGTAAAAGAGCTTCTGAAGAAGTTCAACATGACTGATAGTAAGATGGCAAAGACTCCTATGCATCCAACAAGTACTCTTGGTAAGGAAGAGGTAAGTAAGAAAGTAGACCAGAAACTCTACAGAAGTATGATTGGATCTCTTCTCTACTTAACTGCTTCTAGACCTGACATTTTATTCAGTGTATGCTTGTGTGCAAGATTCCAATCAGATCCTAGAGAATCACACTTAACAGTTGTTAAGAGGATTCTAAGGTATCTGAAAGGTACTTCTAATGTGGGTTTGTGTTACAGAAAATCTGATGAATTTAAACTAGTTGGATTTTGTGATACTGATTACGCTGGAGACAGAGTTGAAATAAAAAGTACTTTTGGAAGTTTTCAATTTCTGGGAAGAAACTTAATCTCCTGGTATAGCAAGAAACAACCTACAATTGCTCTATCAACTGTAGAAGCAGAATATATTGCTGCTGCTGGATGTAGCACACAAATGCTCTGGATGAAAAGTCAGCTAGAAGACTATCAGATCTTTGAGAGTAATATTTCCATATTCTGTGATAATACTTATGCTATATGCTTATCTAAAAATCCAATTTTACACTCTAAAGCTAAGCATATAGAAATTAAACATCACTTCATCAGAGACTATGTTCAGAAGGGTATTATAAAATTAGACTTTGTTGATACAGATCATCAATGAGCTGATATTTTCACAAAACCCCTTGCTGAAGATAGGTTTAATTTTATTCTGAAAAATAATGGTATGAAATTTTGTCCAGAATAATATTTATCAGAAGCAAATTTCTCAGATGCAAAATGTTTAAAACTCTGAAGCATTTCATCTGTCATTTATTTAATTTCTTGAATTATTATTTCTGTGTGTATCTGAACTAACAAGTCTCAGAGGATCTAAACGTTGGCTAACGTTCCATTTCTCAAAGAGATTTCAGAAGCACATGCAAGCAAACACGTGTCACTCTGAATCTGAAAAGATGGCGTGCACAATACTGAAGAGACACTTGAGGTAACGTTTGAATAGTTGATTTCTCGTTTCCCCCCAATTGTCAGAATCATCTATTGCTTTGAAATGATTATATTCTTTTCATTAAATGCCATTAATTGCTAATTGTATACGTGCTGAGTGTGTGACTTTCTGTTTACCCTAAATTTCTTCTATAAATTCCACAAATCTCACCATTTCACACTTTTCACTCTCACAAACACGTTTATGCATTTCTGCTTGCTCTTTAGTCTTCATCTAAACCCTAAACCTTCATCATCTTCACCAATGGCTACATCATCCTCAACCTCAGCTCAGTTTTAATCCACAATGGCTGAAGTTGCTTCATTAAACATGGGTGTTGTCCCATTTAAGGAACCTATCAGAACACTACTCACGCCTGTTGATAAGTTGGAAGTTCTGTGTGAGTCCATAGTTAACTTTGAATCATTTGCAGAAAATGGGTATGATCTTCGTCCCATCATTGATGCACAGTGTTAGACCAAGTTCTTTGACAGATTAATGGGACCAGTTTACCCTCATCTGGTAAAAGAATTCTGGATACATGCATCTTGTTGCCCTAAGTTCATAGTTTCTTTTGTTCTAGGAAAAGAAATCATCATTACTGAAGCTTTGATAAGGAAACTCATAGGATATGAGGAGACAGATGGAGACACTAATCTACCATCTGGGTGTATGGACATGACTGATGTTTATAAAGAAGTTTGCTCATCTGGAGTAGCTTCTAACAAGGTCAAGGATCTGAAACCAGTTTACAGAATCTGGGCTAAGATTTTCATGAGCTGCATTCACCACAGAAAATCTTCAAATTCTCCAGATTATGTCAACACTGATCAGCTTTACTTCATGTATTGTCTGAGTTAGAGCACCAAGGTGGATCTGCCATATCTTCTGTTTAATCATCTATGGACGCATGTTAAACAGTCAAGGGAAGAGTTCAGAAACAAGCACCAGAAGCTTAGAAAGTGGATACCAATGGGAACACTTATCTCAGACATTCTGACTGAGAATGGTCTTGTTAGTCATCTGTTTGAAGCTGGAATGAAGGAAGAATTGGCTTCTGCAGTTGGAAAACCTCTAAATGGAAAGAGTCATCAGAGAATGAAAGTGGTAGAAGAAGTTACTTCTGCTCCAAAGAAATTCAACTCTGAAGAGGTCACTCAAAGAAGAGTCCCTGTTGAAAATTTCCCTATGTTCTTTGCTAATGAACCAAGGGACATTGTTCTGCATTACATCACAGAGTGTCTGAATGAAGGAATTCCTCTGCCAGCAAATTTGGTTTAGAAGGCAGGTGAACCTGTTCCAGATCTGTATGAGGCCAGACATAAGAAAAAGAGAAAGGTTGCTTCAGAAGAACCTTCTAAGCCTAAGAGGAAAGCTATTGGTGATGTTGCTGCTGTTAAGCCAAAGAGAGTCAAGAAATCAGAAATCAATCCTCCAGAGGCAAGTCTAAAAGAGATTTTGGAAACTGTACAAGAGGTATTAACATCTGATCAAACTCTTCATGAACCTATTATACCTTCACCTCTTCGTGTTTCTAAACCTAAGAAACCTTCTGCTAGACCATTTGTAACCCAACCTTTTGCAACACCATCTGAAAAGTATCCATCTGAACCAACACAATCTAAACCATCTGATAATCCCCCATCTGACAAACAAACTCCTGCACCAAAATCATCTGACATTCCCCCACCAGAACCACCAACAACAAAACCAGCAGAACCAACACCAACACCTCAAGAACCTTCTCTACAACAACCTGAACAACAACAAACTTCTATACCTGAACTAATACCATCTGAACCTATTGTATCTGAACCACCAAAATCTATACCTTCTAATCCACAACCAAATCCTCAACCTGAGCAACCCAAACCTACTGAATCATACATATCTGATTCTGAGGTTCTGGATGTCCAACCCCTCAAAACTATGTTTGATGTATCTTCAACATCTTGTCCCTCATCTATCTCATGTGATTCATCTGAATCTGATTTTCACCCAGATATAAGCTCACCCCCTTCTCTCAGAGGATATAAACCAAAACAACCAGATACATCTATCTCATCTGATGTTATCATTCCTGAATCAACGCCAACACCCAAACCAAAACAATCAGCTTTTGTTCCTGTTGCACCTCAAAATTTGACCAACTGCTTATCGCAATTTAGCTCATGTTTCGACTTATTTCATTTTGCATTTGCTTACCGCGTACATTGCATTTTTTCAGTCAGATTGACTTTATCGGGGTTACAGTCCTCTGATCACGTTTCAGGCAACTTCATACCATTTCGAATACGAGGATTTATTTTGAGAATTGGTGCTCGTCCCGGTGTTTTCAGCTCTCGCTGTTATTTTGAGGACATTTCGATGTCCGGGTTTTTTACCGTTTATTTCGCTATATTCGCACATCTGTTTTCTAATCGATTTAATCGGATTCCTTGCATTTTTTAGATTTTCCCCTTATTTTCCAGAATATTAAATAGTTTTTTAAATAGTTTTTAGGTTAATTGTTTTCAAGAATGATTTTTAGATATAATAGATATTTCTTTTTAAATAGTTTTAATAGATAATTGTCTCTAGATAATAAGTAGATTTTTAAATGGTTTTTTAATATGGATTTTCTTTTTTCTATTTTTAATAGGTGTAGAAATTAATAGAATAATTTCTTTTTAGATGTTAATTGATTTAGAAGTTAGTGGGTTTAATCCTCTTTTAGATATTAATTGGGATTTTTTTTTTAGTTTAGGAATTAATTACATCAGTTTTAATTAGAGTTTAGTTGAGTTTTAATTAGGTTTTAATCTTAGTTGCATTTAATTAGCAGAATTAATTGCATTGGTTTTCATTAATTCGTTTTTAATTTGAACTAGTTTTTATTTTAGCATTAATCAAGTTCATTTAGTTGAATCAGAGTGTTTAAGCCAAACTCAGTGGGCCAGGTGGCGTTTTGGGGGCCCAATTCCATTCTTCTGCCACTTGTCATGCATATAAGGTGCCACTCGTTCCTTCTCTCTCTGGACACATCACTTTCCACCTCACTTCAGCACTCACTACACACAGTCCACGTTTCACACTGGCTCCCACGTGTCTCCCTCTTCCTCCGCATGCACATGCCACCCGTCCTCACACGTGCTCGTCTCCTCTTCCCCCTCCATGCAGTCACCCACGTGTCTCATCCTCCTTCACCCTCTCACCCTCGCCGCCGGCCATGCAGCCGCCGCAGGGACAGCCTTAACCATCACCGGAAACGGCCACCAACTCGCCGGAAAACTGCAAATCATCATAAATTCATCTCCTTCATCGTCTTCACAATCTTCATCACCAGAAATCATCAAACTCCTAAAAACACTCAAGACCTTCACCGATTTCCAGATTTGGTTCAATGATCTTCAAAAGCTTCATCTTCTTCGTGAAGACTCTCAAGAAGATTTTCCAGAAAATCCCAGATCCATCAGACATTCATCACCCAAGAACCTTCAATGAGCTTCATCCGCTTCCATCGTCATTTGTTTCCAGATCACCACCAAATCAACACGAACTTCATCCATTCAACTGTTTCCAGATCTCGCCATCCTTGTTCGTCTAAGCTTCGTAGATGTTCATTAGATTTTCTTCGAAGATCTTCAAACCAACCTTCCGTTATTCTTTAACGTTTTCAACGAACCTTCATACGCGTTCTTCTAAGTTCTCAAGAACCTTCAACTTCCAAACACCATAGATCTCCAAATTCAACCTTCAAGATCTTCATCATCTCCGTGAATCTCATCATCAAACTTCCATTACTTGTCTCAATCCACCAGGAACCGCAAGATTCGTCTTGATTCTCAACATGCAAAGAAGCCTCGTCAATCTTCACTATGAGCTTCATCATCGTGAGCAACATGTCTCATCTCCAGATTCGACCTCCATTGTTTTGTTGAGTTCAATAGAAGTTATGAATCTAAGACGAATGTGAAGGAATAGTGCTGAACGGTGAAGTGTGAGATTGGGAGAGGTTGAGTTTGGGGTTGACAACGGCGGCGCCTCTGAGGCAAGACGGAAGAAGAGATACCCTAGGGTTCTGATGAGAAAGTGGAAGGGGGAAGGCGAGGGACCAGTGTGGGCTTCACTCACCTTGGGCCCAATCATGTTTTTTGGATCTACACCCTCCTTTTCGCTCGTTACACCCCCCGCCCTTACTATTTTCTTTTTTGTTGCGAATGGGCTGGGCCCAGTAACAACAATAATTTTTCTGGACCATACACCCAATTCCTGGCGCACCCCCCTGGCCATTTGTTTTCCTTTTTTTATTTTCTGATTTTTTTTTTGTATTGTGGGCTTAAAGCCCAGTGGCTGTTTTTCTGCCTTACCCCCAGTTTGCATATTGTACCCCCTCCCTTTACAATTTTCAATTTCCCTTGTATTGGATGATTGATTGTAATAGTGTAGTTCTATTTTTTCTATTTTCTTTTAGGGATTGTTTTTATAGTTTAGCATATTATGCATGTTTTTACTATAAAATTTTAAATAGAATATAGATTTAATATAGAATTTTTATTCTAGTTTTCTTTATAGAATATTATAGATTTTAATATAGAATTTCTATTCTATTTTCTTTAGGATATTATGGATTTAGATAGAATTGTTTTTATGCTATTTTCATATGCAATTTCCTTTTAATTTCTTTAGAATGTTTTCTAGTAGAATTTAATTGCTAATATTTAGGAGTAGCATGTTATTTCCATTTTGTGATTGGATTTCTCTCCTAATTTCTTTTCTTATCCGATTTTATCTCCAATTTTATTTTTGGCTGGCCGTGTGACATGATTCAATTGGAGAATAATTTTCGATATCATTTCTCTATCTTGTCTTTGACACGGACATCAATACGCTACCCCTTAGAGTTCGATTTCTCGTATAAGTCGAACCATGACGGTCTAAGCGTTACATTGTTCCTGATTCAAGCGTCCTCATCAAGGATCCAGAGAGGAGAAGATTGGAATGGAGCTTGCGCACATGTCAGGAGCCAACAGAGCTGCTTCGTTCAACATCATCTTATTCAAGTCTTCAGGCAACCGTCGAGTGTTGTGAGCTGTAGAGTTAGATACGTAGGAAATGACAATCGAGCGGTCTCCTCTCGATCGTTTAGGGTGTTTAGTATATATCCCTTAGGTAATATACGACGCACTCGCTCCTACGTATTAGGTTCCTGCGTGTGTGTCCTGAGTTCCTTCCCGTTTAGGCGTAAGCCTGCTTCCTCTTTGTTCTCGCCCTCGTGCGATCGAAACCCTTTTCTCTCGCGTTCAGGCGATTGAGACCCCTTCTCTTGCCCCTGTGCAATCGAGACTCGTTTTCCCGTTGAACTAAGTTTGATCTGATCTCTCGTACCAGACGAGAGTACATAGGCATAGGATGCGATATCCTAACGAGCTTCCTTTTCCCTTTCCCCTGTTTTGCTATAGTTAGCTGAACTACAGCTGCTCTGATTTCTCGTACCATATGAGAATATGTAGGCATAGGATGCGATATCCTAGCGAGCACACTAACCACTAACTTCTTTGTCCTCTCGCTGCCGTGCGATCGAGACTTTCCCGCTGACGACTGATGTTGTCCTTTATCTTGCCCGAGCGCAATCGAGATCAGACCGTAGTTCTAGTTCCTGTAGGTTCCCATACCTTTCAAACCCGACATACTACGTTCATTCTATCGCAAACAGGTAACGCCTAAGTCTCCGTCGAGCGAGCAATATACACCTAACTGCTAGAATGCGTACGCTAGTACCGTCAATCCTTTCTCTCACCCTTGTGTGATCGAGAACACCCTGTCTAGCCGTAGTTAGCCCGAACTACGCAAGCTCTGATCTTTCACGCCGTGTGAAAGTACGTAGGCACGAGATGCGATATCTCGGCGAGCAAAATTCCCCGTAGTTTCCCGAACTACGATGACTCTGACTTTCACATTGCACGAGGGAATACGTAGGCATAGAGCGCGATGCTCTATCGAGTCAGTTTCTTTCCGTTTAGATTTAGAAGCCGTAGATAGATTATTTTTCACCCGTAGACAAACCCGCAAGCATGGATCCCATCGAGTACGATGGACGTGAGGCGTGCTAATACCTTCCCCTTGCGTAACCGACTCCCGAATCCAGACAATGGTTGTGATGACCTTGTCTTATACCTTTTCGTCAGGTTTTTCTGATCGTTTCCTTTCCCGCTCTGAGGGATAAATAACGAAAGGTGGCGACTCTTCTGTTTTGCCGGCACCTTATTTTCGCGGTAGCGACAGCTGGCGACTCTGCTGGGGACTCCAACGGTTCCTATGCGAGTCAATCTGAGGATCCAACGTCCCTGTGTGAGAGTCAGTCCTAGTGCTTGTTTGCTTGTCTTTAGGTGTTTATTTTTTGTGATGTACGTTGTATACTACTGTATTTACATTTCCCGCACTATATTATTATCTGTTGCTATTGTGCTGTTATGGGAGGGGAGCTCTGATGAGTGATAAGCCAGACCCAGGCTTGAGAGCTACATAGTATTAGAGTGGGTTAGTGGAGGACGTGCTTGCTTTGCTTGCATCAGTTCCCATGTAATTCACACTCAGACGAGGTTCTCTTTGATGACTTCTTATCGATCCTTTGGACTCGAGGGGCTGTCGGATCTGAGGATTGTCGACTCTGGGAACCGATCATTTGGGATTCAGCTAAGTGAGGCCGCTTCAAGAGACGATGATGTCACACCTTCTGGGTATCGTACCATCGTTCTTGAAAGTCTGTGACACTGACGACCGCATAGGATGCCGAACCTGTGTCAGTTTAGGTCCATACCCGTGAGTGGGAAGGTTTTTGCAGGAAACTTGACTTCCAGCCTACCCGGTATTTTGGTTTTCTCTCGTCAGAGCAAACTTATCCCGTTAGCAGCGCAGCAGTAATCAGAGCTTTGTGGGGGCTGTGATCCCGTGTTTGCTGCATCTTGCATTGCATTTGCATAATTATCTTTGCATCATATTGCATATCATTCTCCAGCTAGTCAGAGCTCTTATCTAGCCTTTGTTTTGCTTCAGAGGGTGATTCTCCGGTGTTTGGTCTGAGCAAGTGTTGATTGTTAGAAGACGACCAAGGGGTTGAAACAGATTGAGCAGAATCAAGCAGTGAAGTCAGTTGAAAGTTATTGGTAGCTATGTCAAAGAGCAGCTTCCAGTTTATTGATACCTTGTCAGGTTTCACTATGACGTCCAATCCTTTGTATGGTTCTATGCCTGATGAAGACTTTCCGCAAGTGAACAACCTTACTACAGGTCGACTTGTACAGCCTTCTGTTGAAGACCAGGATCTACATGAGCAGTTTGTTGTCCGAAGTGAACGCTCTCCTTCTATTGATACCTCAAACTATCAGGGTGTTGTTTTCCCTGTGCCAAATTCCCGAAGAGAGGTCCCGATAGCAAAGACTGAAGACCCATTAGCTCTCGTGTATGCTAAAAGGTTTCGTGCGTTGGATGAAAGATTCAAAGCCTTGGAAGTTAAAGATGTTGTTAACCTCAATGTTGTAGACATGTGTCTAGTTTCTGGCCTAGTGTTACCTCTGAAGTTCAGAGCGCCGAGGTTTGAAAAGTACAAAGGAGATAGTTGCCCGAAGCAACATTTGGTGATGTTCTGCCGAAGAATGACTTCGTTTGTGCACAACGACAAGTTGATGATTCACTACTTTCAGGACAGTCTGGTTGGGGCATCTCTGAGTTGGTATATGCAGTTAGAGAGTAATCAGATCCAATCATGGGTGGATTTAGCCAATGCTTTTCTGAAGCAGTATGACTACAATCTTGATGTAGCTCCTAGTCGCATGCAGCTGCAAGAATTGTCTCAAGAGAACAATGAACCTTTCAAGAAGTATGTTCAGAGATGGAGAGAATTTGCTGCTAGAGTGCAACCACCACTTCTAGACCGAGAGTTAAAAGGCATGTTTGTAAACTCCTTGCAGATCCTGTACTTCGAAAGAATGCTTAGAGTTGCACCAAATTTCTCTGAATTGGTAAGGGCAAGAGAACGTATTGAGTATGGTGTAAAGATTGGAAGAATTCATAATGTTTCAAGCAGCCAGGCTGGTGAAACCGAATCTCTCTGTAGCTTTCAAACTGAAGATGAAAATGTGGTCAATGCAGTCATGACAGATGTTGGGTATTCTTAAGATGAATCGGTGAAATCTGTTGGTTCTTCGTCTTCTCAGCGGTCGGTATCCTCTGTGTCTTGTTATTCTGGACAAACAATTGTGCCTAGGGCACCACATCGGGAACCTTATGTCGCTCCTCTTGCAAATCCACGAGCCCATGGCCGAGGTTATCAGAATCAGCGTCAGAATCAGAACCGACCTCGTAACAACTTGGAACAAAGGAATGCTCCTTTTCATCTAGTGTCTGTGCCGTATAGCCAGATTCTGCCACATTTGATTCAGAATTCTTTGGTGGAACCTAAAGCTTTTAAGCCCGTGCCAGAGCCTTACCCTCCTGGGTACAACCCCCATGCTCAGTGTGGATACCATGGTGGATCCCTGGGGCATTCAACTAAAGATTGCAAAGCTTTTCAGGCAAAAGTGCAACAGTTGATCGACAGAGGGTGCATTTCCTTTCCAGAAGGAGTTTTGGTTGTGCATGACAACCTCTCAGCTGTCTGAGCTTGCAGATTCAGAGGGTTAATTCCAGAGGCCAGTGGTCCAGACAGGCAGACGTCCTCAGCATTGGCAGTCCTCAGACTTTTTATCATTTGCATTTGTAGTTTCCTTTCTGTTAAACATTGTTTGTTTTGAATGGTAATATTGATAAAGTGACTATGCATTTTTCTGAATTAATCATGTCGATGTCACTCATTTATTGCATTACACTGACACTTGCATTTTATTTACTCCACTTTATCACTATGATTAGTAAAGATTGGAGGGAGGATGACGAAACTGAATACTCATAACCGAGGATCGTATCCTTTCGGATAAAACCCTGCCTATGATGCACATGCATTGTTTCAAATCCCCTAAACACTGGAGATATAAGGAGTTAGTCCCTCGTTAGCCACTTCGAGCCGAGAAGTAGGAGTTTCTTTTGGACTTTTAAACCCTCTCATCTTAACCCGGGGCAGGGTAGTCGTCAGTTAGCTTGACCGAGCGTTCAAGCCTTATAGAGGAGTGTCTCCATTCGAGGACCAATCACAGTTTACTCCTCTCAAGAGGTCGTACCTCGCCAACCGCAATGGTTAAACCTCACCAATCAGGAGTGAGACAGTTACAACCCTTTCGGAGCAAGCAAGACAACCAGTGTCACACGACTTGTTCCAAGCAAAAAAAAAGAGAGCCCGCTAAGTAAAAAGAAAAAAAAGCTGGAAAGCAAATACTTAGGCAAAAACCAGGGCATCCCGCTGGACTTCAAAAGAAATCGGAAAGAACTCAAAAGAGTCAGTCCAGGCAAAAATTAGGGAATCAACAGAATAAAATGAAAGGATCTCAACAGAAAAATCCTCAAACAAGGACAAAGTCGTGTGGATACAGACACCGAAAACGAAAGAGGAGTAACTGTCACTCCGAAAACCTTGTGAGTTCCTTAACCATTGTTCCTAACATTCCTCAAAGAGGCGAGCGCTTGTGCCAGGTTAACTGAATATTAGGATCAGAGATCATCACGTAGAAGAGGTGGGTACGAATCATGACTTGAGCCTAATATCCCTTGTTTCACGAACCGAGAACCCAACCATGATACAACCCTTAAAAGACCTAATTGAGGCAGGGTTTATTCCGAAAGTGCATTACGATAAGGTTGAGTAACCTGACTCCTACATGATTTGCTAATCATATCCTTGTTGTATTTTTCACTGATCAAATTAGCACTACGTTTGAACTCTTTGGTTCATTCGTCACTCACTATCATGACACGTAAATGAGTGACAGCATTTTTTTCAAAAATCTGCATGAACACTGTATTAAAATTACCATTCGTGAATAGACAATTTTAATTGCAGGTCAGTAGTTGATATGAAGGAATTCCAACAGGGAATAGTCAATCAGGACTGAATCGTTTAGTAGTCTGTCAGAACGGTATACTGAGAAGCCCTGTGAATTTGGGGCATTGACTTCCAGAGAGTTTGGAATCAGTTAGTCTAAGGACAAATCCCGAAGTATCGGTTGATTATGGGACAGATTATTCAAGAAGCAGTTGATCAGAAGTGAATCTTCTCGAGACCCAATCAGGGGCAGTTATCTAGAACTCCTGTGATTTGAGGGCAGATCCCTCCAGTGTTTAATCAGGGCAGGTTAAGTCGTTCAACGCTCGTTCAGGGGCAAGCTACTTCAGAAGTATATTGAAACCAACCATGCTGAGAGTTGGTTAGTTGAGGATGAATCCTTCCGTTGCACAGATACCGGGGCAAGCCATCTCGAGGTCGCCTCATGGCAAGCTGCTTTCTGTTCAAAATGAATTTTCCCAAGAGTCAGATTGGGGCAAGTTGAATTGCGCTGGGGCAAGTTGTTCATGCGAGTTTGTTCACCCCAGCAAGAGTTAAGTGTCAGGGAATCGTGTTATTACCCTACCAGATAACATGAACCTTCTGAAGGTCTTGCTGTCATTGGACTGTTGTCCTACAACCTAAACTTGTTACTTACCCTGTAACCAAAGTCATTTCCAAAGCCCAGTTCTCGCCTGGCAAACCTCCAAAGCCCAGTCCTCGTCTGGAAAACCTGTAACCAGTTCTCGCCTGGTCCACCTTTTTCAGAATACCAGTTCTCGTCTGGTGCGTGTCAGCTTTTAAAGTAGTTCCCGTCTGGTCGCCTTTTCCTTGACCCACTGTTTAACCAGTTCTCGTCTGGCTAACACAACTTCAAGTCCAGTTCTCGTCTGGCAAACCAGCAATCAGTTCTCGTCTGATATCCAAAACCGAGAAGTCAGTTCTTGTCTGACAACTTAAACCCTTTTGCCACCAGTTCTCGTCTGGTAGTCTACCCTCGAATGCTAGTTCTCGTCTAGTATGTCCCCTTCAAATCCACTTTTGTTGGTAACCAGAAATAAATCCCTATCACCATAAACCTATCCCTAAACTAGAAAAAGCCTAATTGTACCTGGCCCGATATTCCCGGTGACATGTGCTATCACGTTCCCTGACATGAGGCTCGACTGGTCTCGGTTCTCCATGATTGGTGTTCTATATTCCCTTAGGGGGTGATGTTGTTAAATCAGGAAATTTTCTTCAGCAGAGATGTACAGTTAAGATTGACTCTCCTCAGCTATTTGAGGTTGCAGCAAGTTGAGATTGCACTTGTCCTTTATCATAGTAGGGTCAAGATTATCCTCAGCAGGGCGAGATTGATGTCCCCGGCAGAGTGTAGCCATCCCCAGCAGATTGATTGGATGCTCCCAACGGTTTAGGATCGAAGTTTTCCCTGATAAGCGGATTTGGGCTTATTTCCCCAGCACTGGGCCAGTGTGCAGTTTCTCGTAGGAGACTATTCACAAGTGTTCAGCCCTCAATAGCGCAGACTGAAGTCTCTAGCGGAATTGAAATTCCCCACAAAGTTTATTCTCCCCGGCAGGTAGGATTTATTCCAGCGGCTGGTTACCCATCCTCAGTCGAGTTTGCAGTTCTCCAAGAGAGCCGAGTCCTGGAAAGCCTTCGAATCCATGATTGGTGCTCCCCAGTAGAGTGTTGAATAGCTGATGTTGTTTTTCCCCATCGGAGTCGTTATCTCCAGGAAAGTTTTGCCGCGAAGGCCGTGCAGTTTATTTTTGCGATTGACATCGTTTCCCTCAGCAGTTTGTGGGTCGTATACCTAGCTGAGCAGGTCCAGGTTCTCGTAGAATTTTGTTCCCCTGCAGCAGTCAACTGGAGTTTGTTTCCCTAGGCGGAGTCCAATTAAGATTGGTGTGACTTCTTCTCCTTGGCAGGATGAGTCCTTCCTCCACCAGAGTGGTTCTTTCTCCTTGACAGGAGGATTCTCCCTTCAGCATTTATTTTGCTGATGGGGTCATAGCATCTTGCATAATTGCATATCATTTACCCTAAAAATGCGTAGCATTTCCACCATGTGGAGCATTGCACCATAGTCAAACATATGCATATGAAACATGAGCTAGGTCATTACCGTTCTTGTTTTGCAGGTGTTCCTCCGCAGAATGGTTTGCTCAAGATGATTCTTGAATTCCCCAGCGAAGTTGTGTGCTTAAGATGATTCTTAAAAATCCCCGGTGAAGTCGCCAGAGTTGGTTGCTCAAATTGATGCTTAGAATTCCCGGCAGAGTGTTTGCTCAGGATGACTTCTGAAATCTCCAGCATAGTTATTGGTTCAGGGTGATTCTTGAAGTCCCCAGCGGAGTTGATTGTTCAAGATGATTCTTGATTCCCTCAGCAAAGTTTATTTTTCCAGAATGATTTATGAATCACCCAAAACATAGTTACTTGATAGTTATCCAAAATCCCCAACGGATATGTGTCATCCCCAGCAGGTTTGAACGGAGAAGTTGAAATTTCCCTTGAAGACTTGATGATTGAAGTCTGGCAGTAGTGCCAAATTCCCTGACTTACTGAGGAAGTCCAACTGCAATGCCGAAGCAGTTATCTCAGCTGATGCGGAGTGCCTAACGGCAGAAGATTGTATATCCCTATTGACCCGTGAATGACTAAAGATCCCATTTCAGGACTTACTGATAAAGTCCGACTGCGAGGCCGAAGCAGCTTTTCCAGCTGACGCGGAATGCCCGACGGCATAATCAGCCATCATTCACCAGTTACCGAATAACTGGTGATCCCTTATTGACTTACTGATGAAGCTCGACAAAGAGGTTTTCGACGTGCCTAGCGACACAATGAGTCCATAGGTGACGATAAGGAATTCTTCTGCTATGATGCAGAATGCCTGACGACATGATCAACCATCCATTACCAGTTACCGTGTAACCGGTGACCCTTTGATGACTTGAGGACGAAGATCTACAACAAAATCGGATGATCATCCTGACGGAGATTTGAGATTAGACCCTTCACCAATTATCATATGACCAATCCCCCAGCAGAGTTGCCGTGCAACTGTCATGCTCAGTTTCGAAGATGTTCCTACCAATCGGAGTACCGTGTACAAATCATCGATTACCGTGTAACCGGTGAACCCTTGATGAATTGAGGGCGCAATGATATCAGATAAATTAGAGAATCATCCTGACGGAGGTTCAGATCAGTATTTCTCCAACTAGTTGCCGTGCAACTGCTATTTCAGTTCTGAAGATTTGTTCCCATCAGAGTACCGTGTACTTGGGCAGTTGGCAAATTTCTGGGTTCTTTTGTATTCAACCGTCTTCTACCTTTGAATGTTTGAAAGCTGTTCGCTTCTCAACCCTTCAGGTCCAAACCGCTTGAATAGGGGCAGCTATTGCACCCCAAAATTTGACCAACTGCTTACCGCAATTTGGCTCATGTTTCGACTCATTTCATTTTGCATTTGCATACCGCGTACATTGCATTTTTTCAGTCAGATTGACTTTATCGGGGTTACAACCCTCTGATCACGTTTTAGGCAGCTTCATACCATTTCGAATACGAGGATTTATTTTGAGAATTGGTGCTCGTCCCGGTGTTTTCAGCTTTCGCTGTTATTTTGAGGACATTTTGGTGTCCGGGTTTTTTACCGTTTATTTCGCTATATTCGCGCATCTGTTTTCTAATCGATTTAATCGGCTTCCTTGCATTTTTTAGATTTTCCCCTTATTTTCCAGAATATTAAATAGTTTTTTAAATAGTTTTTAGGTTAATTGTTTTCTAGAATGATTTTTAGATATAATAGATATTTCTTTTTAAATAGTTTTAATAGATAATTGTCTCTAGATATTAAGTAGATTTTTAAATGGTTTTTGAATATGGATTTTCTTTTTTCTATTTTTAATAGGTTTAGGAATTAATAGAATAATTTCTTTTTAGATGTTAATTAATTTAGAAGTTAGTGGATTTAATCCTCTTTTAGATATTAATTGGGATTTTTTTTAGTTTAGGAATTAATTACATCAGTTTTAATTAGAGTTTAGTTGAGTTTTAATTAGGTTTTAATCTTAGTTGCATTTAATTAGCAGAATTAATTGCATTGGTTTTCATTAATTCGTTTTTAATTTGAACTAGTTTTTATTTTAGCATTAATCAAGTCCATTTAGTTGAATCAGAGTGTTTAAGCTAAACTCAGTGGGCCAGGTGACGTTTTGAGGGCCCAATCCCATTCTTCTGCCACTTGTCATGCATATAAGGTGCCACCCGTTCCTTCTCTCTTGACACATCACTTTCCACCTCACTTCAGCACTCACTACACACAGTCCATGTTTCACACTGGCTCCCACGTGTCTCCCTCTCCCTCCGCATGCACATGCCACCCGTCCTCACACGTGCTCGTCTCCTCTTCCCCCTCCATGCAGTCACCCACGTGTCTCATCCTCCTTCACCCTCTCACCCTCGCCGCCGGCCATGCAGCCGCCACAGGGACAGTTGTAACCGTCGTCGGAAACGGCCAACAACTCGCCGGAAAACTGCAAATCATCAGAAATTCATCTCCTTCATCGTCTTCACAATCTTCATCACCAGAAATCATCAAACTCCCAGAAACACTTAAGACCTTCACCGATTTCCAGATTTGGTTCAATGATCTTCAAGAGCTTCATCTTCTTCGTGAAGACTCTCAAGAAGATTTTCCAGAAATTCCCAGATCCATCAGACATTCATCACCCAAGAACCTTCAATGAGCTTCATCCGCTTCCATCATCATCTGTTTCCAGATCACCACCAAATCAACAAGAACTTCATCCATTCAAATGTTTCTAGATCTCGCCATCCTTGTTCTTCTAAGCTTCGCAGATGTCCATCAGATTTTCTTCGAAGATCTTCAAACCAACCTTCCGTTGTTCTTTAACGTTTTCAACGAACCTTCATACGCGTTCTTCAAAGTTCTCAAGAACCTTCAACTTCCAAACACCATAGATCTCCAGATTCAACCTTCAAGATCTTCATCATCTCCGTGAATCTCATCATCAAACTTCCATTACTTGTCTCAATCCACCAGGAACTGCAAGATTCGTCTTGATCCTCAACATTCAAAGAAGCCTCGTCAATCTTCACTACGAGCTTCATCATCGTGAGCAACATGTCTCATCTCCAGATTCGACCTCCATTGTTTTGTTGAGTTCAGTAGAAGGTATGAATCTAAGACGAATGTGAAGGAATAATGCTGAACGGTGAAGTGTGAGATTGGGAGAGGTTGAGTTTGGGGTTGACAACGGCGGCGCCTCTGAGGCAAGACGGAAGAAGAGATACCCTAGGGTTCTGATGAGAAAGTGGAAGGGGGAAGGCGAGGGACCAATGTGGGCTTCACTCACCTTGGGCCCAATCATGTTTTTTGGATCTACACCCTCCTTTTCGCTCGTTACACCCCCCGCCCTTACTATTTTCTTTTTTGTTGCGAATGGGCTGGGCCCAGTAACAACAATAATTTTTCTGGACCATACACCCAATTCCTGGCGCACCCCCCTGGCCATTTGTTTTCCTTTTTTTATTTTCTGAATTTTTTTGTTGTATTGTGGGCTTAAAGCCTAGTGGCTGTTTTTCTGCCTTACCCCCAGTTTGCAGATTGTACCCCCTCCCTTTATAATTTTCAATTTCCCTTGTATTGGATGATTGATTGTAATAGTGTAGTTCTATTTTTTTTATTTTCTTTTAGGGATTGTTTTTATAGTTTAACATATTATGCATGTTTTTACTATAAAATTTTAAATAGAATATAGATTTAATATAGAACTTTTATTCTAGTTTTCTTTATAGAATATTATAGATTTTAATATAGAATTTCTATTCTATTTTCTTTAGGATATTATGGATTTAGATAGAATTGTTTTTATGCTATTTTCATATGCAATTTCCTTTTAATTTCTTTAGAATATTTTCTAGTAGAATTTAATTGCTAATATTTAGGAGTAGCATGTTATTTCCATTTTGTGATTGGATTTCTCTCCTATTTTCTTTTCTTATCCGATTTTATCTCCGATTTTATTTTTGGCTGGCCGTGTGACATGATTCAATTGGAGAATGATTTTTGATATCATTTCTCTATCTTGTCTTTGACACGGACATCAATACGCTACCTCTTAGAGTTCGATTTCTCGTATAAGTCGAACCATGACGGTCTAAGCGTTACATTGTTCCTGATTCGAGCGTCCTCACCAAGGATCCAGAGAGGAGAAGATTGGAATGGAGCTTGCACACATGTTAGGAGCCAATGGAGCTGCTTCATTCAACATCATCTTATTCAAGTCTTCAAGCAACCGTCGAGTGTTATGAGCTGTAGCGTTAGATACGTAGGAAATAACAATCGAGCGGTCTCCCCTCGATCGTTTAGGGTGTTTAGTATATATCCATTGGGTAATATACGACGCACTCGCTCCTACGTATTAGGTTCGTGCGTGTGTGTCCCGAGTTCCTTCCTGTTTAGGCGTAAGCCTGCTTCCTTTTTGTTCTCTCCCCCGTGCGATCGAAACCCTTTTCTCTCACGTTCAGGCGATTGAGACCCCTTCTCTTGCCCCTGTGCAATCGAGACTCGTTTTTTCTTCGAACTACGTTTGCTCTGATCTCTCGTACCAGACGAGAGTACGTAGGCATAGGATGCGATATCCTAACGAGCTCCCTTTTCCCTTTCCCCTGTTTTGCTGTAGTTAGCTGAACTACAACTGCTCTGATTTCTCGTACCAGATGAGAATATGTAGGCATAGAATGCGATATCCTAGCGAGCACACTAACCACTAACTTCTCTGTCCTCTCGCTGCCGTGCGATCGAGACTTTCCCGCTGACGATTGATGTTGTCCTTTATCTTGCCCGAGCGCAATCGAGACCAAACCGTAGTTCTAGTTCCCGTAGGTTCCCATACCTTTCAAACCTGACATACTACGTCCGTTCTATCGCAAACAGGTAACGCCTAAGTCTCCGTCGAGCGAGCAACATACACCTAACTGCTAGAATGCGTATGCTAGTACCGTCAATCCTTTCTCTCACCCCTGTGTGATCGAGAACACCCTGTCTAGCCGTAGTTAGCCCGAACTACACAAGCTCTGATCTTTCACACTGTGTGAAAGTACGTAGGCACGAGATGTGATATCTCGGCGAGCAAAATTCCCCGTAGTTTCCCAAACTACGATGACTCTGACTTTCCCATTGCACGAGGGAATACGTAGGCATAGAGCGCGATGCTCTATCGAGTCAGTTTCTTTCCGTTTAGATTTAGAAGCCGTAGATAGATTGTTTTTCACCCGTAGACAAACCCGCAAGCGTGGATCCCATCGAGTACGATGGACGTGAGGGTGCTAATACCTTCCCCTTGCGTAACCGACTCCCGAATCCAGACAATGGTTGCGATGACCTTGTCTTATACCTTTTTGTCAGGTTTTTCCGATCGTTTCCTTTCCCGCTCTGAGGGATAAATAACGAAAGGTGGCGACTCTTCTGTTTTGCCGGTACCTTATTTTCGCGGTAGCGACAACTCCATACTTTTTTAATCCAAGAGTTGTCATCCCATTCATTCTTAGAATCAAACTATTCTTTCGCATTATGCCTGCTCAGAAGACACCACCTTATCCTCGTCCTCTGTTTATCATCCCAACTTTCACCATACCACCTCCACCAGAACAACCCAAAACAACACCTCTTGAAACTTACCTTAAACCAAAATCCAGATTAGATGTTAATACTCTGTTTGCTAGTTTCAAGAAGGAAATCAGAATTAGTCTAAACTCCGTGGAAGAGAAATGTCTCTCAAGCATCAATCCAGAAGCTTCTAAAGAATGTTGGGATAAGTTCATTGCCAGATTCAACACTATTGCTTCTAATCTGAAGAGTGTCTGCTCTGATGTGTAAAGATCAGATTCGTTGAGCTTACCAGAACAATGCTTTGGAATGTAACCAGATCTCCTACTTTGCTTCTTGAGAATGCACCTTCATCTTATGGAGTATCTGCTACTTCTGAAACTGTTGAAGGATCTGCTTTTGAAGTCATTCAGGAAGAGAATCCTTTGGCTCTGATGATTGTGGACAAATCATCTGCATCTGCGCCTCCATACTCTGCAACTCCAATGGAAATTGACTCTGTTCCTACTCCTGCATCAGAATCTGCTCCATCTACTTCTTCTGAGATCAAGAAAGAGAACCCAGAATTATAAGATAAGATTGATGTGCTAGAAGCTGGTCAATCTGAGATCAAGTCCTGGATGGCTAGGCAAGATCAGAAGACTGAAAACAGTGAGAAGTGGATGTCCAAGCAAGAAGAATCTTCTTCTGAGATCACCCACCTTCTGAAGATACTTCTTTCCAAACAGTCTTAGATTTATGTTTTCTTTATCTGATGTTTGAGCACTTGTTTTGAATTTCTCATCTGATGTTTTGTCTGTTTCATCTGACTATTTGAATGAATGAATGAATCTGAATGTTTTCTCTACTTGATTATATCTTTTCTCTCTATTTCCTTTTATTTTTTTGTCTTTAAAAGTTTTTCTTTTTGATTATGACAAAAAGGGGGAGAAAATGAAATTCTGACAGTTCAAATAAACTTTACCTGAATGGAATTCAGACATATCAAATTATAACTAACATGAATTTTTAGTCTTTCAGAACTATAATGATAAATCTGACAAAATTCATTAAAGTAACTCTGAGATCCCCAGATCAAGTTTTATCCAATCAGGCTCTGATTCTGAAATGTTCATCCAAATCAAGATCTAATTCTGAACATTCAGGCTCTGATTCTAAAGAGAATACTCATGCAAAAAGGGAAGTTTCTATTCTTACTTAGTATTCAATTCAGGGGGAAATTCATAATCTCAGGGGGAGTTATATTTACCTTTTATTGAACAAAATTTCCTATGTTTTTGTCATCATCAAAAAGGGGGAGATTGTTAGAACACAGATTGGTTCTTAGTTATATCTCTATGTTTTGATGATGACACTTATGAAATTTTGTATTAAGAAATTATATACTTTAAATTTGTTCAAGTATTTTTGCTGCAGATATTAAAGTTAATATTCTTCTGAAAGCAAAAATGGATCTGAACGTTGAACTACGCAAGGCTCTGAAGCGTCAGAAGCATCTCTTACAAGACTCTGAGCGCTGCCTACAGAAGGATCTGAAGCAGAAGCTATAGAAGCATCTGAAGCATAGACTGAAGATCTTGTATGAAGAGTTTCAAGCACTGTTTTTCAGAAGACTTTGATAGTATTGTTCGCTACATGTACTGAGGATCTGATATCCAAACTCTGCTCTGATTAATTACACGCTGAAGCACACTTGCTACAACACTCTGATACAGCAAACTCTGAAGACATCAACACTCTGATCACTCAAGGCTCTGATGTTAATTGCTGTGAATTAGAAACTTGTTGAAGAAGATTATTCAAAGTTATATCCGTTGGTTATGCCAAACGACTCTTTCCTCTTTTATGCTAGACACAAGAACTCAGGCAAGAAGGATTTATCTGAACGTTCTACTTCTAGGAAAGGTCAAGTGATGTGAAGACAAAAAGGTTACAGCTACTATGTAGTACACGGTCTTCAAGCTTGCAACATCTTGGATTTCTAAGTCTATATAAGCAAGCCTTCAACAACTTTCTTCAGTTGACGAACATTGACAAAAACTGAACAGTTCATTGAAAACTCTCTCAAAGCTCTCATACAAATTATTTATTCTTTGATTGAATAGTTTCATAAGTTCTTAAACTTAAGTGTAAATCACAGTTGTGATATAGCTTACTTAGAAGCATTCAAACACTTGTTTAGTTTACATTTAATTGTAAAAGTTCCTTGAGAAGACCAAGTTGTGGTCAGTAGTTCTTGAGAAGACTAAGACAGTTGTTCTTAGTGGTTGTTATTGTAATCAGTTTGATTATAGTGGATTAAGTCCTTGTAGAGAAAGGCAAATCACTCTTGATAGGGTGGACTGGAGTAGTTGAGTTCAACGAATCAGGATAAAAATCTTTGTGTCTTTATTGCCATAATATTTTTTAAATCCTTATTCAACCCCCCCCCCCCCCCCCCCCCTTCTAAGTATTTTCTCACCTTCAAGTGACACCTCCAACGATTGAAATTTCTTCTAGAATGGTTGAATTATCTCCTGCCCTGATGTTGAGACACTTGATTCGACATCTTTGGTTTAGGTCTAGGATGAATAAACCTTGTAACATGTTCTTTCCCTTTATTAAGTACAATTGGATCATTAAATCCAACTCCCGCCTTATCTCCAACCACTTTTCCAACCTGAAGTATCTCATCTAGTGTATTAGAGCCACTGTTTAACATCCTGACTATTGGTCATTCTGTCAAGTTTGGAGTTCAGCAAAATCACTTCACTTTCCAACTTAGAGATAGTTTCCAGATTCTCTTTCTTTCTGCCTCTAGTTGGACTACAATTCTCTTCTGTTTTTCTCTCATTTGACAAACTTCTTCACTTCTAATACACAACTCTATGTAGGAGGCATCTAGCTCATCATAGGTAACTTTTTCATCACAAGAATCTTCATTAGAGTCACATCTTCTAGTTAGAGCAGTTACATGCTTGACACACTCTTCTTCATACTCATTTTCAAAGTCCTCATCAAACCAGGACACAGATAGTCCCTTCTTTTATTTCTTGAGATATGTAGGGAATTCAGTTCTAATGTGACCAAATATTTCACATCCATGACACTGAATCCCTTTACCCTGAGTGGATTTTTCTTCAGCTCTTGTTTTTCTTTCAGAATCATTAGACTTGTTGATGTCAGATGAGTTGTTCTTAACATAGGGTCTTGACTTCTTTTCCATCCTTTTCATTATCTTATTAAATTGCCTCCCAAGTAACACTATAGCATTTAATATTCCTTCATCATTTTCTAGATTACATTCATCATCTCCATTAATGGCTAATTCAAATGTTTGGAGAGATCCAATGAGTTCATCCACCCTCATCTGGATGATGTCTCGAGCCTCTTCTATGGCAGTAACCTTCATGTCAAATCTTTTGGGAAGAGATCTAAGGATCTTTCTAACAAGTTTTTCCTATGACATCCTTTCTCCTAAAGCACTGGATGCATTGGTTATCTCAAGAACATTCATATGGAAGTCATGAATGCTTTCATCATCTTTCAATCTCAAGTTCTCAAACTTTGTAGTGAGTAGCTGAAGTCTTGATATCTTCACCTTAGATGTACCTTCATGAGTAGTTTTCAGTATTTCCCAAGCATCTTTGGCCACCACACAAGTGTTAATCAATTTGAAAATATCCTTATCCACTCCATTGAATAGATCATTCAGGGCTTTGGAATTTCCTAGAGCCAGTTCATCCTCTTCTTTAGTCCATTCCTCTTCAGGTTTTAACTCAGAAGTCTTCTTTCCATCTTTGTCCAAAACAACAGGATGTTCCCATCCTCTTATGATAGCTTTACATGAATTAGTATCCATAGACTTCAGAAAAGCCATCATGCGTGCTTTCGAGTAGTCATAATTGGTTCCATCCATAATAGGTGATCTGTTAACAAATCCTCCTTCTTGTCCATCGTACCATAAAGTAACTTCCCTAGATCTCACCCAGATACAGAGTAGGATGCCTGATCTGATACCAATTAAAATTCTGGTATCAGATATGAGATGTCGAAGGCGAGGTCATGACACTAATATCTGAACTGATATCAACTAGAGAACAAGGTAATAAACACAATAAAAAGCAGTAAACAACACAAGCAATTATTAACCCAGTTCGGTGCAATGTCATCTATGTCTAGGGGCTACCAAGTCAGGAAGAAAATTCACTAAAACATAATTAGTTTGAAGATTCTCAGCAAACAACCTCTGGTTTACAATCTTCTCACCTAATATTTACCCGTGCAATTTCTACCCAGGACTCTTCTAGATATGAGACCCCTCTCACTTCCCTCAATCACTCACCAATGATAAGATTCAACAAGAAACAAAAGAATACACACTTAAAAAACAATACTTGATCTTGCTGAAAAGCTTCAATCAATGACAAAACACTCTTGGTTAAAAGCTTAGATTAAACACTTACAACACAATAAACTCAGTCCAGTTCAAACATCTAAGTGATGAATGAATGACTCACAAGAACACAATACAACCATAATTCTTAAGCAATGCACACACAAAACCTAGCTTCACTAGTCTTCAATTAGCATTGACAAGTCTTTATATAGCAAACGATCTTCATGGGCTTAGGCATTAGCTAAAGCCAAATTAGACCAAATCAAATAAATCTTCAAGACTTCTCACGATTATAGCCATGAAAATAGCAACAAAAGATTCCATAATTAACTCCACTAAAAAAGCAACAAAATACTTTTGTTTCAAATAAAATCACGATGCTCCATCGTGATTTTCGCCAGCAATCTCTCATCAAGAAAACACAAAGGATTGCAAACAAAGCGTAATAAACAAAACACAACATGTTATCTAGTTCTGTAATCACATGTTAGGATATCAGTCTTGACATCATGAACTGAAGCTCTACAGCATCTGAAAAACCAACCTGCATAGATGTTTAACTCACATGTCAAGACATCTTGCACAACACATAGCTGCAACAACCTATTTTAGCAAAAATGCAGCCAACATAAAACTTACACCATTAATAGCACAAGCTTATCATCAAAATCTCCTCTAGCTATGTTGGCTTCTTCACCCTTGATAACCTTGTTTGACCAGCAATCAACATCAAAATGGCCAAACTTGTTGCAAATGTAACACCAAACCTTTCTCTTATCAAACTTCTTTTTTCCCTTCTGAACATTCTTATGTTTCTTCTCTTCAGAGTTGGAGAGTTATGACTTCTAAACATCACCACCATACTTTTTCTTATTCTCAAGCCATGCTTGCTTCTAGTTCTTCTTTCCAGAAGAAGTTTTCAAAGTCCGAGCTTTTAGAGCCTGTTCTGACTCCCTTTTAGAGTTTCTTTCAATCAGACGCAACTCTTGTGCCTCTAAACTACTCTGTAGCTCTTCAATTCTCATGGTGCTGGTGTCTTTAGAGTGTTTATGGCTACTACCATATAATCATACTTAGGATTAAGTGATCATAGTACATTTACAATGATTACTTGTTACTCTAGAGATGTAATCAGACACCTTCTCATTGTTTTTCATTATGAGATTCTCATATTGCTTGCGTAGGGATTTCAATTTTACTTTCTTCAATGATGCGTCACCACCAAAACATTGTAACCGTGTATCCCACGTTACCTTCGTCGTCGTCGAATCAACAATTTTCTCAAATACCTCTGTATCCACACACTGGTGGATATAGAACAATGCCTTACGACCATTCTTCATTATTTCATGTTACGCATTTATTTGTGCTTCTGTTGCATTTACTACAACAAATGTATAACTGTCATTGACGAGATTAAGAACATCTTGAGCTCCGAACGACACACACATCTAAATCGACCATTGATTCCAATTCTTTCTGTCGAATATTGAAAGCTTTGTTCAAGATATCATTTCTTCCATTCATCTTCGTTCTTATGCAAATCACTCAGTTCTCACCAACACTCGTGTTTTCAAACCATGAGAATCAAGACCTATGATTTTCTTTGATTTCAAACTTCAATTCAACGCGGATTTCAGGAATGAAATCAATCACACACCTCATAATGTGTGACTGATTTCGTTCCTATGAATCAAACTTGAGTTCTAGATACCAATTGTTGGAGTTCAACAATGAATCTCCATTGATGCACAAAAATTAAAGAGATGAAGAAGAATTGCAAAAAATAGAGAGAACAAAATTTTATAACTAACTTTCTCAATCTTCTAATTCACAAAATCTATTCCAATATCTAACTAACTTTAAATTTTATAATAATCCAAACTCAAATACATACTAAATATAACTAAAATACAAACACAAATATAAATTTAAATAATAAAGTCTCAAAATCAAATTCAATCTTAAATGTTGAATTACATTCAACATAATTAAGATTTATGTTCTTTTTCCCATGATCCAAAACACTATTTAAGGGAAATAAAAATTCGCTTCACCTAGAGCAACAAGACGAGTTGCTTCTTTAATTTAGTTATAAACCTTTTTTCCCCTTACTTTTCTCACGTTCAAACAAGGAAGAACAAACCCAAGCTAGTAGTAAAACTTAACCAATAAGCTGACTTATTTGATTGGTCGAAACAAAACACATAAACTTCCAACATTAAGACACAAACAAAACAAACCAAACCCCATTGGTGGAGAAAACGGGAAGCCCTAAGTTATTCCCTGCACATGAGGTCACGCGGCAATAAACCAAAAATTAAAATATGGGCCCCACTTCAATAGCGACGTGTTTGGCTACGATTTCTGCCAACTCTTCTGACTCAGAAACATTTTCGAGGAACTCGATGAACTTATCAACGGTCGTTTTGTCTTCAACGGCTATTTTAATAAACCAAATCCAACGGTTGTGGATGATATGGCGGTTGCCGCCCTACAGTGTTCCACGGGGTTCAACTATTGATACCTATAAGAAAGGTCGCCGACTGCACCGGTTGTCGGTAATTTAAAAGAAATATTCACATGTGAAAACCGTAACTGTTAAATTAATGCAATAAAACACTCATTACTCATTTGTCCTTTAACTCTTTTTTTTTTCTTCTCTTTTTTTCAGACGGGTTGATAAATATAATAATATTGTTGAAAAGACACAACTCTTTTATTAGAGGTTGAATATTATTTTTATTCCTTATTGATTTTTTGATTTTTGTGTGTGTGTTAGATTTGTTGAATAACTATTTAAATTTTGTTATATCAATTTTTTTTCTTTTTAATTAACGGATTTTTGAATTTTTTCGTCGCTAATAAACTATTTTAATATTAACATTAAATTATTAACTTTAATATTAAATATATATTATAAAGATTAAATTTAGTATATATTAATTTTGGAACAATGAAGACAATGAGGATGGGTGATTCAAACTAATACCTTAAAGTTGAGTTAAGTAAATGCAAATTATTGATTTAAAATTAAGTTTTATTTATTAATACCTATATATTAATATGAATAAATTATTGATACTTATAAACTAATAATTAAAAAATAACAATAAAATAAAATTAAACATATTTATAAGAACAAAATTCAAAGAAAGAAAAACATATTTTTTTTCTTCACATTTTTATTTAGCTTTAATTGTTTGACTTACCATTTATTTTATTCTCTTCATAAAATGTAGTTATTTAAGTTAATTTTTTCCCGTCTATTTTATTATAAATATTATTCTAACATTCTTTTTGATATTGTCTTTTCTATTTTTACCACTCAATCAATGCAATATAATTTTATAAACATAAATTACATATTTAAACATAACATTATATAAAATGCATGATAAAAAATCATAATTGATTTATCTTGAAATTGAAAATATATTTAAAGTATGTATTTTATTTAAGTGAAATTAGTTGTGAAACGAGTAAAAAAACCGTTGAGTTAGAGTATCTTGCCATATCAAAAGGTGTGCAAACAGTGGCATGCTTGAAAATAAAGGAAGACCCTTCTCTTTAAAAAGCAGGGTCCCTTCTACCATAAACTTCACGTTCTAACTTCTAACTTTTCTTCCCCTCTCATCTAATTCTTATCATACCAACTTTTCTTTTCTTTTTTTAGATTCCTCTCTAACCATTATACCATATATCATAGATCATCTCTTCATATCATACTCTTATATATGTTTTTTTTTTCATCTTTCTATTAACTATTATTTGTATAAACTAATTCATAGGTAACTGATCTGTTTATTTTGAAGATCACCATCACCAAAAAATTTCTACCTTTTTTTCTTCCTTCATCTCATTCTCAATGGACACTGTTTTGATCTGTCCTAACGCAAAGGAACAATCCATTGCTACAACAAACAAGCAAATGAAAATCAAAACTTCAAAGAAAAACAAACGAGCTAGTAATAGTAATTTCACCTCTAACACCTATGCTGGTCTTTTGAATCTTCCCCCACACCAGCAACCACCACTGTTACCTCTGCCACATGTCTCTTCAATCCTTCATCACAATCCTTTGCTTCCACGAAGCCTTAACACTCAAACCTTGTCTCCAACACCTAAGAAATCGAAACCAAAAAAGAAAGAACAATCAAAGAAGAGATCGGGAACAAGGTCTGCACCGGAGGCTCTTATGGTTAATCCATGGGGACCCGACCCGAAAGATCTACCCAAAAATTTGCCGGTTGTTATTGGAATTGGAAACATTGACGTTTTTCCAGAGTCGGTTTTCAATCTAGCTCCACCACCTAGTAGCTTGCCGTTGCCAAAGTTTTCCATGAGATCGAAACTCAGTTGCAACACAGAAGCTGCTGCGGCTGTGGCGGGTAGTTTTGTTGACGACGGTGCAACGAATAATCTCCGGCGTCTTCTACGCCTCCGGTGAAGTTGTTCGCTTCTTTTTGTAACACGTGGTATTAATTTATGTTTTAATAGTTTTAATTATTATATGTAAATAAAATAATCGGCGAAGGTAATTTTGCTGATTTTCTTTTTGTTATTATTACTTGAATCTATGTGACCGCCTATGTTGTTTTTGAATTAGGGGTGCACCATCACCAGATCCATAAGTAGTAGAACTAGAACTATGTGTAATTTCTTCTTATATTATAATAATAAATTTTAATTTCATTAGTAGAACTATGTGTAGTTTCATAAATGGTAATTATGTGTTCTTTCTCAATTTATAAATGATCATAAAATATTTCAATTTATAAAAATGATCATAAAATAATATTATTTCCGATTCTTTTT
The DNA here is from genome assembly GCA_963859935.3 of Lathyrus sativus. Taxonomy (NCBI): domain Eukaryota; kingdom Viridiplantae; phylum Streptophyta; class Magnoliopsida; order Fabales; family Fabaceae; genus Lathyrus; species Lathyrus sativus. The sequence goes on from OZ012739.1 coordinate 671,112,728, forward strand.
AACTTTTTTTACCTAACTAAAAAATGAATTTTATTATTTTTTAAATAATATTATTTTTTTTCTAATAATAACCTTAATTTTTTAAAAATTTATTTGACTTTTTTCTCTGTAGTAAATATGTAAAGATGATTTTCACAAATTTACAATAAATAGAATTTTAAATTTTAAGATGACATTTAAAAATGAACAATTTTTTTTCTAAAAAAAATTGGAAGTACAAATAAAAAGATTAAAAAATAATTTTAAAATAATATTGTTTTGCTTGTGAACTAGAAAGGGTTTGTAAAATTGTGAAGTGTGATGTGGTATGATGGGAGTTAACTTCTAAGGTTAATATTCATATGCTTAAATTAGTAAGATAATCAGGAGTAAAATATAAGTTTAAATGAATTTTAATACGTGAAATGACACACCTCTTTTATATTTGAATTAGTAAGAGAATCAAGAGTAAAATATAAGTGCAAATGAATTTTAATACTTGAAATGACACATCTCTTTTATAGAGTGAGCCATTAAAATCGTTTGCTAGAGGGCGAAATTATTTGCCTAGATGGACCTCTGCGGGCTCTTTCACTAGATGTCGCTCTTGGGCCTCTCATTATGGGCCTTACGAACGACCCAAAGTTGCTCAAGCCCATGTCTCAACTTTGTAGGACAAGGTTTGTCGTATACGCCCTTGGGCCGACTGCTGACGAAGAGCCTTAATGTAACGTCACTTTCGTTGAAAACATGCGCGTTAAATGCCTTTTATGTAATAGGTAGTTGTAGTATTATATTTGTGAGAGACCCCATCTAGTTGTAGTATCTCCCGTTAATCATAAGAGAAGGAGTCGTACCACGACTCCCTAGAAAATAGGTAGTCAATAATCCCCGTTAGTCATGGGGGAAGGTGTTACTACCCTTAAGCGTTTGCTAAACCCTAATCCCAAAAGGCCAATATACATACTTCTTCCCTAAAGGGAGAAGGGGAGATAAATCAATTGTTACACATAACATCCAAAGGACTACACTGATATATAAAGTCTCTCACCTTATGTGAGCAGGTCCTTTAAAACCACCGTAAAATCACCATATATGGCTTTTCTCCGCCGTCGGCAAACCCTAATAACCCTCAATTGTTATAAACCTACTAAGGTCTTGGAGTATCCCTTACCATTCTAGAGACAACATGCGCACATGAACTTTTTGACTAGTATAGTGGTGCCCACCATGGGGTCCCAGTAAAACTAATATGAGCAACACCTTTTTCATTATAATCACCATACTCATTGTTACCCTTCAAGCCTATACCATGTTTTTCTCAGCCATGGTTAACGAGAGGGCTTCATCCTTTACATTGGAGGATACCGGTGGTAAAGGTGACTTCAACAGCATGACATATATGCGCGCTTCCATGGACATAATACACTGTCAGAATCAAACACTAGAGGATAATGTTCACAACATTAGACAATGCCAGCAAAAATCCAACCCCCTATAGGAGATGTAAGTATTTGACCCCAACCACTCTCAGACGAGATAAGAGAATAGTCTGTACCTGAAGGATTCAAACCTCCCTCTCTAGCCAAGTTTGATAGGCGCAGTGATCCATATGAACACATTGCCTCCACCAACATGCAGATGGCAATCATTGGAGCACTTGACTATCTAAAATACAAACTATTGTCTGAAACCTTCAGGGACACCACCTTACAATAGTATATGAGTCTATCCTGAGCTTTCATCGTCAGCTATCAAGAGCTGGTAAAGAAACTTGTGCATCAATTCACCACTAATTGTCACAAGAAGATGTCTACCACCAATTTGTTTAACATACAACAAGGTCCGTCAGAGCCACTGATGGACTATCTCACCCTGTTTAATGAAACCACCATCAGGGTTGTCCTTCCAAACTAATAAATATTGGCGGGGGTGTTCAAAAATGGACTTAAGGCGTGACTCTTCAATAAGTATCTCATCCAGATGCCAGCACTCTCAGCGCGAAAGTGATAACTAGAGCTAAATGTTACATAAAAGGCAAGAAGAGCAACAACGAGAAGAAGGCGCAAGACATCAAGGAGCATGTTCCCAACGCCAAAGGTTCACACCACCAGAGGAAGAGTGTTGCATCACTGCGAAGAGGGGCCGGCAAAGACAGAAGAGTCGCCACCGTTTGTTATTTATCCCAAAAAAGGGAAAGGAAACGATCAGAGAAAACCTACGGAAAAGGGATAAGACAGGTCATCGCAACCAAATCTTGGGTTCGGGAGTCGGTTACGTAAGGGGAAGGTATGAGCACCCCTCACGTTCGTTGTACTCAATGGGATCCACGCTTGTTGTCTATCTAAAATGGTGTTAGTTTATAAGGTTGGCCACAGGGACAAAAGAAAAAGAAAAGAGACTCGATAGAGCATCGCCGCTCTATGCCTACGTACTCCCTCGTGCAATGGGAAAGTCAGAGTCAACATAGTTCGGAAAACTGCGGATGAAGGTGGGGAAGGTTGCTCGCCAATACATCGCTGTCTTATGCCTACGTATCCTTGTCTGGTACGAGAAATTATAGCAAACGTAGTTCGGGCTAACAGGACCACAAGTTGGTTCAAGTGTTTTAACTGAGTAGGGTTACACCTTCGTTCTAGCAGTTAGGTGTATTGTTGCTCGACCATTGGAGACTTGGGCGTTACCTGTTTGCGGTAGAACCAAGACTTAACACACTCTTTCTGAAAATGATTTTCAATTAATCCCAAAGGATAAAAAAGTTTGATGTTTGTTTTTGTGTTTTTTTAAGAGAAGAAGTGAATTGAATTAGATTTGTAACTCGTGTTGCACTAAAGACTATGACTTGAGAGCGAATGTGTCGCATATCGCCCAAAGGGCATATGCTAAACACTCTATACAGTTGAGAGGAAACCCCCCAACCATCATTCCCCAAATGCTTAAGGCTCGTAGCGTACAATACTTATTATCCATTATTAGATGTCTTGAAGAAGTTTTGAGATGAGAAGAAAAGACACAAACTCTAAGGGGAAACTAGTCAACTCTAATGTTATCATGCAATGTGCTCCTATGATTGAGATTAAGAGGGAAGAACTATCATAATGTTATCATGCTTGGATTGAACATTTAATGTCTCTCCTACTCCCACCTTAAACAAATGAGACTAGGAATCCTAGGGGATCATGGCAAAGAAACCAAGTAAACACAAGATAAAATCAATCACAAAATGAAATGCAAGAAAGGGATGAATATGACTTAAACAAGTCAAGAGAAAATGAAAACATGATATGCAAGATGCAAGAGATGCAGAGCAAACAAAGAAGAGAACCAAGTGACTTAAACAAGTCAAAGAGAAAGTGAGATGAAATGGGAGAAGTTACAACTCCTACAACCATTCATGTATCAATCACTAATCTCAAAAGGTAAACACCACAACTTAAAGAAGAAGCCATGATCAAGATGAAGATGGGGGAATAGGCTTGGGCAGCAAGCAACATGAGAAATATCTCAACCAAATGCATCAAATTGATCATGCAAAAAGAAAGCACAAACATGTTCTCAAAGTGGTTTCTCATTCAAAGGAAACTCAAAGTGTGATCAATCAAACCAAATCACTTTGAATGAGTACCAAAACCCAAGGGACAGAAGTGAGAACATGAGAAGATAACTCACAAACAAGAGGAGAAACAAAGCATAAAAAAGTTACAAGCTAGGGCAAAGGAAAGAACCAAAGTTCAAACCACATTAAACACCTAAACACAAGTGGAAGGCCTAACTTCAAAGTGACTTGCAACACAAACCAAACAAGTGTATGACCTATAAAATTAAAACCAACATCCTAAGCATGTCAAGAATGTGAACCAAGAAGCATAGGATGCATATGGGATCCATCAAGGTCATCTCCCAAAGGAACTAGGTCAACTAGTTTATATGAACTTCAACTAGGGTGACTTGACTTGCAATGTTCACCAAAAATATGAGAATTGTTCAATAAATCTCAAATAAAATGAACAAAGCACCTAAACATGTTGGTAACTAGAGGCCAAAACATCCAAACCCGATTTCAAATAAGGCATCACCAAATGATTTGATCAACTAGGGTGTTCCACCTTATGGAATTATTATTGAGGGTCAAACAAAAGCAACACAAAGTCAAACAAAAATTGATCAAACCTTAATCAAAATCAGCCTCAAAGGTACCTCAATCCATCCTCAAGATGGAGACGAAACTTCATTCATTGATGATTGCAAATGGTACATCAAACAAGAATGATCAAGTGAGAACAATTTCAAAAACAACTCCAATTGCAAAATTCAAATTAAATTGCAAAATAAAAGAAAATTGAAATTAAAAATTATAGAAAATTAATTAAAGTTTTGAAATTTTGGAAAATAATTTTTGTGGAATTTTTAGCAATTTGGATCTATTTTTAATAATTGCAAAACAAAACAAATAAAGAAATAAAATAAAATAAAATGCAAAGGGAAATGGAAGTGCAGTAGCAAAACAGAAATGCAAAGGGATCAGGCAAAGCGCATAATGGGCTGAAAATCAGGGGGTGCCAATATCACTTCTGGTCCAATCCAAAAGCCAAAGCTCAGATTAATGAAACTCTGTGTTTCATTAATCCTACATGGAGTCAACAATGCCAAATGGACAAGTCAAACGAATTGAAAGCAAATACGCGTGCAGTCAAAGAGTCCAACAAATCCACATCATATCTGATCAGAGACTGAACCAGACGCCAGAGCCCTAGCTCCGGTCGTCTTCTCCAGCCAACCCGCCGGAGCTTGGTCCAAAAATCTCCATGGAAATAGCCAATCCTGGTACCAAATGAAAGTTGAAGTTACATAGGTTCCAAATCCAAGATCCAATCATTGAAAACACTCATGGATTAAGAGAATCGAACGCTTGAAGTTTGATGCACACATGCTGAAATTCAACCAAACATGAACAACAAGTATGCAAACATGACCTACTCAACGTAGGACTTCAGATGCAGCAAATATGAACCTAAATCATGGTCTAGAATGAGAGGAATGTGGATTGGAAACTTATTGAACGGAGACACTCCGTTGGTGCTTCAAATGCGTGTAAGCTTGCTTCTCTTGCTCCAGATCCACTCCAAATGCTTCAAGGAAGATGAATTGAGCTTCAATTTGACTTGATTTGTGAAGAACAATGAAATTCGAATTTGAAATTTGCTTGAGAAATTCAAATCTGAAAATGCTCTCTCCAACTCCAAATGTCACTTCTGAGCTCTTAGGGCGAATTTTTAGTTTATATATGATGGATTTGAAATGGTTTGGAAGGCCCATGAGGCTTCAATTTGATTAATTGGAAAAAATTCCCAAAAATGGTAAGCTTCTCATGCACACGTGAAATGCTCTCCTTCACTTATGAAAACCCCTCCAATCTGCAGCATGTAAGTTCAATTTGACAATAGAATTGATTTGGGCCTTTGGTTTGATCCAATTTGTAAGTTTTAAATTGAAACTTCTTTGTGAAGAAAAGTGAAATTGCACGTGTTTTCTCCTTCTTGTACCAAAACCAATTTGTGCAAACTTCCTATGAGTGTATCTTGGAAAGAATTGAATCAAAATAAAACATAAACATGACTTATAATGAATTGAATTGAAACCATGCTTAAAAATCCATAATTCACTTAAAAATTCTTCCACATGTTTAAATATATCCATGATTCTTGTTATCCTTAAGCTTTATGATGTAAATGAGGTCTCTAGTAGAAACTTTCATGTTGGTTGGAAGTTCATTTGAGGTACACAAGTGCATGAAAATGACCTATGTAACAAATGACCTATAATCAAACTTTCCCAAAATACCCTTGTCTTGCCAAGACCATAACTTGAGTTCTACAAATGATATCAAGGACTTTAAGGACTTTTTGGAAATCTAAGATCATGAGGAAAAACTTTCATGTTCACCTAAAGTTGAAGAGAAACTTGGTTCTAGATCAAAAATGCCTTGGAAGTGAGTTAACTTTTGGTTGACCAAAAATAAGTTCATCTGAGACCCCTAACTTGTTGGTATCAAAACTTGAGTTCCACAAACCCAATGGATGAGGTCTAGTACTCAAAAGAAATCTTAGAACATGACCTACAAGTTTCATGTTTGCATGAAAGTGAGATTGAACTTGTATCATGAGGTAAATGGTCTTTGAAGTTGGGCACTAAAGAAGGGGATTTTACACTGAGGTCCTCTGAAACCCTTATTTAGCAACTTCTTGAATTCTTGATTCTTCTTGATTTGAGATTGACATGACATCCTAGGTGTCTCAACATAACTTCCCATGGCTTCAATGACTTAAAACCAAGTCTCAAACTTC